>JAJNOH010000001.1:1200000-1800000 GCA_022376275.1 Xylariomycetidae sp. FL2044 | reverse complement strand
GGCGACAAACCATATTCTTGGTATCCTTGCAATGCTGTGATATGTCGAAGACGGTTTGCTATCCATTCGTTTATGATCCCCGAGTTAACGAGCTTCCAACTCTGTGAATATGGGTCGATCATCTGGAGCTCGACGCTCCACGGCATCGGCCCTCGGCAGCCATAAGGCTACCCTGACGATCGAGAAAGCTGCCATCAACGGTTCGTCCTTCGCATCTCCTTGCGACGGTATTCGCGCTCTCATACTAACATGTTTGCGCCCACAGACCCGTTTCCGACAGCTCTACTCGCTTGCATGTCAACCCTTCCCAAGCAGACGTCTCCAGGAATCGATTCAGAAGCAGCCCATTCAGAAGAAAGCGATCCAGACCAACGTCCGACGAAACGTGCGAGAACCGAAATCCCTGTCTCCATACCTATTGTTATCGCGAGAGAGACTCTCGTGATTAAGCGCTGCTCACGAAACACCGCTGTATCCAAACCTGTTGCCCCCATCTCGTGCGCCAATGTTACCCCGTACCTCAGGATTCACTACGACGAAGGGTCGCGCGTCCTGCAAATCTCTCACCAACCGAGATCCCCCTACGGTCTTTTCAAAAGTGAAATATCCCTTAGAGGCAATGAGATCTCCGCAAAGCATCTACCCCTACTCAAGGTAGCCACTCGGAGTCGAGATGCGGCGGAAGAAGAGGGCGCACTGTACGTAGATGTTGCGATCGACTGGGAAACTGAGGACGGATGGGATACCATGCGCTTCTTCTTCGAGCTGAAGTGGAATCAGGCCACTTACGCTTCGCGGAGTAATACGCAGCGTCTTCTCAGTCAGGAGATTCTGGACACCTATTTCCCCAGCAATGATCGGTCAGCAGCCGGTGACTCGGAGAAGTTGTCGCCACAAGCCTTTTACGAAGCGGCATTCATTCCAGCAAAGACTGAGGATGCCACTCTTTTGGGCGACATTCCTGGGCTCATTCCTGATCTTTTCCCTTTTCAACGCAGGTCGATCACGTGGCTCCTCAAGAGAGAAGGCGCAAAGTGGAATTCGCAAACTTCATCCACACTTGTAGATGATTTTTCTGCGGTATCTACAGAACTTCCATTGTCTTTCAGGGAGGCAGTTGATGCCGACAACAACCTGGTATACGTCAGCGACCTCTACCATATCGTGTCCAAAGACGTTGCACCTTTTCGTGAGAGCCAAGCCGGCGTCAAAGGAGGTGTTCTGGCAGAAGAAATGGGTCTAGGCAAGACCGTCGAAGTCATTGCACTCATCCTTGCGCACAAACGTTCTTCATGCTCCGGTATGGTTTTGGATCCCTATACCAACCGCCAAGTAAAGCCGACAAGTGCAACCTTGATTATCACGCCCCGAACGTTGAGACAACAATGGTTCTCGGAGCTTAGAAAGCATGCCCCAGGCCTTAGTGTCATGGTTTATGACGGAATGAAGTACTTCAAAGGCGATGAAACCCAATTGACAAATGATCTGGCTGAGAGCGATGTGGTCATCACGACTTACGACGTCCTGCAGGGGGAGATTCACTACGCCGAAAGGCCTCCTGAAAGGTCTATGCGTCACCAGAGAGCATATCACCGTCCAATTTCGCCCCTTGTCCAGCTGTCTTGGTGGCGTGTATGTTTGGATGAAGCGCAACAGATCGAGAGCGGCGTGAGCTCGGCAGCGAAGGTTGCGAGACAGATCCCACGGGTCAATGCCTGGGGAATAACTGGAACACCAGTCAAGGAAAATATTAAGGACCTCTGGGGTTTGCTACTGTTCCTTCGCTATGAACCCTTCGCTTCGTCTCCCACCATATGGGAAGGCTTGGTCACTGCGCACAAGCAATTGTTCAAGCCTCTCTTCAACGCAATCTCTCTTCGACATCCAAAACACGCCATCCGAGATGAGCTTACATTGCCTGCTCAGAAACGCTTCGTCATCTCGATGCCTTTTACAGCTGTTGAAGAACAGTATTATCAGGCCAAGTTCAAGCAGTTGGCGAATCTTTGCGGGTTAGATCATTACGGAAATCCCCTCCAGGAAGGCTGGGACCCCGAACTTCCTTCGACGGTGGACATGATGAAGTCGTGTCTAGCCCAACTGAGGAGAATAGTCTTACATCCGGAGCTGGATCCGAATCGACTTCTCTCGCAAAATCGAAAAGCAAAGCCCCTCAGGACAATCGAAGAGGTGTTGAACGCTATGATTGGTCAAGTGGAGAAACAGATACGTAATGATCAGCGAACCTGTATGGTAAACAAGCTGCGCAGGGGACAGTTTCTAGAAAACTCTCCCAGGGTAAAAGAGGCGCTCGCTATCTGGACCGAAGTCTTGCAACAGATAGAGCCAATCATTGTCAACTGCCGTGAACAGTTGCGAATCGATTTAGAGAATGCCAAACAAGCAGGCATTGAAGAAGAGCTTGACGGCCAAGATGATAGCCGCAGTGAGCCTGAATCGGCCGATGGCGGCGGTGACCTTCCTGAGATGGAATCCGAAAAGGACGTGCTTCGAAGACGACTCGGCAAGGCACGGCTTAGACTCCTGTCGGCGCTCGATATTCAGCACAGGGCTGTTTTCTTCATTGCCAGTGCCTATTTCCAGATCAAATCGAACGAGGAAATGACAGAGCCGAACTCGGAAGAATTCAAGAGACTCGAGGAGCTTGAAGTGGAAAGCTACGAACGAGCAAAGGCCATACGCCAGGAAATTCTACATGAGCCGCAGAAGAAAGCAACATCGCACATGAGTAGCCTCAGAGCAGATGCAGAAACACAATCATTCGTCGAGATCCCAGAAACTAAGCCAGCGATTGTCGGAGGTCTTGAAAGCAGACGCACCGGGGAGAGTCTAGAATCTCTGAGGGTCACTCTGGACGAGCAGGCAACCATCATCGACGAATGGCGAGAACACGTGGTTCAGTTATTGCTGAAGCCACTCATAGACGAGGAGGCGGAAGCCGAGATTACAGGCGAAGAATATGAGGATTCGACTAAAATTCAAGATGACTTGATGGCCTATACACTTGCTCTCAGAGCTGCCATAGCAGACCGACAAGAGGCTCTCACCGGTGTGCTCAGCGAGCGCAACAAATACGAAACCAAAGTCGCAGAAAGACAAGCAAAAATTGGGGAGGGACACGCACCAGAGCTGATGCTGAAACTGCTCGGCATACGGAACTCTGCGAAGCCGTCAGAGGCCCGGGGCTCTCTTCGTGGTATCATCGGCGATATCAGAGAACTGGTCACGAAGCTGAGAAATGAAGCTGCCGCAGGTAATGATCGCGCAGGGGTTGAGTTGGAGATACTGAAAAAGCAGCTCCTATCGACTCTGGGGGAGATGAAAGAACAGACGAAAGTCATCACGGGCCTCGAACGCGAACTAGATCGCTTCACCGCGGCTATGAATACTCGTGTGGAATTCTATCGACAGCTTCAGGCTGTTTCTGATGCAGTGGCCCCAGCCGAAGAGAAAGAAGGACGCCCAGACGCCGAGATAATCTGTAGGCATCTTTACAATGAAGAGGTCAATCTTAGAAGGAGGGTTATCACAGCACAAGCCAAGCACCGTTACCGTAAGTCGTTCAGTTTAGTATACCAATGATTGAAAGACTGCTAACGAACTCTAGTACTCCATCTCAAGTCTGCAGAAGAGCTCAAGGCTGAGACGTACTTCTGCGTGATCTGCCAATCCAATTTCACACTAGGTACCCTTACAGTGTGTGGTCATCAGTTCTGCAAGGAATGTTTGATGCTCTGGTTCGAGGCTCATCGAACTTGCCCCGTGTGCAAAAAGCATCTGTCGATAGGGATGCTTCACGATATTACTGTCAAGAAACGAGAGCTTCGAATTCATCAAGAACAGCAGCCTCAAGGGCAGCGGGGCACAAAATCACTTACCAGATTTAAGAAGTCCGGCATCTACTCCGAGTTCAACGATAACAAGCTAGAAGCGATACGAAGCATCGATCTCCCGGGACCATCTTACACCACCAAGGTCGATACGCTCATCAGACACCTGATTTGGCTACGGGAAGAAGACGTAGGCGCGAAATCTATCATATTCTCCCAATTTCGTGGCTTTCTCGGTATCCTGGCCGACGCATTTCTGTACCATAATATTGGGTTCACCACCTTTGACAAGTTGAATGGCATCACGAGATTCAAGGAAGATCCTGGTATCGAATGTTTGCTGATGGATGCCAGGGCCCACGCTAGTGGACTCAATCTTGTCAATGCCAGTCACGTCTTCCTATGCGAGCCCGTTCTCAACACGGCTCTTGAACTCCAAGCAATCGCTCGCGTGCATCGCATCGGGCAAGAGCGCGAGACCACGGTCTGGCTGTATCTCGTTGACGGTACTGTGGAGGAATCGATATACGACCTGTCTGTACGACGCCGTCTGGAGCATATCAGCAGCAGCCATCAGCAGGCGGCTACGAATGACAAGGGCAAAGCCCCCGAGTCGGCCTCGGGCTTATTGGATGATTCGAATCTCGAGGCGGCCAACTCGTTGGAACTACAGCAGGCGGCTTCGCTGTCGAAGCTCATGAATAAAGACAAGGAGCTGGGGGAAGTGATCGACAAGAATGACGTGTGGGACTGCCTGTTCGGGCGCGTCTCCCAGGAGAATAACGCCACGTCGTCGTCCTCGCAGGGTGATGGTGCCCCTGACGAGCGGTTTAACGATCCGGCCGTTATGGGCTTTCTGGCGGCAGAGGCGGCGGAGACGAGGATTCAGAGTCAGGCAGAGGCTGGCCCCTCTTGATTCATGATTCATGATTCATGATTTATGAGTATATATGACTCAAGACGCATGACGTATAATGTACAATGTCCAAGTGGGAGTTGGCATGCGCGAAGGTGACATGCATCACAACGCTCGCAAGAGGGAAAGATAAAAAGAATTGTGGCGTTGTTATTAGGCAAGCCCTTCCGGGCGCCATTGTGTTGGAAGGTTCAGGGGGGTATAGGGACGGTTATACTTGTTGTGTCAAAAATGCTGGTATTGAGAAAGGAGTTTGTCAGACTAAGGATATATGCTTGCATGCTTGCTTGCTTGCCAATGAGACTACTCTCATGCACATACTTGTTAATAAACAGCCCAAACCTTGTTGGGATTGAAAATGAACGCTATACTGCCAGTGCTTCTAGGTGAAAGGGAGGGGGGGGACTTGTTTGTGCTCGTTACTGATCAAGATATCTTCTACCTCCTGTCCATCGGTCTCGTATTGTAAGCAAGGTAAAAGGAGTCACAACAAGACAAGGACGAACTTACCTGATATCGCTCGCGCATCCATCCTTCCTGGTTGGCATGTATGTAGGTATCTATACAGATTTTCCCTAATTCCGTATTCCGGTATCTCTCACCTACCTAGGTATTCTGGTTGGCTGTCCGGGATCTCTCTCTCCCCATCATCTTCTTCCTCTCACCCCACACCCCCCCTCCCCCCTCCCTCCCCGCGCCCCAGCTGATGGTGGAGATGACAAGGGGGTGGGGTGGGAAGGAAGGATGATAGAAACATAAACGCCTCGCTTCAGGCGAGGCGAGGCGTGCAGCTCGTTATTTATTATCAGGCAGATCAGGGCCCCCCCTGAATCAAATCCTTGCCCCGAACGAACATACAGCACACAGCACACAGCACAGATCTGGGTTTTTTTTTCAGCTGATATCAGCAGCGAACGCAGCCCCAACCGTTGTTGTGTCTATTTACTTACCGTTTCCGCCTTTTCCGCGATTGATTTCTAGTTCCGCACCTCCCTGCTTTGCATCCCCTTTTACCCCTGTCCCCCCACTTCCTCCCTTTCAGGTAAGTATTTTTTGTTTAAAGTCGTATCGTGTTGTTGTTATTATTGCAGCTACGTGAGAAATGTAGGTAGGTACGTAGTAGATATCTAGAGAAACTAGACCAGATAGATATGTACCATCGTAGTAAATCTGCAATGCTTCTTTTTCTTTTCTTTCCATTCATTCACCTGAAAATCATGGACTTACCCCCTTGCACCCTCCCCCCCCCCCTTTTTTTTTAGGGGAATGAAGATGTTGCGTTCTCGTTAAAAATTACTTACTTGGTTGATATCTATCTAGATGCTGTCATCGACTCTGCTTACCTACCCGGTTAAAGGAGGTTGTCAGCTCTTAATACGAATGCCTCACCTAGATCGCATGCATGCATACATACATACATACATACATACATACAGTTGAGAAGAAGTTTCCTCGGACGGTCCTCGATTCTTACCGTTCCTTCGTTCGTTCGTTCGTTGGTTGAACAAACAGTACGGGGGACCATATTTGTCTGATTCTCTTCGTTACAACTTACCAGAGAATAATAGGTTACACCGAACGTCTCTCTCAACGAGCGGGCTCCAAAAAAAAAAAAAAAAAAAACCAGCCCGGGAACGATGATGATGATGGGCTGAAGCACCCTTTCGATATCAAGTGGATAGGTACGCAAGTCTCCGGGCGAACGAATGATGATTATGTTTCGACCAGTCAGTCCAGTGAGATAGATAGATAGTCGCATATACTATACAGTATAAATATGAATCAGCCATGCATATGCATATGTATGTACCTAATGTAGGATGCCGTAAGTATCAGCCTTCCCAGTGTCATGCCGGGCATACTTGTTATGTATATGAATCCTTTCCTATTCCCCCTTATCCCCCGGCCCCCCCCCCCCCCCCCCCCTTGAAGCCACGTGTAAACTAGATTAACTGCGAAGCCGCCGGGATGTGAAGTGAACCCAATTCTTTTCGAGGAGCTTATTTTCTGTTACTATACATCGGACGATCGCATGGTGTGTGTACAGGCGCGGCTGGCTGCCTGCGGAGTAAGTAGTGCATGGCATGGCATATGCATCCATCCATGCAAGGGCAGCGGGCTCCCCAACTCCCAAAAAACGGTGGACGGGCACTTCTCGCCCGGGCGTCATCATCATCATCGTGTGTCGTCGTTGTCGTCGGTAATATGCCGGTTAACGAATCATGTTCGTTGGTCAGGGGGTAAGTAGGGGCAGTCAGTTCAAGAACCACTCGCCCTTTTTTCGCCCGGAATCTACGCTGTATTTTACCTAGGAGGTTACTCGGCATCCAGCAAACAGACAGACAGACAGACGAGGCAGATAAACAAGACAGCACACACAGCCTCGCTTTCATGCCGAAATTCCAACGCGCATTGCCCAGCCTCGGGGGTTGATTTTCCCCTTGCTTTAATTAAAAATGCCTCCTCGGCCGAGAGATACATAGGTATGTAACGCGGGTTTGCGCCCGTCGGTCACAACCATCATTATCCTAGGCATGGAGAGTCAGTAATGGAAGATGACGATGTTGATGATGATGAGTTCGTTCCGTTCCGTACGTCCGGAAAATCTGATTTCATGCAACCAACCTACTTAGGGTAGTATTTGGTAACAGCTGAAAAAGGGAACCAATTTTCCTTTTTCTTTTCAAAATACTTTTCTTTCTTAAAAAAAAAAAGAATTCAACATTGAACAGCTAAACCTAGATAAGCCAACCTCGTCTTTTCCTTTTCCTTTTTTTTCTTTTCTTATTCCCCAACGGCGAGGCCGAACATCACGATGGCACGTCGTCATTCCGGGGCTGGCTGGCTGGCTGGCTGGTTGTCTAGCTGGCTGGATTACATACATACACCCCTGTGCGTTCGTTGGTGGCTTTTTCGAGAACATTCCTTTTTTCCTTCTAGAAGGAATCCTTCGGAAGACCAGGGGAGGGGAGGGGGAAAAGGGGCGTATGTATGTATGGATGTATGTATGTATGTATGTATGTAAAATGGATGAACGAACAGCGGCCTTTCGTAGGGCTGAACAAGACTAACTAAGTAAGTCATGAGTCACTCACTCAAGTAGCTAGCTCTCCTACATACATACATACATACATACATACATACGTGTAGCACAACTTATGTATACAGACAGACAGACGTATGTCGCCGGCTGAAAGAAGAAGAAGAAGAAGAACGACGGGGCGACGCGGCGATTGGACCAGGTACGTAAGGTAAGTAGGTACGTATGTGTTGAACAACAGCAGCGCCAACGCTCGGTATGCAGAAGGACTGTAAGTTTTACGTGTCTAGGACTCTCTGCTCTATCTCTCTCTCTGTGTGTCACGATATTAGTAGGTAGAATAACCAAAGGGAGGAAGGAAAATCGCCGATAGGCTGTCTGTCGTCAGATACACATACACATACACACACACACCACACACACACACACACACAGAGAGATAGAGAGTTACCATCTATTCCCTATCGCCCCCCCTTACATTGCCTATGGATATCCCTTACTTACTTCGGGAAAGGGATCACACGACTCGGATCTTGTCTGTTCTGTCCTGTCCTGTCCAACACTACAGAGAGATGAAGAGGGGCAAGTCAAGGGATGGTTGGGCTGGCGCCGTCTTGTATGTAGGTTAGGTAGTCTTTCTTTCACAGGACTTGGGTACGTACGCAAAGCTCCAGTAGACTAAGTAGCAGTACTTAGTTGTAGTAGTGGTAGTAGTAGTACATGTACGTATCTATACTTGATAGATATTACCACAAGAAACCGTTTCCCCCCATAAGTTAAGTTATACCCCATGCTCTTTTTGTTTTCCCTTCTCTATCATTTTCCCCCGGCCAGGGGCGTACACATAAAATATATACCACCAACACAGCCAGCCAGCCCTACCTCCCCTCCACTATTCTTCGTAACTCGACCAACGAGAATGTTTCTAACCGTCTGTCTGTCTGTCTGTCTGTCTTTCTGTCTGTCTATACTGGATAAGTAAACAAGCCAAGGGATAAAGAAAAAAATAAATAACAAAAAAGTAGATGATGACGGTGGCCGATCTATCCCGATCTCTCTCTATATGCTAAAGGTCCAATAGGGGGGAGGGCTTCTTTCTCTCTTTCTTCTTTCAGCCAGCCAGCCTCCCTTCCCTCCCCTCCCCGGTGATATCCATCCTCGTTCGTCTGCCTGGAAAGCAACAGTAGTCTATGTATGTATGTATGTATGTATGTATCTAATGTTGGTGTTACATATGCGTAATGGTTAGTCAGGAACATGGAGACAAAAGAAAAAAAAGTGAAGTAAGAGAGAAAGAAAGGGAGAAAGAAAACAAGCTGTTTTTTGCGTATACACTGGGCCTAAAACGGACCCCTCACGACCTGATCCCCTCCCCAACCAAGGCTTCTCTCGTTTCTTGGAATGCCTCACTGACTGACCCCCTGTGGGCGGGATTGGAATTCGTTCGGTGTCCATCTATCTATCGGCGTCTGACGACCCTCTAGCTAGGCTAGGTATGGTGCGAGCCGCCTCCGCCGCTGGTATCGTAGTCGTAGTAATAGGGCTGATCATCATAATATTGATCTTCGCCACCGCCCGAGCTGGCGTCACCGCCGCCGGCGGCGGCGGCAGCGGTGTAGCTTCCAGCAGTGTAGCCTCCGCTCGCGTGGTGGTCTCCGTAAGTCGTGTAGTACGTATTCGTCGTCGTCATCGTGGTAGTAGCAGTGGGCGACGTCGACGTTGTCGCCGTGGTAGTCCCTCCGCCCGAGCCCCCCGAGTGCGCGTAGTAGTGCCTGCCGCCAACGCCGCTGCTGCTGTTCCCGGCGTAGTAGCTGTCACCGCCGCCACCACCACCACCACCGTGGCCTCGACGTTGGCTCTCGGTATCGTGACCGCGGGAGACGACGTGACGCATCGAGATGCCGCCCCAAGGCAGGCCCGAGAGGTTGTTGTCGTCGCCGCCCGCCCGCGCGAGCTCGTCCGGGTCCGGGATCGCGTAGCTGCTCCCCGCGTGGGCTAGGTTGCGCGAGTCGCGTTCGTCTCGCTCCTTCTGCTCTTTGACTTTCTCTCCTGTTGGGGGGGTTCGCAGGCCGCGACGTTAGCTGGCTGGGGTTCATGTCTTGTGTGAAGTAAACTGCATCGCGCGGGTGGAAGAGTGAATAGTAACAAGGCAAGAAAAGCACGCACGGAACTTCCGTTGGGCGATCCGATTCTGGATGCGCCTCCTTTCCTCTGGTTCCATGACATCGGCCCAATCATCGCTGGTCTTAGATCTCGAGGAGTGCTTCCTCGAGCTCGACTCGTGATGGGGGTGCCTGGACGAACGGGAGCTCATCTTCTTCCTCTTCGCCTCGGTCTCTGTGCTCGAGCCTGAATCTGAGACGGGCCTCTTCTTCAGCCTTGGAGAGACTGAGGGAGAAACAGGTGGAGTTGTGGACTCAATTTTGGGTAGCTGGCTTCGGCTTTCTGAGTTTGTGATCTTCTTCGACACGTAGGATCGATGTCCGCTATCAGACTGGAAAGAGGAGTTGACCTTGTTGGAACTTTGATTTATGACATCTATGAGGTCTGAAGGAGGCTTCTAGGTCTAGGAACCCGGATTGCCTCCTTTCTTATATCGCTAGACTCGTCGGGCGTGTGCTCATGCCTTCATTGTCCTAGATGAGAGCAACATACGACCTCAATACTGTTTTGGGGGCCGCCTGATCTTCCTAGGGGTGAAATGTAACGATGAAGATGGTACTGAGACAGAAAACCAGGGTGCTATGCACACGATACCATCAAAGCTGGAATTGCAGGCCGACGGCTCTCACCTCTCCGGGCAAAGCTGATGCCAGGGCCTGCAGGTCCATGAGGCTTATAACATCAGATACTACCCTTCTATGCGGCTGTGCGGTAGATAACAGGGTTGGTAAGGAGGATAGGGGCAGTTTTGGCGGGAATTGTGACCAATATCCAAGGCCGGATGATGCGATGCCACAGATAAACCTACATGATAGTGACGGGAACCCACCTCCGGTGATGCATTGTATCATCTGGGAGCTCCGATAGGGCTCCGTAGCTACATCGTGAGCAGGGGAGACAGTGATGGTCAAGGGCAACATGCTCCATGACAGGGCGAACGGTCCTAGAACCCTGGTGATTACTCCATGAATACGTCTGGCAGGATTCGAGACCTTGTGGCCAAGAGAGGCAACCGAGATCGACGCGGCGACCACGTGGTAGAGCGTGCAAGCCTCCCACTTCGGTATATCGCCTGAAGCTAAGGGCTACAAGAGCGGGAGAGACCCAGCCAGCCCAGCCCAGTCTTGGCGGGAAGGGACATGGGTTGCGGAGATCTTCAGGAAACTATAGCCACAGCTGATCATGATCCCTGGTGCCGGGTTTTCAGGTACGCCTGGCTTATTAGGGTACCTAGGTGGAAGAGAAGGACAAGCGAGATACGGTTCGTGACCAATGGGCAAGGGGAAAGCCCAATCATGTGAACCATTGGCAGGGCGGGCTTCTTCGATATCGGAAAATTTCCTTCTTTCTGAGTGCGCCAGAAAGGTTTTTTCCTTTTCATGGGGTTTGTTATGATGTTGATACAACTTATACTGTAGTCCGTCCATCCACTTTGATGCCTGAAGCGGCTAGCACCTGAAAGAAGCAAGCTTATCGAAGACTCTGAGGCCGTTCATTATAAGCAAGGTGAAAGCAAAGAAAGCTGAGTCAACTGAATTTGTGTGCCTTGGTTGAGTTCGGTGAGTTCAAAGAGGGTGTCGATAGTGTAGGACCAACCAACGGCGTCAGAATCAACGGCAGCCACTTTGATATATTGAGGCTTCTGTAGAACCGTCTTTTCTTGCCTTGTGTCTCTTCTAAATCGAGCGTCACTCACACATAGAGACTAGCCAATGGCCACGATACGGTGGCCTGCCTGGTCAAGGAGACTGTCGAAGTAAGCAAGGCGTCAATGCAACCGCGATACCGAAACGAAGGATCGAGTAGGAATTAAACTTCTTTCCCTCGTGCTTCACCACAGATGAGATGTGACGTTCTTCGCGTGCGGTAAATTCCTTGCAGCAGGGGATCGCGCTTGTTAGTAAAAAGTCCCTAGCATGCTTAGTAACAGCGGCGATGGTCTGTTGCTTGTCGTTTCTTGCCCCTGTTCGTGTTCACTGCTAGTCCGTTGATATATTGATCCGCTTTGATATTGAAACCCACGACGATCATCGCGGCCAAGCTCCCGTGCGGCTGAGAGATTTGGCGTATCTTCAGTCCCATAATAGTCCCTCCCACGTTGGGAAGAACTCTTCACATCTTAAGTAGAGCACCACCCACTCCGTACAAAGGCACCGTGTTGCTCAGACCGTCGAAACCACCCTGCCGTGGCACACCCTTCTAAAACGATGATGAAAGTCATCGACACATGGGACCCTTGTCTGAATTGGCTGACTGCAGATGTCACACCCCCATAGGTTAGATCTTCCCGACTACAAGATTGGCGGAATCGGATAATACAAGGTGTTTAGACATCGATAGCGCGTGCTGCATGCTGTATTCCTAGACCCAAACTGGACCAAGTCGAAACCGTCCTGCCTCCACCCAGCCACTACGGTTCTGTGAGCAGTCTGCCTTTCAGTGACCGAGCAAAAGCCACTGGAAGTTGGACCATGGCAGGGGCGGCTGCAAGCCATGATAAACGGCCGGGCAAGCGTTAGGAGGATTAAAAGTAGTACACCGTGGGGCGTTAAGGCAATGCTCTCGCCCATAGTGATGAAGAACAGCTCCGTGTTGCACTGGTCATCCGTCATCAGCAACTCGCGCCGAAGCTCAATGCCGCGATGTGAATCGTACGATCAGTCGTCGGCAACTTTCCAACACGGTATTTCACTTCTTTTGGATCGAATTGTCTCCTTCTTGCAAAAGTCCTCTTCCTCGTCCAAAAGTGATGATCGGCAAGCTAAGGAGTGGGACAAGATCGGCTGAAAGCCCCTGCAGACTCAGCTGGCTGCGCTTCGAGGGTCGTCAGATAAACCTGTTATGGGCCAGCTGGGAAATTGAGGCTGCCCGTGACACTTTCGGAGTGGACTGCTGCATCAAGAAATTGGAGCTTAAACGACGCATGCGACTATTGTAAGATGTTCATGGTTCGAGTAGTATTCTTTCCACACACTAGTCCTGACGAATTGGGCAACTCGATGAATTGACATTGGCAACAGTCGCAGATCCAGAACGAGAGTGGCGCACGTCTGGCTTGATTTCGAATGGTGCAAAATACCGGACGCCTTTTGGGCGGTGCCGTTATCACCATCTATTGAGATCGTGAACTAAGGTGTTGGCGACATGATGGCTGACACGGGGCAGGGCAGGCATTGTATGATTCATCCATCACGCCGAAGAGCTGGTGAACATTCGAATCTTGCTTCGTAGTCACATCTCGAATGATCTGGAGAGCGAGCGCGTATTCCTTGTTAAAAGTAAGGGGTACGCTTCAACCTGTAAATGGGATGCAACATCCGGACGCTGCTGGTCAGCTGCCCAAACCCCCCTGTCCTTGGAAAAAAAAAAAAAAAAAACCAGTTCCCCAAATTGGGGTTTCGATTCTAGACGATCCTGCATGTCGTCCCATTAGGTCAGCAACTCATAAAATGAAACGGGGCGTGCTGTTGCATCTTCCCAGCTCTTGCAGTTCCCGAGAAACTTCGTACGGGATTGGTGTCTATTTTTGGTAGCTAGTGACTAGGCAATGGTTGTGATTCTATGCAAGCCTGGCGGGCTAGAATGTGACAGGGTCGAAGAGCGGGCGTCTTTTTACATGATGAATGACTGGTGTTTTCCTCCAGTATGTCTGCATCTTCACGTAGTGATGGGTGAAATGCGATGAGGAGCCACCTCCGTGCAAACACCAGAGCTTGGTAACTTGGCTAATGCATATGCAGGGAGAAGGATTTCTTGTTCCATGCTGGAGAATCGGCATCAGCCTAGGCCAATAGATTTCCGATGCTGGCTTCGTCCCATGATGTTATGGCACTTCCCAGGACCACGTGGACATGGACCGAATTAGGCCTTTTGTTACTGCTGATAAGCGCGTATTAATGCGGCGGCGTGTAGATATCAGATGGGTACCGCTTTTCTAGGCGTATTCCAGCCTTGCGGCCTAGTGGTAAAGCTTGACGCACATGGCCTTCACATCATATTGCATTCCAACCCATACATAGCCTTTTCAACTTTACTCTTGACCTGATACCAGTCAGCCCGTCTTTCAGCAAATTCGTAAACTTCTTCAGCACGAAATATGCCGCCGAATCGGTCACCATCAGCGATGATCGTCGCCATCTCTTTGGCATGTCGAGCGTCGATAAGATAGATCTGGCTCAATTCTCGTAAGGCCTTGAAATAAGCAAGAAGATCTTGGTTTCTCAGGGTTCGGATGTACTCGAAGTATAGATTCATATCTGCAATCAGCTTGATGGCACCCTCGGTACTGATACGCTGTCGCTTGATGTGTTTGCAAATCGCGGTAAATAGGCGCAGTCCGACTTCGCTGTTGAAGACGTCGAGCATGGTCTTCTCCGTGCTCCCCTTGAGCATGCTGGTGTGCGATGAGACTAGCTCTGCGACACGCTTGGCTGTCGTGGTTGGGCCAATGTCAGGATCCTTCGTCAAACCAACCTCTTCTGAGGGAGGCGGCGGGTTGTAGTCGGTAGGCGACTGAGTTGTGGCACACAGGTATTCAACTTCATCCATCATCACATCGATACCCTTGTTGAGCCCAGCGGCAACACTCTCATCTAGCATCTGCTCGAATTTCTTCTTGGCAAGACCGGCAGGGTCCATGAAGTCGTTGCGATCAGCGATCTTTTGTGCTGCCAGCTGTTGTTCGTAGAAGACATCAACCATTTGCGAGATGATGTCACCAACATTGACAAGCTCGATGAACATGACGAGCGGTGCAACTCCTGTCTGGCTATGATCGCTAATCTCCCGAGGGTTGTAACGAGAAAGATGATCTACCGCCTTGGTGAATCCGTTCTTGACATGGGTTTGGCCGAGAACTCTCACCAGAGTCACGAATATCGCCTCGCACTGCTCTCGAGCCTCTTCTCCCGCCTGACCACCGAGTGTAACGAATTTTGCCGCTCTACCCAAGCTTGTCTTAGCCGCATGCACAAGGTTGAGGGCGACCTCGATACTAAAGAGACTTCTAATCCCCTCGAGTCGATTCGCCATCAGCGCAGCCTTGGCCTTCAACTCGTCATTCGGTGCTTCAGAAGGTAGCGGACTGCCCGACCTGTCAAAAGTCCCGCCAAGCCCAGGGGTGTGAGGACGTGATGATCCAGGGGTGCCGGCCACTGAGGGTTGAAGTGTAGAACCATTGGCAGCTGATACCGATGTGGGTTTACTGCTCCCAAAAGGCAACACGGTAACAGGCATCATGACGACCTTTTTGAAGGAGCTGAGGAAATCATTCTTGTCGGCCTGCCGATTAAAATTACTCATGTAAAACGACTCGACCGTAGCCTCTTGTTCCGACAATCGCTGCTCCCAATTGTCCACCTCCCCTTCGGCATATTTAGTAAAGTCATCTAGCTCTTCCTGGAGATAGAGATCTAGGTGCGGCTCGAAGACCCGGAGAGCAATCTCTTTGGCATGCTCCTCCAGAGGTCCATCAGAATTCTTCGGTGGCGCCAATGTTCGAACAAAATGGACGCATTGCTCGAATAGACCAGAAACGGCCTTCAAGTAAGACCCAATATGACGATCGTGAGTTTCGTCTAATAGCGGGGTGATATACTCCATGATGACATCTTCTCTGATCTTGTCGACGAACGTCCAGAAGACAGCACCAGCCTGTGGGAAAATACGCGCTATTATCTCGCTCTGCTCGTTGACCTTTCGTGCCAGTGACTCGAAAAACAGACGGGAGGGTTCAAGAGAGATGTCGTCGCGGGGTGCCTGGTTGATACAGTCGATAGGATTCCCCAACACGTCGCGATCATCGAGAATGGGATGTTTCTGGATGAAGAGATCCACGGAAGCGTGGCCACCGTTGAGAAAATGCAGCACGTGTGCATATCTTTTCATTCTTCCATCGACATCCCAGAACTCGTAGCCTTGCTCGAACTCCCTAAGGACGGCACTTTCGAAGATGCTCATCATGTTCATAAGCTTGCCCTCACGCTCGTCCCAGCCGTCAGCCCAGTCGCTTTTGGCGAAGGTCAGTAGGTTGGACAGCATCTGTGCCTGCCTTTCCGGATCTCGGAAAGCCTTGAAAATTATCGGCTCGGCGTGGGTCTTTGCTCGGACGAGATCAAAGTAGAAGGGCGCCAAAGCGCCATATACTTTCCCGTATTCTTCCCTCGCATGCCCGCGTATGCTCCTAACATTATTCAAGACGTCGAGAAGCACAGCCGGATCTTCATAAGGCGATTTGGACTGTGATGGCTTGAGACTCAAGGTTTCGAAGCCATCGAGCCTTGACTCTCGGGGGAGGGAAGCGGCATCCGTCTGGGTATTGCGCCGTTCCTCTTCCAAAGCAGCATCGAATATAGTAAAAGCTCCCTGTATTGCAGGAACCGGACTAGGTCCGGCATTGGAGTTGGCTCGCCCTGCAGCATCCCTCTTCCTCCTCATGGCCTCTTCAAACCTTTTCCTAGCCTCGATCTCGTTCCAACAGCCCAAACTCTTGAGCCTAGCTACCCACCTCGTATCGTCGTAAACCATCTCGCGCATGCGCCATGATGTTCTGGCAAAGCGAAGCAGATCAGGAACAGGGAGGTAATCGAGAATGGAAACAAGTATTTCTACCAAGGGCAATTGTCAGCCTTACGCTTTGGTGATATGCAACAGCGACACTTACCAGCAGGGAGAGCAGCCTTGGTCTCAACCATGGAGGTGGCCCGTAATGTACTCAGAATACTTGTCCTCGGTGCCGTGGCTGGCTGAGGAGCTCGCCTGAAGGTGGACATCCTACGTCTCGTCTCGGGTCAAGGCTTTTACTACTGCGCAGAAAGTGAGAAAAGAAAAGCGCGACACAATCATGGGTTAGAGTTCTGAGCATGCCAATGACGACAATGCTCTGTGTCATATATCGAGGTAGTCGACAGGGCTGCTGTGCTCATGTTTTGTCACTCGGTGGATGCAATGCGCATTGAATTGAGTCTACGGAGTACTTCGTAGGTACCTAGGTACTTCTTATTCTTCATTGGAAGCACAATGAAAGGGATCCTTGTCCGTCATATTAACTTGGAGTTAGTGCGTGAGGTTGTTCTTGAGAAAACTGGGGCTGAACATCTGCCGTCAGCTGTCGACAACTCGCAACCAGAACGAGGATACATACATAGTACTTCGCACAGTTCTTTCCATCAATGATAGACCCACATGCTGGCACAGTTCGCAGCTTCCGTCCAGCCCGTCTCGACGATTTCCTCACCGCCTTCAAGGGTCCCCGCGGCAGAACAATTGAAGTTTGGAACAAATTTATTTTTTATGTCTCCACGCTAGCAAGCCCCGACTGCCAACGTTAGCACTCCGAATCGACTATCGTGCTGGGTACCTCGCAGGTCCAACACTCACTACGGCAGAATCTGATTTTTCTTTACTCCCCCCTCAAGAGACCTCTCCAGATTACTCCCGTATACTACTGAGTGGTCCATATTCACCATGGAGGTCGAGCAAGGTCCATGGCAGAAGCTTGACCCAAGCAAGCTGGCCCGGGAAGCCGAAGCTAAAGGTATAAATCAATTGAATTTCGTCTTCGGTCTCGCGAGCAGTTACTGACTTGGAGTGTAGAGGCGAAGCTCAAGAGAAAACAGCAGCAGAGACTCGAACGTGCCGAAGCCCGTAAGGAAAAGCGCCATGCCAAATCCGAGGCCAAGCAGCTGCGTAAACTCAATGTCACACGCGCTGCCAAATGGACCCAGGAGCGCAAGGCAGCTGACAAGCTGAAGAAAGCTGCCAATCGCCCACACAAGCAGGAGAAGCATCACAGGCGCATGCGCCAACGAGCTGAGAAGTTGGAGGCCCAAGCGAAGAAGCTCTGGGCCGATGCCCAGAAGGCGAGGGCTCGTGCTGACTATCTCGATAAGCTGAAGGAGGTAGGATTGCTCTCGCCCTACACTACTCTATCCAACTATGCTGAAAAAAACGCAGCAAGAGGAAGCCGTCAAGAACAAGCTTTCCAACGAGATCCAGCAGATGGCTGCAGACCCCGAGAATGACGATTACATTCCCCTCGATGTCCCTGTTAGCGAATCGAACGGCGCTGGCTCAAACGCGTACAGTGAGAAAGAAACCAAGCAGCAGAGGAGAAAGGATGCTAAGACGCAAGTCAAGGTCCTTGATCACATAATGCGAGAGGAACTCGGCCCGTCTATCACCGAGTCTGGACTCCATATCGAGGCTGAAAAGGAGAAGAAGCAGAAGAGGAAGGAAGAGAAGCGCAAGAAGAAAGCCGAAGAGAAGGCTGCTCGGGAACCCGACGAGGTTGATGGCACCCCAGAAGACACCGAGACTCCTAAGAAATCGAAGAAGAGGAAATTGGAACCCGCCAACGATGACGACGAGGACGATGGTGGGGCCCCTGTTGGAGATGACAAGAAGGAAAAGAAGAAGAGGAAGAAGGAGAAGAAAGAAAAGGAGAAGAAGAGCAAGAAGGAGCGTGAGCCGGCCGAAGAGTATGTGCCCTCGCCTGCGGACCAAGGCAGAGCCAGTACTGACGCCGGAGAGCAGTGGAATGTCTCAGCCCTAGAGGGCGGTGACCAGAGAAGGGATAAATTTCTGAAGCTTCTCGGGGCTAAGAAGTCCAACGGCGTCGCAGCAGCTGATGGACACCATGCCCCGGCTTCCTCCAAATCAAACATTGCCCAGATGCAGTCTGACCTGGAACGCCAGTTCGATGCGGGTATGAAGATGAAGCATGACGGTCATGGCCACAGGAGAGGCTTGGGAGCATGAAGCTCGTTCTTTCTCGACCGTCCACTTGAGGGGATATTGGAACCGGCGTTCTAGGAGAAAAGAAAGAAAAAGGTTGTGTTGATATACCATAGTGATTCTGCTTCGTAGGGCTACTGACCGTGTAATTAATCCTGTGCTCTAATCAATTCATGTCAAGTTTGCCGTCTTGTCTTACGTCTGAGCCTTCGTAATTTCAGGGGCACCGTCTTGTCTTTGAACTCCCGTGGACAGCCTGAGCACTGTTCTCTGGTGAGTCAATGTGCCCATGTGTGGCAACCCCGGGAGGAGGGGGGCGGGGGGCGTAGATAGAGCCTTCACACCAGGTTGGCGGTCGTTTCAAACCTTAACGCAAATACGTCTATTAATGTGTACGAAAAGCCGAGGAGAAACCCCGTCTCGTCTGAATAAGGAGGAGCATCCTGAGCTGAGAGGGACAGGTCTAATGATGGAACTGTCCATGTGTATACATATACCTATGTGGGTATGTATCATCTCCTGTATAGCAAGCTGGGATTCAAGGACCCCCCTCCCTTTTTTTGTCGTCCTGCAACCGACAATACTCAAGTAACGACTTCCTTCCTCCCCTTCCGTCTTGTCATGATGCTCTACCCGAAGCAAGCATATTCGTCTCTATATCCATCTCATCAGTATTGATGAGAACTCGTCTTCCTTTCTTCCACCCCTTTCTTTCTTTCTCTTAATTTCCCATTCATTTCATCATAGCTTGTTTCCTCTGCTGTTTCTTTCTTCTTCTTCTTCCCCTGGACCGCAGCATATCTACCGAAAAGATGCAGTTATCCACACACTCTCTATGATGCCTCGGGAACGAAACTCCTGATGCAAGAGTTCTTCTCTTCTCACATCTTTGATATAAACCCCCTAAATAAAATTAAAAAAAAAAAGTTCGCGCGTAAAGTTCGTTCGGGGTCGGTTTGGTTGGGATCAGAAGAATACGCGGGTCAGGACTTCGAACAGGAGACCGCCGAAGACTACGAAACCGAGGATACCTGTTGATTTGAAGGGGGGGTTTCGATCAGTTAGTTATATTACTTCTGGGCGTAAGAGTCGAAGGAATTGAAAAAAAAAAAGGGGGGGGGGGGGGGGGGGGGGATAAGGGGAGAGATAGATAGGTAGGTGGGCGGGCAGGGAGGTGGGGAGGCGAGAAAGGAGAAACATACCGAGCCAGAAGGGAGAGATGGGCGACCTGGTCTGCTCCTTGGAGCGCTTCTTGAGGTCGCTTTCCGACTTGCCCCGGCGCGCGTCCTGGTCCTTGACGAATTTGGCGTTCCGCCTTCGCTGCTCGAGGGTCTGGGCCTATATGGGTTGGACGTTGCGGTTAGTTTCATGTTGGCCTCTACTTTTATATCGCATTTAGGTGAAGAGGGCCGGAGGGACGGAGGGACGGAGGGAGAGATAGAAAGAAAGACGTGCGTAGACGGCGAGGGGATGGGACGACTCGAAGGCTACTGATAGTGCTTACCATTGTGGAATTATATGAGATCGATAATTTTTGGAATAGAAGAGGAAGAGATGGGTTGGTAGGAGTAGGGGGTTGTAGAAGTTTTCGACTCGAACAAAACTCGCTGGTCTTTGGATGGGAAAGCCGATCTCGTTTCTATCTTAGGTAGGTACCTATCCGCGGCGCTCGGGAATTTTTATATCGAAGTGACAGCAGGCAGACGGCGGATACCTGGGTTTCGACTCGCTTCTGAGAACAGATCGTAGTTCCGCTCAATTAGACCGAGGAGGTGTAAGAGTCATAGGCGGCGGCCCTTGTGGTCAAATGAGGTGAATGGGATGGGGTGAATGGATGAGATCTATGAGTTGGAGATGCTAATGTCAATTATTAGGGACACATGTGCTCTTCGCCTTGCAAGGGTGCGGAATTAATACACTAGCCCCAGGGATTAAGGGTCCAATGCGGACTTGAGCCGCGCTACTTTGAGTATTACATAAGCCGGAGTCGGGTCTGTTTACCTTGCCAAAAATAGGGGCGCTCATATTGGGCCGTCCGATGGCTAAACCTCACCCGTCACTTATACCAGCAAAGCTAGCAGACAAAGCAAAGGGCCACACGATATAGAAATATAAGATATTAGATAACAGCAGAGATTTGTAACGCATTTATACCCTGTATCTGGTAACTTAAAACATGGCGGCGGTTTCCCATAATCACGCCCACTACCAGGAGCGCATCGATTACATCAAGCAAATACTAGCCGATTATTTGCATTTTTGTGATGAGGTGGGTAAAGCGCTAGTAGCAAGCCTACTTAAGCTCCCTCCACTTGATATAAACTCTGAAGATGCATGAATATTTAACAAGGATGACTCTCAATAGGACATAGATCAAACCAAGATCTTCCCTATCCAATACGAAGAGGACTGCCCCTTCAAATACAACAATTTCGTCTACCGCCTCTCACTGCCTACCGACATCTCGGGTGGCCTTCTTACAGATGCCGATGGAAGCCGTAAGTCGCAGTTCCCATGCTGTGTTCCCATCCCGCCAGGCACCAGGGATTTCGTACTACGTATGAGCAACCCAGACGCCGAGGGGCTACACCAAGGAAACCGGGTGCAGAATGAAGTCGGCATCCTTACTCTCGCCTCGGCTGCGCTCTCCGGTATCAAGCCCTCCGTAGTGCCCCGCGTCTTCGGCTGGCATGGCGCCAGTCGCGATCAGCCAGGCTGGATCCTAGAGGAACTCATGCCCGGCGCACCACTCGCCGAGACCTTTGGCACGAGCATGTCTCTCGACGAGAAAAAGGGGATCCTGGCACAGATGGCGGAGCTGCTCAAAGCACTGCAGGACTACGAGCTCCCCGGGAGTATCGAAGGCTGGGGCGGTGTGACGATTAGTGACGGCGGTGCCATCGTCAGCGCGCCTATGACAAGCGTCGGTGCCGGTCCGTGGTCTTCTTTTGAAGACTCCTACCGAGGCCGTCTGGAGGTAGCGCTCGGGAAAGCCGACAGAAACCCCTATCTGCAAGGCTGGCGTGCTAATGGAGTCAGGGAGCGTATTGATGCTTTTATTGAGCGTGGCCTAGCAGCACAATTCTCCGACTTGGCGTCGAAACAAGCCAGGACTATCGTCCACGCAGACTTCAGTGGGTATCTCCCTTTTCCTATTAAACAGAATTCCTTGGAAAAATCAAGCACTGACGCTTAGACGCAGCTACTGATAATATACTGTACGACCCTGCGACAGGCCGTATCACCGCGTTGCTCGATTATGATTTCGCCAGCATCCTGCACCCCGCATATGAGTTCCTCCGCTCTTTCAACAGAACCGGCGGCCGGCTGAGCGGCTGGTTGGGCGACGCGACTCCACAGGAAAAGGAGGCGGCAGCGCTCCGGAACGCCAAACTTACGGGGCAGTTTCCTTCGCCCCTTCCATCTCCGGTGTCGTCCGGTAATGGCCGAACGGTTGATTGGGAACTGGCACAGGCATGGGACAGCGAGCTGCAGAGACTGGATGTGATGCGACCCAGCTCTATTCGAGGGATCGACAAGATTGCGGATTTCGACGAAGTCTTGGGCGCTCTGGTGCCCTGGACATTGCTCAATGAGGACTACTTAAGAATGAACCCAGACGAAGATCAAAGATGGGCGTCGCGGCTCAACAGCGAGAAGCAGCTCGTGGGCTTACTGAGCCACTTGGGGTTCTAGGCTGGAATGATATGCAAGAGCGAAAGGAAAGTGGCTAGAGATAAAAACCAGATGCTGACGTATTTCTATCTTAAAAAATCTAGGGCGCGTATAATTGGTAGATGTTTTGAGACGATGTTTCCAATAGTTACACGCCATCATTCAACAGACACTCTCACTCAATATCATCCGGATGAGGGGGGAAAATAGCGGTTTAACCTCCATACTCTCGCAGTGTGGGTTATCATCATGCTCCTCGTTTGCAAATGCCGTTTCCCGCGCCAGTCGAGCTCTTCTACTTCGGGGGAGTAAATGCGGTTTAGGTGCCCGCCCCCGAGGAAATTCTTCTCCTTGCTGCTGAGCATCACGATTTGAAGGCTCTTGCTTGGTATAATGAGACACATTTCCCGGATATCATAGCCTTTTGTAACGGGCCCTGAAGGTATAGCTCCCTCTCTCTGCACTCAGAAGCCAGCCAGCCAGCCTAGACGAGGTGTCGTCAACGGATAGCCTGTACTGTACTGTACATGGGAGGCTGGAACATTCCCACGCTATAACTGCCGTTGCACCCATCCGCTTTCCATTTCGTCGTTCTACTTATCTACCACGCCTACCAAGGAATCTCAGCGCCAGTGAATCGGAAGAACTTGCCGGACGTCTCCTCGCGGGTGGCTTCCTCGATCTGGGTTGGGATCATTCAACAAAAGTCAGTAAGTATTAACATACCTATGTATGCAGCCTTATTGAGGTAGGGTAGAGCAGGGCGACCGACTCACCACTTTCATCATGCCTGCCACGCTTTCCTCGATGGTGTACGTAGCTTTACCCAAGCCCCATTCTTTGGCGATCCAGTTTCCTTGTCCAGTTTGCACGAGTCTTTTTCGTCAGGGTGTTGATTAATATGTATGTGACTGATACGCTTTTTCCAGCGGAAGGGAGCGACGAGATCGACGGCAGGACTTGACTTACCCCGGGTTCAGAGCCAGCACAACCAAGTTCTCGTTGGTGAAATGAATTGCCCTAATTGCGGAGGGGGAAATAAACCCCCTGTTGTCAGCATGCTATGATGATTCTGCTGGAACAGATTCTTGGCCAAAGGTGGCATACCGAGTGATCCAGTTGAGCGCAGCTTTCGCCGCAGCGTACGACGGGCCGTCCCACGAGCGAATGGTACCCATCAGCGTGATGGAACCGCCTCCAGTCGAGATGGACGCCCACTTCGGCGCCTTGCCCTTCGACAGGAGCGCCCGACATGCCTGGTACAACATGAGCGGGCCGAGGGCGTTGACTTGGTACACCGTCGTCATCTCCTCGAAGCTCACTTGGTCCAGAGGCACCGTCGGGAGCGGGCTGCCGCCTGCGTTCGCGATGACAAGATCCAGATGCGTGATGCCCTCCTCCTCCAGCTTTTTCAGAGCGTCGCCCGCGTCTGTCGGCGAGGCGCTTTCGATTCTCACGAGCATGAGCTTCGAGCCCTCGGCCGGACGGAAGGCCTTCAGTTCGTCTACTCCAGGAGTCGCAGCAGCACTATCTCGGATGCTGCCGATGACGGTATGGTTGGGCTTAGATAGGTATGGGACATCTTGCCAAGCTCAAAGCTATCTCGACTCAATTCTGGCCACCCAAGCCTTCCTTCACGAGCGACAATGTTACCGATGGCGCGCACGTCGGCAAGGTCTTTGTCATGACAGGTGGCAACTCTGGGCTTGGATTCGAGCTCTGCCGCATGCTCTACAAGGGTGGTGCAACGATCTATATGGCCACACGATCGAGGGTGGGTGGCTATCTGTTTTCTGTGCTGCTGCAGGTGACGATTGCATTCTGATCTAACGTACTTCACATCGTTTGATAGGCGAGAGCGGAAGCGGCTTTCCAAGCGATTCGCGATGCCCATCCCACCAGCAGTCAGCCCGCTCGTCTCAAGTTCCTGCAGCTGCTTATGTCCGACTTGGTGTCCGTTCGCAATGCCGCCGCCCAATTCGCTGAGATGGAAACCAGACTGGACGTGCTCTGGAACAATGCCGGCGTAGGTGCCTACGCGGTGAAATACGGGGAGTGCACGGCTCAGGGGATCGAGCTTATCATGGGGATCAACTGCGTCGGCGCCCTGTTATTCACCGAACTCCTCGTACCTCAGCTCAAGGCTGCCAGCAGCGAAACGACACCCACCGCCGCCACTACCTCCGCCTCCGTCTCCTCTTCCCGAGTGGTCTGGATGAGCACCATCCTGGTCGACACTGCGGCACCCAGAAACGGCGTCAACCTCGACCGCCTCCGGGACGGAACCCCCGACCGCGTAGAGAACTACGCGACCGCGAAGGCGGCCTTGTGGATCCTGAGTCGCGAGTTTGCCAGACGTCACGGGCCGGACGGGATCCTGAGCGTGGCCGTGAACCCCGGCAGCCTCAACACGGGATCCTTCAGGGGTACACCGCCAATTCAGATGATGCTCATGAAGCTTACCATCCTGCACAAGCCCGTCTTCGGCGCTTATTCCATGCTGTACGCTGGCTTGTCGCCCGATGTCACGAGGGAGAATAACGGGATCTTTGTGTACCCTTGGGGAAGGCTGATCCCTGATGATGCGGTGGTGCGCCAGGATATCATAGAAGCGATGAAGCCGGAGACGGAAGGGGGTATCGAGCTCGGTGCAAAGCTGTGGGCATGGTGTGAATCGAATTGGTAGAACTGGCATACACACACAGAGAGAGAGAGAGAATGATCTGGAATTCACTATTAGCTTTCTTCCGTGTGCGGCAGTACATGATTTTTTAATAGATACTTGTGGTTATACACGGACTTTTACTGCAAAGCAGAGCACTACTCTCCTCAGTTATTAGGAAGCACCGAAGCTTCAATTCACATGGTGCGATAACACAAGCCCGGCACAATATGAATGGCATAGGCTCCCACACGGGCGACCCAGTAAGCTGATCCTCTTGGTTTGATGGTAACTATGAGTCTTGTCTTACACGAAGGACCAACACCCAGGCAGACGATGCTGCGACGAAAAGGCTCCTGAGCAGCAAAATAGCTGGACGTAAAGTCGAGGACTGGTCATCGCGTGAAGAAATTCATTCGCTTACCAGCAGCCGTCTGATGCTCAAAAGCGAAGCCAGCAGAGCCCGGCAGCAGTCGGGCCTAGCCTTCACGTACAGTATCCCTCTCCCCGGCGCGCCGGGACTCTGCTCTTGCTCTTCTGCTGGTGTCTACATATCGAAAGCTACTTACTTACTGCAGCCATGGTCGTGATTTAACCCACTCCTTGTGGCGAACCTCCCTCAGTTCCTCGTATGTTTTGGCGACCTCTGGAAATCCCATTTCGCCCAGCTTCCGTTCAACACGCACTCTGTACTCCTTATCGACTTTCAGACCAGCTTCGCTGACTAGCTCTACATCATACGCCCAGCAGACGGCGAATTTGGTCCGCACCCATTCCACGGGAACATATCCAGCGAGATCCCAGTCGATAATCCCGACCTCTTCACCGTCAAGGAGGATGTTAGTCGGCCCAAGGTCATTGTGGGCAGACACGTAGGTCGAAGAACAGTCCATTCCTAGTGCCCCCTCGCAATGCTTCCGGAGCGCTTCTGGGCTGGATACCTGCTCCTCTTTCTCACGAAGCGGATCCATCCACTGATAATCGACCGCAGTCAGGGTATTGGACTGGAACGCCCGAAGTTCCTGGCAGATCTGCGCGACACGGCTCGATACGTGGTCTTTTTGCTTATCGTCCATATCCCACCAGATTTCGTTAAGCAGCTTGCCGGGCATCTGAGGCTCGAACAGATAGACTGTATTATCCGCCTCTTTTATGCGAAACAATACTTCGGGGATGGGAAAGCTGAGTTTCTTCTGGGATAGAAAGGCAAGTGTCTTGTGCTCTTCGTCTGAGGGAGATGGATGATTCATCGATCTGACTTTGAGAATCAGGGTGTTGCCGAAGCTAAAGACCGCAGACACGTCCCCGGCATCGTGAATCAGGCGGACATGACCGTCTGGACGTAGCAGCTCAGCCCGAGGTAGGGTAGGGGGTGCACGCGAGATTGTGTAACACGATCCGTCGTTGTTTTCCATTAGGCATTCGCCTTCTTCGCCTTGGTGGGGGGGGTCCTTGGACAAAGCGCACGATCTTGGTACGCCCAATGAGCCACGATGCCTCATCGATTTCCGTGACCGAATGACGAACATGGTCCTGAGACGCCATGGATATTGCAGACAATGGTAGCTAAGTAGAAATGAGACAGGCGTTGCGCATAAGATCTGCACGACAATATTCAGGCAGTCAGGTAGGTACGGGGCGAGTTCAAGATTCTCCGAGCCCTCGCTGCCTCGTTTGGACCCCCTTGTTGATCTACCCGCCACAATGGTGCTTCCTGTGACTTTCTACTCCTGGTGCCTGGCTCGTTACCTTGTTATATTCGCAAAAAACATTCTTTTACAAGCAGGCATTCCGCGGTGTCTCCTTAGAATGGGACGCAAGCTTCTGTCGTAACATTAATCTATATCAATACGAAAATCGTATTCATCTTTAGTTCACATCTTGAATAAATGCTTCAAAACCCATTGAGATAGAAGTTGCTGATCAATAAGAATCATGGAGGGGTCTGGGGGAAAAGGGAACCAGGTCGGGGGTGGGGCATGTTGAGCCTCACCAGCCAGCCCCTAGTCTTAAGTACCTAGCTTGGTTGCCAAGCCACACTACGCAAAGCTCCTATAATGGAGCTTCAAGGTTTACACGCTACGACGACGACGACGACGACTCTTCGTCGACGACTCCGGACACGAAAAGACACGAATTGACCATCTCCAAGATGGCCTCACGAACGATCCTTCATCCAGCGCGCCTCCGCGCCCTGACCGCGCCACGAATCCCCCATTGCTCTACCTTCCGAGCACCGACACCACCAACACGAACCTGGGCGCGCCTCGCATCGTCATCATCATCATCATCAGCTTCCGAACCCACGGGGTCCAAACCACCATCACCAAATGCAAGCCATACACCCCCCTCCCACCCCTCCTACCGACCGAAGGAGACAAGAAATACAGAGAGAGAAAGAAAGAGGTGAGAACATGAAACTGATATCCGAACGACCTCCACAGGCACAATTCTACAAGACCTTCGGCCGCCCCATCGCCAAAGTCTTCCTCATGGCCATATTCACCTACCAGCTGGCGTACTACTTCTGGGCCCGGCTGGAGCACGACGAGATCAAGGACGAGAAGCGCGGTAAGCAAACATACACAACATTACCCCCCCCCCAAGTCCATCTATTTGGGGGAGAAAAAAACAACGCGGGGTGTATTCATATTATTATTCAAGTAACATACGGGTCAAAAGAAAAAGAAATATGACTGATATATATATACTAATTTGTTTTACGATCGACGGTTTTTTTCCCCCCATAGCTACGATATCCGATCTGGAAGCCAGAATAGAACAGCTCGAGAAGGCGCGGAAACGATGATAACTCACGATGACGACGATGAAAAGTGTGTTGGAGGGCAGCTTCTGTTGGTGAAAGAGAAAGATTCGGTGTGTTGAGGAAGAAGGGGGGAAAAAAAAAAGGGGGGGGGGGGGGGGGGGGGGACTTAAAACTTCCTTTCCCTTACAAGGAAGGGGCTGCCCCCCCTGTTGCTGTTTACCGATTACTTACGATCCAGCGCTGAGGAGTTGATGAGGAGTTGAACGCGACCGTCTCCCGAAAAATCAGGCGTGCCAAGTCTGTAAGAGAAAACAAATACAAGTGCCGGGCCGTTGTGAAAGTCGGAAGTTGGAAATACCCAGCGCGTGGTATTTACTGTTGGTGTTGCTGCTGCTGCTGCTGGTGATGGTGGTGATGATGATGGTGTGAGCTTGGGACGATGACGACATACATATTCCCGAGGGGGGCACGACGGGGACATGATATGGCTTCCCGACAACGGTATCAAGTTCACATGACAGGTAGTCAGGGTACTCTCATCGCGACTCTAAAGACGGCGTCTATGGATGGTTGGTCATGCAAGAATATCTCAACATCCAATATATGCGTTGTATCGAAAGTCTTGATATACAGTCCGAATTAAATCATATCAATCATTCGTCAGCCCAACCCCCCCGCAGAGAGAACGCCGTTGATCCTGGGGCCTAATCATGACCCCTTGGCTTTCCTTGCCTTTACCTTTTTGCTCGCTCGTTGTGAAACATCGTTGACCATCAAAACAACAACCAAAATCGATTATCCAGGCCGTTCGTGACCATTCGATCCCTTGGCCATGGCGGCAAGTCCACGCTAACACATCAACCTCATCATAATGCGAAAGCGAAAATAGATCCCACCACCAGGACCAGGAGGGCTTGCGAGATCGCCATCGCGTTGGCCTGATTCGGTATATCCGCGGATCCGGGGTAATTGCACGACAGTGGATCGTCGTCCTTCCGGCGCCCGTAGCTCGTGTTGAAACCGAAGACCGTGGAGGGTGTGGGGCAGTTGAACCCGAGTGACGCTGGACAGCTTTGGACGAGGGAGTAGCATAGATCGTCGCAGGGTAGTAGTTCCTTATAAGGACCCGGCTGGACCTGCTCGTCTATGATCGAGTTTCTCGATGAGTTAAAAGCCATCACTTGGCTATAATTAGCCCGGATTTCCTCAGGAACCTGGCTGTTGTTGGGAAAGGGTGCATTAATGTTGCGCATCTGCAGGTATTCCTTGTCGGGTGCCGAGAAGTCCTCACATCGCGGGATGGCAACTGTACATAGCCAGTTTTTGTAGGCCGTCTTGCAATCGTCGCAATTCCTAACAAGAGAGTACCGCTCGGTATCGGGGGCCTCGCAAGGGACCTGCTGTAGGACCTTCTCAAAATTTGAGTACATTGTCTGTGTGTAATTGTCATAGAAGGCGGCCAATTCCGTCCCGGTTTTGAATTTGCTGATATTCCCCGGGACGGCATATTCTGTGTCGCTGCAAAGCGTGAGGTTATGGATGACCGTACAGGCGCCATCTGCTCATGTTAGAGACTGTGTCTTGCATGAAATTGTCATGTCAATTGTGCTTACCAGGCTTCGTTTCCACTACGGTCTGCCGGAATACGACAGGACCGCCGCCGCCGCCGCCGTCAGCTCTCTTAGATTGAGAATTGGATCCCGGAACACGCGCCAAGATGCCATCATACTTGGTACTGGCTGAGAGACCAGTGATATAAAATTCCTGTCTCGTCAGATTGCTTGCGCCTCCCTGTTTCAGGCCAATTCTTATCTGGCCTGTCCCATCATCAAGCATGCGCAGTTGGGCATAACTGCTCAAGCCACAATAGGAGTTGCGCAGCCCATTTATGCTCAGATCGTCGGGGCCTTGGGCAAACATAACGTAAGGGGGTGTAGAGATCACCTCGCTAGAGCTGTTGGTCAAGTTTCGTGTAGTCATGAGTACCGAGTTTGCATCGCTGTCCACCAAAAAGACCTCTGGGTCAGAACCGGTGTTGTAGCTATGATAGTATTCGTCGGTAGAGACGACAAGCTCGAAGTCATAGGGCTTGTCGTTGAACATGCTCGAGTCAACATCCGGGGGTGCGGCAATGCTTATTGAGACGTCGCTGGACAAGGACATCTTGTACATAACAGCACCTTCTTCGAAAAGCAAGGTCTCCTTGGGGGAGCTCTCTTCGGTGTCGCTGGACGTCGAAACAAACATAGTCAATTGAGGCGGGTCCATGGTTGTTTGGGTACGATCGGGTTGCTGGCAAGTATTGGCTGATATCCATAACGTCGTCGTCGTCGTTGTGCTCTGGCGCCGGCCGAGTTCGGCTTCGTCGCCCGATTCTATCTCGTCACCGCCTTCATCTACCGCCGCTGTTGTTCCATTGAGCCGTCTTCGAAGCTCGGGCGACTTATTTAGAGCCTCTACGCCTCTTCCCGAGACCGACGACGCCGGAAAGACATAATTCATTGTGGAGCCGGGGCTGATAGTCATCCTCACGGGCTTATTGTTGCTTAACGTAACCGTATCTTCCGTTTGTCTCCCTATTATGCTGCGATCGAAGAAGGAAAATTCGGGCTCGTAGGCCGGGCTTTGAAGGTCCAGAGGCTCGGCGGTATCGTCCACATCGTACCCGTCTGTTGCCCATCGGTCCGTATCATGATCTTGGGGAACATAGCTAAGGTCGGCAGCCAAAGCGAATTGAGGTGGGAGAAGGAGGAAATATATGACTAGTACTAGGCAAGTCGCTATGACAGACGCAGCCAGCCGCGACTGTAATGGACTGAGTTGCATTATGGGAACATTACCCCGAAGGGCATGTAAAGAAGGGAAGACGGGGGGTGTCGATCGCAGCGAATGACGATAAGTAGGTCGCTATCTCTGGGGGGTTGACATGGGCGTAGTATTAGGGTTCCACGGGTATCTACCGGTACGTCGCCTTCGTCATGTAAAAAAAAAAAAGAAAGAAAACGAATGTGGTGTTCGGGAAGAGAAGAGTGAGTGGTCGGTCAGTACGTCAATGGGCGTCGTCCAGGGCGGCATCAGACAGGAGTCGGGATATCACTTTGTCGTGGGGGAGTTTCATAGTTTGGAGTTTGGACTCTGGACCCCCGACCAGCTGCGAAGCTGGTAATCCAATCCAACGCGACAAGTTGTCTTGGCAGTTGCCAAGCTGGCGGGTCCTCTGTCGGAGATGTGGTTCAACTGGCTGGCTGGATCCTGGCAGCTGGCGTCCTCTCACCGTCGCCTTTAATTCCATAACCCCTGGGCAGAGCCACCTGCAGTGGCATCATGATACACACTTCTACGAAGTACATCTTCCCGAAAGCACATCAAAACCAAAGCTGTTCATACCCAATGCCCAAACCTCGAACTGATAGAATCCGGGACATCGTTATGCATGAGGTACTCAAGCAAACGTGAGGGTGCTGCCTCATCTCATTTCTCTCAGGTATACTTCGTACGTTGGTTCCGATCCATGGATTTCTTTTACGCCTCGAAATTCGAATCTCAGGTGACGCTTTTGGCAGAGAGGGTTCATATCCCAATTATATTATTATGGGGAAAACATTTTTTTGTGATGGGCACCCTGAACCCCTATTACTTTTTCTTATTCATACTTTGACGCTTTCATCAACCCAGGCAGTCTTATGTACCTGCACCCATACCATGTCACAACAAGAAACACAGTAGCGCCAAAGCTGGTGCTATCAACATGACCTATTATCCCCCGCCAATATATCAATGGTATCTGCACGACTTCGGCATCCTCCCCTCTCCATGATACTCTTTTGACTCTCGTTATCTATTGGTTGCCTCGAAGCACCACCGTAGCTAAAGGTGTCGAGTTTGATATGTGATGCCTGGCTTCTTGTCTGGTGAAAGACATCGTTCGTTCCCGGTGTCCGTCGCCCATAGTCCGGCGCCATGCTTCGACTTTCCGATCCGAACCACCGTCGGAACAAGGGTTTCAGGGACATAAGAGCACCTGCGAAGAGAGCTAGAGCGAGCTCGGTGACGCTCCATACAGATACAGATGCAAGTCCAACTAGAGCCACGAGAATGTGAGTGGGGTTTCCAGCATCAGAGAGTCCACCTTGACTTACACAGGTAGTCATCAGCGTTTGCGAGGTTTGCTAGCGTGGTCAAGCGAACCAAGGTCGCGGTGCTGGCGAATATCCCAAGAGACAGAACCGCCATTACCGTCACTTTTTGTCTCAACGGCATCTGTATTCTCCACAGTAGGAGTATAGGCAACAGAGCAACAACCCAGTCAACAAAGATATTGATTCCCGAGTACATGTTTCCGAGTATGACGGTGTGGGAGGGCGGACGACAGGTGGCGCCTTGAATCGTCTTGTCCCAGCTAGCGGCAAGGGGTGTGCAGCTCGTGAGTAGATAAATATTCGCGCCGACGGACGAGCCAGCTATCAGGAATATCATCGAGTACAAGGTCCAGGTCATCCATCGACTGGTAGACTCCGCCACTCGGATCAGACTCAGGCAGATCGACGACTTGATCGGGATATTGGCCCACACGTAGAAATCCTGGAACAAGAAGAAATATTTCGCCGCCTCGATGGCCTGTTCGTCGGTGTAGCGGCCCTTGTGAGCGCCAATACCGTTCCAGCATCCCGGAAATAGGAAGGACGTCGAAATGATCCAGAGTACCTTCGGAAAGTCAGTCAATCTGGGTTCTCGTAACAGAGCAACGAGTTTGATCAAGTAGGGGGGTTCTCACAAGACCTAATAGGAAGAGGCAGTCGTCCAACCCCAAGTTGCCCTTCTGCCAGCGTATCCAAAGCCGCAGGAAGACAAAGATGGTGCAGACGGGTATCAAGAATGCGCAAACGGCGACCAGTCCCCCGGCGCTGTCGTACAGGTGGTCCATCGTCAAGGAAAGGTCGGCAGCCTCCGTCGGTAGTTGCTTCACAATGTCTTTCTCCCAGCTCTATGACTTCGATCGAGTTTCTCCCCGCGCAAATCGGCAATGCAACTGAACAAACACATGATGACCGGGGCGGCATGCGCTGAGGGGTATATAAGCAAAGCAACACATAGCCACCAAGGCGTGGATCTCGCCTAGGATGAAGCTCAGATCTGTTCAGCCAAAGCTAGGTCTTCCCGGAATAGAAACACGCTACCATGAGCCAAATAACAACAATCAAGGCATTCCAGACTACGCAGGAAACGAGAATTCCATGACCAAGAATCCCATCTCCAAGCCCAGATATCCACTCATAGCTGGGGACGAGGTCTACCCCTGATATTTTTAGGGACTTCTTCATCGAACACCCGCGTGGCTCTCTGAGACGCTCCCTCCGAGAGAGACTCGACGGCGTGTGGCTAATCTCCCCCATATGTCATGATCCGAGGTGTATCGGCCTATGTTATATTTGGCAGGGAGTGCTGCCAAGCAAGGGGTGGTTTTGGGCTGAGCCATTTTGGTAGCGCGAACGATGATTTCGTGCTAGTCTAGGCGTCCTTTCAACCCGCGAGCCTCTGGATGCCCAATACTCAGAACAACCAGCAAGCAAGCAAGTAACAGATGGCAACGAGCATCCAGCGGATTATTGCTCGCATGATCTCTTTGAAGGTCGTTGCGCAACGCCCAGGCTAGCTGTAGCCTGGCAGGTGTCTATTTCTCGTCAAAGGTATAGATAGGCATTCAACTAAGTGTCTGCAGGAACTGGCATACGCCATAACGTCAGAGGCTAGAAGAGATCGTCGACAGGCTAGAAGGAATAGAAGGAGTCTAGAAAGACGCATACGACAAACCTAACTCGAGGCTGAAACCACCTGTTGAGCTAGCTAGACATTCAGGCATCCACCACGAGGCGACTCGGTTCGTTCCTCTGGGGACCCGAGTTTCGAGCGGCTTTTCCGAGTTTGCTTGAACTATCCCAAATCACCCAACCACGTAGCAGCTTTTAATAAACCAATTTAGCATGGTCTCGGTAGATTTTTCGTGACGCATGATTATCAATCAACTATCACGGCCACCTACTAGTCAATCTCAAATACTCTCTTTTATAGCAAACCATGTGTCAAAAGTTGGTTATGTTCTGGTCCTGTGGTTGAAAAAAAAAAGGTAATAAGACGACACCACAACAAAACTCATGAATCATGAATCATGAACATGAACACGGACCATCAGCTGAGAAAACCATTACTTAAGGTAGGTGGTAGGCCAACCACCTCTTCTTCATCCATGAACTTAAAAGTAAGTACTTGTACATTTGATTAGTTACTTAATAGAAGCCAGCAGCAAACAGCAAAGCGAAGTGAAGGGCCATCAAGTATCTATCTATTTAGGTAGATACTTACATGATAACCGGTTCTATCATAAGGTATGTAGGTATGTATTTGCAAGAATATTCTCCTGACATACACTACTCAAGGTAAGGCAAGTGATAGATGAAAATGAAAAAGACCGAAAGAAAAAACAAGAAAACGTTCACTTTCTCGTCCGTCAGGTACTATAAGTAGTCAGTCGTTGCTGCTCACCACCCGTCGCCGTGGAATCAATCACGAACTCCCCCCCTCCCCCGCCCCTATCGAACTCGCGAGTACCGTGTTTATCCGTCTGTCATCATTATCTTTTTATCATGATCATGAAAATTCACAATATGGGGCATCAGACCGAACAACACAAAAAGATCAAAGACATACACGAACTCATCTCATCATCTGACAAACCTGACATCGCTTGATTTTTGGGTTTTCAGGAAAAAAAAAAAGACATCCATCTATCATCATCATCATCATCATTCGGTGTCATATCATACCTAGGTAAACATTTATGTTATTACATGTGGTATCTATAAGCCCAAGACCCTCCTATGGATACAAGAACAGATTTAAAAAAACAAGGACAAAAAATGGTATCTGCGTATAATAAACAAATGCTCACTAACCAACCGACCAACCGCTCTCTTCCCTCTTTCCTAGGTGATGTGTGTATATATGATAATGTACTGGATGTTTTATAACAATCCCCCTTTAGATAAAACAAACCCAAAGCGTCCCATCTCTCCCTACCTGTCTCTCCCCCCCATTTCCCCCCTTTTCTCCACCCCTCAAAAAAAGTCAATATCGTTCCCTCACCAAACACTTCACCTCCTCATCCCCTTCCTCCTCCCCCAACCACAACCTTAACCCCCGGCGCCGCCGGCGGCCTGAACCTAGCGAAGAGCCCGTCGAGCTTGCCCGCCCATCCCGACCCCGACCCCGACCCCGACCCCGCCAACAACAGGCACCGGTGGATGGCGCGGATCTGGCGCTCGCCGGCGCCGCCGATGACCCACATGTCGGCGTAGGGGATCCACAGGGCCATGAAGTGGGCGAGCACGACGAGGGCGCGCGGGCGGCGCTCCTCGACCAGGCGCGCGAAGTCCGACGGCACCCAGACCGCGAACGCGCCCAGACGCCGGATCACCGCGTACTCGGGCTCCCCCCGGCGCATCGCCCGCTGCACGCTGCACGTGTACCCCAGCGCCTTGTGGTACGCGTCCGCGACCGCCGGGTCCTCGAGCTCCCGGTCCTCGACGCCGTCGTCTCCGGTGGTGGTGGTGGTGGTTGTACCGGGGGGAGGAGGAGGAGCCTCGAGCAGCCAGTCCAGCGGGCTGTGGTCGCTGAAGATGTGGTCGAGCGGGTCGCGCAGGATCGGGGGCGTGTTGATGAACTCCTTGATCTTGCTGCTGGCGTCGGGGAGCCGGGACCGGGCCATCTCGAAGATCTGCCCGGCGCCCCGGCCCATGTGCAGCCACTGGGTCGGCGGCTCCCAGGGGTCGACCGAGAGGGTCTGGACGAGGGCGAGCGAGTGCATCAGCAGCTTGAGGCCGGTCCAGCACGTGTACTCGGCGTAGTCGTCGTCGGCGGCATCGGCGGGGGAGATGACGGCGGCGCCGGCGGCGCCGGCGCCCCCACTGCTGCTGATGCTGCCGCTACGGGGGCCGCCGCCGTTCAGCTCCTCGATGTCGCGGCGCTGGCTCCGGCTGCACATGGCCAGGTACGTCCGCTGCAGGCGGATCAGCTCGGCGCGCTCCCGCTCGTCGGCGCTGCGCGTCCACAGGTTCAGCGCCGAGTGGCCCAGCATGACGTACAGCAGGCTGCAGCGGTTGTGTCGTTGTGCCATGTGGATCGCCATCCTCGGCACGTCCCACTTCCAGATCCGGTTGAGCTCGGGCGTTCGCGGCGTCGGGAAGCTCTCGGTCATATCCGTCTGCTGGTTGTGCAGGAGCCTCAGCTCCCACAGCCGCCGCCAGTTCCCATCGGGCAGGTCGATGTCCACGTCAGCGGTGGCGGCGGCGGCGGCGGCGGCGGAGGGCCTCTCGTCGGGCGGGGATTGGTGATGAGAGGACCCGGGCGAGGGATAGAACGTCGAGCTGTGTGGTGAGCTCGTTGCTGCTGTTGCCGCCGTTGCCGCTCGGGTATTGTTGCCAGCAGGACTCTGCCCTCGAGGGCTGAGCCTTCTCTCTGCCGGCCCTGTCGTGGCAGTCACGGAGGAGGAGGCCGAGGCAGACGAGACGCGCAAAGGCATCATGGCCGATCTTCTTCCGGGCCGTGTAGAGGCGCTCATCTTCCCTTGTGCAGCCTGGGCCGCCTGGACGGGATAGACGCAATCTACTACATGCCTGGTGCAAGAACCACAACTGGGGCGGACCTCATCGCACTAGGGAGGTAGGTTAGTAAGCCGGGGCTGTGGTAAAGTACATGTGAGTGGTGATACGAAGTGACATGCACATGGCAGAGGTGAGTTGGTATGTAAAGTTGTGTGACAAGAGGAATATCGATAGTCAGTACCTTTACTCTGCGCTGCTTACACCTCAGACAACCCGTACGAGACTTCTTGTGATATAACCTCGGGCCGCGGGGTTTCGCCTCCGGGTAATTACTATCACTCATGACCGCAGCCGAGATTTTGTACCTTTTTGATTACGTTTCGACTTGTGAAATTGTCATCCGAGTCCAGTAGTCTTTCGACTGGGTTCAAGTTGGCTGTTGGGGTCTCCCGGCCCCAAGATTGCGCGGACTGCTCGCAATTGCCTCACAGCGGAGTGGATAGGAAAAGGGAAAAGGGGGAGGAAATGGTTTCCTTAAAACTCTAGAAATACGGGCATCACAATTCTGTAGAATCGTCAATGGGATTTCGAATGAGGTTCTGTCACACGTATACTTGCTTTCTCCCGTCCCATCCGCCGGTGGAGGAGGATGCGGCACAGCAGGAAGTACAGGGTCGTCCCAAGCGAGGATGACTAAGGGGCTTTGTCTGTGCCGCAGCCAAGGACCGTACTAGGCGGCCAGTGGAAGATGGTTCCGAATCCTACCAATGACGGCAATCTTGATCTCCCGTCTTGGGCGTTGTAGACGCACTGGAGCGAGAGGGAGAGTGTGTGAGGCAGGAGGGGTGAAATAGAAGATTGGAGGGGTGAAATGGAGTCAGGAAATAGAAAAAAAAAGGGACAGACACCCCTACGGCTGAGCCAATGGAGTGGGCCATACGAAGAACCCTGGCACCGTTCGCCAGCAGATATACCCATGAGAACCGATAGACACATGTACATGTTGTACTATGTATGGGCATAGGCCATGATAGGATCTTGATGAATTCTCGTACCGTACACAATCAGTTCAATAATTGCGGCGCATTTGCGCGGCCCTGTCGCTTTCAGCTGAGCAGGAAGTTCACCGATTCCAATGTTGGGATTGTGCCCAGGTGCGACATAAGATGATATGACGCAATTGGAGACACGATGACAGGACCATGTACCCCATCGACTGCCGTTATCAGCCGCTCTTGGCTGGGCGACGCGAATGGGGATCATATCGTCCGTCGCGTTCAGGGACCGAACGAGAGAGGGAGTTTTTGGGAGCAAAAGCGCGTTGCAGTTCAAAGCTTTGGCAGTCACAGGAATAGAAAACAAATAAGGAGTACGGAGAGGAGGGTGATGGATGTCCCCTTTTTTATATATCATCCCTCTCCCTCCCACACCGTCGCACTCGTCAAGCAGCCAAGCGATACCGATGCCGATGCCGATACCGATACCTAGCTGTCGAGCTCCATTCGAGTTAGCCCGGCTTCCTATTCCACTAGTATGCGCCGCTCGTCGAGCTGAGTGAGCAGCGTTGCAGGATAATCAGTTATTATTGTCGAACCATCGTGAACTCCGATGAGGCGAGTTGCGAACCGTGCTTGCTCTGCAGAGTGTGTACTTGAATAGGTTGCATACATACAGTATGTGTGAGCATTCCGGGAGGTTCGCCGTTGTCCCGACAATTTCCAACTTGGATTCGTGACTGCCCAGCAATAGTAAATCACCTTCCTCGGAATCTCTCCATTCATTAATCAAATCTTGAAACGTGGGCTCTGCGATGCGGCGTTGATAACACGATGGTGTTTGAGTTACTTACAATCCGCTCCGGCCGTTAAGTACCTGTAGGCTGTGACCCCGTCTCCGCCTACCCCAGAAATAAGTACATAGGTACCTAGGTACGTACGGAATTTTCCGCACGTTCATGAAATCATCAGTGGGATCCACGAAGCTACATTCCGAGGGACCATCTTCTTCTCAACCAAACATCATATCACAGCACGCCCTTAGCCCTAAGAACACATAGGTAGCACTCCATACAGCTCGCCCACATGGTAAGCACGTCTTATCCTCACATGCAACTCTTCAACAAATGGGTAATCGGACCGAGGTCAACTAACAAACAACCCTCCTCTCTCACCAAACTCCAGCCTCCCAAGCGCAAAGCACCTACCGACGCGCCCAAGGAGCGACAGTCGAAGCTCGCCAAGGAACACAACATATCCGCGCGCGAGGAACGCGAGATCAAGGAGGCCTTCGGGCTCTTCTCCGAACCCATGGAAGGCGAGAAGGAGGGCGTGATACCCACCAAGGATGTGCGGAGAGCCATGATGTGAGTCTTTCTCGCCTATCCCATTCCATTCCCTTCATTCTTCCTACTTCTTCCCCTCTTTCCCCCCCTTTTTTTCCCTTCCCTCGTCTCTAATCCGAATTCCACCTCCCAACAGCGCACTAGGCCTCCCCCCCACGAAACCCGAGCTCAAGGAATTCCTCTCGATCCTCGACCCGGACGACGAGGGCACCTGCAGCTACGAGCCGTTCCTCGCGATATGCGCGCTCAAGCTCCACGCCAAGGACGACGACGATGACAACGAGAAGCACGAGGCCGAGGTCACAGAGGCATTCCGACTGTTCACCGGCAACGAAAACGCAAATAATGATGACGGTGGGACGACAACAAACGCAGCGCCGCTGACCCTCGCGCACCTGAAGCGCGTCGCCCTCACGCTCAAGCAGGACGTCGACGACACCCTACTCCGTGACATGATCCTCGAGGCCAACGGCGGCGCCGGCGTCGGCAAGGGCGTGAGTCGGCGCGAGTTCGAGGAGGTTATGCGGAGGGCGGGGGCTTGGAAGTGAGAGACAGGGGTAAAAAAAAAAGAGGAAGAAGAGAAAAGGAAAGATGAGGTTGGCACTCATAGAGAAGTTCGAGTGTGCCCTCGATGTTGGTGGTGGTGGTGCTGCTGCTGCTGCACCGGATACATCGCCACTGATGATTACCTACTCTCACACCTCGGTGTGACGACGTGGCATATGAGCTCACCTACACATCTCCTCCGCCCTTGCGAAGTGCCGATGAAGAAGAGCATCTGGGAACCTTAGGGGCTTCGATTTCGATCAGGTCCGTGACTTTCTACGGGACCCGGGGCCCGCTCAGAGAGGCATAGCTTCGAAACATCATGCGCCCCAAGTCATTGGAACCCGATCGCGTTCTTCCTGACAGTTCTTGATCGTTGCAGAAGAGCAGTCTGGGTTGTCCATGGTCTATCTCACCAACTCTGTGATCTGCGGGTAGCGGTCATAGGCCGAGGGAGAGGACTTTGGGGAGTTACATGGTGGTGACAAGCCGGGAAGAGCGTATTTGCACTAGGTATTGAGTCCAACAAAAAGTACACGACGAATACGTTCCGAATCCATGTGGTCACGCGAGGAGAGATACGATGTTCAAATTCGGTTTTTTTTCTTTTCTGGGTTATTTGTCATTCATCAGGGGCTTCCAACATTTGAAAATCTAGAGCCCCGTGGCATGATTGATAGATAGTTGATGAATATACCAAAAAAAACGCCGAATATGCAAAAACTGCCACACATTTTCTCTCTCTCTCTCTTTCTTTCTTTCTTTCCAATTGAGTAGTGAAACTCGAATCAAGCGCCTGTAACATATGCAGAATCATGGGTCCGATATAAATTTCCCCCCTTTTTCAGGCAAAAGTCTAGTCCCAGTCGAGACCACCTTTCCCAGCCACTCCAATGAGTGAGTGGGATGGGTTCTGACTAGGTGATGCAGTGCGCGATGTTACCGCTTATCCTCTCTTCCTCACCCCACACACTGTCTTCACGCTCTCATCACTCTCTTCTTCATACCGAAAAGAGATGGACGGAGCGAGAGAGAGAGAAAGCTTCCCCATCCGCCCCCCCCCCCCTCAAAACATCCCCGCATGTAATATCTTTCTTTTACTCCGTCGGCTTCTCCGTCGCCTCTGAGTTCTCAGCCGGTGCCGCTGCCTCAGACTTCTGGGCCGCCGCGGTCGCCTCCTGCTCTCTCTTCTTCTGCGAGTCCAGCACGGCCTGGAGCTCGGGCGGGGCCTTGAAGCCGGCGTGGTCCGAGTGCTTCTTGTAGAAGTAGTTGTCGGGCTTGGGGGCGAGCTCGGGCGGTAGGTCGGCGAGCACGGCCTGCAGCATGCCGTCGACCGACTTCTGCTTCGAGGCGTCGCGGTGCCAGATGGAGATCAGGTGCGAGTTGAAGCGGACCGAGAGCCCGACGCCGCAGATCTGGTCGCCTATTGATTTTTTTTACGTGGTGTAAGGTTTAGAATAGGGTTGTCTTTTTTTTTTGGGAGGGGGGGGGGGGAGGGGGGGGGTCTCCTGGGTGTGTATATATATGTATATATATCGACTACAAAAAGAGGAGGTCGAAATGTAGGGGGGAAAAAGGGGGGGACGTACCTTCGGCCAGGGCCTCTTGCAGCTTCTCGCCGATGGCCATCAGCTGGATGCGCGTCCAGAAGTCGGGCCCCAGGCTCTTGGGCACGCGGAAGGTCCAGCTGCCGCCCTGGATGTTGCGGCGGTCCTCCCAGATGGGGCGGAAGCCGCTCTTGAACAGGTATATGGACTCGCGCATCTTGATCTGGTCGACGGGGGTGTTGTTGTTGTACCGCCAGAAGTCCTGCACCGACTCGATCTGCGTCCCGAGCTGGTCCAGCGAGACCTGGTAGCTGCCGTCCTCGGGCTTCTTCTGGTCCTTGGCTTGTCTGTGCGGATAGACGGACGGGTTTCCCCCGGTAATAAGGTTAGCGGTCTTTTTTCTTCTTCTTTCTTTTTTCTTTTTTTCACCAGGTATAGAAAGGACGGGCGGGCATGGCAGGCATACCTGTCAAAGAAGACATTCCAGTAATGCTGGGTGGGCAGCGGCCGCATGGTCTTGAACAGGTTCCTCTTGGCATCGTCGCGCTGCTCGGCCGGGGAGCTGACGTTGGGCGAGTTCGGGTCGGTGCTCTGGGAGAGGGACGACAGGCCTCTAGTGAACAAGCTCGGTCGCGTGGCCATGGTCGCTTTCCAGGTCGGTAGAGAGAAGGATAGTATATTTTGAGTTTACTAGCCGCCGATGTTGGAAATCGAGCTGGAAGCAACAAGTTGCCTGGCGTGGGGGGGGAGCTTTGACGACGTCGGGGTCGGGTTGTAGTGGGGGTTTCTCCTGAGTGCAGGGCGTGTTTGGATATCGCCAAGACAATGATGAGGGGCAGTCTAATATAAAGGGGGCAGAAGGCTAGCAACTGTTTAAACAACAAAAAAGGTGAAAGAAGACTGGACAGGCAACTGAGTGCGCGGTCAAGGGTCAAGGGGCTATTTAGATGCTAGATCAGCTGCTAATGTACGAAGTAGGTAGGTAGATATGCTCAAAGTCCTACTTGAGGGGGGATGTGGACAAAGACAAGACCAACAACGAAATGGCCTAACAACAATAGGATCTGATGACAACCATTAATTGGGTGAGAGCTGTTCTGTTGGTAGAAGACCAAGGAGAAAAGACAGATCTAAAGCTGTGACAAGATGTTGGAAGTCAAATAAAGAGCGAGGTCGGGGAAAGAGGGGATACATCGGTACAAACAATCAAGGCAGTGGAAGAAGAAGATCACTGCGTCTGTACCTAGGAAATAAGGTCAGGTATAGATGGATTTGATGGTGGTACGTCTGCGATTCGATTCGTAAATCAGGAGATGGTTACAGCACGATCCTGAAACAGGCACGGCTTTCAACACGCGCCCAAACCCATTATTCTTACGGTATTACTACAGTACTCTCTCTGTGTATGGACATGTATATGAGACGTACCTGCGCAGTAGATGTGGATGTGGGAATTTCCGCTTGGATACCTAGGTAGGTAAGTCTGCTTCTAACTCCCCCTGAATAGTACCCTACTACCGTAGATATGTATTTTCATAGATCTTCAGACAAATGAATTTGAATACACATCCGCTCAGATCAGAGGAGGATTGAAATCGACGCTACAGATATCAGTGACAAATAACGATTCAAGATATCCGTATTCCAGAAAATTACACGGCTTTGAATCCCACCACCTCCTATGCACAAGTTGGATGATGATGGCCCCACATGCTAGATGCATTATGTACTGTACATGTACCCAGATACCTCTTAAGCTACTTATATAAGTACCCAGGTGCCTGTCTGCTAGTGGCTGGATGAGGCTCGAGCTGGTTTAATTGAAACCTGGAACCTCTTCCCTCTCATCCATCTCATTTCATGGAGAAGATATCAACCTCACAGCCTCATCCAACAAATCACAGAATAATACATAGGTACACCAAAGGCGCTGTTCTGTATTTGATAGACTATCTGCTTCATCAATTTTCGACATATCGTCTCAGAATGCGAAGTGTGACGACTTATTCAGGGGCTGCCCTCCGGTATTTGTCACTTTCTTCAATCCGCATTTGATCCCTTTTTCACTCGGCCTGCCTACGAAGTACATACCTAGGTTACTTATACTTAAAGTACATATGTAGGTATCCATCATACGCTCTGTGACGTCAAATCGTGAGGTTGTCAAGACGGCTGCTGGTGTATATCATCATATGCCCTTACACTTCAATGGCTTCTCATCCCTTGCGGCTTTTTGGCATGATCAAGCCCGGGAATAGTATTGATCTTTCTTACTGGCCGTTCTAGCAGGTCTGTTGGTTGGTTCCCTCGCATAAGTTTTGCAGCCCAAGTGTAAGCGTACGGCGTAGTATTGGGGGCTATTGAGACTTAACACAGGGCTGTGCTCATCCAACCATTGATAATCGGGTTGAGCGCGCTTTCTCCGGCTCCAACATCTTGAGTCAACCTCATTTTTGTCTCTTGGTGCTTGTCAAGTCGGTTCGCAAGGTGAAGAAGATCTGTGACTGGTCTTAATCGTAGATCACTCGTGTTCCGACGTCCATGATGACAGGCACAACCCACACCCCGATTCCTGGGCCAAGGCCTCTGCCATTCCTAGGAAACCTGCTGGACTTGGACCTAGAAAATACCATACAGAGCTGGCTGGAGCTAGCCAATGCCGTATGTAACATCCGTCCTCATCTGTTACTCTTTCCGGCCTGGACTTCAAGCACAATATTCTACTTGGGAATATTCAGGGGTCGTGTATTCCTGCATTCCCAGGATTGCTCCCGAGACATGCTTCTCGCCCAATTACTGATTCCTGGCCTGTCCTGCAGTGGGGTCCCATCTACAAGCTGCGACTGGTAGGTGCGGACAGGATCTTCGTCACGGGCTACGAGCTGGCGCACGAGATATGTTCACGGAGGGAATTCGTCAAAGTTCCCATGGGTGTGATAAAATCTCAGAAGCCCCTTACTCCCGAGGGTCTCTTCACCGCCGATGGCGACCAGGAAAGCTGGGGTCTTGCTCACAGGACGCTGGCGCCATCATTTGGGCCTTTGTTCGTGAAGAATATGTTCGAAGGTTGATATGGCCACACACGTATCGCAGGTGTAAATGAGGACTGACTCCTCTCAGAGATGCAGGAAATCCTCTCCCAGCTTGTTCTGAAGTGGGCTCGGTTCGGCGACGACGCCCCCGTTGATCCTACGGAGGACTTCACAAGACTCACGCTCGACACCATCGCCTTGTGTGCGATGGACTATCGTTTCAACTCATTCTACAGAAATGAGCCGCATCCGTTCGCCCAGGCCTTCATCGCCACCCTGCAGGAGTCGCAGAAGCGGTCCGTCCGTCCTTCCTGGCTTACGAGCCTGATGTGGACAGCAAACCGGATCTTCGACGAGAACTGCGAAATGCTTCATCGCATCGCCGGCCAAGCCATCCTGAAGCGCCGCGAGCGGCCCACGGACAGGAAGAACCTGATCAACGCCATGTTGAACGACCACGATCCGGTCACGGGTAAGCGGCTCTCGGACCAGATTATCATGGATAACATGATCACTTTTCTGGCCGCCGGCCATGAAACAACTTCGGGCTTATTGTCCTTCGCATTGGCCGCCTTCTTGCAGAACCCGGAAAAGGCCAAGAAGCTTCAGGAGGAGGTTGACGCCGTCTTAGGAGACGGGCCCCTTACGGTGGACCACCTGAGCAAGCTGCCATATACCAAGGCGTTTCTGAGGGAGACCCTGAGAATCTATCCGACTGCCCCGGGTTTCTTCTTGACGCTCCAGGGAGACTCTCCTGTTCTCATCGGCGGAAAATATCTCTTCCATCCAGGTGATACTTGCGTGGTCCTTCTCCAAGGCCTACATGTGGATCCAAGCGCGTACGGTTCTGATGCCAAGGAGTTCAAGCCCGAGAGGATGCTTGAAGAGAACTTCAACAAGCTGCCACCCAACGCCTACAAGGTGAGTATGCCCCCAAGTACAGCCATCTACTTACTCCGAACTAACCACAGCCAGCCCTTCGGCCATGGAATGAGATCATGCATCGGTAAGCAGTCACCCTGTGGGCATACACCAGTCAAAATGCTCATTCCATCATCTAGGAAGCGAATTTGCCATGCAAGAAGCGATCATGGCTTTGGCCGTCTTGGTGCAAAAATTCGACTTCAAGCTTGCAGATCCCGAATACAAGATGAAGATCAAACAGACAGCGACCATCAAGCCGAGAGACTTCCAAGTCTACGCCAAGCTCCGAGCTCATGTTGACCACCTCACTCTGCAGCGGGATCTGTTCCATGGCTCGGGCTCCCGCGGTGCACATGGATCTACCAATTCGCATCCCGAGCCTAATGGCGCCAGCAGCACCGCCCTGCGGCCCATGTCCATCTTCGTCGGTTCCAACACGGGAACCTGCCAGGGACTTGCGGACAGGCTGGCAACATCAGCCTCCCACAGAGGCTACAGGTGCACCGTCAGATCCCTGGACCAAGCCGTGGATGACGTGCCGGAGACTCATCCGGTGATATTCATATCATCTACTCACTATGAAGGCCAGCCACCAGGTAGGTTTAACCTTGCGTTGCGTAAGGTGATGTGGTCCTCAAAAAGCGCCGCTAATATTTTCTCGCAGACAACGGCGTAAGGTTCATGGCTTGGCTAGCTAATCAGGGGAGCGACGCCTTCAAGAATGTCAACTTTGCAGTCTTCGGCTGCGGAAACCGTAAGACTATGTCTACTACCAGGCCGTATATGCTGAGTATCACCTGCTGACGCGTGCGTATAGGCGACTGGCAGGCGACGTATCAGGCGATCCCCATATCGATCGAGTCCCTCATGAGCGCCCGGGGCGCTCACGCCGTAGCCGTCAGGGGCGCGGCCGACGCCGGCGAGGGCAACATGATCGCCGACTTCGACACCTGGCAAGCCGACCACCTGTGGCCCGGACTGGCCAGGCGTTACGGCGCTGAGGCGACGGCGCTGGACATAGCCGCGACCACGAAAGCGACGACGAGCCCCGGAGGGTCACCCGGCGGCGACGGAGACCCGGCATCGTCCCGGATCATGACGGCCACGGTCAGGGAGGTCAGGCGCCTGACGACGGGAGAGGACCGTCCGAAATTCTCCATGAGCGTTGAACTGCCCGAGGGGGTAGTCTACGACGTTGGCGACTACCTCGACGTCTACCCGCGCAACTCGGAGCGGGACACGGCGCGGCTCGCCAAGGTCGCCGAGGCACAGGGATACGACGAACGCGATCCCTTGTTGCTGGCGTTGGCGACGAAGCACGAGCTATCCCAGCCCGCGAGCGTCAAGGTAAGCACAAACAAGCCGTCGTTGCCCCTCAAGAAAGTTTTTTGAATACATCTATGTGTCCCATGTATCTATCTATCACTTTACCTCATTCATCACTCTGACACACAAGACCGATCGACTAACACCACAAAACAAACAGCAACTCGAAACCCTTATCAAAGCCTGCAGCAACACCCAGGAACGAGCCCACCTACAGACCCTAATCACCACCTCCATCTCCTCCCCCAAACCCCACCGCCTCCCCCCAATCCTCACCCTCCTAACCACCACGCACGCGAGTAGCATCCGCATCCCCCTCCCCACCCTAGCCGCCATGCTCCCACCCCTCCGACCCAGACCCTACTCCATCTCCTCCTCGCCTCTCCTCCTCCAAGCCACAACAACAACAACGACCACTACAAGCCCAAACAGAAACTGCCGCACCCTAACCCTAACTCTAACCTGGTCCCTCATCACCCGCGAAAACGAAAACGAAAACGACGGTACCAGCAACAAAACCCCAGGCCTAGCCTCCCACTACCTCTCCACCCTAACCCCCGGGTCCCCTCTCTGCTGCGCCCTGCGTCCCGGCCACCCGCGCTTCCGTCCGCCGCCCTCTTCCTCCTTCTCTTCCTCTTCTGTGCCCATGATCATGATCTGCGCGGGCGCGGGGATCGCGCCGTTCCTGGGGTTTATCGCGCATCGCTTCGCGGCGTGGCAGCTTCGGGATCGGGATCGGGATCTCGGGTCAGGTGGTGATGGGGAGAGGGGGGATAAGGTGGAGAAAGAGAAAGAGGAGGCGGAGATGACCCCTGCGGTGCTATACGTAGGGTGTCGGGACCGTGCGGAGGCTAGGGCTTATCAGGGGGAGATCTGGAGAGCTTTGGGCAGGAGGGACGGGGCTGAAGGGTCAAAAGGGATGAGGGCAATGGATATGGGTGTGGATGTGCGGTTCGCTTTATCGCGGGACATCATCGATACCGCAGCGGGAGAAGAGGAAACCAAGTCATCATCATCATCTTCTTCTTCTTCTTCTTCTTCTCCCGCCTTCTTCTCGGGCTACGTGCAGGACCGCCTATATGCCGAGAAGGACGAGCTCGTCCGGCTGTGGGACCGCGGGGCCCGGGTCTACGTCTGCGGCGGGCGGGAGGTGGGTCGCGGGGTCCGGGAGGTGGCGCAGCGGATCTTTTTTCATCGGGAGGGTAAGAATGACAACGACGACGACGACGATAAGGATGGGGAAAAGGATGCAAAGGATGAGGAGGAGGTTGTAAGAAGGTGGTGGGCGGAGGTACTGAGAGAGAGGTATTCGGTCGAGGTATTTTGAGGATGAAAGGGGAAGGAAAAAGGGGGAAGGAAAAAAAAAGGGAGGGGGAGGGAATGACAATTAGTGAGGCTTTTCGATATGGTGTTGGAATTTACGATGCCCTTACTTACTTACTTTACCAGGTTAACTACCGAAATACTCCAGGCAGAAGATTGCTAGCTAGTATGGATGTCTGTGACGTTGAATACCTCTTTTATCAATTTTCTTCGCTGTCATTTGTGAGGGGTAGTGTATATTATAGCAGAATGATGCTTGATTGATTGATTGATTATACCAAGTATTCGCGAGCCGTTCAGCCCCCTTCCCCCCCTTTTTCTTCCTAATTGGAATCCGAGCGAGTCGTGTCTGTGGAGCCAGTCAGCTTCATCAGCTATGGGGCCAAACGTGCTCCCTTTCCACACATACACACACACACTTGAGCATACATGGAATATATTAATATATCTCTTCGGTCGAGTCGAGAAGCATTTGCCCTTGTTTCATCCCGCATGACATCCATCCATTGACGTTTTGCATTCCCTTCCCCCCTTTCTCCTCCCCCTTCTTCCTCTCAACAATCATCCACCACAATCCTCCAAACTCCACGAGCTTCCAGATTAAAAATATACTGTAGGGTAACCAACCCCCTAACGTAACCTGAGCTAATGACGAGGAATTCAAGTACATATCTATATATCTACCTAACCTAGGTGGTTACCTATTGTTGATTCAGTAATAAGAGGGAAAGAGAGAGAGAGAGAGAGAGAAAGAAAGAAAAATAAAAAGGGGGGGGGGGAGGGAAAAGATCAGGAAGAATAAAGTATCTAGATACCAATCTATCTGGTTATACTCTTTGAGAAAGTAAGAGGTTTAATCTAGTTCTAATTAATTCATTAATTACTTAGATCTTTGGAAGTTAAGCTCAATATTAACAATATTGGAGAAGAGCTAGATTCACAAAGATATATCAAGGTTATATATATATATATATATAGTAGCTGCCGTTGAAACTTGTGTGGCGTCCTTCCAAAAGTACCTGATTTACCCCTGAAGGCTAGGAGTCCCATTAAGTAAACCCCCTATCTCGTTATTCTGGTTACCTACCTAGGTAAATATCACTGACATCGAAGAAGCTGGAAATCATTCGTTTGAGGCTCTGAAAAAGGGGCATACCCAGGCCCTTCATATTATGGTCATGCGCTAGATGGCCATGTGGTATCTCACTTGTGGAAATGGTCGTCAAATAGTCTTTGTGGTTGTTTCATGATCTTCTTTGTTGTGGTTATATAAGCAATACAAGACTTGGGGAGATTTTTTTCATGGTTTCTGGCACCGAGCCATCTCCATTTTCTCCAGGTATCAACTATCCATGCCTATTACCCTTGCTCAAGAAAGGGCGGTGCGCCGGTCTCATCATTAGACGACTTGACTTCTCCCCGGTCATCCCCATTTCGGTCAGGTCAGGTCATACCTTTCCTCCGTGAATTATCCCACTCGGCACTTTAGAGGTACGAAGAAGAAGTTGTTTATCTTCGCCTTTCTCCCCATGGCACATCTCGTCATGTGCCTTGTTGTGTTGCCCACCTCGGACAATGTCCTGACCGTCCGATCGTCAATCGTCCAGCCAAGTATGGATCTCATCCATGTGGATTTAACGAAATGTGACGAGTTGGAGCGGCAGCCTTCCCGAGCAACCAATCCGAGGCATCTAGGGCACCAGCTTGTGACCTCCAGAGATTAAAGAAACATGAAGCGAGTGAGCAATCCAGATACAATATCCGAATCGTTGCTCTGTGACCGGCCGTAAACGAGTTGCCAGAAGAGGACACAATTCCTCAGGGCTGTCTCGTTCGCAAGGAGTGACAATCCATCAAACCCCACAAGAAAGCCATTATTTCAACCGACTAATGTCGGAACCCGCCCCGTAGCCAGACCTCGAGGAATCAAGCTGGCCCGCTTTCGTTCGTAATATTTTCAAAAACGTAGTCTGCTGTCTCTCGTAATCCCCCTACGAACCCGGCGCGCGACAAAAAAAAAAGGAAGCAAGAAATCCGTGATGCTGAAGACAAAAGAGAGAAAAACCAGTGGTATCAGAGCGCAGACGCCAATTCGTGATATGCTTGCTTCGCCATGCATTCCAAGTCATGAATGTACTCGGTCGATCAATGTAGACATTATGCACATAACGCCAAGTGGATGATGCGGAGAACGGCTCCCATGATCAGCGTCATTGAGGAGACGCTGCGACACACCAATGCCGATGATATGCCCAGGCACTCTTCTGGCATTCCTTGCTGCAGTATTTCGTACGCCGGCACCGACGGCACTTAGCAAACTGTCGTGCGTACTCCTCCCATTTACCACACTTATAGTATGCACATTGCCGGATGCCGCCCCGGAGTTCATCTTTGCGGCAAAGATTCCGCATCACGACACCGGCCCAGTACTGCATGTCCGTGCTGTGGTAGCGTACAGTGAACTTCTCCACTAGCGGAAAGATGTTGAAGTCGTTGGGCAGGAGATACTCTTCCTCGTATTCTTCTTGTCTGCTAAGTGACTCGGGAGTCACGTTATCGGCGTGGAGCAGCTGCAGCTCTTTCCCGATCTTGAGGCGAGGGACCAAGTGGCTCTTCTGAAAGTACGTGCGCAGGGTGCAGTACTTCGACACGTAAGCAAGCAATTGAAGTGACATCAAGACATCTTCTTCTCTTGGCATGGCTGCCAGCATCTGTGGGTTGGGGGGCAAGGGCCTGTCTAATAGGTACCGAGGTATGGTCGCTTGGGTCGGGAGAGGTCGAGGTGTTGGGACAAGGGGGCGATTGGGCGAGAGACCCATGGTTGGTCCCGGCGTAGGTGTAGTGTTTGTAATGCTTCCGTCCATAGGACCTCGGTGCGTGATATTGAACGTTCCAGCATCTGGAATCTCCGAGACGGTCGGGGTTGTGAGATTGAGCGGCGTGCCCCCCAGCGTACTGTCACCTTCGTCCATGGTGATATCCTGGAAACCAACAGCAGGTTGAATGTCCGCAGTTCCCGACATCTCGGCATCCTGCGACTCATCCGATTGCACGCTGTCTGTGTTCAAGTCATCTGTATCAGTTGTCGAGTTTTGGTGACGAATGGATGGACGTCTCCGTGAGCGACCGTTCGGGGCCAAGGCAGGAGTAGGCCGGACCGTCGGAGACCGGATTTGAGGTGGCGGCAATGGGGTTGTCGGGGACGCGGGTTGAGATGCCAGCCCCGGATGAAAGATAGGAGTCATGGATGGCAGCCTGTCAATATCTCGAACAGGGCGGATGATTCCATCAATGGCCTCCATAGTCGGAACTGTAGCAACTGCCAAGGGCTGAATACCTTGTCGGGCAGATGATGGAACACTCTGTCGCCCTTCGTGCCTGTGGTGGTGATGGTGATGATGATGATGATGGTGGTGGTGAGTACGATGGCTAGAGAAGCTTGACCTTTCGGGAGGCGAGGTCAAGGGAAACGTCGGGATAGTCGATGGAGCCTCTACGTTTGCCTGCTCAGCGGCGGTCGACGTGCTTGCAAACCCTGCGGCCGAGACATCAATGGATGGCGGCGGTGCCTGTCGACGAAAAATTCTCTGGTCCATGTCCAAGGGGCTAGATCGGTTCGTGAAAGAAGACGCCTTGGCGGCAGAATCGCGGTGGCTATGACTCCTGTGACGGTGGTCGGCGATCTGCTTCTGCTTCTGCTTGGCCTCCTCAGCTTTCTCGCGACATTTGTCGATAACCTTCATGTAATTGTGGAGTATGGTGGCGACGACGGGAACCATGTCGGCTTCGACAACCCTGGTTCGTACCCCCTCGGTACCGCGAACCCCTATGTTCACCACGCACTGGAATGCCAGGTTCCATTTCCACATGTCCATCATATCCTTACTCCTTCCTTGTTTGAGAATGCATACTAGCCTCTCGATACCACCGTCGACAGTCAGGATGTCTCGAATGCGAGCTGACGAGGTGGTCAAATAGGCGAGATGGTTGAGAGAGTTGATCAGAGGAAGCGTCGAGGTGCAGTCAAGAGCTCGACGATCGTAAAGCGCAGTGGTGATGCCAACCGACGCCTTGTTGACGTTGGGAATGCTGAAATTGACTTCCCTCATCTTGAAACTTTTGCCAAACCCAGATGATGATGACGGGTGTAAAAAGGACGATAGCGAGGGAGCGCGAGGAAGCGGTGTCGGAGACGGATGAGAAAACAAATATGGAGAGAGCCACCAATTCCACCAAAACTACCGAGCACAAGGCGAATGGTGAGGGCCCGTTCCGTTATAATATATATATATAAGCGCCAACGTCACAAAAGAAATAAACCCCCGGGAGTGATGATTGAGATGAAGGTGTTTGGGGTTTTATGCGGAGAGTTAATGCGTAGAGGTATTGGGGGGCAGGGTTTCTTGATCGGGTTCAGCAGACAAGTCTGATCTCCTCCAGCAGAGCGTTATGGCAACTGCTTTTTCTCTTTTTTTTTCTTGGGGGGAGACAGTCGTCAGGGCGACGAGGGACGGGATGAAAGTGAAGTTATTGTCTTCTTCCTCTGGAGTATTGAAAAAACTTGATTGTTTATTTCGTCAATCGTTGTATACGTTACTGTCGTGTTCTAATTAGGAGGTTTTCGACGAGGGATCCGGGTCGGGCGTGTGCATTCGATCGTGTCTCTCCCCAGGTAGGTACTGTGATCTCGACACCACGTTCAATGGCGTAGAAGACAGACTAGTCGTTGAAATGGGGAGATACAGGATCAAGAAGAGGAAGAGGAAATTGGAGGCCCGAATCTCCAGCGCGGCGGACTCTATACCAGCAAGAGCGTCCCCATCCAGGTTGATAGGAGAAGGGATGGAAGAAGAGAATCTGGGAGACTGTAGGAAGATAGGTAGGTAAGGAGGCAACGGCTCGTATCGGTATCGGGTCTCGTGTGGATGGATGGCTGTACGGGACAGAAGGATAGATGAATGGATGGAGATGGACGATACGATGGTTGGGGTGCGGTGTGTGGTGTGTATCGGAGTGGGAGAAGAGAAGATGACTGCGAGGTTTCAAGACGTCTTGGGTCTTGTCTGGTCGAAGAAAGAAAAGTGGTGCGTTGAAAAAGAGTGCCAAAGAGGTTGACTTGGGACGGGCCAGGGGCCGAGGGGGCTTGTTTGGGCGAGCAATGGAGTAAGTTGGGTGCCAACCGTTAGCTACCTCCAGGTACCTGCTCTGTGCCTCGTTGCCCGCTGAAGCCACTGAAGAAATAAATGGCTTTAGTGACCTGGCCAGCTGGCTTAGGCTAAGGCTGTATAAGCCAATTTCAGTGGCATTTCTCTACATAGGTATGTACCATAGCGAAAGCGGCAGCCCCGATTACTTATTTCCAGGTTCCATTTGAATTATTAATGATTCTAGAAAATACATGTCACCTGGAGGGCAATGCCATCTTATATACCAAGGTATGTTTACACAAGTTATTATTCAAGCTGATTACTGCCACTGAGTTAGTCTTGATACACCTACCTACATACCTATATATCTAGGCACCAGGACTATTAGAATAGGTGAATAACACTCAGGGGCTCATCGTCAAAGAAAAGGGTGGTGAGGTGAAGCGTCCCTAAGTACATACATACTTAGTGGTACCTACATAGGATGTAGATATGTAGATAGAGTCGTCATTTGCGATGCTGAATGAGAAATATCCTTCAGCTATTGAGTGAAGTTTTATTACTTTTATGGATGAATTGCTCGGCATTCGCCCACTACGGAGCTGGGTACCAGACATCGAAGCAGTCAGTTACCTGTCCCGGTCGAAGACGTCGCTCTTTAATTTTTTCTTCTTCTTCTCTCTCTTCTTTTACCAAGCAATGTCTATCCTTCATCAGAGGTGTTAGTTGCTACATAATTACCTAATTACACAAATAAGCATAAATAACCTTCAAAGACTCGCGATATAGATCATTACCGGGCTGGCCGGGAAGCAGATCGAGACCGGAGTGTCTGTGTGTTATTGCGTTATCGACTACCTACTTAATAAGTCCTTTCGTACCACATTTAACATTGGGCGGGATGGCGTGTGTAAGAAGTGTAAGGGGCCGGTTACAGATCAAAGCTTCGCTATCTTCCGAATCTGTCGGGCCTGCCTGTCACACACGGACGCCCTCCGCGTCTCGGTTTTTCCGTTCCAGGTTGGTGACAATGGGAAACAATCGCTTTTTGTCTCAGAAAGAAGAGAATGGATTATGGATTGGATAGGGACGGCTTTGCTTTGAAGATGCGAAGATTAGATAATTGATAATATGAACTGGCAGACTAGAGACATTCCCGAGCTCGAGCCCGAGCCTGAGCCCGAGCCCAAGCTCATCTCTTCCGTGTCTTTCTTTCTTTTTGTTTGTCTGTCTCTCTCTCCTTTCCCATTTTCCATTGTTCTAGAACTAGGTTATCCCGAGTACCATGCATGCGTCTGTCTCTGCTCTCCTGACGTGTGCTACGTCTACTCTTTGCAACCTTAAAAGAAGGTTGCATCACGCACCGTTGGCCACCTCCGCTTCTTCTTCTTCTTCGAAAGGGTCCATCCACTTAAAGTACTTCGTACCTAGGTACTTAGTATTAAAAAAGGGAACCCCTTGGCACTTGGACTCTTCCAGCCTTTCTCGAACCGTAACTCAAAGGAGTCAGTTGAGTTGCAGATCTCACCTCGACTGCTCGGCTACCAACCATTCACCACCATTCACGAGCAATCAAAAAATGGAGGAGGCGAAAATGAGGTGGGAAACCGAATAGTCCATAGGCTGGGCAAAAGCCGTTGGCACCGATTTCGTCCATTGAATCGTGCAGAGCATTTCTCTCTCTATTGGTCATCGAGAACAAAAACCCCAGTCCTGCTAATCGGTCGTCTTCTTCTTGCCAGGTGCTTGGCTGCTTATTAAAAAAGTAGATCTACAGACACAGGTGACTGACTGGTTCTACCTACCTAGGTATGTACCGCTGGCCGTCCGTCGTCCGTGGGTTTCTTCTCGTACATACATACGAAGTTGGTAGTATGTCCCCATCTGCTTCGTCTGTTCTCAGCATCCTGGCGAACTTTATTAATCACATTGTCCGTCCCGGCATCCCGAGGAAATGGACACTACACTGACACTGTACGGGGTGCGGAATGGGCGCTTCGACTATGAAGCGGCCAGTGCTCCGATTCCAAGGGTGATTGATCAATGATGATGATAATGATGGTGACCTTACCGCATTATGAGAGCCGAGCATCATTCTTGGCTCTCCGTCGATTCCCCGCGTCGCTCAAACGGATCCAGGGAGCCGTTTGTCGCATTGATCACCACTCTCATTTATGCCTCAATGGATCTTAATCTTCTTCCCCCAGCCCTCTCAAACCCCTCTGACCCCTCACTTCGCAACGTCTTTTACAACGCGGTGCGCCTCACGAGCTGTCAGTGCCACTGATAGATACTAGGTAGGTGTCTGTCTACAGGTAGGTACCTAGGTAGGTATGCAATGCAGCCTACGCCAACCCGGTCCTCGCCGACCTATCGCTTGCGACGGCCGAGAGAGACCCCCAAACCACGGAGGCTGGCAGCTGGGTCGGCACTCTGCGAATCTGCCAGCTTGACTAATAAAACCCGGGATTTTCGCTGAGCTCTCACCCTGTGCTTTTCAGGGTTGCATCCCACATGCACGCTACTGTACAGCACGCTCAGTCGCGTCACGGATACACCTTGGCGTGGGCTGGTGAGACACGGTACAGGAAAAGACAGAAGAAGAAGGAAAAGAAGATGCTAATCAACCTCTTGTCTCCCTTCGATGACTCGCCAAGTCTGTTCTGGTCCGGTCTGGTCTGAATAGGCCCCTATCTCTGTTCCGTGTCTTCGGTTTTAATAATCTCGAGTCGCTGAACCAGTCTAATCCATAAGGTTCAAGTACCTGCAGCCAAGCCGGGCGATCTAGGGGTTCTATCTAGGGGGGGGTCTACTCCGTAGGGGGTCTAGATACTTAGGGGTTCTACAGAGAATCCCGTCAGTCAGCATGTCGATGCCCGCCTGACATGCGGTACAAAATATCTAAAAAGGTGGTTCCTTTCAACCTCACTCGGTGACTACCTACTGTGCAGTGTGGACTGGCCGTTTCTCACTTGCATTAGGTCTGCAGGCCATCACAAAATATCTCGTGGTATACCCACACTCATTACGCAACACGGAGGACCCTTCGAGTTATTGTTTTTTGTGTCTCTTCGGAAGAAATCTTCAGTTTGCAGTTTGCAGTTTGCCACTATCATTGCCGAACTGGAAACTCTCAAGGATACACCCCGATCCGCCATCGCTCACTTTTAGTCTTTTACTATCATACGCATACCTCGGCACGGTACATACTCAAGTAGTAGGTATCCTCATAGGTACAGCGGGATTGTTCGATTTAGCCGCAGCCTGGACACACATACCTAGGTACACACACAAAAGAACATCACTCGGCGTTTAATGACGTTACACAACCGCTGCAGTTATTTCTACCCCGAGCTCGAGGTGCTAGAGACTGAGTGAGGTACTTGCGCCATCCCAACTGAAACTGTCACCCGGCGGCGGCGTCGTTTACTGGTCCAGTTGACGCCAAAGAAAAACGTTGGGACTCGAAAACCGCCTGGGCTGCTGAGGCTAATAACAGACACGTTATGTATGAGCCTGACTCTGATAGGTAAGTAACCCAGGGTCCAAATGACGGGACTGATTGATTGGTTCCCGAATGGCCTTCCTTTGCCGCCAACTGTTCGGCCGGCAGCGCTTAACACGACGCAACCGCAACTCACCACTCACTTCTCATTTATTAGCGCAGGTGGCTGGATGGATGGCGCGCTCGCTACTCGGGCCAATGATAATTAAGCGGTCTGGCGTCAGTCAGACCAAGCTCGTTCTCGTTTTACCTATCCCACGAGCTACCTAACTCCGTAATAAGAGGTTGACAATGGAATGGTACAGTACTTATTGTTGGGGTCCGACGGGAGTTGACTTGGGTTAATTAAATAAATAAACGGCGCCGAGAGCCGGCTGGACCGGTCACGAGTCAAGCCATCTATCAATCTATCTGTACGAACCACTTGACTACCTACATATGTAGGTAGACCACACGCCCCCTTCCTCTGACGTCAATGCATCCATCCCCTCAATCCACCCTCCTCAGCCCTGCCGGATGAGGCTGCCGGTGGTCAGCAGGCGAAGCACAATACCTACCTAGGTAGGTAGTTAGGTAGTCATCCGCGCTCACAATCAGATAGATGTGTAGGTAGGTAAAAGTAGCGCGGATCCTCCCTCCCGCAGAGAATAGTACGTCGTATGTCAACGTTTTAAGTTAGTCGAACGCTCGTCTCTGACTTCGATCTGACATGAATAATTTCAAGTTCATTTTTTTTAAAAAAAAAGCCGACAGATACATCGACATCGATCGAGATGAAAATGTGTAAAAATGTGGGTTAGGGTTAGTCTAGGTGTCTTTCTTTCTCTACTTGGCTTACTTTTCACAGCCCATATGTTGTCACCTATTACGGAAAGCCACCGACCAACCACTCCAGTCATGCTTTCGGAACTGATATGTCTCACGTCTCAGTCGTCAAAAGGTAAAACCCCCGCATAGGTATGTTATTCATACAAAAGCCCGCGTGGCAGAATCCGTGAAAAATCGAATCGCACCGGGCCCCGGATCTTCAATTTGCTCTCAACGAGATATACATACCTAGGTAGGTACCTAAGCAACTCGTTCTCTCTGGTGTCGTCGTCAAAGCGTTGCCAAGTTTCACCCCAGTTGCTATCCTTAATCTGCATCCGTTAAGGTTGTCTCCCGATGATGATGATGATGATGATGTCCTTACTTAGCTTGGTACCTGAGTCCAGTTTCTCGGGGTCCGGTACGGGGCATGCCATGGTATGGCATGCATTCGTTATCCGGTGCCCGCCGTCCGCGTCCCTTACTCTCCTCCTCCTCCTCCTCCTTCTGCCTACCTGAACCTCCCCTCCCCCCGGGGCAAGTTTGACGTACAGTACTTTAAACAATAATGACGACAACAACAGAGGAGAACAAGTCATCTTAAGGTAGGTAATCTGGGCCAACCACTTCGGGGCCAGCAGCAGTAAGCAAGCAAGCAGCAATAGCAGCAACCAGAAAAGGAGATCCCATCCCAGGTATCAGCGTTCACTACGAAAAAGGAAGAGAAGGTAACGAACGACGACGGATAAAAAAAAAGAGGGGGGGGGGGGGAAGGAGCTGTAGTGCGTAGATATATGAATGAATAGGAGATAAGGGGATAAGGGGACTTTGAAACATTGTTTTTGTCTTAGTTCGAGGTACGACTGGGTAAGGTAAGGGGGAAAGGAAAGGGGTTGTTGAGGTTGTGGCATACAGTAAGTAGTAAGCAAGAAGCAAGTATCCATAAGAGTAAGCTTACCATGGCGTACTCCTTATTCTTTCATGAAGAAGCTTGAAGGGGACTTCATAGGATTCTGAATGTCCTCTCAGGCGTGGGTTTTTTTTTTTTTTTTGGCTCGGTTCATCTCGTAAAAAAAAAAAGATGAGTTGTTCTAGAGTGAGTCTTGAGGCGAAGGAATGTTTCTGGGTTGGTGCCGGATTCATTCTGAGTCTTTTTTTTTTTCACTTCGGGCTTTAGGTTTAATTCTTGATATTTAATTATTTATCTCATCCGGAGCCGCGAAATGATGAGTTCTTGTCCTTGTTTTCAATCAGATGTCGGTGGACAGACAAATAGACGGCCCGTGGTTTGTCTCTCTGGTGAGTGAGCGGCATGAAGAGATTCAGTCAGTCAGTCCTGTGGGTAGGCAGGTAGTATGGAAACGACTTGAGGGGGGGGAAGGGGGGGAAGGGGGATGGCCTATGATTACGACCAGGATATTTAGACAATCCGTGAGTTATTCTTTTGATACCTATTACTGATGGGAGGAATCGAAAGCCATCGGGGTCCCTGGGACTGTCGTCCTTGGGGTGCGAATTCATCTACAAGTCTTAGCTCAGGGTGGGTTGTGATATGGTACGTGTCAAGAAGACCTAGTTATCGTGTCGAGCCATGTCAGGGGTCTCCGCACTCATATTTTACCCCAATGGGGATGACTACTCAGCTCAAAGTTTCTCTCAGCAACAGATTACCTCGGACGTTGAGGGCGGTGTGAGCTTTGATCTAGCTAGGGCATGTTGACTTGATGTTAATTTGAACGGGAACGGGCTCTCCCCACGTGGATTGTTAATATCATCTGTATGTCCTGGAAAGGATGGGGCTCATATATTATTACGATAATAGCTTTCATACTGGCAACTCATCGAGTGAGTGAAATATCTCGGAGTGTTGCTTCCTCGAAGACTCCCTTTCATCAAATCTGTCTTCATCTTCGCCTGCAGCGTGAGATCTCTTCTACTGCCAATGCCCTTTGTCAAATCACTCGCCTCGTCACTTCAGAGTCATCCGCTCATTGTTATGATTATCGTGCCAGAGAAGTAAGGGCCATGCGGTGCCGCAGCTCAGGAGTCGGTCACACCATTTCGTCCAAAGGAGCCCGGAAGATCGTCACAAGATCGCAGGAGTTTGGTTCGTCTGATCTCTCTCTCGCGACATTGATATGAAGAATTGTTCCTACCTACTCTTGAGGCCGGCGATTTCCATTCCCACAGCCCGGTGTAGAGTGGAAACGCTCGAGGGTAGGACGTAGTCAGGGGCATTCATGGCGAACTGGGTTGCTCTGCGGGGAGGAGTACTTAGAAAGAGCACCGGACCGGGATCTGAGCTTATAATGTTCCACTGGTGTCACTGATGATATCAATGTGATCGTTGCTAACCTTGAAGGTGGGTGTGCTTGTCCGTAGTTTGATTTTTGAATACCTCACCTTCTTGTGGAAGCAACAGGGAAATTCCCCTTCCCAGCATGCCGCCTCCTGCGCGATATTCCGCCCCCAGCACCACTGGACGATAGATTGAGAGTAGCATTATATCATGTGAGGTCTAGATAGTAATCCACGAAGATCGGAAAGCCAAAGACTTATAAGAAGATAGACTGAGAAAGGGGATGCTAGATAGGGTGAATCTGGTTCGTGTCACTGGTGCTCCAAGGGTTAAAGCCCCCTCATACTCCCCATCATTTCAATGAACATAAAGCGGTATATGCCACTCGTAACTGTATTTCCACCCATCTGACACGAAACATCAAAATAATGGCACCAAGAAAGAATATACACCGGTTTCGATAGACGAAGAGAGCTTGCACTCGGCTCGGTATCATGGGCCATTTCAGGGGTTAGGGCAGAGCGCCCCTCGTGATGCCCATTAAGACCATGTGCATTAACTCTTCGATGGATCTTATATGTCTAAAAAGCCTTGGTGCCGCTTCGATAGCCTATAGACGAAACCCGATGTCCGAACAGTACTGATCACAGCAATACAGTACCTCAATCCGTCCCATCACGAAACATCACCACCATAACAAGACATACTTCCCCAGCGGACCGCGGAACCATGTGATACAACCTCCCGATTTCTCACCACACTTGCGAGACTGACAGTCGAGATTGAAATTTTCCAAGTTATGACATGGCTATGTGGAATGAAGGGGGATGGATGGTCACGTAAATTAGAGAAGACAAAGCGATTCCCTGTCCCCCCCCCCCCCCCCCCCCCCCCCCCCCCCTCCCCTCCCTTCTTTTCGGCCGGCGACGACGAGTTGCGCGACTAACTTATAGCCTCCTGTGTGTTATTCCTGATGCTCTATTCTAGGTAGCAGGATATAACCACATAGGTTTCTTCTCACGCTATGGTTTTTGTTGTTGGTGGATATGCAGCAGGCTCATGCTCGGTCCCACGCCATCATGCCGACGATGATGGCGTAGCTCGGTTGATCATAGTAGTATCAGGTGTACTTGTACGGTCAATTCGCCACGCACATAGATAGGTCTGTCAACATTTGCAAAGCGGCAACGGCTCGTAAAACATGTATTTCATTATCATATTCGTAGTAGACGTATCCAGAAGCCCGAGGTCCCGAGTATTTAATCCCCGCTGATCTTAGCGTGCCTAAAGTACTTCATGCCTATCCACGCGACCAGAACCCATATCCAGGCCATGATACAGGTCAATATTATCAGGGCCGGATAGTAGCCCACGATAGGGAGGGTCGGGTCATCCTCCAGCTCGGGAGGGGCGTAGGGCGTCGTGCCGACATCCCAGGCCCAGCTCCAGATGTTGAAGCAGGAGCCCATGCCCATGATGAAGACGAACCAGGTTACGGCCAAGACGACCCAGCCCCACCATTCGGTCTCGCTGTAGTCGTGCTCTTCGTCGGCCGGGGGAAGCGGGCTCGCCGTGAGCCCCGAGAGGGATAGTGGTGATTTGGTGTGTTTCGTCGACCGCCGGCGCTGGATAGATGTGGTGGGCGCTCGGTTGGGGAAATAGGGAGACTCAGACCCGGAGGAGATAGATGTTAGTTCGGGGCGCAGAGGAGAGGGGTTTCTGAGTATAGGTATCGAGAGGGGTTCCTCCTCGTCCGTGGTCGAGGTATAGGATATGGTGGGGCTCGTAACAAGGGATTCCTCAGAAGCCGATGCTGTCACCAGAGCCGCGGTGATTCGTGACGCATAGCCGTCCATCGAGGGCCGAGGGGTGACATCGGATATGCCCAGGCCCAGCACACCATCTTCCGAAGTTGCGCTTGGGGGTGACTCGGCGGACAGGCTCTCTGGGGAGGCGAGGGGCTGGGTGGTGTCGATGGCGAGGGGCTGGAGCTCCCTCCTCTCGCGGGCGGCGCCGCGGCCTAAGAGGGCGACTTTGCGCAGGGAACCCTTTCGCTTGCGCGTCTTTTGTTGTTGTTGAGAGATAGCGGCCAGGGCGCGGGGCGGTTGACTGGGTGGATCGTGGGCAAGACTGACATGCCGCGACGACTCGTTCAGGTTCGATTTGCTTTCGGAGGTGCGTAGAAAGGGGAATTTGGACAGTATGCTTCCGCCTGAGCCGCTCCGTTTACGACCGACATGGTTGAGGTGATTGGCATCAGGCGAGGAGGGATTGGAGGTTTGGGTTTGACGCTGGGATGGTGGTATGTTCTCCATGATCAAAGTCGTTTGTTGTTATGGCGATTTAACTCCGTCTGGTCGCTCGTCGCAAACGATCCCATGATGGACAGCGAATCGAGGTGGTGCACAGAAGTACTCGATGGTTCGGAGTGACTCTCGATCGTGTGACTAAACGCCTTAGATATATTCGAAGCCGAGTCTAGCGATGGGAGTATAGGTTCTAAGTAGTTACTACATGTGTAGCACGGGGGACTGTGGTGTGTGGTGTGTGGTGTTGGAAGCAGACGGAGATAGCAGCAGCAGTGCCGGAGTGAAAGAGCAGCAACCAGCTCCTTGGCAAGCTTTCTGGCGTCGACAAATGAGAACGTTTTCGAGAGTTTTAGCGTCCTTTTTCGCGTCGGTAGTATCCATCCATGATGCAAGCCCCTGTCCAATGTTGCCCACAAGCCGAGAAAGGGGTACCTAGGTAGGTACTTAGATACATGGTGGTACCTGGTACCTTGATACGTACCTATTGACTGACGTACCTGACAGACATATGCCGACCGGTGGTTGGTCAATCTGTCAAACTTTCATCCATCACCGCCTGCCTCTCTCTGATCGCATTCAACTTTAAGAGGAAAGAGAGACAGATAGATAGATACATAACCTTGAAAGACAGTGCTGATGAAATGCCATGGCGATTATCTGGAAGCAGCATATTTGACCGTGAGGAGATTCCTTTCCTCTGTATTCATCTATTCATCTGAAGAACGATTGGAAGATACCTAGGTACGGGGTTCTCCGCATTCCAATTTCGTCCCATCAGTGAGATAGATACCTACCTACTTAGAGGTACGCATTATGTACCCATTCTAGTTACATGCCACACACACACACACACACACACACACACACACACACACCTCTTTGCGGCTGCGTCTCAGCTTTCCACGCTTTAAACCGAGACATCTCGTCTGAAATTCAGCCGGACATGGAAATAAGAAGATGAAAAAAATATCTTGTCGTCCTGCTGTACTGTTCGCGTATCACTCGCTCGTCACGATATGACAGCATTTGCCCATTCCACGCCCAACTCCAGTTGCTGTTGTTTTCTTGAAAGCTGAATCGGGATAAGTGCCAGGAACTTGCAAATGAGTGTGCCTGGCTTGGATTGGCATGGCTCCCGTTACCAGTAGTCTCAGGCCTCCTCCCATCAACCTAACTCCCACCATCAACGCTCCTGACGACATCGACATCGATATTGACATTGGCGATCGAGAGAAGAACGATCCCAATTACTTCGCCTTCACCCATAATCACCGACATACCCCCTCTTTACTCAGCCCCGACTACGAACGAGCCGAGTCCCTATCTCCCTTCTACTACGACCCCAATCGCTTGTCGCCCGTCGCCGCCACCTTTCAGGCCAGCTCCAACCTACGATCCAACATGGCTTCGAGCTCCTCAGGCGCTCCCAACGGCTCCCGACTAGAAAACATTGCTCCAATTGACATTGCCGCCACCAAACCTAATAATCCCTTCAACTTTCAGACTCAGGTAATATCTACCTCGCCCGTCAAACCAAATGTCGGCCAGCGACGCGGTCACAAATACAAACATTCCAGCATAAGCGCCCAGCACCAAATCTTCCAAGAGCCGCCCCCGCGACCCCCTCTCGCCCTACCACGCGATCTCCCCATACCGACAGCTAAGGAGGCATGGAAGTCGATGCACAAAGACCAGCGCCGTCGCCTCTACTGGTGCATGTGTCACCTGCTAGTAGCCGTCTGGGTCTTCCTCTCCGCCCATGGTTCTCTCGCCATGACCGCGCTCTCCCACCTGGTGTTCTTCGATGTCGGCTCCGCTCTGATATGTGTCGCTGTCGAGGTGTTTGGCAATTTCGAGGTTTGGAAGCGGAGCAGCATTCGTCATCCCTTCGGCCTGGAACGTGCCGAGGTACTAGCCGGCTTTGCTATGAGTGTGTTCTTGATCTTTGGCGGCTTCGACTTAGTCAGTCACAACTTAAAACATGTCCTCGAAGGGAAGGGTGGTCATGCCGCGCATCACCCAGATCCCCATGGAGACGCCGGACCGAGAGTGCCCATGGGAAACTTAGATGTCGCTAGCGTAGCAGCTATAGCCGCCACGCTGGTCAGCGCCTACGGTTTGCGAAACCACGCGAGGATAAGCAAGGTAATGCGCGTGAGCTACCTAGCCAGCCTACCTAGTGTCCTCTCGAATCCCTTCCACTTCCTGACCCTGTCGACGTCGTCTCTCATGGTCCTGCTGCCGTTGCTCTCCATCCCTTTCCACATGCTCCTCGACAGCGCCATCTGCGCCCTCGTAGCCATTTCCATGTTCGGGCTCGGCGTCCGGCTCGCCATCGCCCAGGGCCTGATGCTGCTAATGAGCTACGGGGGCCGCTCGGGTACGTCGTCTGCTGCCGCTACTAAGAGCACCGTTTCCGACGTGGTCCGTGAGATAGAGGCCGAGCCCAACGTCGAGAGGGTCGAGGAGGCCCAGTTCTGGCAGGTCCACTACGGGCTCTGCATGGCTAACCTCAAACTGTGTGTCTCCAACGGCGCCGGCGCGGATGATGCCACCATGAGCAGGCTCCGCGCCCGCATAGCCACGTTGGTGCAAAACAGGTTGGGTGAGGGATACGGAAAGGGGAGAAGCCTTAGGTGGGAGGTTAGTGTACAGATAGGGACTTTGAGATGCTGATATCGCAAATAGCTGAAAGTCGGGGGCATAATGGCCACCCACCGCTTTTGATTTATTGTAGTACTCATAGCGCGCCACGAGGGAGGCGGGCTTGCGCGTTCATGAGATATCCGGCTCGAGCGATCTTCATATAGCATTGACGTTGGCGCATAGAGAGGTTGGGTCGATTGGGACGGGAGGTCGGGTCTGTCACTTGAGTGCTGTTTTACTGTACATACTATATTCATTCTAGAGATGAAGAGGAGCAGACAACCAGGTGTATATATGAATGATGGTTCACAAGCATCGAAATGAAGCAATGGGCGGGAAAAAAAAACAAGAGATTTTATTGCCCTACCTGCTATACTCGAGTATTTTACACCTCGAGGAATGTAACATATACATGCCCCTTGTGATGACGACAACAAACTTAACTCGATGGCGTACTTCAGGAGCCAGTAGGTCTTGTCTTGAAGAGGTAATGTTTTGTTCACATGCTTGAAGCTAGGAAGGAAAACGTTATACCACCTAACTACGGATGAGAGAGAGAGAGAGAGAGAAAAACCCGTAGGAGCTAGTGTAGTTGTTGCTATGAGGGCTGGAGAGAGAGAGGTTGGATTCAGTGCTAGTTTATAAATGATGATATTTATCAAATCAAATCAAATCAGAAACCATCATAGGTAGATACCTGATATTTCGTTCATAGTGCCTACTACCATTCTCCATAATATATGTAAGTTGTTAGCGAGAAGAGGAGGGAAGACAGACAGACAGCTAACACGCAAGCCTTCTATTCCACCCCCCCCCCCCCCCCCCCCCCCCCCCCCTTTCCCCCCCTTTTTTTTGGTACCCCTATTTAATAGGGGAAATGTAGTTAGGGAAACCACTAGTCAGGATAATGGTATCTCCCGCATCAACGACAATGTTTGACTTATCCGACCCGGTTCATCGGGCATGTGGGGATATGACGAAGAAGAAGAAGAAGCGCGATCAATGAATGGTTTCCTGGAAGATGCGTGTGTAGTATCTCGTACGCAGTGAGTGAGGTAGGGGGGAGGGAGGAGGGTTTCTTGGTTAAGGATAGGGGTCGGTCGGGCTGGAAAATTGCTATCATAGGAAAGTCCATGGAGGAGGTGGTGGTGACATTGGGGTCAGATTGTCTAGTATGTCTGTTTTGTCCGTCTGTCTTACCAGGCATAGAAAGTTGCGGGGAGAGTTTGATCGAGTCAGGTAGATTGATAGTCTAGGTAGGTAAAATCGTTGGGCGTGAAGAGAGAGAGAGAGTTATGCTACTCGTCGTAAGGTAAGGAGAAGATCATTTGAGTATGGATGGGCTTGTCAGGGGATGCTGACGGGAATGACTGATTGATTGATTGACTGACTGACTGCCTGACTGACTACAAGGAAACTTTTTTTTGTTTCCTCGGGAGATCATCATCGAGGTTGAGACTATGGCATTGCGAAGAAAAATGTAGTCAAGTAGTCAGTCAGTCTATTTGGCCACCGTTGTTTCAACACCAACGGGGATGAGAAGTGACTATAACTAACTATGCTTTTCTCCTACCTTTCTAAACATCGTGACAAGCGAAACACACACATACGAGAGCTGAAAGTCTCACGCCAGATAGAGAAAGACGGGCGGATCGGCTGTGTTGTGAGTAGGCGTCATAAAATATAAGGACTGCGACGAGTCGAGGTAAGGTATCGTTCGTGTTTGGATGAATACACATAGCATTCACGTTGTTCCTCTAGCCACATGCTACGATCCATCAGAGTAGCGGAGGGCTTGCGAGCGAGACGAGCGGGTAGATAAGTAACGAGTCTGGATGGTCAGTTGATTGTTTCGATACAACTTGAATTGTCCCCTGTCCCCCCCCCCCCCCTTCTCCTTGCGGAGGTTCAGCAGAGATAGAGAGGTGTTGACGCCCTGTGCTGTGAGACAGCTTGCTTCCTCGCCTCGCACCCCATCCTGTTACTCATTGTATATCATCGTGCCGTTCCGCTAACACTATCCGGAGGCATTACAGAGAAGGCGGATATATGTATGGTGCCCAGAAGAAGCTGCTGTATGGGAACCATGAGGCGCTCGGATGGAGGTGAAAAGGGGGTTGTGTGGTTAGTTAGAACACCGCCTAATTATAAAGTAAGTTCACGAGACAGGAACCCACCATACGTACAGATATCGCGCCATATAGGAGTACCGGACTTAATTAGAATTTTGTTCGTCTAGTGAACAGGCAAAGACGAGGTTCGAAAAAAGCATCATGCGAGATGGCCGTTATGAGCTGAGGGGGGTCCCATGTACAACCGAGGAGGCTGCACGTCCCCCCATGACCTCACGAAGTCGACGATATCTATCTTATCCGCGTACGAGGACCGCTGCAATCCACCAGCGGGCTACACTTTCGATGGGGGAAAGGCAATCATGAACCCACCGTTCGTACCTAGATAGCCATGAACGAAATACAGAAATCCCGCCTCCTTTCTCCATTCAGGGGAGAACCTACTCACCGCAACCGGCGTTCGTTGTTCCCTCGGCAGCCTCAGAACGTCGAGGAGGAAGAATAAATGTATTCATAAACTTCTCTTGACTGTTATGCCATGTACCTACCTACCTACCTACCTACCTACCTAACGACCTACCGTTTATGCTTACTTATATATACCTAAAAGTCCGCGCAGCAAAGACTCAATTCACACACGCAGCGGGAGCCATTGAAGACTACTACGCCGAAAGGACACAGACAGGCAAAAAGTCGTCGGGAGGGATTTATAAACGGATCCCAAAGGGCTATATCTCTTTCTCTTTTCTCACCTTTTGCTGACTTGATGAAACAGCCGTGCGTACATATACATACACTGACGACGGCAAGGACATGAAAACCGACGCGACGAGTTAAAAGAACGTGTACGTACATGCATGTGTACGTACGTACGTAGGTAAAGGTAAAAAAAAAAAAAAAAAAAAAACACGAATTCATCTCCAAGGACTCAAGCCGGCTGCCACGATACTCCTCAAGTTTCGTACCTACATAGGTAGGTATGTAGTACTTAGTCCTACCGAGAACGTTGGGATTGCATGTTATACGTAGCCAGGCAGCCAGGCATATATATATATATGCAGGCAGACAGACAAGAAGAGATCAGACGAGAATCCGGCCGCGTATGCAGTATAGTAATAAGTACACCGAGAAAAGGGGGAGAGAGAGAGAGAGAGACGGGAGACGCAGGACTAGACTTGACGAGATCTCGCGTCCACCGGGATACTCTACCCAACTTTGCACCGCTGCTGCGTACCTACCAACAGCTATTCACTGCAGAGAAAAGCCAGGCGCGACGTACGCACGACATTGAAGTACGTAGACTGAAATCCCAATCAGATCTTTGTCGGGTTCGTATCGGGGGGGAAAGAGGGGGGGGGGGGGGGGGGTTCGGTCACTTATTACTGAATAGGGCGTTGGGGTTTGTATGCCTGTCTGGTGGTGTTGTTGTCTGAGTGAATGATGAGAAGAAGCAGGTGAGGAAGGATGCTGCGGCGAGTCGAACAGCGACGACATTGACATGTTTCGGACCTGCGGGTTCCTAGACAGACAGATGTCTCAGGCCAGGCACGAACAGGACTTTTGGAGATGATCTGATGATCATGTTTTTTTTGGTGGTGATGATGATGCTTGTCTGCTCGGTATGCATGCATGCATGTGTGTATGTATTGTACGTATGTAGAGTCTATCCCAAGGCTTTCCTTCCTTCCTTCTATTCAATTAATTCATATCGGTGAAATGACTAGTCAGCCAGCCAGCCAGCCAGCCAGTTCAGCAGAAGTAGGATCGCATGAGGCTTCAGCAGCAGCATCAGTAGCAACAAGCAGCAGCTGATCATGACGGAGCGGCTGGGTTGGGTTGGGTTGGTTCAGCTGTGATCCCATAATCCAGAACAATCTGATATCTATCTATAAGATAGCCCCGTCAGCAAGAAGAGAGAGAGGAGGCCTCGGGAATCGAATCGACAAGATTGTCGACGGCTGAGTCGTGGCTGTGTATCACATGAAAAAAAAAGAGATAAAAACAAAAAGAAGACGGCACAGGCATAACAGGCATAAACCCCCAGGGCGTTCGTTCGTTGGTCGTGTTTGACATCATCTAGTCAGACAGACGGGCAAGACGTGTTCTCTCGATAGGAGAGAAGAACTCATTCTCATGTGCCCCTGGGTTGGTTAGGGAAACCCCTTTTCTCCCCTCTCCTAATAAGCACCAGGCTCCGAAATACGAACCGGTTTCTAGCTAGGTACGAAGTTGATGGGACCTAAGTACCTACCTACCTACCTTGTTTACCTGCCTACCTAACCCTCGTTACCAGACAAGGTAAACAGATACCTACCCAGGTATAGGTATGCTGTGACCATACGTACACGTACACGTAGGTGGGTGTAATAAGGATCTTGAGCCCTTCATTGGGAGGATACGAAGGAAGGCGGTGAATGAATGGAGAACCCTAGATCTGGATCTGGAACACGAACTGAGAGAGAGAAAGAGAGAGAGAGAGATCCTGGATGACGGGCGCAGCTGAATTCGGGGCATTCGTTCGTTTCGTTTGTTCTCTCTCATCCTCATTTGATGAGATGCGAAATTATGTGAATAATCTTCCAGGATACATCCATCCATCCATCCATCAATACATGCAGTGAATGCAGCGGCAGCAGCCTTCGAAGGATGAGTAGACTATGTCACTACGTACGCGAGGCCAAGAGAGAGAGAGAGAGAGAGAGAGGGAGAGGGAGACAGAGCTTCGTCACCACGAGTCGAGCCGAGGCGAGGCAAAATGCAGCAACGCATGTTTCATTCCCTAGGTAGGTATGTATGTACTCTCTTGCATAACTCGACTCGACTTGACTTGAATTGACTTGGACTTTGGTTGGTTGGTTGCTTGGGGTAGTGAGTGAGTGGGATTTCACTATACGTACGGGCTAGATATGTAAAAGGCCACGCAGACGATCGTAAGGTAAAGAAAGGTAAGATATGCAAATGCAATCAAGCGTAACGTACGAAGGCGCAAAGAAAATAAGTAAGTACATGGTGTAAGTATAACGCACATACATGCAGGTGTCAGACGTGTCGGTGAGTGAAGGAGCGCGTCCCCGTGGGCTCTCTCTCTCAACAGGGAACCTTTTTTTTTTTTTTTTAATTCCACATGGCTGGTCATGGGACGACGAGAGGAGCAACAACAGGGTCGTTCGTCCTGCGTAAGTAAAAGGGTCTTGAAAATAGTTTCTTGTGTGTGCCAATAACGAGTTGGGATGATAGGATCGAGATGGGAAGGAAGGTGATCCGCGATGATAATAAGCGAGCGTACTTCATGTAGTATTACAGTAGCGACAAGTGAAAGTGTCGGGAGGTAACCTAATAACATCTCATACTCCTACCTATTGCGTTGGCAGGTTCGATGAAAGGAGGTCGAACCCATATCTACGGAGTATGTCATATATCATATCACACCGGTTAAACGATGGACCGAATTCTATGACATTGGGCCGCCCACTTTATTGTCCAAACGACACACACAGGTTGAGTTGCATGTCTTGTCGTGTGTCGTGTCGACCTCGGTTGGGCTCACCAAATTCTCATATTGATACCGAAAACGGAAACGGAAACGGAAACAAGGGTTCTAGGGACATCTGACCTCAAACTCAACGCTTGTTGTACACTTGTGTTCTGTTCGGCCATCCTCGGCATTGATAAATAAGATAAGATCGCTTATTTTCGATCCCACACTGCTGTTACATCCGGTGAGCACACACACACACACACATTCTCATACTCTCTGGGTTATACATACGGTAGAGGGCCCTGGCGGCGGCATACATGTGCACATCTAGGGCGGAGGGCGACTTTCCCAAGATTCGGCGACCTCCAAGACAACAAATTACCACATAACGTGGTACCGGGTGCTGCTGCTCCTGCAAGCCTGGGATGGTTGCTGACAAGTGATACGGAGAATTCGACAAAATCTAGGTAATAATGAAGAACCTTGTCTGTGTAGGAGCCTGCTACCTGGACACCATCCTAAGGCAAGTGTCCCCTACCCGTGGAGCCCCCCTTTGCCGGTGGCCGTGAGTCAGACACACATATCTCATTGCAGAAATACTCAGTACAGCGTGCCTTACTACCCCGAGGAGGATTCAAAACTGCGCGCCACGAGCCTACAGGTGCGCCGGGGTGGTAATTGTCCCAACACGCTCGAGGTGCTCCAGCAGCTCCTCAAGTTGAGAGGGGAGGAGGAGGAGCAGAAGCAGCGGCAGGATGACGGGCAAAAGAAGATCATCATCAAGCCTTGGTTGGTGTCCTGCCTGCCCTCCGCAGATTCGCCGGCGTCGGCGCAAATTCTCGATTCCTTTGGACCCGACACCATCGTGGACTTCAGCCGGTGTATCTACCGTGCAGATCACATCAATCCAGCAAGTAGCTACATCATACGCAGCGAGCGCAGCGGGAGCCGGACGCTCGTAAACTACAATGACCTACCCGAGATGACCGTCGGTGAGTTCGTGACGGCTGCTCAGGAACTCGGCGATGATACCTGGTTCCACTTCGAGGTACGCAAACACAATCACACGCATACACACGGACTGAAAGCCCTGGTGGCGTTGGGCAGTTGACCCATCCATCCACCATCGTCCATCATGAGCTGTCGCGTCCGGAAGTTGGACTGGACTTTAACCCACGATGACCGTGCACAGGGGCGCATTCCAGAGACGACGTTGCAGTGCATCCAATACCTACGACGCGCATCCCCTAAGGCAGGAGTAAGCGTCGAACTCGAAAAACCGGGCCGGGAGGGTCTGGAGGATCTCGCGGCCGAAGCGGACGTCGTTTTCTATTCGCGGAGTTGGGCTGAGGTGAGTCGTCGATTCCCCGCCCCCTGGCTGGTGTAAAAAGGCAGAAGCGTGAAGCCGTCCGAAAGAGGTGGGGGAGAAACTACTTGTGAGATGATTAACCCTGCGTTCGTGAGTAGAGCAAGGGCTACAGTGATGCACAAGAGTGCCTGCGTGGCCAATCGGGCGTCGTCCGTAAAGCGTAAGTTGCATAGAAACCTGTCTCGCTAATCAATAGCAAGAAGTGCTGCAATGCATGCAGTCAGTCTTCTGCTGAAGCAGCCGGCAGGCAGGTAGCAGCATGCGCTGAGAAGTCTTGCAGGTCCTACCTCCTCTGTACGTGGGGTTCGGGGGGTGCATCATGCCTATCATTGCCCAGCGGATCCATGGCGTCGTGTCCGGCGAAGGAACATGAACAACAGATGATTCGCGTAGTTGAGTACGTACGTCCTTCCCTTCTGTCAGACCGCCGCACAGGACCCGACAGGGCCTAGATAGCCAGCCAGCTAGCTAGCCAGCCAGCCTGCTTCCACCCGTCCCAATAGCCCGAAGCGAGGAAAGAGAAGGATAAGGACAAAAGTTAAACTAATGACCATCCCTGCGTTAGTACGGTCGGAGCAGGTGACACATTTATCGCTGGGTTTCTGTTTGGGCTTTTGTGCCACGGGCAGGATTGGGATGTCGAGACGAGGGTCAGGTTTGCCGTACAGCTAGCTACCACCAAGGTACGACGGGAGGGGTTCCGCGGTGTTGGCGCTGAGATGATCAGGCAATCTCTGTGGATGTGATGGATATTTCTCGTGTCCCCAAAAGGGGGCGCCCAAAAGGAGCATCCAAGGCTTTCAGCGTGAGACGGTGACAAGGTCTGTTCACCAACCAACGGTGTCGTGATCCTGTGACAGAGGGATCTGTCGACCCGACACGGAAGCTAGTAACAAACCTGGTATCGTATGTACGGCACAATACAGGGCACTTCTTTGATTACAAGGGCCTTGTAGGGAATGATGATGCATAGCAGACACCACAATCAATCACCGGGACCACAAGACGTTCGCTACCCATCGGGCTCGGGCGAGTAGAGTCGAAGGGAATAGGCCGGCCGAGATTGGGCGATCACCTGCAGCACAGGCAATAAGCGGCGCGTAGGTTTCTTTCTTTTGCCTCAAATGGGGGGGTGGCCCTTATTACGGTGCTGCGCCGGAAGCCAATCGCATCAGGTGGCGGGTTTTTTTTAGGTGCTACTGTCCTGTAGTCGTGGCCTGGCTGGCTGTCCGGCTGGGCGCTGGGAGGGTTTCAATGAGCGGTGAGATAGTGGATTAAAATGGTTGAACCTTGGGATGACTGGGTGACAGGGAGAAGGAGGAAGCAGATGGATGGGTGGATGGGTGGATGGATGGATGGACGGGTGGATGGATGGTATGGATATATCGCTGCGTCCGAGTAAATGCACGCTGGAATGGCGATGCACCACCTACTAGATTGGTGTGTCTTCGGGGATGATAGCGGGTAAAACGCAGCATATGGGGGGCACGGGGGTGTATAGGCCCCTGCCTCTCGTCCACCCGCCCACCGCCCACCACCTACCACCCATTACCCATCACCCAGACCAGTAGGTACCCGTCATTATACTGCACCGCAGTGACCGCACAATATGCGATTCCGTGTATCGCCGCAGCTCTACTGTGGTTGTGGTCCCCTTGGTATTTCATGCCGGAAACTTGGGCGGCCGTGTGTCATTGATAACCAACCCATGACCCGGATCAATGAGTCGTATCTGGCGAGACTCCTTAACGTGGGATTGCGCGTCTCAGCACATTACCGTGTCAGGCCGATCTCGTGTACTAAGCTACGACCTGCAAGACCGTCGGTAGACACGAGTTTCCTGCTTATGATTGTCAGAGCCACCGCGCTTCCTTCTCATCCTGGAACGTTGCCCATGTCCCGGACATTTCGACCTTTGCCGACTTACTCCACGGTCAGCATGCTGTACCTGTAGACTAGGTTGGTGTGGGCTTGGTTGGTGCGGACTACTAATAAAAGGCTCGCATAATTGTTTCACAGACGTCGTCGCTGAGTAGAAGGTCGTGCCTAGGATTCTAGGTTTGCTGACTGGCTGGCTCTTTAAAAGCAGGCATCTTGTGCCTACCTACTTGTACCATTCGTTCTGTGGTGGCCTTGACGTTGGGTAATGACGCAATGAGCCTCCTCGAGGCACCAGTATTGGATTCAATGTCCGGTCGTGATCGACTGTCGTGTTACCATTTGTTGACTTTACCAAGGTGGGTAGGGTAGTCTTTGTTGCAGTTCTGCCAGCCAGAACTGTCTTCTGATTCGCAGAAAACCCGCATTAAACGGCGAGGACCGATTGATTACAATGATCATCCAAAGGAGCGCATGATATCGATTTACAGTACGAAGTATTCAGTCAGGCCTGAACCGTCAAGGAGCCGGTGCGAGCCATCAGCACGCACGGGACCGTAGTAGTCGTCTACCCTCGGCTTCTCGCGCCAAGTTGGCGACGCAGCCACATCGAACCATACTGCGTAAGTATACTGCGTAGGCTGGAATTATTGGTACACAGCGAGTCAGAAAACCGCTTGCGATCCTGTTGCCATATGTACGCAACCGGGGCACAGAAAATGCGTATGCGTGTCTCGTTTTTTCTCTGTGACATGGTATGGTACTTGATTAATGGCCCTTAACGCTTCGGGCATATTTACCGCAGTATTGCGGTCCGTGGTTCACAGGTCGGCGGAGAATTAATTGTCGGATGAAAAGAACAGAACGAGCTACTGATTCAGCTCTCGGTCAGGGATGTTCGTCCGCTGTTCTGCCGTCCCATAGATGGGGTGTGCTGATGTGTACGTAGTTTGTAGGGGTCCGATTAATGATAATGAAAATAATACCGTCGACGGTCGCCTGACCTATCGCCAGCATCGTTGCGGGCTGCGGGCTCGTGTTGTACGGCTGTCTGACTGGCTGTCAGCTTCAGATCCCAGCCTCTTGCCGACCGCTTGCGGGTTGCCTTTGCCACACAAATGTGCCAAGCTCTACCGATTTTCGTGCCTACTAGTAGGTATCTGGATTCTGATGCTTGCTTCATCTGGATGTACCTAGGTACGATGATGGTCTGTGCCAATTGGTAGTCCCGTGGGTGACGCTTTTTGGTTCATATCGCGTAACGGCCGGTCCGGACATCAAGCTCAGCATAATGACCAGGGCTGTGTTCTGACTGAGCACTAGAATTTCCGTGTTCCGTGAAAGTTTTCGACGGTACCATAGGCGTGGATTGACGCCGTCGGAGCCTTGAGGCCCTTCATTGACTCCACAGTAATGAGACTGACGACTAACGCGGTAGTCTTCCTGTCTTCATGACGAACTGCCTGAAGTTGTTGGTGTGGAGAAGAACAGAACCTTGGAACAGTTCTAGAGAGTTGCCTAGCTGCTTATTATTATTAGCCTCACATCCACACGCTATTTTAACGCTTAAGGCTTAAGTAAGTGGCAGGGATCCACCCCTCATGAATTTCAACTTTGTTTTTATAATGTATCTGTCATGTCATGTCTTATTACATACATAGTACATGTAAAATCCAGCCTCTAGTTTCCAGGGTTCTGGGCTCTGGATCACTGAGGAGGAAAGCAGATGGCGTCGACCCCTGCGAGTCAGAAGCTGTGCAACGCCTTTGGAGCAGATTGTCTTGCAATATGGCCATAATCGAAGGTGTTAGGTTTACCGTCCTGAAACGGAGTGAGAACTCTACGCGAGATAGTCATACTTCGAGCCCAAGCTGGAGCCTACCTCCCTACTTATCTAGGTATCTATGCATACTGCGAAATCTTACATGCACACAATCTTCCATTATGTGGATTACTCCGTATTTCGAATAAACCCCCCCCTCCTCCCCTGGAGCCGCCGCAGTGTTATGGGCCGTAGTCACAACGTGCATCTTGGGCACGGCCAGCCCCACGGCGCTTCGGTCAGTCAAGTTGCTACGATGCCACGCAGCCTCGTACACATGATGTCTCTAAGCAACAGTGGCGGGCCCACCAGCCACCCGTAGGAGTGGCAGTTCAGAAGTCACCAGCGTCCAGTATGCGAAATGGACTTGAGTTTGAGGGGAAAGGGAGAATCAGCAGATTCCACTGGGCCGCCACCCAAAACATACGTAGTACACAGGGCGCGCGTTGTTTAAAATGTAACTCGACGGTTCTTGTATTGGATCGCGGGAAAACACATCGTTTGGTTCTGCACAAACTCTGCATAAAGCTTGACAGCTGTCGACTGCCCCACTGTGCTGCGAGCCTTTCTAAGGAGTCTGGTGGTCCGCCTGCCAACCCGCATGAGGCCACATTTTGCCCCGGTTTCACCGAGGCTCATCAGGGCTGGCTTCCGCCTTTGATCTTTTATTTTAGCAGAGGCAAGCCCCGAACTTCCGACTACATAATCCCGTTGACTGCGTTCCTTGTCGAAACAGCTTTTCTTGCAGAAACAAGTGACCCATGTTAACTTGGCTCCGTCACATTTCGGGGCTGGAGACACCATGTCGTTCTTAGCACATAAACTACTAATTGTTATTTGACTCACTGCGAGCACTGGCATGTCTTGGTATCCTCATGTTGTTATACAGCTCATGATCAGCAGAAAGAATCATTTCGGGTATGAGGATCTCTAGAGCCGCCACGCCGTTGCAAGAAACAGTTATGAGGTACCTCATTTGGGCTTTTGTACCGTACAAGAACAGCCTGTAACGCCGCCTCGAATAACCAAATCGAAGATGTCGATAAGAGCTGTGGGAGTGCGTGGTGCCACAGCGGCATAAGCAATCTCTTGGGGCCCTACAAGGACCATTCCGCGGCGTATGACCGCATCAGGGACAGCCTGATAAATTATGGTAAGATGAGATCCTCTGTCTCGCAGGCTGTCATGGCTGCTATATAAGGCTCCAGATAATGGAAGAATTGTGTGTTTTATTTAGTACAGGCAGTATCCTAGCATCTATCCTAGCATCTTACCTACATACAGATAGGTAGCATCCTAGCAGCCCAGTAGCCCAACAGACCAGGCTGGAACCGATGGCAGGGTCTTCTAAGTCGCAGGAAGAGTGTTTGTAATTGGTCAATAAGAAAGAATACCTAGGTATCTGCCCTGCTATCTTGCCATGCCCTACTCTGCTCGGTTCCGTAAGTACCTTATGTAGGTATATTGGTGCTTGGTACATACCTAGGTACCTAGGTATGTATCCCTAACTGCCCAGTAGAGCGGCGTTCCAACCGTCGATCTCATATCTGATGGCACGCTGCCAGCCACGGAAAGGTAGACGCAAAATGCTAATAAAAAGCCACAAGGATATGCGGCCGGGACTAAGACCCAAGAAACGCTGCGTAAAAGTGCGTAAGACACCATCGTGAACGGAGATTTGCAGCTCTAGGCGGGACGCTTCATGCCTGTTAGGCTTACGAGGAATAGTGAAACAACCAGAAAAAGCGGCAAAGCGGCCAGGTGATGAATGGCGCACAATAGGAGTTGAATGGATGGATAATAGATGGATCGGGCTCGTATCATAGTAATGTTTAAAATACCCAGGCAGCTACGGCTACAAGTCAATAAGCATGCACCACCATACGTCGACTAATAAAGAAAGTCTTTCTTTACTGAACTAATTGGCGAGGCGGTACCTCAGGCGCCGGATCCAGCTGCCTCTTCAAATATGTCTACGCCCGGGCAGTACTAGGTAGTACCGTAGCAGTACTCGGCGGCCGGTTTCCGACAGCCTGCAAGGAAGGTCCAGCACCTCTGCACTACCTAGGTACTAGTAGGGAGAGAGTCCGTTCCAAGAAGTCACATTAATGAAGCGCTTATTAAATTGAAAGTGCCGATCTTATTGGCCGAGATCACGGCTGGAATCTCGCACGTCTAAGGATTCTTATAAAAGACCCATAAAACCTACCGTAATAGTAACCTTGGAACTCTTAGGCGCTCGGCGGCGAGGTAGCTGGCAGTTTGGGTACTTTAAAAACCCATGTCTTGAAGAGACGAATATCGTTTCAGCCAATCGCTGGTCTTAAAGTCTCCTCTTCCATGTCGTTTTTAGAAGGAGTTCATCGATCATAGTAGGAGGCATGCCTACCTAGTGGCACATTGTACTCATAAAAGCCTGCGCTCGACTCAGTCCGCTTCTCTCATCCCGCGGAGCACCCTTGTCGTCATCGCTACGAGGCAGACACGCCTGAAGAACTCCATTAACCAAAAACACTCACTTATCCAGGTTTCCACGGGTGACGGAGCGGCCTCCGTCCATCGTATCGTTCTACAACCATTCGATGGCATACATGGTCACCTAATAAGACAGCAGAATGAGGGGGCTACCGGAAGCAAAAGGTGCCACACGTTTCTATTCCTCTTGCTCAGATTATATTCGTAGATAGCCCTCCGTAGATCAGCAGATATACACGGACCTCCTTCTCATGTGTACTATGTAGGTGTATTACTGCGTAGATGTGGTATAGACCGTACTGGGATGAACTGGCTGACGAGTACATATGTATGCACCAAGGTAGATACATATGTACCTAGGTAAGTACCTAAAGTAGGTAGATGCAGGCATGCAGACCTGCAGACATGCATGCCCTCATATTATGCATGACAATTGTTGCTGGCGACCAGGGCACAGGAGAAACCAGATTGACGGAAAAGCATATCAACCAGAAACATCTCTCACCCCCCACACTCCCCACACGGCCGAGGAATCCCACCCCCTTTTCCCAAGATTACCTCTCAAGACAAATAGCAAATCGTGAAAAGGCCCCCGTCTCATGGCCTGCTTTCATGGCGCTGGATCCATACTATGTACAAAAGGGCCCAGATCCAAGCAGCGGTTAATCATCTGGCGACCCCTTCGGGTTTACGCAGTAATAGCTAGCAAACTAGGTCTCGTAGTGGAACACCATCCACGTCCTTCATCTACTAGAAGAACTACTAGAATGTACCTAGCTACCATGTATTAGCCCCGTTGACGATCGAGAGGCATGCAGCATGTACATAGTATCTACCCCTGTCCTCCTCCTTGCCGGCAGTCGAAGGGTCTCTTGCAGGGGCGAGTTGCATTATCGAACCAGTCAGATGGCCATCGATACCAGGGTTATCGTCTACTGATGGAACCGCCTAGGGTTCCAAAATCGTCCTTGGGATTACTGGAACTGTCCACCCGTGTACGTACTTGGGTACCTTGTCCTGATTCCTGACTCCTGATTCCTAGACATACAAGTACATTCGCTTGGTAGGGGTAAATTGGTGGTGAGTCCTACCATACATGTATGTGGGAGCTGTACAAGGGTGACAGTACTGCCTTTGGCGAGGGTGTGTGTCTTTGACAGACACCCCTGCTCCCTGCCGGACACCCCCTTTGACATTGGACTACCACGTACCGCTCTGCCACAAAAGCTGCGCTAGGATACGCACACATCCACTTGTTTCTTGCTGAGGCACCCTCCCGCCGTTTTCACCTCACCTGCTAGCGGTCGTCGGTACGTACTTCCATCTACGCATCGCACCCCTACCCACCACCCTTCATCAACCGCTGAACGCACCGGAAAGGGCAAGAGGATGGGGGCCAGGGTTACTGCTTCAGGCGCTCGGGTGGCTTTGTCCTTCTTGCACGTCGTTCGAAACCCGCTCCTTTGGCCACCCACCTAATTTTGACTATACCTTGCAGCAGTCAGCTAATAATAATAATAATACCAAAAGTCAAAGACTCCTTCTGCCACCTTGTAGGTCCAGTCCACACTACATGAACGCTACCATCGCCAATCCACCCGTCCCCGGCCATCAACACAATGAAGGAACCCTTTCACAGACTGGTCAGATCCCTGCCGGAACCATATGACGCAGAAAACTCAACCAGGCGGAAGCGTCATACACAACCTCAAGCCCACATATGCGCACACGCACACGCACTTGGTTATACTTGCATACACATGCCAAACCGGACGATGTCTCTACATAGTACTAGGTATTGTCTCTCTCTCGGCCCTACAGCCCCAATAATAGTCTAGATGTCACTTCACATAGCAACTCAACCCACGCTTAGTTTGATTTATCCTTATTGATTAGTTCTTTGGCTTCTTAATCCCTTCTTCATTCTTGGGCCGAGAAGTCTCATATCATTAGTCCATATCTTCTTGCCCTTCCTCTATCTCTTACTACACGATCTCATACTTAACTGTCCATCCACCTCCGGCTGTTGCCTTTTTATATCACCACTATCACCATACGCTAGGAGTCGTCAACGCAGCCTACTTCAAAGTTGAAAACCCTTCCTCTCCTCTGCTATTCCTCTTTTCTTTTTAAGGGGATACACACTGTATTTCTAAAATATGATGCCATCGGCCCTGGGGGCAACAATGTCCCTCATCGCTCCTCAGAGTTATGTTGGTGACCCAACACTGGACGAGCTTTCAAGACAACTCGCCCTATCCGAATCGATGCGACGTATATCTCGCTGTTCAAATGGACAGCATACCCCGGGTGGCATGCGCGTGACAAAACCAAGGAGTGCGAATAACAGCCCACAAGCTTTGATGGCGCGGCGGAGGACATTGATGAACGATGGGAACTTGGCACGACGACGGCAGCCACATACTATGGACCAGGTCTACTTTCAGCAGCAAACCCAGGAGTCCTCCGCTCCATTTACGCATCATCAAGATCCCGTGAAGAGGAATACCCGTCCGGTTAGCTGGCATCCCTCTTCACATCTTCCACAACAACCCATGCATTTACCAATGCCACAACCCGACTTCTCACAATACATGGTCCCCGCACCTATGCCATATTCCCAAGCCGACGTCTATGCCGGGTATCAAAACTTTCCTCCCACGCCGGCGGCTTACTCTGGACACACGTCGCCAGCATCGACATTCTCCCCAATATCACTACCATATGCCGCGTCTTACCAAGCACAGCCAGTACCTGGCTACGTCTCAGCAGATACATGGAATTCCGCGGCTCAGTTTACGCCCCAGGTCTATTCAACGAGTGGGAGTCCGGGCACAGAGCCCTTCCCATCATATACCGGACAGAACATATTCAACTGGACTGGAATGGGCGCACAAGGGCTCAATGGCTCGACGACGCCGACGACGCCGGATGACTTCCAGCCAGGTCAGCAGTCTCAGCCAGCAGTTCCGCCGGAGGATTCTATTCCTTATCAACCGCTCGAAGAGCCGGAGGAGGAGGGAGAGATATTAGTAGGAATGGGGCTCTACGACCCTCCCAGCAAGACCGACACAGACCCCAGCCTAGACAACTACCGAACAACGACATCCCAGTTATTAGGTACGACCTACAGAAGAGGTCACGGATGGAAATTAGAGGAAGCTTGGGAACCCCCATCCACAGATGATGAAGATGATGAAGATGATAAAGATGTTGAAGGAGAGGATGATGAAGAGAAGGAAAACGAGATGGTGGAATCAACGCCGGCCCACGGATCATGGATTTGAGTGTAAGGACGTTATTTGTGCCTTACGATGATACCTCATTCCTTCAGCCAAGGTTCCCGTCCGGGCCCATGAAGATTCAGATGGTTTCGTACAGCCAATGGTTTGTGATAGCACAACCAAGCACCTATGTAAAAACAAAAAAACCTGAGAAGGATGGATGGTCAAGTCACTCCACCATTAAAAAAATCAAGAAAGATGTTCAACAGCATAAAGAGCTCAACTGCGAAAACCACGGAACATGTGATATGTGATAGGTCGTTGTTCAGATCAGAAGTCTCAATGGCTGAGGTCTCAGGGTGTAGTGTTGTCAGGGTGTGTCGGGGCGTCTCGTTACGAAAGGCAGGGATGCCGAGCTCAGACCACAGACTAAATCAGGGGTGGCCCCGGATACTAGATCTATTCGGGCAACTTCCAACGCGGGCACCACGAGCTGGCCCAGGCGGGCCCTCGTTTTCCCATGTGGGATAGACCCACAGACTTGGAATGATCCACCTGACTCCCTGTCTAGAAGAATATGGGGCTCTTAGGTACCTACTTAAGTACCTAAGTATGTAATATGCTTCTGCACCTGGTTTGCGTCACATGTTCTCTCGGTGTTCTTCTCTCCCTCCCTCCCTCTCTCTCCCCCTGAGTCCCTCCACCACCATGAATGATGGGTACTTGGGTACGTACCTACGGGGATTTCGGCTAGCCTGCTAGGTTAGCCTGCCCATGTGCTGGCTGTTCTCTCTTGTTCCAGAAGCAAATCAATCTCTCTCTCTCCACCACTTCCAGCGCGCGCAGGGGGCAACACAAACAGACAAATGTCACTAAAATGGTACCACATGAGACAGAGACAAAGACAAAGACAAAGACAAAGACAAAGAGAAAGACAGCAAATGCTTCAGTACGGAGTGAGTGCTCATCCTGGCTGCCTGGCTGGTTGATTGCAATACATGTATATCCCCAAATTGAATTGGGGGGTATCAGTGTGTCTGCCGTAGTGATGTCAGCTCCTGATAATAAGCTACCACTGAAACTACCAGGCTACCGAGGTACTTAAGGTATTGACAACGATTGTTCGCCTTCATAATTTCGATGCTCATGCTCTACACAGCCTGACGTACTTGTCCAAGATGACGATGTAGAGCTTTGAGAGACCTCCTGTCGCTTCCAGCTTGTCTTCACAATTATGGCCCGTTCATCTTCAGCAGGAGGTTTGCAAATGTTGAAATATGTAGTCTATCCATGGATATTCTTTGTTGAATCAATCGGCGAGCACTGGCTTCCGCCGTAATCGGAACCCCGCCAACCCCTCCAAACGCGAAAAATTCCACCTTCGTCTGGCAACACACTCGCATCAAAAGTTGCGATTGAAAGGGAATAGACACCAAGTCTTGATACTATCACGAACTGCATCCTCAATCATCAGACTTGTTACTCAGTAACGATGGCTTCTCAGTAAGGAAACACTCTCTGTGCCGCCAGAGTCCTGGCTAATCCTGGATTTAGAAAGGTGTTGATGCTGGGTGCGGGCTTTGTAACCCTGCCGACCCTGAAAATCCTCAGCGAAGCCGGCATCCCAGTGACCGTTGGTAAGAAAAGATCTGGCCTCATCATCACCTTCAGTTCCGTCAATTGACTCGTCTTTAGCCTGTCGAACACTGGCCACGGCCCAATCCCTCTCCAACGGAGTCGAAGGAGCCACCCCTATCTCGCTCGATGTTAGCAACGACAGCGCACTCGATGCCGAGGTAGCCAAGCACGACCTGGTGATCAGCTTGATCCCTTATACTTTCCATGCTACTGTCATCAAGTCTGCTATCCGCCAGAAAAAACATGTCGTCACCACAAGCTACGTCTCTCCAGCCATGATGGAACTGGACCAGCAATGCAAGGACGCAGGCATTACAGTCATGAACGAGATCGGGTTGGGTACGTTCCCATTTTCAAGCCATGCCTGTCAAAATGCAAGCTGACGTAATTCACTACAGACCCGGGTATCGACCATCTATGTAGGGACCACTGCTCAACTTAAGCCGAACGCACTATACTAACTTTCCCAGACGCTATCAAGACGATCGAGGAGGTACACAAGGCGGGCGGCAAGATTCTGACATTCCTGTCGTACTGTGGAGGCCTTGCAGATGACGCAGCGTGCAACCCGCTGGGATATAAGTTCAGTTGGTCGGCTCGTGGTGTGTTGCTCGCATTGAGAAATCATGCCAAGTTCTGGGAGGACGGCAAGATCGTTGATGTTGCGTCCAAGGATCTCATGGGTACTGCCAAGCCCTACTTCGTCCAGGAAGGCTTCGACCTCGTCGGCTACCCCAACAGAGACTCAACTCCTTACAAGGAGAGATACAACATTCCCGAATCTCAGACTATCCTCCGAGGCACTCTCAGATACAAAGGCTTCCCGGAATTCATCCGGGTACTTGTTCAGATCGGATTCTTGGACGATGCAGAGCAGGAGGTACTGAAGCAACCTATCTCGTGGAAGGAAGCTACGCAGAAGATCATCGGCGCCTCCTCCACGGGGAAGTCGGACCTTGAATCCGCAATCCTGTCCAAGGCTACGTTCGACTCACCCGAGGAGAAGACTCGAATCATGAGCGGCCTAGAATGGATCGGCCTTTACTCGGACGAGAAAATAACGCCGCGGGGAAACCCCCTCGACTGTCTCTGCGCTACTCTAGAGCAGAAGATGCAGTACGAAGAAGGCGAGCGGGACCTCGTCGTGCTTCAGCACAGGTTCGAGATCGAGAACAAGGACGGCAGCCGGGAAACTAGGACCTCTACGCTCTGCGAGTATGGTGACCCCAAGGGCTATTCAGCCATGGCTAAGCTGGTCGGGATGCCTTGTGGCGTGGCGGTCAAGCAAGTTCTGGACGGCACAATCTCCGAGAAGGGCGTTCTAGCACCAATGAGCTCGAAGATCAACGACCCCATAATGAAGGAGCTGAAGGAGAAGTACGGAATCTACCTCGAGGAAAAGACTCTCTAGTTAGGTCGAGCATTTGTCACGAAGGGTCGGTCTTCGAGGAGAGCGCTCATTGTGACGAGCCGTCCGCAGAGCCGCTAAAAATTTCGGCGCAACTCTTTGAGCTTGTCCTTTTTTTCCTCTGCTAAAAGCTTTTTCTACGGATAGACAAGGGTCAGAATATCAGAGAAGAAGAAAAAGTTAAGACTTCGTAGAACTCAAAACTTCCTAGGGTGATTGTTCGTGATGAAAATTTTGTAATCGAAAGGGGTTAGTGAAATCAATAGATGGTACCTAGAAAAGCCCCGTATCGTACGGTAGATTTGAGGTACTTGTAGGTGGGCCGTCTAGCAAAAACTCCATTTCTTCCTCCCCCATCAATTTCAACTCTAATTGTACATTGCGCAGTACACGGATTGCGAACAGGTTACCCAAAGTGTCGAATTCGTCCTGCCCAAGCTTACGAATCCAGACTTCATTCCCTCGCACTCCCCCAAGTACCGCGGCAGTCTCCCGCGCTTGTCACCGCCGTGGGCGCTTCGGTAGCGGCCATGGTTCAGTACATCCATACGCCTTGGCGTGACCGGACAGAGCTATTGGAAGTCCGGCAGCAATTCTATCCTGGCTCACCATCATCGACCGGCGCCATAATAACAACAACGACAACGACGACGACAACATCGATCACCGGGCTTACTGACGATGATGATGGTGGTGGTGATCATCATCTACGAGCCGAGGAAGCCGAGAGACAGCAGCAGCATGCCGTCTCGAGGGTGTCGATGTGGATGCAGCGCGGCGGCTGTCCCCACTTGGTCGAGTCCACGGCCCTCCTGACGGCTGCCATTCTTAGCGATCTCCACGAGACCAGGACTCGGGCAAACTCTTCTTCGTACGCCATTCGAGCCGCGTACTCGGCCGCTTTTAGTCGGTATGTGACTTCTAAGTTCTTTCTTCTCTCAATGGGTCGTGCAGACTTTTCCATTGCTCCTTGTGGACCGGGGCGGCTGAGAGGGGGGAAAACGAGTTCCGCTCCTTGATAGACTTCATGATTCGGATGTTTGAGTTTCATCACATTCATCCATCATGCTTTTTCGAGCCTCGGGTCACGAGCTCCACATTAGCGGAGTGAGCGCTGAAATTTCATCCTCTGGACTCCTGGACTCGGGATATATGGTTCCATCTCGATGATATACTTTCATCGCGTGACACGTCTAGAGCCTGTGTGTCGTTGAAAGTTGAGATTACTCGCGAGACGCGTGGGCCAAATTCGTTCTCACACTAGGCTCTATGACAAGGGTTCATGGAAGAGCAGTGATCCACAAAGACAGGAGGGCGGCAATCCGACAGATAACCGCCCTCTCGAGAAAATGTAAACTCTATATGGACTCAGCTAACCACCGATGTGTCTTGCCACCCAGTTTCGTCACCGGTCTGCTGGACAGCCAACAGGACAAGCAGCGCAAGCTGAGCATGTACTCGATTGCCAAGGCCATCGGGCTGCCCGCTACCTTCGTTGAGCTCAGGCACCAGGCGACGCACGAGCAGCTGCCCTCGCTGTCGAAGCTCCGCTCCGCCGCGCGCAAGGCCCTGGTCTGGATATGGGACTACTACTGGAAGAACCTGTCGGCGAGCGATCCCGGGGATGGTTCTCAGCAGGCCGGTCCCGCGTCGTCTCCTACCGATCCCTGCAGAGAGTTCCTGCTGCGTTGCCTGCGGCAGGACCAGTTGCCGCAAGGTAAGACCTTAGTGAAGCAACTGAGACGCTGGGACGAGGCCACGCTCCTGCGGACGCTGGCAGATATTGGTGATTCGTCTGAAGAGCCCCGGATCATACTACGTTCCGTACAGCTCTCCCGCGGAATACTGGACGGCAGTACTGCCGCCACCGCTTCAAAACCTGGCCCGCGCGTAGATGCCGGATCGACGAGGAGGGAATTGGGGTCCATCAGGGCGGAGTTGGAACAGTCTAGCTTTGAGCTTGAGAACAGACAGGCAGAGGACATAAGTCGGCCTACTGAGATGCCTCCACGAGAACAGGATCAGGCGAAGGGTTGGAGAAGATATGAGGGGGTGTGGAAACCGAAACCAATTGGTGTTGTATAAAGGATGAAGATTCTTTAGTGATAATCAAAGTCATCAAATATCATGAGCGTTTTCAAATTTTCTGGCAGTGGGTAAGTTCTGATGGTGACCAGTCGTGTCACTCCAGAGGTGAGAAGGGAGATCAACACTACAACCATACCGACTTAGGTAGTTATCGTACACGTTGCTTTCCATAGAATACAGTCAGTCGATACCATAGACTCAGTTTTCAGCTTTAAAATATAACATAACATTCTCATCCCATAAAATGATGTAGTTAGACTCAGTTATCACCTGTCTGCTTTAATACACGAAATTGCAAGACTGACCTCAGATTACAGGGCTGTCTCCACGATGATCGCCACCTGCCGACACCTGTAGCAATTTACCACCTCTCGTCGACGTCACTGATGCCTGGGGCTGCCGCGAACCTCCTGGTCTGGCTTGCAACTCGGCATAAACGTACCGAAATCCGGAGCCGAGCCCTGTACCTGTGTCCTAACTACGAAGTACTGTACATACTGCATAAACCGCGAGCTCAGAGAAACAAAATACCAAGCAGCATCAAAGCAGCAACGATCCGTCAACAACCGGATCATCATTATCATTCCTCATCCCCTATGAACTTCATCGCAAGAGCGACAAGGCCTCTAGCTGCTGCTGCTGCTTCACCTAGGATAACGATAACAAGCACCCTGAGCTCGACTGTGAGTTCCCATGCCTGCAATATAACGGCCAGATGAAGGGGGGTGAAGAAAGGAAGAGAAGAGCTGACTAAAACCGTGTTTTTTTTTCTCCCTAACCTCCGAATCAAGCATCGCTTCGTACGCGCCATGCATATCCAATCGATTCCCATGTGTAAGAAGGCCTCTCTCTCTCTCTGTCTCTCTCTCTCTCCTTATATATACGGTACAACATATGGATTGGCGGTGTCTATGTTGTATCGTATCGTCGTCGTCATGAGAAGTGAGGACGTTCCGTCCGTACTGATTGATGAATGAAATTAATTCATGGGGGGAGGGGAACAGGGACGGGGAGTAGTGATAATTACGCCTACCTCGTCGTCGACGACAAGTCCAAAGACGCCGTCATCATCGACCCTGCCAATCCCGAGGAGTAAGTTTCCTTCATTCCCAATTCTTTTTGAGAGAGAGAGAAAGAGAGGAAGCAGAGCCCGGTATTTTTCTTTTTTCATTTCTTTGCTTTATATCGCTGACATCACCCGGCATTCCAAGGGTCGCCCCCGTGCTGAAGGAAGCTATCGGGAGCGGCAAGATCAATCTCAAGGCTATCGTCAACACGCACCAGTAAGTTCCTTTTTTTTCTCTTCGCGAAATCCCACGCCTCCCCCCCCCCCCCCCCCCCCCCCATCTCCCTTTTGGCCGATGCAGATCGGATGGATACTGATCAGCTCCGCAGTCACTGGGACCACGCTGGCGGGAACAAGAAACTGGTTAGTATATTGCCCCCAACTCCAGAAGACGTTGTTACTACCTACCTATCTACTGGGCGTTTTTTGTCTAATCTAATGGGTGATACGTACGCCTGCTAAAAAAGCTGGGTGAGCTGGGCACCTCGAACCTGGCCATCATCGGGGGCAAGGACTGCGAGGCGGTGACGCAGACGCCGGCCAACGGCCAGGGGTTCAAGGTCGGGGGTGTCGACGTCAAGGGTCTGTACACGCCCTGCCACACGCAGGACAGCATCTGCTGGTTCATGCAGGACGGCGACGATAAGGTCGTCTTTACGGGGGATACGCTGTTCCACGGAGGTAAGAAATGCAACAGATTGTACTCTCTCTCTGTCAACTGACATGTGTCGTTCCAGGATGCGGAAGATTCTTCGAGGGTACCGCAGAGGAGATGCACACGGCGCTGAACAAGACGCTGGCATCTCTTCCAGCCGATACCAAGGTCTATGTCAGTGCATTCCTTCCTAAAACCCCACCCTCCCTCCCTGTCGGAGGCATACTCGCGAGAGACAGCGAGAGAGCGAGAGTGTGTGTGCGTGTGCGAGCGGGAGCTGACCCCAGATTGACTACTTATATGAACAGCCGGGCCATGAGTATACGAAGGCCAACGTCAAATTCGGTATCTCGGTCCTGCAAAGCGAGGCAGTCAAGAAGCTGGAGTCCTTCGCTGCGAACAACAAGGAGACCCAGGGTCAGTTCACCATTGGTGACGAGAAGGTGAGTGATGAGGCGATAAATCATATCGTCGAAGTACCCATGGTAAGAAGAAGAGCACGCTTTGGGTTAACGAGATATCGATTCGTTTCGTTCAGGAACACAATGTTTTCATGCGCGTAGATGTGAGTACTCTAACCCCCGAGAAACATGGTGCATGCAGATGTATTGACTTTTTCTCAGGATCCCGTCATTCAGAAGGCTACCGGTGAGACCGAGCCTGTGCAGGTCATGGCCAAGCTACGCGAGATGAAGAACAACTTCAAGTGAGTAAGTAAAAAAAAAAAAGAGACCGGTTCGCGCATGTGCATCAGTATGGCACGTTCGCTCGGTAAATTGGCTGACACGTTTTCAGGCCACCAGAGGAGAGCAAGCTATGAGGGAAACTTGCCATGGTGTAGGGAGAGAGAGAGTGAGGAAAAGTAGAAAATATGTTCAGGATATATGGTAGTCACAGCATTTCAAAAGGTCTGAAACAGTCATATATATCGTTGTCGTCGAAGTCAGCCAAGTTAAATTGAATAAGATAAGATTGAAACCCTGGGAAACAACATAGCATACATGTAACATACTGTACTGTATTATAAGGCTATTTATCAATGATACGACTATGTAAAAATAATATGAAGGGGATGATGTCTCCGACAAGTACCCAAACATCCAAATCCATCTTTTGAAACAGACTGAACTTTAAGGTCTTGCCGGAATCCCCCACCCATCGTTATTACGACTGGGGGAGGGGTTTTTTCAATTTCGCTTCACTGTCCACACTTGCTTTCGCTGTTGTTTTTTGGTATCGAGGCGGCAAGCTCTAGCATAATTCGAAGCTGGTTTTTTTTGTTGGGGGGAGGTTTCTTTGGGATTGGGGAAAGGGGGGAAATATGTTGGGAAGGGAAAAAAAAGACGAAGATGTTTGATGATGATAGGTAAACAAGATGGCTTTTTTTTTTCTCTTTCTCTCTCTCGCTTCTATCTGTTTTGTCTTCCACTTCAAGTATAGATAGAGGTTGTTGTTCCTGCTGGTATTGGCAGGCAATGATTGATAGATAAGACAGTGACAGTCAATTGTCATACTGGACTTGTCGCCTACCTTTTTGTTTACTTGTTCTCTCTCAACTCGCTTGGAATCGTCACCGACCCAGCTAAAACTAGGTACCTACTCGAGGTATGGTATGTAGTGGCCCATTGTCTTCAGATGGTTTTGCGATCTGAGGTGCAAAGAATGAATGAATCAAGCAAGCAAGCGATGATGATCCAGGCAAGCGGATCGGGTTGATTCGGGTATCTGTCGCTGAGTGGCATTCATGGTGAGATTGGTGGTGCCTTGAAGGGCGGCTTGGTTGATGAAGGGGGAGAAAACTTTGTTGAGCAGTTTCTGAAATTTTTATTTCTTTTGAGGGTGGATCTGATGGTGGCTGGGTGGGGTGGGATAATTGGGCTGGCAGCTGGGCACAGCTGGTCGTAAGCCACAATACATAGTAGTCACTTTCCCCCTTTCCCTTTTTCCTTTTCCTCTGGTTCTTATTTGATCTTGGTCGTTCGATTCCCCTGAAAGGTGTAGACACTCCGTGTTCTCATCCGCGGTCGGTACTGATGAATGACTATGGATATGCTTGAATAATGCGGATGATTGACTACGTGCGATTTCACGGTGCTTCAGTACCACCATTATTAGCATTTAAGGAGCACAACGTAGCGTTTTGGAATTAAACGAATTTGCCTTGGATGCTATCTGTTACAGGAGCCGAAAGTAAAGGGTCCCCTTTGTCTGGATATTATCCTTCATTCACTTCGGCTCGGGACCTTTGGTGTTAACCACCACGCGACGCCGCCTGCGACGAGCAAGGCCAGAACAATGGGCTGAAGAACTGCTACGCCCGCATTCGTTGCTATCAAACCTGTGATTGATGGGAACAATGCGCCCCCGGCTTGCGCAAGCACGAATATGAATCCTGACCTCTGTGTCAGCGCAAAGACGGACTTGTAATGAAGCAAGCCTGATAGAGGTAGATGGACTTACCTAACGCAGCGACTTGTGACTCTCTCGGAAACAGCTTCGAGGCAACGGACATCCCCTACTCCCAACGGTCAATTATCCAACGTATTCATTTCCATGCGTTATATCATCGAAATTGAATCCCTAAGGGGCTTACCGTAGCAAAGAAAGGGCCGGAGAAAAATCCCATCAGACTGAGAGCGACAGCGCTGCCGATGATATTGGGCTGTATCCAGAAGATGAGTTGCAATACCACACACAGGGCACTGTACACTACGATCATCCTCTGTTCGCCGAAGCGGAATGTCGGCTCAGCAAGCAGCAAACGACCGGCGAGCATGCCGCCGTAGAACCCGGTGGGCACGTATCCCATATTAGCCAGGTTGCCACCGCGTACCGTGGTCAGGAACTCGACCACCCACCCACCGGCGGTGAACCAAGCACCTAGTTCGAAGAAGTAGAAGAGGCTGAGCAGCCATAAAGTCTTGAGCTTTATCAGTCTTGCTGTGTCTTTGAGAGCTGTCCTATTGCGTCTGCTGTTGCCACTGCCCTGAGTTTTGCCGGTTGGCAGCTGAGTCCACAGCGTATCCGTGAAGGCGACCATGACGCCTCCCATGTTTACCACGCATATCCCGATCAACACGAGATACACCCTCTTCCAGCCATCGATAGCCATGGAGTTCGGACCCGTGGCAATGGCTGTCGCGATCAGTGGACCTACGACGCAACCCAAAGCGTAGCACGCATGGATGAAGCTGAGCCATCTGTGCGGTACGTTCTTGAGCCCGCTGACAAACGTGTTCGAGTGGGAATCCTGGTAGGCCATGCCCAACGACTGCAGGAAGAAACTGATGCAGAACAGAGGCAAAGGGCTCCACGGGCGCAAGCAGTGGGCGAGAAGTTGTAGCGCTGCCCCTATCGCCAGCAGTTGACCGAGGGTGAGGTGGGCTGTCAAGATTAGGTTGGTGACCGCAGCGAGAAGCCAGCCTGCGAATGCCGTGCCATATCTTACTCTTCGGTCAGCGACCTATACATATGGCCAGCAGGAGTAAGAAAAAAAAAACATCCGTAGTCCCTTACATAATGGCCACTTCACCTGTACCGATATCGAAGCTGGAGATGATGTATGGAATCAACGGTCCAAGAGTCCCGTCATTGACACCAGCACAGAAGAAAGAGTAGCCAGCTACAATGAGTTTCAGAACTGGTGTAACTGTCGCCTCTCGCTCGACGACGTCTGTTGCTGAGGGACATGCCTCTAGCGATGGCGACTCGGTGTCCTTAGGAGGGGCATGGGTTGGCAGCTCAGTCATAGGATAGGCCTGAGTCTCACTTGAGGTCGTTTGAGTAGTTGACATGTCGACAGGAGTGATCACCGCAAGCCTTGGCCAACCCGCCGCAGGATTCTTCGAAGAGAACCGGGGATTTACATCAGATTATATCTGGTCGACCCCTCCGGTATCCTAGGTAGTGTTCGAGGGTTATCATCGGTAAAAGGTCGGCAGTACAAGACGGACCAAGCATGCCAGGTCCGTCAACATGCTGATCCCCGGACCGGTTTTCCGATGAAGCCTTGATGGTCGAACTTAGTTCATTCTTTTCCCCAATCTCTTGATCCGGTGTCGTGCAATCGAAACTGGTAGTTGAGAAGCACGGTTTGAAAGAAACACAATTGACAACGCTGCTGGTGAGAGCCAGGCTGTCTCGTTACTTGTCACGGTCATCAAGGTGCCCGTCGGAATGTAAGTAGCTTGCTCGTCCGGTTATGAGTGCCGCCGAAGAGCATTTCCCCAGTCTTGACGATAGGCTCACGATGTAACTGAGTTAGTTACCTGGGTAGAATTTGACAGTGACAACCATCTCTCAGTTGATATAACTTTATCCATCTTGAGAAAGGAAATACTTCGTAGATAGAATGGAAAGGGGAGATGTCTGACAGCCAACCGATAGCTTGAAAAACAGCTGGCAGCATCTGGCGGTCATTTGTAACAGACGCTGACAGACGCCGGACGGCTGAGCTGATCGGGGGGGCCAAACGTCACTTAGTATCGATAAAGGTGAAGCCCACCCGGGCACCTTAGACCGTGACAAGTAACGAACAGTCAACTACTTAAGTAATGACAGCAAATGACAACACTGCTGACACTTTGTACCACGACTGCGACATATCCGTATTTGACCCTGTCGCTATAAGCGAACAGCTGTTATACTGCGCTTGATTGTCCGAGATATTTGCACCACCAGATTCGTGACGAACCCTACCAACATCTTGTCCCCATAACATGAAATGACCCCATCACGATGGGCGCCAGCGACTCTAAGTTAGTCTTCAAGAAGGGCATCTTCAGGCTGTCAGAAGAGAGACATATCCCTGCCGACGATCCCTATTGGACTTCCGTCAGTCATCCATTCTAGTTTATCGTGTACTCTACCAATCTGCAGCCTTTGCGCCCTGCTAACTCAGCACAGTTCTGGGAGCTCCCGGAATCATCTGAGGATGTATTCAGCCTCTTTGCGCCTGCCGACATCCGCCGAACTCGAGATCGGGCGCTCGAGAATCTAGAAACCCTCATACTCGCTGTGACATCCCGCTTGTTCATATTGCGGCACCACCCTTCCTTCCCCGACCCAGATATCGCACCCGAACGAGATGCTCTAAACTGCATTCGGATCCTAACTCGGGTCTTACCATATCTATATGAGGTCGACCACTTGCAAGCATGGGAGGAGCGGTTCTTCTGGGGAGCAAGGAGGAAACGAACCAGACGAGCGGTCATCGCGAATGAGGTGCTTTTCGACGAGTCCGAAGAGGACCAGCGAAATGCGAAGCCACCTGCGGACGAATATGAGGAGACGAAACCGCTGGCAGAGGAGCTGGTTGATACCTTGATTGACTTGCTGTTCTTTTCCGATGTTACTGTCCCGAAACAGCCTCATGGAAAACCAAAAGTCACCTATGCCATCTGGCAGAGCGGTGTTGGCTGCAATACTGCCGTGGCTACGACCAAGGAGTTCGAAAGTAACAGATGTGAAATCTTGCGACTGCTCCTGACCATGACTAGCCGGAGCATGTATATGTCTCCCAACCTCCTGCCCACGAAAGGCACCAGGGCATTGACTTATATCTGTACATGTCCAGATAAACAGGTTGTTTTGTCGGTGCTCTGCTCCTTACTGAATACAGTGAGTCTTACGATGCAGCCGAGATGACTGCATGATAGCTGACGATACCAGACTTTGAAGTACAACCCAGCCAGTTGGAGAGTCCCGTATAATACTTTGGTTTTCAAAGATCCCAAGGAGATACTGGTCACCTATACCCTTCAGTTCATGCTCGTGGTGCTCCTCTACCCTATTCCTGAACCTGATTCTGGCCCAGCACCAAAAAACTACTACCGTCACTTCCTGGGTCGGCTGCACCGCCCTCAAGATTTTCAGTTCATCGTAGATGGCATGACACGGATTCTGAACCAGCCTATTCAAGCTAACGCCTCATATATTCCTGGAACCCAGAGTCCCACGAAGTTCGCCCCCGAGATCATCATGCTGTTCTGGGAGATTACACAATGCAACAAACGATTCAGATCATTCATGATCGACACGCAGAGGGCCCATGATTTTGTCATTCTTGTCCTCTTCTATGCCACGGACTACAAGGCAGACGCCTCTAAACAGGGGGTCGTCAGAATGTGTGCTTTTCTCCTACAGACGCTGAGCGTGGAGAAGAACTTTGGTATCAACCTGAACAGGAACTTTGAAGGCCAAGACTCATTACCGCCGGTGATCAGGATACCAGGTTTCAGGGGGACCTACGCAGACTTCTTGATACAGGTGAGTGACCTGTCAACGTCTCTCCCAAGGCGACACTAACAAATAGCTTCTCAGTCAATATACAACCTCATTACGAGGAGCCAAAGCAAATTGACTGCTGTCTATCCGGCACTTCTTGCGGTAATCAACAATGTTGCGGCTTACCTAGAAGGCATCAGCATAACAACTTGCTCGAAACTCATGCAATTGTTCAACTCGATGTCTTCTCCCTCCTTTCTCCTCGCCAACGACAGCAACCATGATCTTTTGCAATCTCTTCTAGAGTCTATGAATGCCATCATTGAGCACCAGTACCCTAGTAAGTGGCCTATCCAGAACTCTTGTTTTAGTGGTCAGCAAACTCATGTGTGATAAGGGAACCCCAATTTCATATACATGATCCTGAAGAACAGGAAACGTTTTGAAGCTCTGCGGAGCTTCACGCTGGAAAGTGGTCAGGCAGAACTTGAACGTCGGAATCGTCGCAGGAAAGAAAATGGGCAACCTGTTGACCCGCTGGACATGAGTTCGAGGCGAAGCTCCGTGGAGAGTTTGCGCAGTCCTACCACGGCACAACCCAGAACGCCTACATTGAGCAATGTACCTGAAGAGGACACGACCTTCGCTATTGGTGATGACGAAGATGAAAGTGATGACGAGAACCGTGCGACGCCTGCCCAGTCGAGTCCTAGCGAAAACCCGTCTCGGGCATCCTCGGTGGCCGATGTTGAAGATGCTGTCCCCACACAGTTAAGAGGCATGTCCGAAAAAGCCAGGGGCAAGATGCCTGCCGGAGTCTCAGCATTCTCCAGACAGAACAGTACCACCAGTCTAGCCAGTTATTCCATGAGCGGTCAATCGATGACGGGCGCCTTCGAACCGTCATCGGACTGGATCGAGAGCTGGCTCCCAGAACTCCCCTTGCACACAATCCTCACGGTCATCCAGCAGCTGGCCGTCCTCATTAACAGACAAGGCCTGTCGACGGACTCGCCGTCGCCCGCGACCCTGAAGGCAGTCCGGGAGGCCGACCTCGTCGGCATCGACCCGTCACCTGTCCGGGTCCAATCGTTCGAGTGGACGCCCCTGGCGCTCGGCTGGTACGAGTCCCTGATCTGGAGCTTCGTCTTCGCCAGCGAGATGCAGGTCTCCAAGGGCACCGTCGGCATCTGGAACGGCACCGCTATCAAGCTCTTCAAGGTCCAGGAGACGGCGCCCGAGGGACCCACGCTGACGTCCCCGCGCGGCGCCGTCGATGCCGTCGGCAGCAACATCGTGTCCAGGATCGGGTCTATCAACCTGCGGGGCGCGCCGGTTAACCAACCGGGCGAGCCGGGCTCGCCGCCACAGCAGCACACACAACAACAGCAGCAGCAGCAGCAGCAGTAGCCTCAAAAACGCTTAGGGGTTCCGAGAGACACGTAATGATGAGCGGGGCCAGAATATGGGGATACATGGAGGTAGTGAGTTTTGCATGTAGTACCCAGTTTAGGTAGAGACCGGAGATGAGAAGGACGTTAGAGTCGATCATGTTATGCGTGGGCGCATATTGGAGTATTCCGAATGTCATTAGGACTATCCCATACTGGAGTAAACTTGTTTCCGTCTTGTCTGATTCGTGTCCATCTTCTTAACGCGCGAAACCGGATCGATCAGTACTCCGTATCAAGCCGCATCCGAATCAGCCCACTGACCGGGCAGGAGTAGTCTATGCACTGTCTAACCCATGGTGCTTCGGCTTCCGATTTGACGCCCAGGGTCGTGATCATGCTACTTACCGTACCTATGTGAGGCCCAGGGTGAAAAATCAGTGTTGTTGGACTGGTGGTCTGTTGTTATATTGTTGTCTTTAAGCCCCTGAGTGCTGTGTGTTCTGTAAGTATAGAGCGGGAAAAGGGGGGGTATAGGACCATAGAGGCGAGACATCATTCGCAGTAGTGTTGGAACACTTACATTGCACAACGAAAACGAAAACACCCACGAGGGAAGGAGAGAAGAGAACAGCAAAGCTCCGCACAAGCCTCGATATAGAGGTGAGACATGTATATGACTATGGTAGGCTATCTTTGGGGGGAAGGGGGGGAGGGTGGTGAGAATGAGAATAGGTATGGTAGGTATGGTCTGAACATGGATTCGATGCGAGTAGCCACGGAAAGCCTCTTAGGAGGTTTCCAATGCTAGCGAAGGGGGATGGGTGAAACTGCGGCCTGTCTGTTTGTCGCAGGGTTCCCCGTCAGTCAATCAACGGACGAAAGGTATCCTAAATACTTACTCCCCCATTCAGTCACAAGATCGCGCGAGGGGGGATAGAGACGTAGGATGAGTTGATGATGATGAATCAATACGCCAACTGGTAGACTATCCATATAACTCCCTCCCTCCCTCCTTACACACCTAGTTAGCGATAGTGTGTACCATCCCCAACCCACTGTAGTCAGCCAGCCATATGTATATCAGATCTCCTTCCGTTCCTCCAACCCAGTAACCTAGTTCTCCCATCGTCATCGTCAGCAAAGTTCCAGCTACTTAAATTCTAGCCGAACGCGTCAACCTCTCCGAAAAAAAAAAAGAGCACCAACCATTAGTTAGACTAGTTTATTCCCACATTCTCCCAGTCGCCAGCTCGAACAGGTCCTCCCAGAACCGCCACCTAGCCCGTGCCGTCGTGTCGTTCACGCTATGGTCCTCGTACTCCGGGAACCGGAACCCCGGCAGGGTGCTGGGCCAGTCGGCCGTGACGAGGACCCGCGCGTACCTCTTCTTCTTCTTGTTCCCCCCCCTCGAACCGCCGGCGCGGGGGAGCGACCCCCGCCAGAACACCCGCAGCGCGCGGTCGATTCGCCGCAGGTAGACCGGCAGCGCCGGGTCCTGACGGCCGCGGTATAATATCTCGGGCTTGGGCTTGGGCGAGCTGCTGCTGCTGCTGCTCGCGAGGAGGAGGAGCCCCGTCTTCCAGTACTGCCAGTACCGCCCCACGGACTGGTACAGTATCGGCGCGCCGTGCTCGTCCGCGGCCCGCGGCGCCTCGGAGGCCGGGCAGAGCTTCGGGGCTATGATGGTCAGGCGCTCGATGCCCGCGGCCTGTCGGCCGTGCCGGGTGCACCAGGGGGGAAACTGGTGCGTCGTGCGCAGGTCCAGGGCGACGTTCTTGAACTTGGTTAGCCAGATGTCCCACGGGCCGTCTGAGGGTAAGCTGTAGTGCAGGTATATGGTGTCGACTTCGGTGTCGGCCCAGATCGACGTGAGACGGGTGATGCCGAGGCCGAGGCAGCCGAGTCGGAGGTTGAGACGGGGACGGGTGTGGTGTTGTGATACAGGGCGAAGTTAACCGGTAGCTGTTCGAATCTCTCTTTTGCGATGCCGAAGGTATCGTGTTCGGTTATGGTGAGAAATCGTTCGGCTCGCGGGCTGTAGATAGCATAACCGACGCCCTTGACGATGGAGCTGGCGCCGGGAAAAGCAGAAGAGGGGTAGGAAGGGTAGCCATAGAGTATGTGCACCAGGGGTGGGGGACTGTACTCCCAGATCATACGCTGGATCTCGGGAGGGAGGCGTGTGAAATACTTGAATTGTCGTAGGCGCGCCATTTGGGGCTTATTTTGTCGTAAAGAGGACTCTGGAGACGGATAGGATCGTGACTGGGGATAGGGGACGGTAGGGTAAAAGGGGATGAGTGAAGATAGGGGAGAGATGTGTTGTTGATGATCAAAGGAAGGTGGTGTTGTTTGCAGCCTCTGGCTTGGCTTGGCTTGGATCAGTTGGCTCTTGCTGGATCTTGTATGGTCAAAGCTCGGGTGAACTGGTGTGGATTTATGACTTATATATAAAGAGGGTGGTAGTAGTGAGGTTGCCTGAGATTGGCGATGTGAGAGGTACGAGAATGTTCGAACGCCGAGGAGAGAGAAAGGAAGAAATCAAGCAAGGCACCCGCCGCAATGCCTTTGTGGTATTCCTCTGAGCCCTCAAGTCTCTACAATAGTTTAGCGTGCGATCTTGCGGTCCTGTAGAATAATAGGTCCCGGTGCTGCTCCTTTGAATCACATATCAGGGGGTTGAGCCTATATAGGATCATCAGAAGGTCAAGGCGTAGTTTATCTTCCTGGCGCATACATTAGTCCAACAACAGCCCCTTTTCTTTCTCGTATGAGGGTGTCCTTCTGTTCTGACCGTCCACTCATCTAGGAATTTTACGTGAGGAAGTTGTCTTCCATGTCGAGGCTCTTTGCTGGCACAGTCATATTAACGGTAACTACCCAAGCAGGCACAGCGGATGGTGCGGTGATGCTAGCACGTCTTGCAGCCCTCGTCTCTATAGATACTTCAGGTATCATGCCATCCGATCAACCGAGACGTCCAGACATTCATCCATCCATCCTACTTATCCCTCCCTCCCTACGCCCAGCCATGTGTATTCCACTCCTTTGCCAAGCCAAGCTCTTTCACGATATCCACCCAGATCGGAGAAAGAGACACCTTCACCGTCCTTGGAGTATATACTTGGAAGGAAAGCGGCTGAGAACGTCTCCGTTGGTGGAAATCTCCATCCCTACCTCCCTTCTTCCTCTGGTACTCGAAGTAACGCCCGAATTCATCTTCGGGGAGTAGGTTGGATGCGGGTGTTGGTTTGGGGGGTACGATTGTCAGTTCCTTGTTATCGATAAAAGACAACGATCTGTCGAATCTATTCCGACTAACGGCGACTCGCTGGTACCAATTGGCGTACTTCTTGGCGAGTGGGCTGCTGCGCTCGCCTAGGAAGAAGAACATGTCTCGGCTGGTATCTGCCCAGATGGCTCGGACGGGCCGGGCCGTAGGTCTGTTGCTTCGAGTCTTGAGAATTCTGTGAACGTTGTCATCCGCGGAAAAACAGAGATGCTTGAACCGGGAGCCTCGGTAGCGGCTCAATGCCATCAGCTCCGTGAAGTCGAATGTAACAAGCTTGGTTCCGTGGAAGGCAGCATGGGTCGGTTTGCCTTTTTGTTTGTGAAACGCGTGCACCTGTGCCGGACAGTCATCCCAGAAGCAAGCCCACCTGGTGTATCAAAAGATGCAGGTTAGTCATCGCTAGCCAGGTATTCTAGAAGGATCAAGAAGGGGAGTTTTAAGTAAGGGTTTCCTAGAAGTATTGGAAAAGGGTGTTTTTAGAAGGATTAAGAAGGTGTTTTCACGTACTAGACGCCAGTTAGCAAAGACTCGTTATTGCGGAGGGGCTTCTGGAAAAGGGGGCCGGCGATGAGGAAGCTACATGTTTTTATACGTACCACTATGAGCTGTAATTCCATGGGTAGCTGGCCGAAGAGGCTGAATCCGCCGCGTTCCGGAGGCGGTCGTTTAAGCTTGACGGCACGGTCAGGTTGGACCCGGACCGGAGTGGTCTGCCGGTAAGCCATGTTCGTGTCTCGTGGTGGAGGGTACTTGGTTCTGGGGTAGTGGGAGAAGACGAGAGTCGTGTATGAGACTGGGGTGAAGAACAGGGATTGATCAGGATATGTGGAAAGCTTGAGATTCAGGGTATAGGTATAAGGTAGACAATAAAGTCCCTGAGACAGTACAAATGCACCTTGTTCTGGTGCATAGATCGTTTGTTGCTACGTGGGTCAACGACGACCCCAGCCACGACAAATTCATATGGTGGCCCCAGGCCCTTCCGGCTGCCCGGACTCCTCCGGAACTACATGGATCAGGTGACTCTGACAACTGCATATTAACCCCTGGAATATCTGAACAGGTAACTCAGGTTACAAAGGCTCATGAACACCCTGGAGCCTGGCAGCCTGGGATCTATGTGCCTGGAAGAAACTGCCACATTCAGGACATTACCATACACATATTCGATCATCTTCAACCAACCAACCCCCCTTCCTCAGGCAATAGCAGATCAACCTCCTTATGCACTAATGAAACGGTAAGCCATGTATACAGTAAGTGGACAACAGTCTCCGTAATCCCCCCCTTTTCCCACCAAAATTCTCTATATTTATAACACAATATAAAGTTAATAAAAAATCACAAAAATAATACAAAAAGATACTCTTAAACTAAAAAGAATAATAAATCTTAGACATCTGTTTTATTTTAATTTTCCCTTTTTTATTCCTATTTTTATTAACCTAGGAGGGTAGAAAAAAGTATTTCCTTGCAAAGTTTCTTAAGCAAAATAAAAATCTATCTTTCCTTTACCTCTATTTTAAATTAAAATAGTTAAAATAGAAATTAAATACATAGATTAAGTTCTTTTATTCTATCTTCTATTTTATTTAAATGATTTATTTCCATGATCTTTTGTTGATTTTATATTGCGTTGTGAATATATAGTTTTCGTGGGAAAAGGGGGGGGGGATTACGGAGACTTTTGTCCATGGTTTGTTTCATTTTCTCTTACAGCGTTTTCTCTCCCATGTGACCAAGGTATCATATTGAGAAAATTCAGAAGAAAAAAAACAAAAAATGCCCAAGTGTGGCTGCTCGCGGGACATCTCATCCCGTCTTCCTTCCCCGTACAGTAAGTATACTCCAAAATCAATAGACTCACACTCTCCAGTAGATCTGATCACCCACCCACCACCCATCGTATGTATGAGAGAGAGTCATTACTTTCTTTCATCCAAACCTTTAACCCCTAATAAACAATCCTCCCCTCCCTCTCCCTCTCTGTGATTGCCCCTTGTACCCAAGCATAGCACACCATCACCAGAAACTCCGTCATCCCCCCACCACCGTATCGTCACTGGTCACCCTCCCGGGTGCCGCCGGCGCCCCCTCCCTTCCCCCCGTCGAAGGAGTCAGAAGTGCTGGACTGGGCGACGCGGGCGACCCGGGGCTCTTCTTACCGCTGAGGATGTTCTCGTTGCTCCCGACCGCCGTGTCGCCGCTGATCTCCCGGTGGGGCAAGCCCCTCTCGCCCCCACCTATCTTCGGGGGCGGCGGTGCCAGCAGCGCCGGGTCCGGCACCGCTGGCGCCTCTGCTGTTTCTGCTGGTGCTGTCATCGCCGCCGTGTCCGTGTCGACGACGTCGGCCACGACGACCTGCTCCAACGGGGCCAGGGGGGGAGGTTCGGCGGCGGCGGCTCGCAGACGGGGGTCCTGCTTCAGGACGGCGGCCACGAGCCCCCGGGCGCCCGCGATGATGATCTCCGGTCGCTCCCACGCCAGCAGTCCGGGTTTCCCCGAGCACCGGCTGGTGTAGACGACGTTGTACCTCGCGTTAGCCCAGCTCGGACACGTGTAGACCTCCGTAGCGCTTTCCTTGGGCAAGATAGCCATCTCCAAGTCCCCCTCTCCGCCCTCGTTCGGCGGGTCCGGCGCCGCCTCGTCGTCGCCCAGGAAAACTGTGATCCCGATCCTCGGCCTCTGCGTGATCTTCTTCTTCTTTTTCTTCTCCTCCTCCGGCTGCGCCGAGTGCTCTGCGCAGTGCGCCCAGAACCGCATGGCCGCCTCGGGGCCGGGCAGCCAGGCCAGCTGCGTGAAGTTGATGATCTCCGTGGGCGTGAAGTCCTTCCCGGGACCGAGGAGGCGCAGGCTCTTGAGCACGAAGACCAGCAGGCCCGTCGGGGAGTCGCAGAGCGCGTACGCGAGCGTGTTGGGGTCCCGCAGCGCCCCCAGCTGGTTCAGACCGAGCTGGGCCGGCGTGAGGAGCGATTTCTTCTTCTTCCCCTTCGACGACGACGACGACGACGACGACGACGGCCGCACGTAGCCGGTCCGCCGGAGGGCGGAGAAGTCCTCGCTCTGGTAGCCCAGGATGGGGGCCCTCAACAGACTCGCGATCGACCATTTCGCCCACTCGATCGGGGCTTCTTGGAGCCTGGGTTGCGTCAAGGGTGGAGCGATGAGATGGGTGCCGAGACAGGAGTCGGCGTAGTGAGTCGCCAGGTGATTCGCGACTTGGTAATCGATCTCAGCAGGGGAGGACGTGCCCGAGCCGGCATTTGTCACTAGATAGAAGTCATACGACAGCCGCGTCATCAACGTGTTTAAAATCTCCGTCGTGGTCGCGATCACGTCGGTGTTGCTGGGCAGGGCGTCGCTGAACCCCACGCCTGGTAGCGCAGGTATGACCAAGTGGAAGGGTTGGTCTTGTGTGGCATCTTCGGGCTCCGTGAGGGGCTTGACGAGGTGTTGAAAGGTAAGATTAGAGAAGGGGAACGGTGGGATCAGAAGAAGCGGTATGGCATGCGCGTGGGTGGAACGAATGTGAACAAAATGAATCCTAAGGGGGGTCTCAGATGGAGCGACTGTAATTCCAGTACGAAACTGCGGGAGCTGAGCGTTGAGCAGATCTTCTTGTTCCCGCCAGTTGTACTCCTCAAGCCTGCGATGCGCGTGTTAGTCGCGTCTCCTCGTCGCATTCATGATACTTAAGTAGACCATCATGTTATGCTGTCCTCAGGTATAAAGAGCTGCAAGCGATTGGCATGCAAACCTACCAAAAGTCAATCAGTGGTTCAATCTGGGGCTTCGGCGCCCACCAATCCTCGGCATTGGGTTCTAAAGGTTCATGAGGCAATCTCGTGATCTCGAGTTTCTGTCTTGTGAGGTCGAGATACTTGGAAGAGACCTGCGCCGCACGTCAGCCACATCACGATCGCGAGTCTTTCGTCTTTTTTTTTTTTTTTTTTTTTTTTTTTTTGCGGCTTGATCCCTACTACTCACGTGGATCTTGTATGGCTTGACTTCGTCTCCTGCTGCTGTTGTGGCGGCCATTTTCTAGTCTCCTTGTGATTCGCTGCATGCAGATCTTCAACGAAAGACTCGTCATCACCGAACACCAAAGCAAAAACGAACGAGGCAGAGCTGAGCTTCAAGCGATAGTCAGAAAGGTTTAAAAAAATCAAGATTAACAGACAAACAGACACACAATATCAACAACCAAGAAACAGAAACAAAAAAAAACCTTCAATAACGTTCATGCCATCGTGCCGCGCTCCGAGGTCCCTTAATTATATTGGGATTGGTTTTAAGGGACGGCGCCCTCCCCTGCCGTGGCTTGACCCATTGTGGCTAAGATGTGGCCAGGGCTGCCAGGGGGAGACATGGTCAAACACAAGAGAAAAACAAGATTCTGGCGCGTCTGGACCCTGCATCGTCAGCTCGGCAGGCTAGGGCGATGTAAGGGTCCTGGAGAAAACCAGCGGACAAGTGGCGGTGCACCACGTAACCCTGCAGCCCTGCCTGGGGTTTGCGGAAATGATAGCCAAGAGTGGCGAACAACACCATCCGTCCCCGGCCTGTCTGCCCCCCTGCAACTTCATCAAGCGTAGTGGTAGCCGTCCCGTCCCTTTCAGAATAAGTACTAGTAACGCGGTATGACGGGGCCAGGTAGGGGAATGGTGGAAGGGAAAAGCTGACAGACAGCCTAAGTATCGTACTTACAGGGTTTACCCGGCGCGAGTCTTTTTGCAACTTCATTCTCCAGTGCGCATGTGGAGGCGTCAGCAGTATACTCGTGACAACTTGACATAACGCAAGTTGTCAAGGCCACCAATGTTCACATGGCGGGAACCATTCATCGCCAACGTTACGCAGGTAAAGGAGATCAAGGATCTGGTCAAGTGTATGAGTACATACTTCCGAAATGTTGGGTTGACTTGACAGCCGCGTGATTTCTCGACAAAGTGGTTTTATGCTGTACACCATGAGCTCTTCGTCGGCTCATCAGGGTGTCTCTCAAGAGATAATGTGTCTACTCCTCGTTAGGCATTCTGCCGAGATTGTCGTACCTCGATCTTCCGTCTGAGTTTTCGTGCGGGTGCAGCGAATGAGGCACGAAAGTTGTTGACATATCCATACGCCAGCTTCGTCGTCGCGGTCTTCGAGCCCGAGAGACATCCGGGGTGACTTTGGCCATGATCCCAAGCCTGCTGTGTTGTCGCGTGCAGGCAAATCCCCTACGAGCGAGTCTCGAGTTTTCGCACCTGGTCATCCCATGCTGAAAGGCGAGTTTTGCGCGCGGCAGCACTCGCCCGGACGGCTTCGTATGCGGCCCGTGTGCCCAAGTCAATGATCTTATGCAGAGTTGATGCTGGTGCTGAAATACATACCGGCAGGACACACCGACGGGTGACCCGTGCCATATATACGAAAGATTATCTGTGGACAAGTCGATAGGTTAGCCGACCAAGGCATTTTACGGTGGATGCTAGCCTGCCACAGAGGTAAGCAAAAAAAAAAAAAAAAAAAAAAAAAACGTTGATTATCAGCCTTCTCAGTGGGCGACTTCTGAAGACGCGTTCAAGGAGGTTGAGTCAACCGCATTGCTAAACTACTATGGCTCAAACATGTGTGGTAACTCCGAAGGCCCAGTCATTTAATGACAAACGCAAGCTGCAAGACTGATAGTAATCAGGACGGACCCAAAACTCATTCGCTTTGGCAGACCGTGTTTGCCCATAGCATGACTTTCCGTCCGGTCGTTGATGATGGACGAAATGGCGAAACGTCAGGGGCTATGCCTCTGAATCACTCAATGACCCCCTCTTTCGAGAACTCTCTGTCGAGCTTTCTCCTCGCTGAGAATGGCCTCTTTCCTACCTAACTGCCTGTCGATTTTCCCCTCCGGATGCTCGAGAACAATTTACACATACGCATATGTATAGCTCGCTCTGTTCTCGATCGTTTGCTCTGATTCGGACCGCCATTTCACTCTTCATCCTGTTCGTTAGGGCGTTAAGTCCATGTCGTCGGGTTTCAACGGTTATCCCGCCACCCCAAGATTTGACTCCGTGTGAGTGATTGTTTTTTTTGAATTGTTCGTCAGGGGTTCCAGCCTTTGCGTAGTGAACGAGGATGAATCCCTTGATAGCCTTGACTCAACTTCATTAACTTGATCTGGCGCTAGAACAGGAGACATATGACGAGGTCTGAGTTGTCTATAAATACTTCTAAGATAGCCCTCCTTTCTACCCAAACCTTTCCTGCTGCCATCACTCTCCTACCATCAGCTCCATAGCACAGAACAACAACCAGCAACAACCAACGAAAAAAAAAACGACAGATTTGACTTACCAGGACGCCCACGATATACTCGTTAGCCCACAGCACGAATCGCCGAAACGGAGACTGCACAACTCCTGTCATACCGAGGTCCACCCATAAGCAACGAACATTAAGTACGAAGATGTGTGTACTGGTTCATTACTTTTGTGTGGCATGTCGCGAGCACATGATTGCGTTATGGGTAGAAGAATGTTGCAACCATCCAGATACTTGTCCCCACGCCACTGTAGGACCGAACGTTTGGGATGTACACGATAACCCTACCTGTAGAGGACGAACCAATTAAGACATCACTCCGATGCCCGTCCCTTCACCTCCTTCCAAAGTCTCGAGGTCGATGTCTTCAGCAAAAAGAGGATCACGTGTGCGCATGGTCCAACCCCGGCACCTGATCCAGACCTGATCCACCAAAAAATGTCGCTGTCCAAGTGAGAGGAGAAGCAGAAGACCCATTGGCTTATTATTCATGTTGCTGCTCGCCATCTCCTCGCCATAACCCCGACACCGACTTTCGCTACCGCGACCCCTGAGACGACCCAGCTCCTACAGACAACAAAGGGGAAGGAGGGAAAGCGGCATATGAGCACACGAGCAAGTGTAGTAGGAACTTGACCTTGGTGACTGTATCGCGTGTGATTTTGCTGGTATTCATAGAGAAACCCGAGCTTTACTTTCTTTGCGTTACCCCCTTTACCCCTTTCCCCTTCCCTCTTTGCCATCTCTGCCTTTATCTCAAAACATAATAGGCGCATTCACTCTTAACCACGACACTGAACAGAAATAACCAGAGAGGCAGGTACACAAGTATCAAACGGCAGCAAACGAAAAAAAAAAACGACCATGATCCTCAATCTATCCCAGCTGCAAAAGGCAACACAGAGACGAACTCAGGGGAGATTTTTTATTTCGACACACTATTAAGGGAGGAAGATAGCCAACCCCGCGTGCTATCGTCTTAGGAATCATTTAGGGATGTAGGCGAGAGACACCTTCTGGGTTGCTCTGAAAGGGGTCAGGGGGGCGGGGTGGGTGAGTGAAAAAAAGGGGGGGTTAAGATGAAGTCCGACTAGTGGGTAACTTAGAAGGAGGAAGTCTGTCTATTCCTGGGATTCTCCCATCCTATCCGGACTTTTTTTTCGTTGTTTCCTTCTCATTAACACAGACGGCCGTTTTTCCGTCCGTTTACCATGAATAATAGTAATAGACTACCTACCTAGATACCTTGCCTAACTAATAATCTATAGAGCTCCCACTGAAAAACATGCTCTCCACTGCCTTCCCCCCCTCCTCACCCCCTTTAGATAACACCAGCACTTCCATTCTCTCTCTCCATCATCATCATCATCATCATCATTATTCCCCAAACCATCCTTCCATCCTTCGATCTGATCTGATCTGTAATACCTACCTACCTATCTACCTACCTACCTGCCTATCTACCTACCCAGCAATTGCTCACCTATCAAACTTCACTCTTTGCCTCGACTCCTCGGAAGATCGAGGATCCCTATCTATCTATCTAACTATCTATCTGTCTATCTATCCGTCTTTGTCATCTGCAAGGATACATACATATCATCTCTAACCCGCTCTCGTTTGATTAGGTAGACTAGATAGAACTAAGTAGGTTAGATAGATAAATAAGCTAAGCTCCTAGACTGAGGAATTAGGTCAGATGGGACAGACAGGCAGATGGACAACTAGGTATGGTACGACATAGTTGCCGTAGATGAAATCGATATAAAGAGTCGGATTATGGGATGACGAAAAGAACAAGGGGGTAGAAAAAGAAAAGGGAAAGGGGGGGGGGGGAAAGGGGGTGGGGTTCTCATATATGGTTTTGTTCTCCTAGCATCTTAACATGGACGTCATATTTCTATTTACCATATCCCATCTTCCACCTCCCTCCTCTCCCCATTCACCCCAGATTTTTCTTCTTTCTTTCTTCTTCTTCTTCTTCTTCTTCTTCTTCTTCTTCTTCTTCCACTTCCCCTTCCCCTTCCCCTTCCCCTTCTTCCCCTTCTTCTCAGTGTCTTTCCTTATTTTACGCCCATCCATCCATCTTTCTTTCTTTCTTTCTTTTTTTTCTAGCTGTCAACTGTCAACCCCCTCCCCTTCACCAGTCAATTAACCAATCATTCAAGTCCGCGTTCAATGTTGCTTTTGGAATTCCTTCCAAAAACTTTCATCTGATTCTAACCTAAACATAATATAGGCATAGCATAGGTTACCTACTTACATGTATTGGACCCTGTCCTCTTTTCTTTTTTTTTTGCTTCTTTTCTCTTCCTTGCCCCTTTTGTAAACCCTCCCACCTCCTTCCCTTAGCTCCCGGACAAATAGAAAAAAAAGGAACCAAAAAAGGGGTTATATTTTCGTTCACCAACACCAATAAATAAGAGAAAAATGTGGTTGTTCCAAAAGCAAACAAGGCAAGGAGAATCAAGTGGATTGAGTCATTAGCACATCTCAATTAATCAAATGGATAAAAGCCAAGTATCGCCTTTTGTATTCCTAAGTAATAGTCAAGGCGGTATAGTATTGTGACTTAAGCCTCCCAAATCCGCCGTTCCCAACTTGCTTCATTTCATCCGTCTCTTCTCTCATACGCGAACAGGGGCAGGGGTGAGAAGTATTCACAAGGCCATATGACCTCGAGACTCCTCCAGGCATGGGGACCTTATACTATATCTTATCACAAACCCCTGGGGGTGCTTTCTCAATTCCCAAGCTCCTTTTTTTGCGTCTCTCTCTTTTCCTTTATACTCTGTCCACCTGCGCTTCTGGTCATATTAGAAAAAGTGCCCAGCCCCGATACACCGGAAACATTCGGGTGTGGGAGGCTGCTTCTTCGGCGATACTACATACGAACTGCTTGCCCCAAAATATTGCCGTCCTTGGCATAGTTGGGCTACGTTGAGTTCGGATGGAAATGATCACCTCAACACTTCAGCTTTTGTACAGTCAATACCCTCATCGCTTGCGGTCACTGTGAAACGGTCAGAGATTGGCATCGGAATCAAAGTCGAATGCAATGCTTACGTGCTAAGCCGCCTTCCGAGTGTCTGCAATTTTTTGTCGTTTTCAGCCTCTCTGGAGGCCCTCTCTAGAGCCTGTTGACGTTCTTCGTCCTGGTGTCTTACAACTTCCTCGTGACTAGGTGGCAATCTCTCGTTCTGTAGATCAACTTTGCGAGCATCTTCAAATGACGTGATGGCGTTCTTGATACCCTCAGCTCCGAGCATGAGAGTTCCGGCAGGCAGTCGCCCACCCGAGACCGTCTTCAGTTCTGTAACCTTTTCGGATTCCTCGCGAAGCACCTGGAATACACGGGATAACCGACCAATGGCCAGAATCTTGTTCTTGAGGGCACGTCGCTTGTACTCGATCGAATCCGGATCCGCGAGGGGCCCGGTGAGAGGAGGCGAGACCGGACCCGGGGATGAGGACATGGGCGTCTCCTCTTTGAGCTCCTCTTCAGAGCATGTGCTCAGGATAGCGATGAGCATGTCGGTGATCTTCTCCCCGACGAAAGGGAGCGACCATGTGAAAACGTCCATGAAGTTGGGAAGCCAGTATGGATGCGGCGTGCAGTTAAACTGCCGAATGTTCATAACGTTGTTCTCGTACTTCAACACGGCCGCCTTGTTGTTGTAAACGTCAAGATAATTTGGAGCAGAGAAGATGGTCATAACACTCGGAAACCCGGTTGTCCTGGTCTTACGGTACATTCGATATCCAGCATCTTGGGCTTCGTGTGCTCGGATAATGGACAGCAGGTTGTTCTTCTCCAGGAAATTGCAGGCGGCGGGATACGAGAAGAAGTAGGAGCAGCCGCGCACGTGGTTGTGCATGAAGTACTCGTTGGTCTTCTCTTGGCCAAAGTCTTCAAGAGGGTCGGCCCAGAGGATATCACACATCAAGCCTTGCGTTGGTGGCTCTCTGAAGCGGTCGATCTAGCAGGAATTAGGCTAGAGTCCGGGTGAAGGGATAGGAAAAGGTAGTAAAAGGAGCCCGACTCACATTTCTCAAGTCATCCAGCGTGTGCAATTCCGGGCTGAGGCCTCCGTGGATACAGAGGAACTGCTTGTTCATAACAGCAGCCAGAGGGAGGCTGCAGAAGGATTCCAGGCAGGCCTCGTAGATGGTGTCGGAGTACTTGTGTTTGCACTCCAGCTTGAAGGTGAAGTAGTCGGTCAAATGGCGACATTCGTGATTCCCTCGCAGCAGCCAGAGAGTCTTGGGATAGTGTATCTTGAGGGACCATAGGTACAAGACGCATTCGATACTGAAGTAACCTCGGTCGACATAGTCGCCAAGGAAGAGATACCTGGTCTCCGCAGGGTCGCCGCCAACCTCGAAGAGCTTCATCAAGTCGTAATATTGGCCATGGACGTCACCACAGACGGTAATGGGGGCGTCCATCTCAAGGAGGTTAGGCTCGGCCCGCAGGAGCTCGGTGCCGGTCCTGATGATCCACAAGGCTTGCTCCTCGGTCAGGCGGCCCTCACGATAAAAGTGTTGCTTGAGGAAGGTGATGTTTGGTTTCGTATGGGATTCGTCTTCGAAGAATTGCTCATCCGTCGGCTTGAACATGGCCGGAGCCTGGACATCTGCATGGGGCTGGGTTAATGTCTCGATTGGGTGGGTTTAGAAGGGTGGTGGCGGTGGTGATGATGATGGTGGTGTTGGCGGGGTAGGCAAGGCAAGGCAAGGCGAGGCGAGCTGGAGAGGAGCAATGATATATACCTTTGCAGACTCGTTCCTGGGTATTAACCTGAGTGCCATCTTCCATGACATGAATACTAAAGTCTATCTCGGGCAGAGGCTTCTTCTCCTTGATGGCGCGGATGGCATTATCAACCTGGATGTTGCGCTGCTCGTCCATGGAGGGCGAGAAAGGCGGCTGCTCGCCTTCAGGGTCCATGATGGATGAGGGGGGGATGTGGGCGAATGCGCGCCTCTGTAATGGGCAAGACTATGTCGGACTTTGAATGCGACTACGAATCTAGATATATCGCGGCGGATGGAATGTAGTGATAGTCGGGACACGTAAAGAAGTATGTCGGACAAATGCAGAAGAGATGGGGAGGATGTACGGAGTAGAGCAAGTTAGGCCTTCTTACTTTGGAGGTGAAGGCGGCGAAAGTGATGGGATGTGAGCGATAGAAGGAGGAGTGTGGGCCACCAAGTTGCTGTGCTTGGCTCTCTCCAGGGCTCCAGGGCTCCCACTCCTTTCCCTCACCCACTGACCTTCAATGTTGTGGGGGTTTAGGCTTACAAGGGCAATGTACCTATCGATATTTAACAAGTACCGATACGAACTCCTCATTTTCTCACGGGTCTGTACCACCAGCTTATTATGCATCTTTCACTCGAGCTGTAATAGAGCTGCCTAAGAGTGTATCAGATAAATGCACTGGAAAGCTTTAGCGATCGATTGTTTCCAATTGTCGCCTCGATTTCGGGTGTCTTTTTATGTACTGCGGGAACACTACACTTACACCTGAGATTCAGTCTCACCTCGAGGCAGCAAGTACATATACTTTTCATAAGTCCTAAAATACTTGAGTGAGTACTACTGTAGCTAAATATGTCCAGTATCTGTAGCTAGAATTTTGACTGCATTCAAACCGTTTCAGGGGCAGGGCTATCTGTTACCTACATGTACCTGGCAGCTAGGTTGATATAAGTACCTAAACTGCAATTGTACATACTTATTAGATGTAGGTCCAGCTGTCCGGGTAGAAACTCTGCGATGATTGTAAAGTCGTAAAAGGGGGCAACCCCTAAAAGCCCTAACAGAGTCAATTGGGGCTTAAGTGGAACTGCTTTCCATAGGGAAAAAGGTTCCCAAGGTTCTTTTCCTTGCGGATCTACTTTCCATCCATCAGACTTCGGCTTGTCCATTCCCTCAATAACATCACTCCTGCGTGTGTCGAGCAAGATCTACTTAACAATTAGGGCGACGCGGAAGGCAGAATGACAGGCTGCACCCCTCCAGCTAGGTATCTGATGGGTACTTCGTATGTCTCTGCATGGCTACCTACATATGTACCTAGATAGGTACCTAGGTAGGTAATCCTTGGCGATGACTTCATGAAGAAAGGAAACGGACGCACGTGACACCGTCGCAGCGAATTAAGGTTGGCCCCTTTTGCTGGTTGGGCCTTCGAGACACGCGCACCTATTGGTATTTAGTTTCTTGGTAACCAGCTTCTGCACTCTGAGTGGCAGCTCTTCTCTTGTTCTCTCTACCGGACCTTCTCAACGCTACATAACCTTCTTGTATTCCATACTCTAGCGAGGTCATTCGCTGCGTGATACTCGCAACATGATACAGCATATCGCAAGCACCCGCCCATTCATCACCGGCGGCTAACACCCCTGCCGCCGTTTTTATACCGCGCAGTAGCCACCGTCCACCAACAGATCGATCCCGGTCGTGAAAGACGAAGCATCTGACGCCAGGTAAAGGTACGCGCCCTTCAACTCCTCGGGCTCGCCTTCACGCCTGTGAGCACGCCCATGTTAGTGATATGTTCGTCCGGGACGATAGATATTTCAAGCCAGTTGATGCCAGCTTGCTTACCCCATAGGTGTCTTGTCACTCCACAACTGCCTCGTCTCCGCCGGCATGAAGTTGACGATCTCCGTCTTCATATATCCAGGCGAGACAGAGTTAGCCCGGGCAAACCCAACCCACTCCACAGCGAATGATTTGCCTATCACCATCATCAGCATATTGGATATCTATCCGTACATCTGGTCTATCACCAGGCCGAACCGCTTACACGCGTGAATCACAGCAGCCTTCGAGGCGTTGTACACTGCCTGCAGCTGAGGAATGTTGGCAACCTGACCGCTCATGCTCGCCGTGACGATGAAACTGCCGAACGTATAATTCTCCAACTTCTGGCCGTCTACCGTCGTGCCCTCCTTCTTCTGGCGCCTCCAGTGCAGCGCTGCTGCCTTGGCGCAGAGAAAGACACTCTCGACGTTAACCAGCATCACCTTACGCATCGTTTCCAGGGAGCCGTCGATGAACGCGCCCTCTTCCCAGCAGACGCCGGCGTTCGCGACGAAGACATCGAGCCTTCCATTGAACTCCTTGACGATCTCGTCCACGGCGGCCTGTACCGTCTCCCATGTCTGAATGTTGACCTGATACGCCTTGCCTAGACGCAAGGATTAGTCCGACAGGGTGAGGGGAAGCCGACGCCTCTCCGGGATGGCCTACTAACATTTGACACCGAATTTGGCCTCAATGTTGGCGGCCTCGTCAATGGCCTTCTTATTCGAATTATACCAAATAGCAACGTTGGCCCCAGCCTCGGCGTATGCATGAGCAATGGCAAGACCGATGCCAGCACCGGCACCGCTAACGATGGCGGTCCTCCCCTTGAGCGAGAACAGCGGCATCACCAAGTCGGACTTGGGAGCTGGCATGCTGTCGGGCCGGAAGTTACCACCTATCATGTCGGCCATCTTGTATGGTTTTCTTCTTCGAAAGGGATAGCCGCGTTTGAACGCTCACGCACACTCAGGCACACGCATACACAGGGGCCAAATAAATGAAGAAGGTAGGGCGGACAGAGAACCAGAAGCTGAATCCCCAGCCAAAGAGGAGAGCGCGTGAGCACGCATCTATATAAGTCGACAAACGGAAGGGGACACGGGGAAGAGACGCGGCGCGTAGCGGAACAGCAGAGGCCTCCACTCCTGACGGAAAAATAAGGGACAGTCACCTAAGTGGATGATATGAAGACGCATTGGTTCCCAATTCTGCAGGTCTACTATCTTGGTCTTACCGAATATCGCCGACGTACATGTATGGGGGGGTAAAGAGATCGCAGCGGCGGACCGAAAATGACGTCTAAGTGGAGCCTCAACTTATACAAACCCCAGGATCAATGTCTACTCTGCAGGACAGACATGTGGGGGGAGAGCATATTTACAACCGCTTGGAGCGGGTTTGCTTGTTGTTATTGTTCTGGCTTCCGACGGTGGTTGGTCGGGCGGGAGAGAGGGAAAAGCTCATGCAGGCAACCTTCTCTTATTCGAGCGGTTTGCTCATGGTTCTCACCTTCCGGGAAAGAGGACAGCGAAGAGAGAAAACACGCACAGCGGACAAGCAAGCAAGCAAGCCAGCAAGCCAGCCAGTATTCATGCCGGAGACGTGGATGGACCAGAGTGGTGTGAGCCGGATAGAGAAGAAGTGATGTACAGGGGTGGCACAGATAAGCGAGAGTTGTCATAATGCTTTTCTTTTATTCTATCTATCTATCTGGTCATTCAGTTTTATAAGGGTAAAACTGATTCCAGTCAGAGAGGATTCCCATTGTTTTCCCCGATCTCTCCCCACCACGTGTGCGCGGGGTAAGTAAGGTAGGTACAGTAGGTATCTCTTGTAAATGAAAGTACGGGGGAAAAAAAGCGAGAGATACTTATGTGGGAATTTGGGGACATTTTTCTACCATCTTTGAGCATAGTCTAAGTAAGTACCTTGAGAAGGAGATAGGAGGCAGATGGAGGTCTTGAAGAAGCCGTCAGCCGAGCGGGATAAGACAGAACAAGACGAGATAGATCCAGAATCAGACATTGGAAGATGGTTTGGTTTGGTTTACGGGAGGGGTCATCCGCCTTAATTACATGCGGCTTGATGCAGTTTTGTCTTGACCCAAGATGTGACATGTGCTTCTGGAATTGTTTTTTTTTTTCTTTTTCTATCTTCTTATTCTTTTTCTGTCTCGCAAAGTTTCCGTTTTCTGACATCTGACAGACAGATAGATAGATAGACAGAATAGACAGACAGACAGACAGACAGACCGGGGGCAGGGCAATCAATCAATTAATCGATCGAATCAATCAATCAATCAAGCAAGGGAAGAGGAAGGGGGGTTTGGGCAGGGGGGAAAGCCAAGGGCTTGTCAGCAGAGGTGCAGGCAAAAAGAAGGGGAGGGAGAAAAAAATAAGTAAGCTGGATTCCGCCGATGCCCGGCAGAAGTTAGCCGATGACTCGCTTCAATATGTCGTCCCTTGGGTAATTGGTATTTCTCCATCTCGAGATAAAGTCGTCCCGATTAACTTGAGAGAGAGAAGAGTAAATTAGATTAGTGAGTGTACACAATGAAAAAAAAAAAAAAAGATTGATCGATTAATAAAGAAGATCTTTTTTTTCTTCTTTTCCCCCCCCCTCCCTCCTTCAAGGGACAAGGAGAGCGCGATTCATGTAAGTAGGTCGGTCCAGGTTACGTCGGGTAGGTAGGAGAGGTAGATATGTATGTGAATAGAGTAAAAGAAAAGACGGGAAAAAAGGAGGGGAAAAAAAGAAGACTCACTATAGCCGCCACATATCCTCCTCACGCCCGTGAAGGCGCTTCTCCCGTGTAGCACCCGCCAATTGTCGAAGACTGTGTTACACAGGTTAGGTTAGGTAGGTTAGACATTTATCATGATCATCATTTACAGTTGCCAAGAAGAAGAAGAAGAAGAGGCAGAAGAAGAAAGGGAGAAAAAAAAATGAAAGGGGGGGAATACGACGAATAACCAAAGAAACAAATGACCAAACGAACGACCAAAGCACGTACTCAGAACATTCCCCGGCCTCAGCTGAAACCAGTACTCCAGCGCCTCCCTCCGCAGGATGGCCTCCCATTTCCGCGCGGCGCGGTACCAGTCGGACGGGGCCGCGTCGTCACCGTCGTCATCGTTGTTATCGCTGCTGCCGTCGTGGGAACGACGACGACGGTCGTACCGGATGGTGGCGAACGGCACGACGCCCCGGTCGTCGTTGTTCCAGCGCACACGGCGCACCTGTGCACCGGCGCCCAGCTCCAGCACGGGGTACGCGCGGTGCGGCGCCAGGGTGACGCCCCGGTTGCCGCTCGCGTGCCAGGGCAGGTCGACGCGCGACAGCACGCGGTAGGCGTGCGGGTCCTCGGCGCGCAGCACGCGCGCGGCGTGGAACCCGTCGACGAGGAGGGAGCGGCCGCCTAGGTCCTCTTTCTTTTCATCTCCTCGTCCTTCTCCTTCTCGTTCTGCGTCCCCGCTAGTGGTGGTGATGGTATCGGCGCTACCGTGGTGGTGGGATAGCAGGTGGAAAGCCTGCAGGCCGGCCGGGTCAGTGAAGTAGGTGGTGTCGGTGTGCGCGGCCAGCGCGACGTTGGTGTAGGCCGTGTCGGCCAGCGCCAGGTCCGGGATGAAGTCGTAGAACCCGCCGTAGTGCGTCTGCCGGATGAAGGCGATCTTCTCCAGGAGCTTCTGCGTCGGCTCGGCCGTGTCGAAGGGCACGTCGGTGACGAAGGCGAAGCCGTGGCGTCTCTGTGAATGAGTGTCAATGTGTAAGTCTACCTAGGTAAGATGCTGCTTCGGTTGTTGTCATCAGGGGTTTGCTTTCCGTACTATGAGATTCGTGAGCCGGCCGATGGACTCCTCTTCGTTGGACGTGATGTCCCGGTTGCTTAGTGATGGCGGCCAACTTGATGGTGATGATGAATCTTTTCCTCCGTCTGCTCCAAAGTATTCAAGCCTCGAGTGAACTGTTAGATACGGTGTGGTTGTATGATCACGTTCGATCTTGCAGAGGCTGCTCACTCGATTGGTTCTGCGTCCCTTCTGTTGCTCTTCAGATACGTCTCGAGGAACTCCCAGGCGTAAAAGCTTTCGTGTGAGTCCTCGGACCCTAGCCACGATGAGTCAGATAGAGTAGACATGGCTCCTGAATGAGATGGAGAGAGCTTTACACTGTATCTTGACCCCGTCCTCTGTGGCCTCTACGTGTGACGGGTGGATGTCCTCTGAGATCTGGCCCGTGATGAGCCCTTGTGCACCGACTTGGGGCTACGCAAGACCTACCTCGAATGTGTTAAAGTTTCTCTGCATCGTATCCTGGTTCACACAGGTAGCACATCGGCAATTGTCTCTTTCTAGGATGAGCTGTGCCCAGTATCTTGTCCATCAGGGGTTACACACCGTAGCCAGAAATTCGGTCTGGTTACTGATCAGCAATGTCAATCTACTCGATGTATGTTCAAGCACATTTTTATAAACCAGGAGAAGGCCTCACAATGAAAGGCGTTTGAAGGTTTCGTGACGGTCTTCACCGTAAGAGAAATGGAGAGATCCTGGGGAGCTTGATACGGTAGGCCTGCTCACGGCAGTTGCTAGAGATCTCGCATGCCAACTCGAAATGCATGACCGAATACTGCTCTTCAGTTGAGTCCTAGAAAGCCCATTAGCTTTAGGATGGCATGGCTCATGGATGATGTCTGCATTCACCAACCTTGCGAAAGGTCGAGGAACTTTCCCTAAGCCAGACAGTCTCATGTTGGCCTCCGAGTAAATGATTCGCCTATAGAGAACTGCGAAAAGTTCTTATAACACTGGTAAAAACAGAGTACAGATCAACAAGTGCCTCTAAAGGGAATTCGCTCTTATACTGCGTCCTCTGCGACTCTGAGACGCGATGATAGGGTTATGCCAGCCATACAAGACCAAGATGATTAGGTACCCCGCGGGTGCGGATTGAGTTGATTACATAATACTAATGTGGCTGATACACACCAGCCATACCTACCTATGTAGGTATCGTACAGGTTCTCCTATCTACATATACTTTGTACCCCATCATCTCACCCATCTTTACTTACCTCTCTGATACGATTGGTATTTTACTTCAACTCATCAACTAGCTTGGTGATGGGTCTCTAGTGAGATCGACCGCCCATCGCATACATTAAGTACAGTACCCCATGATTCGAGCTGGCCCTAGATTTCGCACTTGCATGGTGTAATGAATACTCGCGATGAGTGTCGTGCTAAAACACGGCTCAGTCTTTGCTATCTACCTAGGTAGGTACTCTTCTTTGAGGCTCATCTACCGGCCTAGACCTTGGTGGCTGCCGAGATCTGTCGAGACCCGCCGGAGTGAACGTCGTCAGGGAACTCTACAGTAAAGCTACTGGTGCAGATTATCTCGGCAGCCCTATCTTCATGCAAGATACTTTTGTCGCTCTCATCGTCGCCGTTCGAAGTTACCCATGTCTTAGTACCTTGACCCCTCGCAACTGCTGATCTATGGGTGATGGGCTCGAGAGTGATATCGTTCGTCGGATTCCTCTTGTATCCCTGACGATTGGAGTTCTTATAGCTCGACGTTTTCTTGTTGACGAATACGCGTAAGATCGGAATCGATGCCGCGATGATAGCCGAGGCGGGCTCTGTCGCCGACCAGATAGTAACGTCTTTCCCATCGTCTACGAAAAGCCGGTCAGAAAAGGAGTCATCAAGTAGGGTAGGTGCAGCAATCTTACAAGAGAAGTCCTCTCCGCCGAGTTGTACGATATAGACAGCCCTTGCGATCGTTATGATCCCCGAGCTAAATCGGTACATTAGTTCTATAGCCCTTCCTAACCGAAGGTACATGGACTCACAAGACACCCAGACTCATAGCCACGCAGACACCGATCTTTTCAGCTCTGAGCATTTGTAACCCGCCGATTATCTTCCAAGGCAGCAGAGCCAGTGCGAAGTCAAGTGCTGCAGAGTATGCTGGTACAATGACATTTAGCTGGGCCACGCTCGTATTCCTCGAGGGAGAACTCACCTGCTTCGATGATACCATATACCAGAGATATTTGCTTGGATATACATCTTCCTGGAATTGCGTCGTCAAAGGACTTCGCGAACGGAACGCAGCTTGTCCACTAGGCAGGAGAGGAGTTAGCTGTTTTTCTCTGCATTCAACACTTGGTATTTTCTTATCAGACTGGGGTCTTGAAGTGACTTTGGATTCCAAACCTACAGACAATACGATGGCGGGTATTGCCAACACCACCAAGGATACTATCGAGAACCAGACGAATCGCTTCCACCAACCATTCGTCAACTTCAGCAGGGTGATGGCGAAGCTCACCCTACTCAGATTGATCGACAGGACAGCAAAGTTCAGACCAATTGCCCCATACAAAGCGATATACACGATATTCTGGGGTTGTGTGGCTATGACGTCCGTCAAATGCATACCGAAGCCCATACTTATGGCTTTCTGGACCAGCGAGGTTTGGATTAGGAGGCAAATCTGCGTAGCCAAGAGTTAGCCAACAGCCTCCACTCGTACACGCTCCCGAAAGTCTTACCCATGAGAAGAGAAGGACATAGTCGTCCCACCACCACCGGCTGCCGAAGTCGATTTTGATGTACAAGCGAAGTCCTAGAAACAGGGCACAAAAGAAGGTGATAGGCCACATGGCTGATGCCATCAATGGCCCAGTACTCTCGAAGTCAGCCATACCGATGCTCTATTTGGCCAGCGAACGAGAAGAGGAGAAGCCAACAGGTCATTTCAGGGCAGCGTCGTAAGGGCAGCACGATGGAATTTAGCGATTTATATCGTTGCGTCGGTTTCCATTCCGGGCCCCTAAAATCGACATAATGTCAGCTAGTCATAGTAGAATCTGGCAAAGTAAGTAGTCAACCGGTTTTGAAACAGGCGGGCTGCAATTCTCCGTGGGTATCTAGCTCCTCGGGAGAGAAGCCCACCTACCTAGGTAGGTAGGCAGTTGCTAGTTTCAAGGTCAAAGGGTCTAAGGGTTCATAACTATAACTCGTAGGGCTTCGAAGGATGCCCATCTTCATCTTTTGGAAGACGGAGCAAATATACGCACCCAGGTGATCCCTGTTTGGTGCGTATATGAGCATTTCTTCGCCTGTGTTGCCCCATCGGGCATCATCGTGCATTTTGACACTATCTAAGCTCAGTACATAGTCTACTAGATACCTTGGGACAGTGCAATAATCGAGAAGATGCTCATTGTACATAAATGCATGGATGCATTTCGGAGCCCTATCTAGTCTATATTAGTGTTGCAAACAAGAAGGCAGAGTTCGCGATATCAACTCTCTAATCACGTCCAACGCTTGGTGTTTTTGCTTGATACCGCGATAACAGTACCCCCATGAACTCGTGCCGGCTCGAGTTTTATCAGTTCGGCTGCGATCGATCTTCGATGCCAAGTATCGCTACCACCAGCGCGGATAACCTCGCAGGAACCGGTGGATCTCCCTGGCAAGTTGATGAACTCATCACATACGTGCCAAGAAAAGAGCAGGAGAAAGAATATCACCTGATTCCAGACTCTAGACACCTCGCTAGCTGTTGACGATGATGGATCATCCCGGCAGCTTTGTGTGTACGCCAAGACATCGAGTGGCTGGCGGCTTCGGTGAGCGTCTGCTGGGGCGTGTTCCCAGAGCAAAGACCATAACCTCAAACACCAGGAACTAGGAATGCCTTCACGGGGCGAGAGTTTAAAGAGCAGTCCATAGGCAGCGTGCTCATTGCTCGAGCCTCGCGGTCTCAATAACGAGTTAGGTCAGCGCTCCCCCCCCTTTCTCGCACCGAGTCTTGATGAATCGAGCTAAGTGTACGCGTAACATCTGGGTCGGACACCACACGCATCTACCTAGCTCAAGATCTCAAACGCTAAAGAACCTAGCATATCTCGCACGATCCCCCTTTGCTTTAGGTCATCCCATCTTTGCGATAGAGTTTTTCGGAATCAGCCAACCGACTTTGAGTATTGACTAGCGTTCCACCCGGGCCATCTTCCGCTAGTAGGACCTCATCAGATCCTCCGGCCCGCCTCCTTGTTATCGGGACGACGATGCAGCCCAGCAGGCTGGGAAGGACGTTCTTTTGAGTGAAAAGTCTCCGCTACCCCGATGCCGGCAGAATAGTACTCCTATCGGCAGACCACTTCCACGGATATTTGCTGTCCGGAGCACACGGCCTGCCGGACAAACCATAGGGGATATACAGAATTTGGACAACACCGCGAGTCTAAGGAGAAATGCCCACACGACTGATCTTATCACGAAGCCCCTGGCGGCGTGCGGGGATAAAAGATCCCGTAATTCCGGAATATTTTGGCTTTGAAATGTAAGGACGCCGGCTATGGAAGGAAAACCCATGACGTGGCTATCTTCACCGGCAATGCGATATTCCTATGTCAGGACCTTGTGCTCGATGATGGGTTCGATGCCTCGCGAAAAGTTTCGATATCGAGGCCTACTCAACTCAGGTTAACTCTAAATGGCGCAACCTTGACTTCCTCCCTGACATCTGCCATGACACGTACGTTTGCTGTGTCCAACCATCACATCTCACGAGACTTCGGTTGATACATACAGCTACAGAATCGTCGCCAATACTATGAAGCTCATCCAGCAAGCATAAGTAAACTGTGAGCATTTCAGTTTCGAAACCCTCAAGACCACACACACAGGTTGTCATCGAAACCTCGCTTGCTGCCTGTTCATTCATTGTATATCTGCATCCAATGTCTCAAATGAAAAGCGGGAGTTGTGTCAACGGCAACTTGTGTCTCTAGTCAGTATGGTTTAGGTATTTCCCCTGATTCCCGGCTGTTCCGCAATTTCTTTCAAGTCACACATAGGGAGGCACTGAGCTACCACATTATAGCAAGGTCAACAATGAAAATATTCTTGACCCGCGAGCTGCAATATACAGTAGAACGTTAAAATTACTGAGTCTTCCACGACACTTTGCCATTCAACTGCGGATATCATAGTACCCTTGTTACTCGGCCGAAACTATTCAACTGTTTGATATCAATAGGCTGGGCAGCTGAAAGAGAGGAAAGACGGAACAAGATGCTCTACTCGATTGTCCAAGACATCAACCCGCAGTTGCTTGTTTATCATCCTTCATGAAACTTACATGGTTCATATGCTCTTTGTTGAGAAACCTCCACCTGGACCCAAGTGAGACCGCCCCGTAGAATATGCGCAAGCATTCGGGAGACATCATTATAGCCTGCTGGGCTGAGTGTCATCACTATACAAATGCTCCAACGGTCGCTCACTTTATGACTATGAGGGCATCGAGCCTCCGTCAATCACCTTCAGAATCAACTCATGGAATTCCACTCTCATTGAAACATCTACGATGGCACCCTCCGCAGCGGAAATTGATATCGAAAAGGGTAACAGTAGTTCCCTTCATGCTTACAAGGCCAAATACGTGCGGCACTGTACGCACCGAGCCATACCGCTCTTGTTTGCAGCCCTTGTTGTCTTTTCTGCCGGTGGTATTCTTGTCGAGACTCTTCTCAACGACGAGCCACTGCCACATCAAGCAACTATTGGTATCTCTGTCACATTTGTAGTCCTATTCGGCCTCTCGTGCCTCGGCCACTTCTATGGGTACCACCATAAACACTACCCACGCTTTACGACGAAAAATCGCCCCCTTTCTTCTCCCGAATTAGAGGAACACGGCAGGAGAGAGGAGCCCCGGGAGCTAACCGAGAAGGGGAAGGGCCCTGCTGCTGTTGAAGGAATTCATGATTCGAAAGCCACCATGGGAGCAAGAGATTCGAAGGACTCGAAGCCACCTGCGGGACCTGCACAAAGACCCCGAACACCCGGAGAAAGACAGGTGAATACAGTACCGCGTTCCCCATCAAGAGGACGACGCCATCCAAGACAAGTCAGACCGCAGAAGTCTAGCTTGAATATGGAGTCGATATTGGAAGAAGATGAACCCGAAAGCTCTAGCAGCGAACTGGAGGAACACCTTTCAGATGGCGTGAAAAGTGTGAGCGACAGTCATCCTCGTGACCACCCCCTGACGCTTCTCAGCATGGTTCTACCAAGAATTGAACCACTTCACCCTGCTAAGAGAGGGAAGTTCAAAGAGGATATCGGAGACGGGAGGGAAAGTACAAGTCCGGAGTCCAGCGAGAACGATTATTCAGACGACTCTCCGGAAAGGGAGCCATCTTTTCCATCCGCATTCAAAGCCGAGGAAGAACTGGGATCGACTCAGCGAGGAGGTCAGGATGGCGGACGATCAGAGGCACGACCTCCACGGAATGCATCCTTTGAGGGCATGGGCTACCCACCAATTACAAATGAAACTGGACCTCCCGCATCACGGTCGTTTCGGAGCAGATTTCCAAGTTTATCACGTCGAAATCATTTGCTGATGATGCCAGACGACAACAGCGATCAGATCATGGCCAAGTTGGAGGCATACCTGAAGATCGGTAGCTACTCGCACCGGGTCAGCTCATGCCCGGTACTCGTCAACTCGGATGGAATACAGAGCTTGAAGCCCCAAGCCCCCCGTCAGGCGTATGTGAGGTTTTCGGGGTTTGAAAGGGATATCGGCTTTGTACCTCCTCTATTCACTCGCTCGGGCAAGGCAGATGGAACCCAGGGGACTGGTCTGCGAGCCTCATCCCAAGTCCTCGTGGGAGGGCACCCCAGCTCCCAGCCACCGTCGGTGCAGGGACTGAAGAACAGTTACGACTTCACCTCGACGCCGATCTTCAAGGGCCAGAAAATAGCCATTGAGAACGTACAGCTCGTCGGCAGTATCATCCCGGAGAATCAAGCACACCACCACCACCATCGCCAAGAAGAAGCCGTCATCCCCCTGGACGCCGCCCCCGAGATCGCCCCCATCACTACCACCACACTACGACCAACTCAGGAGATCCGCTCAACCTCGTCATCCCACTACCCCATCTTCAGCTCCTCCTCCAACCGTGTTCTCCATGCCACCAATCCCAAGCCCAAACCAAGCCAGCCCAAAGCACCACAGCAAGGGAACAAAGTCCCCAGCCAGCAGCAATTCCCCCCCATCCAAGCCCTGCCCACCCCACTAAACAGCACCCTCCTCTTCTTCCGATCTACCAACGCCAACGCCAACGCCAAATACATACCCTTTGAACTCTCTTCTCCCCCTTCTTCTTCTTCTTCCTCCCCATCCACCACCACCCACCATCATCCCCTTCCCCTTCCCCAAGCAGCCACCGCCGCCCCCGTCCGCTCACCATCACCACCACCACCATTCTACCCACCAGCCCGACTACACCACCGCCTACCCTATGGCACGATCCCGCTTCGAACGACCAGTCTCCGGTATCCTTGTCCTCGTCCTCGTCCTTGTTCTCGTTCTCGCACCTGCTGCACCCGCCATCCTCATCCGCCGCCCACTGCTGCTCTACCTTTGGTGATCCGTGGTGGATCCGGGGACGGTGAGGGTAATAGTAGTGGTGGTAGTAGTGGTAATAATAGTAGCTGGGATACGAAGAACACGAATATGAAGAAGGGGAAGTGGAATAGAAGTAGTGGGGTAAGTGGTGGTAGTAGTGGGGGTAGTGGTAGTGGTAATAGTGAAAATGATGATAGTAGTAGTAGTAGTAGTAGCAGCAGCAGTAGTGGTGGTGGTGGTGCTAGTATTAGTTGTTTCGGGACGGATGAGGTGTCGATGGGATCGTGGTGAAGTGAGGGCAGGGGAGGTGAGGTGAGGTGGAGAGGATGGGGGGGCTAGGTTTATCTGGTGGAATCCGTGATCTCAATAGAGATGGATGTTTCCGGCTTGCTTGCGGCGGGTTACGGAGCTATCGTTATTCAATTTGTCTTAGATGAGGTAGTTGGTTAATGTTGAATGGGATGAGGATGTGGTGATGATAATGGGGACCCCCTTTTCGTGATTTCGGACTGCATGACTGACTAACTAGAAGAGGGGGATGGTGGGAGACAAGAGACAGAGCCATGGCCAGCATCCTGGGACTCTAGCGAGAAGAAGAATTGGGGGCTCGCATCTGAGATCGTGCCGTCATGTATCGATGACAAGTACTTATGCACCAAAAGCCGAGTCGTTTGGAAATTCACATATTTATTACGTGATTCAATAGCATTTTATGCATAGACCTCGGGACTCGATCTCTCCCTACTGTACGGGAACCCAAATACCCGATCAACTCCTTGATCCTGTCAGTCTGTGAAGTGAATATATATACTCTAAACAACCATCGCCACCACCACTACACGCGAAACTCACAGTCCCCGCAGACGGTTCCAGAATGAACTGCTGTTCTTAACAGGATGCGCCGGCTGCGGTGACAGGAGAATGGTGTCCCACGCCTCCACGCCATCGACGAAGACGCGATACTTCAAACTGCTCTGATCTCCGTCGGCGAGCTTCTCTATCGTAATGACACCGAATTTCGAGTTCCCGACGTTGATGTACCTATCATGACCAGTTAGTCCATATAGTGAACACAGGAGGGCGTATGGAATCACTTACTTGAGTTCTACGTCTTTATCGTCCGTTTGCCTGTAAGTGGGAATCGGAGAGTAGAATTGGTTGAGTGGACTCGCTGAGAATTCGTGCACGGTCGCATTCACGGGCCATTTGCTGTCCTTCGGAGGGGGAAAGGCGGTTGCACCAAACTCGTGACGGTCGCCAGATAGGATGACGACACCTACTCCGAGGTTGTTGGCATCCCACATCGCTTCGAGGATCTTTTGACGCTCAGAGAGGAAACCGCCCCAGGTATCTTGTGTATTTACTCTCCAGTTCTTGGTGAAAGGGACCGAGCTCGCGACGATCTTCCACTTGACACCCTTGGGCTCAGGCCGGCGCAGCCAATCGAGGAAATCTTCAAGCTGGATGTCTCCCAGCATGGTTTTCTCCTCGCTATCGAAAGGCTCGGAGTTCTTCGAGCGATAAGAACGTGTGTCAAGTAGGAAAAAGCTGGCAGGCCCTTGACGGAACGAAAAATACGTAGCATCTTTTCGTGGTAAAAGACCCTGCGTTCCGACTCTCCTAGCCTCTGGAGGGTTTGCGGCGGTCTGATAGTGATGCCATGGGTCGACGGCGGTATCGTACACACCGGTCGAGTTTGAATCCCAGTCGTTCGAAATCTCGTGATCATCGAGAACGTGTATCCAGCTCAGATTCTGACCGACTGCAGGCCAATCAGGGGACGCGTAGACCTGTCGGTACTTCTGGCGGTAATCTTCCACCGCCTGGCCGAATTGCTTCGGGACTTCGATATAGATGAAGTCACCGAGGAAAAGCATAAACTGCGCTCCAAGAGAAGGAAGAACCTTGGCCAGGTGTCTCATGCCAGGGAACGCTAGTGGATGATCCAAGGGGTTATAGGGAAGCCTTGGGACGATGCACGATGTTGCTAAGAAGGTGAACTTTCCATCGAAAAGCTCCGGCGCCTCTCCTGGCCTGGGGGCAGCTACGAATTCGCCCGAATGATTATTTGATGTCTTCCACTCATACACGCGTTGTTTGGAATGAGTCAACGGAATGTTCATGACAGCAGTGAAGTCGGTGTCTTCGCTTGTGTAGCTCACACCGCCTGCCGTGTGCCACAGAGGATTCTCAAATGGCGGCTGAGCATCTTTGAGATGTATCTGAACCGTGACGGGCATCTTGGACTGATCGGGCTCACGAATCAACAGCTTGGCCTCGGAAGGAGAGACGTAACCAACGCGAGCGAAAGAGAGATCGTGACTGGGGTGACTGCGTCGTGGCGAATATACCATATCTGCCATCATGGCAATGCATGCGACATTGGTCAAGAAGGACAATAAAGTCAGCACGAGGCTCCGTGGATTCGGAGTTCCCTTGAGCAGGGTGCGGATAGGCCTCAAGGGTTTCTTCGTTATGGTGGTTGTCTCTTCGACGAGGACTTCTTCGACCACGACGGGGGTATCAGTCTCTCCATTGACAGCTTCACCCTCCTCTTCGACCTCGAGCGCGGCATCAGCCTCACCGTCGACAATTACGTCGTCGTTGGAGAGCCCCTTTCCGCCAGTCTCGCCATCGACTAGTTCATCCTCATAGAACTCTGTTTCTGTTATGTCGACCTGGTCAACTAGTTCGTATTTTGGTTCACTCAGATAGCTCGTGATGAAGGCGGGAACGTATATGGCAAATGCCGTATAGGCTGCCAATAGGAGTGGCTTGGTTGAGTTAGCGAAAACGCATACTGGAGGGACGCTCGTGTAAGACGTACGGGGACAGCAGCCTGTGAAATAGCAGTTAGTATACCAAATCTATAGATTGAGGCTCAAAGCCACGGTTGTCTTACCCAACGAAGAAAGAAATAAGAACATAGCCTGATCGTAGCGGATGCTACCGCAGCTATGGTCGTAGCTCGGCCCATTGCGGAGACACAGGTAGTTGGTAGTAAGACACGGTCGTGGTCCAGGCTCCTTTGGGGAGCACGTAGTAGATACAAGTTATGCAGGCTGGCACCAGCTTCTGCGCGAATACAGTCAAAGTGGCATATGAAGGAGAGAAAGAAGAGAGGCTGGACGACGGGGATGGCGTCACGAATAGATGGTTGTTAGAGACCAGTCGAAAGACTGAACGAAGGTTGACGTCGCGCAACCTGCTACTGCTACTACCGGGTAAAGGAGATGATGTATGATGACACCCCAGATGAAACTGTGGCTGAAGCTACCCCTGTTCCCTCACTAGAGACATGCATGCAGACTGATTGCAGAGACACGTGCATGGGGTAGTGTGGCTTGACAGCCCAAAGCACCAAGCTACCGGACTTGAAGCTAGGCGGGTCTGTGCATTGCCCAGTGGAGCCCTAGTGGACCTAAGGTTACCCCTGACCTCGGGAAGAAACACCCGGTCCTTCTAATAACCCGGACCAGGCCCAAGGATCCAATCGACTCGCGTGGCACTTTCACTCCCTCTGCAGCTCAGGCATTGCGACAAGGTGTTATCCAGCATTTTGGATTCATCTTCAACACCCACACCACGAGAGCCAAGATGAAGACCACTCTCCTATCATTCGGCCTTTTTGCTTGGCTGCTTTCTCTCGCCTCCGCAACGGCGTTGACATATAAGCTACAAGCCAATGAGAAGGCTTGCTTCTTCGCTGCTCCCGAGAAGCAAGGCCTCAAGATCGCCTTTTACTTCGCCGTATGTCCGAGCCAACCCATGTCCACTTGTCACTACCTTCGCTGACAAAGATCTATGACAGGTACAATCCGGAGGTTCGTTTGACGTCGACTACGAGGTGACCGGCCCCCAAGGAAAAGTCATCCTGAACGGAGAGAAAGAGCGACAGGGTGACTTTGTCTTTACCGCCAACGAGCTCGGCGAATACAAGTTCTGCTTCAACAATGAGATGAGCACATACTCGGATAAATACGTTGATTTCGAGATCGCTGTACGTAGTGCATCCCCTGGCGATCGATCTGCAAGGGAATACTCTAACCGTCAGTAGGTTGAGGACGAATTAAGAGCTCAACTGCCTGCGAAGCAAGGCTCGACTCCCGAACAGACCTCTGTACTGGAGGAGTCTATCTACAAGCTCTCGGGCCAATTGTCTACTATCACACGAAACCAGAAATACTTCCGCACGCGAGAGAACCGAAATTTCAGTACCGTTCGAAGCACCGAGGGACGGATTGTGAACTTCAGCCTTATCCAATGCGCTATGGTCATCTGCATGGGTGCTCTACAAGTATTCGTTGTCAGATTCTTTTTCCAAGTCAGTACTTTAACTTGTTCCCCTTCCTATGGAACAGACTCACTCACACTTGCACGTAGGGCGCACGCAAGGGTTACGTATAAAAGAACGGGAAATCTTGGTGGAATTGACTTCGAGGCGTATGCATGCAGCGAGGATTGGCATAAGGGCTCTTTACGAATGGCATGTCGTGCTCTAGGAGTTCAAACGGATCGGTTCCACGGGAACTCAGACATGGGCTTTCCCTGAGGGATAGGGTACGAGGCAGAATACGGAATGAGATGTATAAAAATATGAATAGATTGCCTTGTTGCCGCACTAGCATTTGACAGTGGCTCCCTTACAATGGCCATGGACTAGGTATTTATCCAAACTGGTGTGCCTTGGGATAGATTACTTGCCCATTGTGCTTTGAAGCTGGACCCGTTTAGCTGAATACATACCAATTATACTATGCAAGTACTTCGCGATTGACATATGCCCAGAATGCAAATTACAGAAGGCAACCATCCATGATATAATATGCCCAGAATGTTACCCTCATCATGCGTAGGGGGTCTAGGTAGTGCTGTGGTGTTACATGTGGTATTACTACCTAGGTACGTAGCCTTGGAGGAAACGTGTGGCGTGGGCGGGACCTTGGTATTTACCAGCCACAATTCTGAGGTTATGACTCCACTTTATTCCAGTCAAGGGGCTTGCTACTAGACTTTTGGGGTTTGTTGTCTCTCAAGCTTCAAAAATCTCAAGTCCTTCATTGCAAGCACCAATCAATTAAAAACGCCATGGCCGCATCGTTAGCAGCTGCTCTACCCAAGCCGAAATACACAGGCGAAGATGAAGAGATACCAGCTCATGCCCAACAACGCGGCCCACGAATTGTTGGAGCCAGCCAAATAGACCAGTCGCAGATCGTCCTACGAAGAATCGGAGCGCCACCGTATGGCCAGCGAGAGAAATGGCGACCGCGCACCCAAGAAGATTTCGGCGATGGCGGTGCCTTTCCAGAGGTGCCAGTCGCGCAGTACCCGCTGGAAATGGGAAAGAAGGGCTCGTCGACAAGCAACGCGCTCGCCATCCAGGTCGATGCCCAGGGCAAGGTGAAATACGATGCTATCGCGAAGCAAGGCCACGGTGATGGCAGGATAGTGCACGCGTCCTTCAAAGACTTGATACCTTTACGACAGAGAGCAGACGCAGGAGAGATCGATCTACAGAGACCGAGCGAAGAACAGGTGGCAGAAACCACCGAGCGAACCAAGAACGCTCTCGCCGCACTTGTCAGTGGTGCGGTAGCTGCCCAAAAACCGAAGAATGTCAACATTGGATCGCGGAGGGATCCGACTTTTGTACGGTATACACCGGCAAATCAGATGGGAGATAATTCGAAAAAGCAAGATCGTATTATGAAAATCGTGGAGAGGCAGAAGGACCCTATGGAGCCCCCCAAATTCAAGCACAAGAAGATTCCAAGAGGACCACCCAGTCCTCCACCCCCTATTATGCACTCTCCGCCCCGAAAGTTGACCGCCGAGGATCAGGAGATGTGGAAGATTCCCCCTCCCGTCTCGAACTGGAAGAACCCCAAGGGTTTCACCGTACCCCTCGACAAGAGATTAGCAGCCGATGGAAGGGGCTTACAGGATGTCGAGATCAACGACAAATTTGCACAATTTTCCGAGGCTTTGTATATGGCCGACAGGCACGCTAGAGAAGAAGTCCGGCAACGAGCGTTGATGCAGCAGAGGCTCGCCGAGAAGGAGAAGGCGCAGAAGGAAGAGAATTTGCGTATGCTCGCTCAGAAGGCTCGGGAAGAGCGCGCGGGTGCCTCCAGACGGCGAGACTCCCGAGATTCGCGATTACGCTCACGATCGCGCAGCTACAGCTATTCCGACTCCGGCTCCGAGAGCGACGATTCGGAAATCCGCGAGAGAGAAAAGGCGCGACAAGAGAAACGTCGGGAGGAGGAGAGGAAGCTCCGCCAGTCCAGGATGGGTGCTGAGCGACGGATACAAGTCATGGCGCGAGAGCAGAACCGCGATATCACGGAGAAGGTGGCACTCGGTCTGGCAAAACCTACGCAGCAGGCCGAGAGCATGTACGACTCCCGCCTATTCAATCAAACAAGCGGCTTTGATAGTGGGATTAACGAGGACAACCCTTACGACAAGCCACTTTTCGCGGCGCAGGATGCGATCAGCAGTATCTACCGCCCTAGCCAGAACATGGACGACCTGGACGAGGAGGCGGGAGACCGGGAAATGGCCAAGATCCAAAAGCAGAGTCGATTCGGGGAGGCGCTGGGCAAGGGGACTTTTAAGGGCACTGCAGATGCCGAGGTTGGTAAATTCGTATCATGTGGATTGACGCTTGCTAATTTATATTCGTTCCAGGCTCGTGAAGGACCAGTACAATTCGAGAAGGACAGCGCCACCAATGATCCCTTCCAAATGGACAAGTTTATGGCCGAAGTTGATCAGAGCTCATCGTCCAAACGAGGCTATGGGTTGCAAGAAGGCGGCGAGACAAGGCAACCGAAGCGTGCCAGGGTGGAGGAAGAGGATGACTGACCGTCTGCGCGAGAGGGAGACCGGCAACAGCGATGACCAGCATCTGATTGGTGTCGTTTAGTCTTCGTGGCTTGACTCTAGGCCGCGTCGATAGCATTCATGGAGGCGTGTTGGAGAGGAGTAGGTGACGTGGCAGAACTGGGGCGCCGTAGCCTACCTACCTACTTAGCCTACATACTCGATCAATGTATTACATCTAATTTCCCCAGCGTGTTCTGGGCGCTTTCTAGGACAGGAACGTGCCTCACGATGTCCTTCTGACGACGTCGATCAAGATTGCCTTACGGTTTGTAGGCTGCAGTCATTGCCAGTCACAGTAGTAATAAGGCAGAAGACATGGTGACTGGGCGGAACTCAATGTGCCCAGTGTGCCTGTCTAGTGGTGTCTTGGCAAGATTACTTGCAGACGTCTCGTATTAGCCCCATGTTTATTCGTCCCGGCATCACTGGCATGGATGTGACATGGAGGACCGATAAGCTTTCGCCTATCATTGCTTAACCGGTCGAATGGTGCAACGTTGGGGTTTCTTTTTTAAACAACGGCAATGACCATCCCATCACACATGCTGGAACATACGTTCGAACTCGAGCTGTCGCAGATGGTGTGGTCAGGGAGACAACGAATTCCAGTCAGCCAGTGTCCCCAGATACGCAAATAATACGGTAATAAGGCAATAAGGCAATAAGGGAGACGCGACCTCCTCGAGTAATGTCTACAGTACAGACGGATACTGCGTATTAGTAGGTGACGTACCTACTGCCCTTCAAGAACCGGTGCAGTTCGTGGTTCACGTTGTCGTTTTCTTTCCTATTGTTTGTTCCTGCCGATCCAAACTCAATTCTACACGTCTGGGACAAGTTCCCCTGTTTTCAAGCTTTTTTTATTGACCCGACCAGCGTCCGTTCTAATGACTGCCACGCATTGCGGCGTCATCGACTCCATCGTTGATTCTAATCGTCTAATCGGCCCCAATCTGGAACTGTCAACGCGTCAGCTTCCCCCAGTATTTTGCCATGTCACTAACGTTTAGGCCAACCACACTGCCTCAAACACGAGGGAGAAAATCGCTCTCCCTGCCTGCCGCCCCGAATCACTGACAGGTCTGGTATCTGGTACCTTTATTCTGTTTACTCAGCCCCGTTCCGACTTCATAAAACTGCTGGGACACCCACTCTGCCTCCCGCCATCGAGTGATGGTGTAATCTTGCCCGTGAGCTTTCTCTGAGGCATCTCAATCCCATAACTTGGCGTTCGGCGAATCGAAGGTCTAGACACTTCCAAAGAGGCAGATAAGACGCCCGAAATTCGGCCGGCCTACCTAAATCGGACTTCAGCCTATACCCAGACAGACGACAGCTGCGGCGCAGCAGTCTTGACTCATTCCCTCGCTTCGCGCTCGCTTCGGAGTTCTCAGCACAAGACTGTACATTTGCTGGTACAAATACGATGGGTTGGGAAGACTCTCGCTACCCGGGCAAGGCTGGGCCTGCCACATTCCAAGTCCAAGACGCAGACGGTCGAGTAGAAGTCTTGTCAGGATCACCACCGCGATACGCAGAGACGCCATTGCCGCCACGGACAAGTATGGCAGCGAGTCAGCCTTGGTACCAACCCCGCTATTGGAGGAAGAGAACATGGGCTTTTGTCGTTATCGCCATCATAATCGCCATCGTCGTTGCTGTCGTCCCGGCTGTCTTGGTAACGAGAGCAAATCGGTATCCGGATTACTCGCAACTCAACTACTCGTTAGCGGATGAATGTATGTTATAGCGCTTCTGATTGTTCCTTCTCTTCAGCTTGCGTGATTTGCTGATTAACACACCCTAGATACCGGAACCAGTTTCTTCGACAACTTCAATTATTTCACCGGATATGACCCGGCGGAAGGCTTTGTGCATTACGTGCCGCAAGAGCAAGCCGAATCACTTGTGCGTGGCTCTTGTCGGTCGGGCATTTACGTTTTGTCGGTTGGCTGACCATGATAACCAGAACCTCACATACGCGAGCGAAGACAGTGCGATTCTGAGGGTTGATACAAGCGTCGGCCCTGATTCAGAACCCAACGCATCCACAGGTCGCTTCTCAGTCCGTGTCGAGTCCAAGACACAATACGAGAATGGCCTATTCATCTTCGACGTCAAGCATACGCCCTATGGCTGCGGTACCTGGCCAGCGCTATGGTTGGTCGACCAGAACAACTGGCCGAATCATGGCGAGATCGATGTGATGGAAGCTGTCAACAACGCCACAGATGGCAATCAGATGACGCTGCACACGACAGACAATTGTCAGATGGGCGGGATCAAGCGAAAGATGACAGGCACTAACGTCCACTCCAACTGCTACAATGCAACCAACGATAACGCTGGCTGCGGTGTCCAGGGACCGACCGACAGTTATGGTGCGACGTACAACGACGTTTCGGGAGGCATCATGGCGTTGGAGTGGCGGGACGCAGGTATTCGTATGTGGGAGTTCGGAAGGAACGAGATCCCTGACGATATCACTGCCAAGACTCCGGACCCGTCTACCTGGGGCACGGCCGCCGCTGATTTTCCCAACACGGACGTATGTCGTACCCGGTCCTTTGGGACCATGACCTCGGAACTTAGATTGTAAACGATGACTGACGTGATTACAGTGTGATATCGGCTCGCATTTCAAGAACCAGAGTATCATCATCAACATTGACTTGTGCGGGCAATACGCTGGTGGCGTTTACGCACAGAGCGGATGTAAGTCTTCTTGGCCTATGGAACACGTGGAACCCGCACGACATGTCAAGGATCGTCACAGAGGCTAACGCGCTTGGTACTAGGTCCAAGCAACTGTACCGACTACGTCGCCAATAACCCCGACGCCTTCACCAACGCCTTCTGGGAGTTCGGCGCTTTCGAGGTCTACAAGGCCTCCTGATTTGCTTCACTCTCCATCATGACGATGAGTGAGATTTTATTCATTTGTCACAGAATGGCCATAGAAGACGACGATACCCGAGACTCTACTGGTCGAATGTGTCTCTTTTGGCTTGCCCTACTTTCGGATACGCCATTCGAGAGGGTAGTCTACGTTGATTGACGCCTCACCCGGTACTGCCCGGAACCGGAAGTTTTGATGCATCCACAAATATGGATTTTTACGAAGATTCGCGGCCTGTCCTACGGGCGGAATAGAGGAGTTGGCGGCGTCCTTCGTTTTCATTGGCAAGGGGTTAAATTTCAGAACGTATTGAGAAAAAAAGGGGGAAGGGATATGAATGTTATACCCAAGACTGTGTACTGGCCTACTCAATGTAAGTATGTGTTCGTTCACACTCCGCACGCGATCGTGCTATTTTTCATGACTTATGTCTCGCGACTCGAGTCGAGTTGCTAGGAGATGAGATCAAATCAAATCAAATCAATACCAGGGGACTGTTATCTATCATCCACTACCCGTGGACTATGCCATGCCGGCTAGAATGTGGCGGCACGGCATTCACTCAAAAACCCGTCCAGTGGGAACCTACCGAGTTATGACCTGATCTCAATGACTTGCTCTATTTTTATTTAACTGGTCGAAGTCGTCCAACGTCGTCCGTCTTCTCATATTTACTCTTATTATCGCGAGTGACTTTGGTGGTGGCCGCATCGAGGTCGACAATTAGCTCTCAACTCGTCACGGAGCAGAGCGGAAGGGAGCGAAGTGTGAGCTGTAAGGGTGATGATACTTGGCTGGCTTGGCTTGGCTCATTCGACTCACTGTGAGTCGGTCGGCCTGTTGGAGTCTAGGGAAAAAGGGCGGGGTAGGGGCCTCTCAAAATCTTCGTCGCCGTCCCTCTCTCGACTCCGATGCATGCATGGCATCATTGCGCCCTACTGATTGATTGATGGTTCTTGGTTTGCTGCATGCTTAGTCATCCCCCCCTTTTTTTTCCCTTTTCCCCTTTTTTTTCTCCCTTTTCCCCTTTCCCCTTTCCTCCTCACCCCCCGAAGGCGGCGTTTCCCTCACCTACTGATTTGAAGTCGTTGCATTGGATAGACTACTCGAAATCGTCCATTGTCTATTACCTAGATAAAGACTATACAACCGAGCACGCGCAAGCGCAAAGGAAAAATCAATCAATTCACCTCGGCGCGACGCTGCCGAATGTCACTGGCACGGCCTCGTGCGACTATAACCCAAATACTTTTGAGGTCACGATATGATACGAATCCGGGAGCATCGGATCAGATGTTATGATGGGGCGGCGAAAGAAAGTACTACGAAGATAAGGAAAAAATCGTCCATTCATTCATACATATCATCTGTGCCCATAATTCTCGTCATCGCTATCGTTACCCTTCATTGTCATCGAACTCATACATACATACCAAGAATTCCATCTACGCCTCCAATGCCCCCCTTTTTTTTCCCTCGCCACGTTTTGTCCTGTTACCTTCCATCGGGGAATGTTCGTAAGGGTGAAGAGTGAGGAATCGAGAGAAGAAAAAAAAGTGTATACCATACATAAGAGAATCGAAATAAAGGAAAGAACGAAAATAATAAAGCGGGTTTTTCTTTTAATCCGGGGGCGCGAACGACAAAGAATGAAGATCATGAAAAGACAGAGAAAGAGAAAAAGAGAGAGAGAGAGTGTGTGTAAGGGGTGTGTAAGGGGGGAGTTGATTTGAGGAGACTTGACTGTTGATGAGGAGATAAGACAGCCTGAACAGGTCCTTCTGGCCCTACCCATGTCGCGTGACAACGTCAGTGGCTATCTCTGAGGCAGTACCACCACCACCCCCACTACCAACAACTGCTCACTGTCGACGATGACGACGACGGTACCGTTGGCTGCGGTACGCGGCTACCTCATGCGACCAAGGGCCATCATCCTCTTGGCGAAGATACCGCAGGAGGGGCTCGCTGCCTTCGTCTTGGCCGCCGCTGGCGGGCACCGCTGAGCTGGCAGTGGAGAATTGTGCACCAGCGTAGCGGGTGTCCTGCAGTATGCTATCAGTGGTGTCTGGCGACGTGGTATGGGCTGAAGGGTTGTTGCCCCCGTTGGTATATGGGCGACTCGGGGTATACGATTGGGTGTGGTAGCCCTGGGTGTTGCCATACCCAGTAGCGGGATGGTAGCCAGAGCTGGGGACATGGCACCCATGTGTGGGACCGGCAGCATGGTAGGCAGCGGCAAAGGAGGTGAGCTGGTCTTGAGCTTGCTGCTGGTGGTATCCATAGGTGGGGATGGAAGCCATCGAGAAGACAGCATGGTTTGGTGGCATTTGGACATGGCAACTGCAAGGACAGACGAGCTGGTGGCTCGGTGTGGTCATGGTACCAGAGTGACTGGTGCTACAGCCGGAGCAGCGGTCGATGCTATGAGCAGCGGTCTGGGCAAGAGCTTCATCTTGTCCAGAGCCTCGGCTGGAAGTAGCCGGCAGCGAGGTCTGAGCTACTGTGTAGCTTGAGGCTGGATGGCCAGATAACGGGCCGGAGGTGTTGCTGGTGGGTCGATCCATGACGACGGATATGTAGAAGGGTATAATGAAGCACAGCGGATGTTGGATGAAGGTATGGTATGTTCTTCGTGCCTAGTAGTCAAGTCCCGTTCGGAAGTGTTTATGACGGGATGATAGGTAGGTGGACTTGCTTGGGAGAGACGGGGTGGTAGGGACGGTAGGTGGCCTATATATGTATGGAAGACAGATTTTCTGATGAAGCAGACACGAGAGGAAGAGGGAAACACTTGGTATGCCCAGTAGGAGGAGGACGGAGCTAGGAACCATGATGAAGAGAGGCATGAGATGAGGAGTAGAGAGCGGCTCGCCTACCATTTCATATATGTACTATCAGTAGTACTAATCTACAGATGATCCCCCAGTGGCACAGCTCCTACTTGATATCCATGTTTTGTTGGCGCGCCTCCTACCGCAGTGTCCAGAGACCCCTTGGATCGACGGAAGTCATTCGTTGACCAATCGGATGAAGAGAACCGACCCTTGCCCTGAACACTAATGCAGGCGTATGTCCCCATGCTGCGCGCAAATGCGTTGTTGCTTGCAAATGGCGGGATGGCCACCCTGGACATCGGCATCCACAACTACCCTAAACATCGCCATCCATGACTACCGTGGTCATCGCCATCCATAGCTACCCTGGACATCGGTATCCATAGCTACCCTAGAGGTACACAGGCAGGCTTCGCTAAAATTTCATTATAAGGACACACACCTGGCGTGCGTCCGATTGCGAGGCTCTTTTCCACCTGCCTGATTATAGAAGAGGATAATGGAGGATGACGGCGACTGGAGGGGCACAGAAAGGCTATCATGAGAAATAAGTGATAAGGTCGTGACGCCGAGCCAGCGGGAGTCCGAGGCTCCGCCAAGTTCACTAAACGCTGATTCGATACCTATAAGTAGATAGATACTTGTTTAAACAGCAATAACTATCGATCAATTGTTGATCAACTCTTTGGCAATTGTTTAAAAATAATGAAACGTTGGAATAATCGTTTGAGAATTTTCTCAATTATAAAACGACGGGCGGTTAACGTGGGAAAACTCTCAACACGTGTTCAAGTGTTTACTAGATACCCCAAGACCTACTACGGCGGGTTGGCTTCGGTGTTGGGGCCCCGGTGATGCTGTCTGTGAAGGATTACCTCACTTATTAAGTACCCCTTGTGTGGTAGTGTGGTAGTGTGGTAGTGTGGTAGTAGGGTAGTATGGTTGTAGGGTAGTGTGGTAGTGTGGTTGTGTGTGTGTGTGTGTGTGTGTGTGTGTGTGCGCGTGTGCGCTAGTGCGGTATCTTGACGTTCTGTGCAGGTACTTCTGGTTTCTTTACGCCGTAAAGGGAGCATTCTAGTTTTGTGAGTGCGAGAAGTAGCCAATCCATCGTAACCATATTATCTTGGCAGACTACATTACCGCAGCAGAGCGTTACGAACCACTGCATGCCGCTAACTCCATATGTACATATTACAATCCCGCCATTACAGCTCATCGTTAACCCTCATATCATATTTGTATAAGACTCGCCGGCCAACCCTATGTCACCCTCCCCACGTCGCCGTTGTCAGTGAGGCGGTGCGGAAAACACGACATTCACGGCTCATTCAAGCGTAAGTGACAATAGCAACCTCAGATCCCGGACCGTACATCCCCTCCCCTACATCAGGTCAGCAGGAGAGCCAGTACTGCATGAGAGCCATGAATAGGGTGTAAGGAGTGTTGGACCTCCATGTTCATTGTGTGTTCTAATGCTGCATCTACGTCACCATGTAGGCTTCCTAGATACTGTGTAGACCCCCTTCCGGGAGTGTATGTGACTAGTTCACTGGACTCGATGAGGATAAGATGTCCCTGGGTTTCTTCTAGGAAGATATTACAGATTTGTCATGTTGGAATTTCACAGGAGAGGGTGCGTATCCGGACGGAATGAGCATCTAACTTATATAAGTGGGATAATATGTACTTTGGAAACCCCAGATTACTCACCTTCTTCACCATGATGTACATGGGTACCTAGGTACATGTAGGCAATGCGGCGGCAGTACAGCTACGCACCATCGTAGGAGACCGGAAACACGTAACGCAGAAGGTGAATCGACGTGTCGATGAAATCCATGTCATGGGAGTGCTCGCTCAAGCCGTAGAGGCCTCCTTACATGTACTAGGTAGCTAGGTGAAACTTCAGCAACCGCGTCAAATTATCACTAAGAAAACCCAGCATCGGCTTATGAGATGAAATTGTGATAGTAGTGAACATTGGTCTTTATGAGTCTACCAGATAATGAGACCAAGCTGCATGTATTGTATCGTCCCATGCTGGCATCAAATAATTAACCAGATGAAATGAATTCTCATCGTACAACGTTAATTTACAACCGCATCGACAAAATCTGCTGTACTTGGACCTTTCTAAACCCCTCTATGACCCAAATCTTCAAGTGGAGATGTCGCCGGCCTCATTCTTCCAGACCCGTAGAGTTGAAGGATACCGGAACGCCATTTTGCTATGCAAGCTTTCGCCAAACGCCGAATATAGCACACCGAGAATGCCTCACACGTCTAATATATCACCGTTCTGTACACGCACGCACGCACGCACGCACGCGCTTTTGTGGTGTATGCCAGACTCTACTCCTCTTTAGGTTGTCTCATATAGGCGTCAATCGCGGTACTGAAAGCGGCGAAAGCCGCGCAGCCGCCAGCAACACCCATGGGACCGCCACTCCGGCCGAGGATACCGCCGGTCAAGCAGCCGGCGGCGGCGCCGTTAGCCAGGTCGTTCTTGGCCCGGAAGCTCTCGATGCCGCACTCGATGCCGCTGAACATCAAGCCTATCAGACCGAAGTTCTTGGCCGTGCTCCACGATCGCGTGCCCATGTCCTTGAAGCCGATCTTTATTTGTTGGCGCAGTGGGAGGGACGATAACGGTTGGGGGTTTGCCCCGGGTGTGGTGCCGTAGGGCGTGTCGTATGCCATCTATGGACTCCCGGATTAGTTTCCGTTCGATGAAAGAATGCGCAGTGAGGGCTGATGGGGGAGGGGAGTCGCGCGTACCGAAGCCATAAATAGTCCGAAGACACCGCCCATGGCGAAGCCCATGCCGCCAGAGAGAACGGATTTACCGAAGCATGACTCCATTAGGGCATTTATCTGGTGATTGAGGTTAGTTCCCTTTGGCTGTCCACAGGATTATTTGATGCGCAAAGATAATGACAAACTCTTTTCACATTGGGGTCATTCGGATCAAGACCCGAGGGGGGCGTAGGTCCAGGTAAGCCATTCATGTTGACGTGTGTGTAGGTGTGGTGATTTTTAAAGAGCGTAAGGATTGAATGAGCGGCGAAGATTGTCGCGTTTTGTTGTAAAACTTCAGCTATCGTGAGTTGATAAGAGCGAGATAGTGATTATGCCACGACACACCGCCTGACTATCTGCTAGCCTACGCTAGGTATGGGGTTGTACAGGGATGTCATCGCGGGTCTGGGTCCACGTGTGTGGAGTAATAAGGTAATAACCAGGTACCCGTGCAGGGACCATCTTAAGCCCTACTAGAGCCGCTGGAGACCCTGTAAAGAAAACGGGAGCTTCAAATCACCAGTGTTGAAACTTGACCAACTTACATCTACTTAGTAGATAACACCATGCGTAGACTACCTACCTGGTAGGTGCCGAGGTGCGATGGCTAAAGAGGTTGCACGAGTTTGATCTTTTATTCCGGATTTAGTGTTGCAGGTGTTGCCTGGATGATGATGATGATGATGATGATAATGATCCATGTTGTTGGTTCCTACCTAGGTATGCAGAGAGCTCCAAGATGGGACGGATTGGATTCCAGCATTCCAGAAAAGCGTGGACACCAACAGCTGTAGACACTGGACCCTGCCAAGCTTTAAAAACGTCACTAAAAGCGGTGACAGAATTTGGACAGACGGCGTGTACGGAGTATGCGAACCAATTGATCGACAGCAATAAATTTTTTTCTTTTTATTTTCTTCCAAAAATTTACTGGTACGGGGTAACGCCCCAGTTGTTGCGTTGCCATCCCCTCATCATTCATCATATAAGACCTGCGCCTCTCACAGTTTTCTCTCCTTCTCTCTCTTTCTCGACAACTTGCACCCCCTCATCACTTTCTCATCATTTCAAGCAACAAAATTCAAACATATGGATCTCGCAAACATGGCTGACGGCGTCAACATCGAAGAACTTAACATGACCTACGAGGAGCTTGCCGACCTCGAAAGGGAATTTGAGGATGTCGAGACTGAGATCAGTAGGTCTTCACTGGCTTTTTTTTCATCATTGAGCTCATATAGATTTGGCCTTCCATGCATGGTCACCACTGGGTATACGAAGATAAGCTCGAACGCCAGTACTAACTCGCTTCCGTAGTCCGTCAACAAGAAACGCTCCTGAAGCCCCTCTATGCGAAGCGGGAAAAGGCAGTTGCTAAAATTCCCAACTTCTGGCCCTTGGTCTTCGAGCAGGCACCACCGGACGTCGATCAGTACGTCCAGCCCTCGGATTCCGCCGTGATCCTCTCCTCCTTGAAATCCGTCTCAGTATCCCACTTTGAGATCGAGAACGGCGGCAAGGGAGACCCTCGCAGTCTCTGCATCAAACTGGAGTTTGACGAGAACGAGTACTTTGAGAACAAGGTTCTCGAGAAGAAGTTCTGGTACCGCCGCTCCAAGGATGGCGATGCCAGTCTCGTCAGTGAGCCTGTCGCTATCAAATGGAAGGAGGGCAAGGACTTGACCGAGGGCATGCTCGACCTGGCCATCAAAGTCTGGGAGAACGACAAGAAGCAGCCCAAGTCCAACGGTGACAGCAAGAACAAGATCAAGAAGCCCGCCGACTACACCGCCGACGAGAAGGCACTGCTGGAGAAGATCGAGGCTGCAGGCCTTGGTGGTGTGTCTTTCTTTGCTTTCTTTGGCTATCGAGGAGAGGACATCTCAGAGGAAGAAAGCCGCCTTGCAAACGAGGAGGACAAGAAGAAGCGGGCCCAACGTGCTGCTGGCGACGCCCCCGAGTTGGTTGCCGCTGAGGAAGACGAGGACGATGACGAGGAAGATGATGACGAGGACGACCCGTTGGCTCTCGAGATCTTCCCCGATGGTGATGAGCTCGCCATTGCCATCGGCGAAGATCTTTGGCCCAATGCTCTGAAGTACTTCAGTAAGATTCTGTCTTGAGACTTTCCGTTCGAGGGGATAACTGCTAACCGTTACATAGCTCAAGCTATGGACGCTGATGCCATCAGTGATGTCGAATTTGAAGACGATGAAGACGATGAGATGGATGACGCTAACGATGACGACGAAGTTGTTCCCGCCGCTGAGGGCAAGCCCGAATCCCCCTCCAAGAAGAGAAAACACTGAAGAGGGTTAGCGACGGAGCGTTTCCAGTGAGCGTACGCTGCGATTCCCATCATTTCACCAACTCATCGTCCACACACATATATATATGATATATACATGGACAGGTTTGGTTGAAACGATCCTGGAAATGGGGCTTTTAATTCCTTTTACTTTGATACCACGATCACCAAAAGTTTATAGATAATTGATTTTCCAACAACCGAATACTGCTCACTTCCCAAAGATGACGCAGTAATCTGTTCTGGCTATGCCCGCATGCAGTATGCAGGTACAGGCCGCCATCGATGGGGGGTTTTTTTTTTTGCCCAGGCCTGCATGATTATATTTCAGACGACGAGCTGCCGGGCAGTGAAAAGATCGGCTATGGTTTCTCAATCGAGCCGGTGTTTTCGAGGAGAACGCTTACCAGTTGCATTGAATTTGAGACACAATTACCCCCCTCATACTACTTACATGTATTCAGGCGGGTAGTATGCATTGGATGCTACCGTTACCGAGAGCGCGCTGAAATGTAGCTGAAGACAATTGACAACCTTGGAACTCAATTCTATTCGCAGCATTCCAAGCTTAATGATAACCACAAGCGATCAACTCTTGGCACCATCTCATCATCATCTCTAATTATTATTTGCTCTTATTACTCTATTCTTGTAAAGCTCACACAAGTGATCTACAATGAGCGACGGTATGACGAACTACCTGGTAAGAGGGTGAATCTCCCGTTCTCTTTGTTGTTTCAAATTGCCCTCTTTTTTTTTCTCCCCCATCCATTCTAGACCCCTACCCACCCCCGGCTGCTGCATCCCGTTTTTGAGACAAAGACGACCAACGACTCCGCCGGGATCGAACCTGAGCTGTTTCAGACCTTCGCGATTCGACAGCACTGCCTCCTCCTCGCTCGAAGCTCTGCTTGCTTGCTTGGTACTGCACGCGACCTTTCACAGGTTTACTCATGGAAATGTCCCACCACCCTAAAAAGGACTGAAGCTCAAATGACGGGTATTCAGATGTCCGACCAGGATATTTGACCCCGTACTCCATGGATTGGCGCCCTTCGAGAAGATGAACCGCCCGATGTTGTTCAATGAAAACAAACCCGCACAGGCATACCTAGGTATGATGCATGCAGTACGACGAAGGTGAAGGTGAAAGGTCGCTACGGTGGTGGTAGTGGTGGCGGCGGCAGTGGCAGTGGCAGGGCATTGCAGGGTAGGGCAGGGCGGCTGTTACAGGAGCTGTGGCCGTTTTCTGCAGTGTCGTTCCTAATTAGGAGCTTTCGATCTCTTATTCTCACGTTCCCATATCCTCCCTTTCTCTATTATTATCGCTTCTAGATCGAAGCTTCATTCACCTCATCTTTTTTCTTCTTCTTCTTTTTGTTTCGTTTCGCGCAGGTCTGGGCCGCGATCTCCTTTTTCCTTTCCTTTCTTACTTACGTCTTACTAACTACCACTTGTTTCTTTCTTCACCTGCTCCTGGCCGAGTCTTTGTTGTTGCTATTGCACATTCGCTTCGCTTCGTCCTGGTGACCTAATTCGCTTCTACTTCGATCATTTTATTTTTGTGTCTCGTCTGTCGTATCAGAGAGAAAGGCCAAGATAAACGACTTCGTATTCCTGTACTGTATTCAAGTCTGACAATACGCGCCACCCCCGGCCCCCATCTAGTCAGAGTGGTGTACAGATGCCATAAAGGACATGGTGACATACTAAGCGAACTCGCCTTGTCTTTCATCTTGAAGGTGAACCCTCTTTTTGGGGAGGAATCTTGAATCAATTACATTCTTTTTCTGCTTCATCACACTCATTCCATAATGCGACCTACACTGGGTGCCGCAGGCGTCATAAGCCTGCTGGCGGGTCTTACCAACGCCATAGACGTTAATTGGGACAGTGAAGGTATGTAAGCTGGGCGGTTTCTATTGCGTTCCTGTTGAACTGAACTGACATGGCGTCGTGGTCCCGCAGACTCGATCAGAGAGGCAGCAAGCACAGCGGCTTTTGGCCTGTTGAAATACTATACCGGCAACAACACCGGCGATGTGCCGGGCAATCTACCAGATCCATATTTCTGTACGTCTGTCGAAGAAGTGCTGAATCGCGAAACGAGCAGCGCAGCTAATAATGTGATAGGGTGGGAAGCCGGGGCCATGTTCGGAGCCATGGTAGACTATTGGTTTTACACGGGCGATGACACATACAACGCCGTTACGCTTCAGGCCATGCTGCACCAGGTCGGTGACGATAAGGACTACATGCCCAAGAACCAAACGAGCACGATGGGGAATGACGATCAAGGCTTCTGGGGTATGTCTTGTTTTGCTTGCCTACGGAAGATTCTATTATAGACCTATTGGGTTATCTAACCTCTCTCTTCCTCGTTGCAGCTATGACGGCCATGATGGCGGCCGAGACGAATTTCGAAAACCCGCCCGACGACCAGGCCCAATGGCTCGCCGTGGTGCAGGCCGTCTTCAACGAGTACGTCGAGCGGTGGCAGGACGCCGAGAACACGTGCGGCGGGGGCCTGCGGTGGCAGGTGTTCACGTTCAACAACGGGTTCAACTACAAGAACTCCATCTCGAACGGGTGCTTCTTCAACATCGCGTCGCGCCTGGCCCGGTATACGGGCAACCAGACGTACGCCGACTGGGCCGAGAAGGTGTGGGACTGGATGACCGAGGTGCAGTTCATCGACGCGGACTACAACATCTACGACGGGGCCGGGGTCGAGGACGGCTGCACCGCGATCAACCGCGCCCAGTGGACGTACAACGCCGGCATCTTCCTGCAGGGGGCCGCCATGCTGTACAACTTCACCGACGGCGACGCCAAGTGGCAGCAGCGGACCCAGAGCCTCATGGACCGCACGCTGGCCTACTTCTTCGACGACGACATCGTCGTCGAGCGGCCCTGCGAGTCCTTCGGCTTCTGCGACAACGACCAGCAGAGCTTCAAGGGCTACCTGATGCGCTGGCTCGCCTCCACCACCCAGGTCGCCGCCTTCACGCGCGACGCCCTGATGCCGGTGCTGCAGGCCAACGCCCGCGCCGCGGCCCAGCAGTGCTCCGGGTCGACGGGCGCGCCCGATTTCAAGGGGGTGTCGGGCACGGCGTGCGGCTTCAAGTGGACGAACGTGACGGGCGGCGGCGGCGGCGGTGCGGGCTTCGACGGCCTCGTCGGCGTCGGCGAGCAGATGAGCGCCATGTCGGCCATGCAGTACGCCCTGCTCGACTTCGGCGACCAGCGCCAGGTCAAGGCGCCCGTCACCGCCGACTCGGGCGGCACGTCCAAGGGCGACGTCAACGCCGGCGCCACCACCGAGTCCAAGATGCCGCCCCCCCTGGCCGCCATCACCACGGGCGACCGGGTCGCCGCGGGCTTCGCCACCACGGCGATCCTGTTCAGCGTGCTGGGGGGCAGCTTCTTCGTTATGAAGGAGTGAGTGAGTGAGTAGACGGAGCAGATCGACAGATAGAGAAAAAAAGTTTTCATCGAAAGAAATAAATGAATGGATGAATGGATGTCTATGTCGAGTCGGGGGGGGAAATCTTTAGACGCCCGCTCATTGGGTTCGGGTTTTGAAAATACATAGTCTAAAGCCATATAGATATCACGCAAGACCGGGGATTGGCTGGGAATTGGATTTTGGATATGATATCCCTGGCGGGCATATCATTAGGAAGCTAGGTATCGATCTATCTACCTAGTCTACCTAGGGTACTTATTATCACTCATGGGCGGCGTTTCGAATGGGAGTTCTAGGGGGTTGGGATGCGGATTGCCTTGGTTTGAAGGCCCGAACGCTTTGGGTATACAGACACATCTATATATAGGAGGGACCGGAGTATATCGACATGAATATAAATACGTGAAAACGATATGCTACATCCATCTTTCTATCGTGGATTCCCTCAAAAGATAGACTAGTCATGGCTGACAAGAGATAGGATTTTGCTGTCAGACAGACAGGAGGAATGGAATGGATGTGATTTCAAGACGAACGGATGGATGGATATAGGGGTATCATCTATATAATGTATGCTGTTTCTGTCGGCGATGTTTGACCCTAACCTAAATAAAACCTTCTGTCCATATATGTGATATCGATACATGAACTGTTGTACATACATACTTACATACAAGGGCTGTTCATACGGTCTACCTACCAGTCTCGAGTAGGTGAGATCTGAATGGAATATGTCAGAAATGTTTCATAAGCGCAGCGAATACGGGGTCCTACCCGCAGTCAAAGCCTTGATGACTCCTTGAGGCAACTCACCACCACCACCACAGAGTCACTATCCCTTACTCATCCCCCTCCCCCTCCTCCTCCCCCTCGCTCCCATCCTTCCCCTTCCCCTTCTCCTTCGAATTCTTCTTCCCCGCCGGCGCCCCCTGGTAGAACAGCCTAGCCACGCCCCCGACGCCGCCGTCCATCTTCTTCCGCTCCATGACGCCCGGGACGCCCTCGGCCGCCTCCCGGACCTGGTCGAGCACGGCCTGGGCCTCGGCCTGGCCCGCGGCGCGCCCGCCCCGCTTCCGCGCCATCATGACGTCGACGCTGAACCCCTTGGCCAGGAACTCGCGCAGCCGCCGCAGCTTGTGCGAGAGGTCGTGGGGGGAGATGGCCCAGTTCAGCTCGAGCTCCTTGCGCCCGACCTCGCGCCGCCGCGCCTCCCGCTGCGCCTCGGCGAACGCCGCCTCCTGCGCCACCCGGTCCACGATCCGGCAGATGGCCGCCTGCGACCGCAGCATCGAGACTCGATCCGATGACGACGACGACGACGAGGATGCCGATCCGGATTCTCCTCCTCCTCCTTCGGAGGAGGCTGGGGGTGGCGGCGCGACCATCTCCAGGGTGTGCGTCCGCCGGTCCAGCTCCGCCAGGACGTCGGCGGTGCGCCGCGGCTCCGACAGTGTGCCCGCCGCCCGGTCGGAGATGCGGACCCATTTGTAGGGTATGGCCGAGTTGATCAGGTTGCGCCTGTTCTTCTTGGAGGCGCCTTTTCCGCCATTGTTGTTTTTCCCGCCGCCGGACTTGGAGCTGGCGAGGCGCGAGAGGCACGGCGTCGTGGTCAGGGCCCGGGCTTGTTGGGGCGACGGCGACTGTGGTGGTATGCGTACTGCGGTGCCGCCGGCTCTGAGGGGGAGGAGGAGGGCATGCCTTGGGGATGATGATGATGACGCCGCGGCGCCGGTGTTGGGGAGGACGAAGACGCGGCGGAGGGCCCGCGCGGGCGAGAACAGACAGCGGTGGCTGCTACTGCTACTCATTTTCGACGGTTTTGATGAGGTGCCGTAAATGGGATAGCTCTTCTTATGTTGAAGCTTTAGGATTTCGAGGCCAATTGGGGTGATGTGATAGGTGAGATCGCAGGAAGAACAACGGAGGAAAGGAGAGAGGTTTTTTTATTTTGAAGTGATCGACAATGCGATGCAAAAGAGTTGGAGAATTAAACTAGGAGCTGCAGGTCGGCAACCAATCACGATACAGCTTGGCCGCTAGCTAGTACAGGGGTTCGGGATCTGGGTTACGCCGCCAAGACATGGTCATGGTTGCCCGTCTGGAAAAAGGATCCCAACTGAGGCTCAAAAAAGCCTTATGCAAGCCTCGTCTCATCTCATTCAACTTTTGACCACATCTTGTACCAGTGAAATAGACTTAAGTACTTGCTGATTTCCAATACGGATTGTTTCACTCTCCATCATCCGCCCATCGGATGTGCAAGTATACACCAGCTGGATAACTCACGCTACCACACACCCCCATGCATGAACTGCTCGACCGGACGACCATGACGTCGCCATTCTCCTCCTCTCCCTGATATTCCTCAAACCAATCAACCAACCATCAGAACAACCAGCATCAAGCCACCACATTATACACGCACCCACCACCACCCATTTCAGCCTCTAGCCTACCCCCTACCCAATAAAAAAAAACCGAAAAAAAAGAAAGAACTCAATCATGCCGCCGCCCTTCGGCCGCCGCCTCCGACACCTATTCCTCGGCCACCCGGTCCGGCTCTTCTTCGCCACGGTCCAGGGCTTTGCCGCGCTGCACGTGTTCTGCAGCCACGGCCTCAGCCTGGCGCCCGGGTGGGGCCCGTCGATGCTGCCGACGTTCCACGCGACGCGGGAGTGGTTCGTGACGGACAAGCGGTACCGGCGGGGCCGCGGCGTCGCCGTCGGCGACTGCGTCGCCTTCGCCATCCCCGACTATGAGCCCGGCCAGCAGGGCGTCAAGCGCGTCCTGGGCATGCCGGGCGACTACGTCCTGCTGAACTCGCCGCCAAACGTGGAGACAGGAGGCGCAGCGGAGACCACCCTGATGGCGCGGAGGGCCGGGGAGAATATGATACAGGTATGTTTTTTGTTGTCGTTGTTGTTGTTGTTGTCGTTGTTGTTGTTGTTGTTGTTGTTGTTGTTGTTGTTGTTGTTGTTGTCGTCGTCGCTACCTAGGGTATTTTTATTTTGGGGGGGGGGGGGGGGGGGGGCGGGCATTCCATCACAGTCATCGATCAAGGGAGGCGTTTTGGGCAAACGATTTTAAACAAATGAATAATGCATCGCTAACCACCACCAACAACCCCCGAACCCCCAACCACACAGGTACCCAAGGGCCATTGTTACCTCGTCGGCGACAACCTGCCCTGGTCCAGAGACAGCCGGGAATTCGGGCCTCTGCCTCTGGCTCTCATCAAGGGGAAGGTCACGGCCAAGGCGTCGATGGACAGCGGCGGGTGGTGGCCACCGAGCTGGTTCACCAGGATAGAGAGCGGGCTGCAGAAGGTCCAGCCCGATTCCAGATAGCGTACGTACTTGGGTAAGGGCCCTGAGCTCAGGAGAGAAATAAGAACAAAAGATGGTGGTTACTGTGATTAATTTAAGTATTTATAATATTGACTCTTCGTCGGGGCCAAACTACCTATCTCTGTAAATAAAGCTGTTTTATGATGTTGCTTCGCACCTGGGGGTGTGCGTTTTGGGGGGGTGGGCGAAAAAGGGGTTGGTGGTACAAACTGGGTACTGGATATCATCTTCGTGGGACAAGACAATGGGTGATGGTGTATGTAAGTACAGAGAACTCGAAAATAGGCCCCCTCTCTGTCTTTCTTTGGTTGACAAAAAACAACAACAACCGTGGTACAAATGGAACCATCTTCGTCTTCGGATGCAAGCTCTAGAAAATTGATCAGACTTGCAAACACCAAATGCGCCGCCGAACCCGCAACAATGAGCCTTTACCGTTGCGGGCATGCACCTGAGTAAAAAGGAAAAATTTGACCAAGAGAGACCTCCCCCGGACCAAAACCAAAACAAACTAGCTCTGACGGTATTACAAATGCCTGCTTATATAGATACGCCACAAACACCACACCTTGTCGCCATGTCCGATGAGGATGCCGGAAAGAAATTAGACTCAGAATGCTGATGGCTGAAGAGAGAGGTTCGAATGGATGAAATTCTTTCACCCGCCTCATCCTTCAATGTGGGCTTTCGACATGCTTTGACCGAGTAATTCGAGGCAGCGCTGAGCCAGGTTAATAACCTCGCTCTCGTCATCTTCTTCGTATTCGTTGTCCGACTCCATTTGTCTGTTCGCAATCTGCTTAATCATTTCGACGATCTCCTCCGACTTTCCAATATGCCCAATCAACGTCTTATCTTCGGATTCGAGCAGTTGAAGAAGTGTCCAGATCGCGATATGCTGGAAAGTGGCATCTCCGCTAGCAAGGAATCTGCTTAGGTAGCCATGGATTCCACCGTTGGGCTCCAACCAGTCTTGTATGAATATAGAATAGTCACCAACTGCATTTCGTATTAGCACGATACTTCTCCGAAAGGGGGAACAAATGATGAGAATGCTTTACCTTTCGAAGACAGATTGCCGAGCGCGGCAGCACTGTTTCCCTGCACCTCGATGCTCGGGGAGTGGGTCAGGGGAATGAGAACGTCAAATACACCAAGGTTCAACAGGTGTGCCTTCAAGTCATCGGAGAGCGCCAAAACAGCAATGGCCGCCGTCATCTCAGACTGCACGGTCACTGGTACGTCCAAAACGAGCTGCTTGCACTTTTGGACCGCGCCAGCTTCCAGCACCAACGCTTTGTTCCTATCAGAGCTGGCGGCAAGATTCCGGAGAGTCGAAATGGCGTGGCATTGAATCTCTTCATTGTCCGCAGTTCCCAGGAGGTCGACCAAGGGCTTGAGGAAGCCGGCCTCTATGATCGGAGATTCGTTCAGTGGGTGTATAGAGATGTTGCGAATACACGCTACGGCTGATAGGATGAGAGGGAGATAAGATGACTGAAGTAGCCGCAGCAAGGGGCCTAGCCCTTGTGCTCTAACAATATCGAGCTGGTACTTCTCGTCCGAAGCTAGGTTTCGCAGGGCCAAGGCCGCTTGACATTGTACCTTGGGCGACGAAGAATCCATCAGGTTTACCAGAGACTGGACAAGCTTGGTCTCGGACGAAGCTAGCTTTCTCCGGTTGTTCGAGTCCACTGCGATGTTGCTGAGCGCCGTTGTGCAGTAATATTGTACGTCGGTATCGGGTGAAGACAGAAGTTGAACCAGTACGGGAATGGCGTTTGCCTCGACGAGCTGTTGTCGGTTCTCATCTACACGATGGGTCAGATCTTTCCACCGTTCTTCCTACAGGCAGATAGCGCACGCTGGCATACGTACCTGAATGTGTCATATTGAGAAGTGCACCCGTCGCATTTCGCTGAACCCTCATGTCCCTAGACTTGGCCAGCTGAGTGAGAGGCACGAGTGCCCCTGATCGTGCAATCTTTGCCTTGTTTTCCTCATGGGTGGCCAAGTTGGTTATACATCCGACCGCGTTGCATTGTACCTCGACATTTGGCGATTTCATCTGCTTGTTGAGCTGGCGCAGACCACCCAGATTCACGATCCGAACTTTGTTCTCAGCTAGCCGGATATGTCAGTGTGTGTAGGAAAACGAACATTTCCAAGAGCACGACGTACTGTTGACAGCCAGATTTCCCAGCGCGGCACTAGCGGCCCTCTGGACCTCTATATCGGGGCTTTGTAGCAGCCAGAGGATAGGGTCTAGGGTATCTTGATCGACTTCGCGTACATCTTCACATTATCAGCTTCGTGTTTCCGCCCGAGTATCTTGTATCGGCGGAGATACATAGTTTGCTTGGCAAGAAGCAAGCAACGGGGACTGCAGCCCTTCTGTAAACACCCCCCCTTTACACGACGTACCTCTCTCGGTGATCTCTGCAAAGGTCAAGCTTGCGCTCCTCTGCAGGTCGATATTCTCGGAGTAGACCAGAGTAGTCAAGGCTCGTAGAGGTTCGCCGGAGAAGAAGTCGGTTTCGCCGCGCTGGATCATAGTCAGCTCGGAATTGCTAGAGCTGTGTGAGGTGTAGGACAGGCGATGAGTAGCACGCACGTTCTCAAGATACTGGAGCAAATCGGCGACAGCCTCTCTCTCGCTGTCAGCGAGCACAGGCTCGTAAAGTCCATCGCGGGATTTTCCTAGAGCAGTTCAGCGCCTGGCAGGTTCTGGGCGGTATTGGTCGGATAGTTGGCGTACCTCCGCAACATGACTGACAGACACCCATCGCTACGGGTTAAAGTGAAATTCAGCAATCGGTGACGATGACGATGAAGATGACGATGACGATGAAAGAGGTGATCGGGGATGATGGAATTTCGGGGGAGCGTGTGTTGTGGTGGTGCCCAGTTGGTGGAGGCTCTGTTACATTCGTTGGTACAGCCGGAAGCCGACCCGCAATGTTTTGGTGTTGGGTACTCCGAACAGTAGTAGGCCTCAAATAAGCGTGCTTTCTGGGTCTGGCCTATCCTCTGGCGTCTCGAGAGGGGAACAGGTGCCAAAAAGTGGCAGTATCTACTGCTACTACTGCTATCGACAGGTCGGGATGGCGATGCCAGGCGGAAACTTGCCGATGGTCATGCGAAGCAGACCGAGCGAGTCGAGTTGTTTGGGGGAGGGGATAGAGAAGAGCGGGCGAGTGAGCGAGCAGGAGGTGAGGCAACAGATGTTGTTGTTCCCAATGGCTAACCTAAATGTTTTACGAAGACCTCCCAAGGTTGGCCGGTATTGCGTAGTGGACGCCTTAACAACCCTGTTCCCAGTTCCGTCAGTGTAAGTACACACTCACTGTAGTACATACCTAGGTACCTAACTTAGGTGTTAGCCCTGGCCCTGGCACTGGAGGTGCTCGGCGCAGTCGCTACTGCGCTCCAGGGCTAGAAATACGGCGGTGGGTGGCGCCCAGTACCACTGGTGGAGACTCCACTGGTGACCGGTGACTGGTGACTGACTGGTGGGCTGCTGGCTGGATCTAGAAAAATGAGAAGTACTTCGTACCTAGGTACAAGTGGATGTGGGAAGGGACGAAGCCGATGACTTGACTGGTTGGAGCTTGGGAAGCTGGGAAAGTGGTCAAATAGCAGCCGGGCCAACCACCTCTCTTTCAGCGGGTCCATGATCGGTTTCACTTGTTGATAAGGCCACCTGAAGCATCATCTCACTCATTCTGGCATCACTCATTGATTTTGCTATTACAAACATCACACATAAACTCATTTCATACCGCGAGGCCTACCTAGGCTTGCAGGCCTGGGACCATTTCCACGACGCCTCCACCCGTTTGGTTTATACAGTAGATTGTATTCTTCAGTGAGAACTGTACGATGTGATCTCTACTTCCAGACATAAGAGTTCTACGGCACCGAATCCTGATGAAGGATCAAACATCGTCGCATTCCGTCGCCGCACACTCTGACACTATGGATTCTGTGGCAGAGCATGGAACTGCCAGCAAATGATGATCAAAGCATTCGATTTTGAACCCTTGAGACCCTTGAGCTTCTGACCTGACGTAGGCAGCTATCCAGTCCAGGGTAGGACAGCCTAGAGAGGTCCCCGATTGTCTCATATTCTTACCACTTCAGGACAGCTTTACAGCAAGCCGCTACCTACCTAGATAGGTACCCACCCGGTCATCCACCCCATGAGATCCTAATGAAACTATTTTCCACATACTACCTCTAGATTATTATTATTATTAGCTTGTGAAGACGATAACGCTACACGCGTCCACGAAGCTATTCCCATCTCCCCATCGAAGAGGACATGTTCCTTTTAAATAAATGTCTTGAAAAGCTCACCGCCAGTGGAGTCGCCTACGCAGCAAGGAGGTTGTTAACCAAGGTACCGGAGAGCCGAAGGGACCTAAGATGGACTCCTTTCTAACAAGATGCTGCTCTCAGCAGATACCTCTATGTAGTTGATCACGGTCTATCTGAGACGATATTCTTAGGAAGATGGAAGTCAAGTGACCACACCTGCGTGATATGGAACCAGGAAAACAATCTGGCAAGGCTCAGGCCGCAACACTTTCTTGTTCCCATCTATCCGACTCAATATCTCATCATACCCTCCTTGGTTGCCGTGTTGCCCTCCCTTCCGACGCGCTTGGGTGTCAGATGACGGTTATCTTGATAGCACCGCCTTGGACTTTTCCATCCATGGGACCAACATCATAGTATCGATGACTCAAAGAAGAGACCGGCTATTCAAGTCCAGGCAGCACAATGGACAAGCACATTTGATTCTACCGCTTCAACACGATTCAAATAAACAGCGTGCCCCGTCTGTTCTACCCCATCCCATCTATGACGCTGGATCACTTTCCGAAAGCTCTACCTAGGTACTCTGCAGTTAACCAGCTCTGCCTGTCCCCCCCCCCCTAAAGTGTGACATAGCAACAATTTGGACACGACTTTTTTTTTCCATCACAATGTGATATGATCCCACGTCGGAACTATGGCCGCCAGCATCAATTCAAAGTCAAGCCGCCTCCTAATATTCTGCGTCTTTATTTGTAATACGACGATTTTGCCCTGCCTCCGGGCTGTGAAGTGATTACAAAACGGTTATCATCCAAGGTTGTGCTACCCCCTAAATAGGTCCAGTGTAGTGGGGGAGGGAGACATACGTCACTGTTCGCGAGTATGGCAGAATCCCCAACCTTAGAAGAGGTAAGGTTAGGCCCAAGGTAAAAGGAACCGAACGCAACAGCTGGCAGCTATTGAGGCGTACAAATTTATCATCTGCTCCCAACGAATGATACTCATCTGTAGTAATCTAGCCCGCGATGAGCTCGAGATGTCCAACTATGTGTGCATGAAAAAGAAAAAGAAAACCGTACCACGATAGCAGATATCATGCACCTTAAACAGTGTGTGAGCCTCGCCTACATACATGTAGTCTAAGCTGAAGGTCATGGATATCTATCTGTAAGGAGTAGGTAGTTTCAATTTGCCTGTGCGACGACCACTTTGAGGCTATCATGCGTAGCTGCATAGCATAGAAATAGCTTCAGCATGTTGCTTGTCAGTCCAGGGCATTTTCTTAATTTTTGTACGTGTGCCGATGAGTACATATCTTCCTAGGTACATACATACTTAGGCCGAGTCGACATATCTGCCCAGCGCATCGCATCCAATACCCCCCAGTCCCAATAAGCAGCCAACCAACCCCTCCAAAAAACCCAGGTGGGCTATCTGCTATCTCTAGGTACAAGTTTGATCATTGATCGTCAGTGAGAATTGCCCACTCGCCCACCCGATCATCAGTCGTTGCCAGGGTCGACCAGTCCGGACGAAGAGCTTTCTAGAATTTATTGCGACAACCTCCTGAAAACTAAAAATAACTCTCGTCATCGTCGTCGTCGTCTTGAGGCCAAGTCAATCTGCCACATTCTTGCAAAGTTATCCCACACTGACTGTTACTACCTGGTTGTGTCTATAAGTCCCTAAGGGCCCCCTTTTCCCCACCCCTCTCCAGGGCTCTTTTCCTCAGCACATTCGGCCAGTCACCTACCGGTACACTTCAATTGTTACCATGCTACGGGCTACTATCTACCTGTAGACTGACCTCGAGAGCTGCCAACCTTCGACCTCCAGCTGCGATACCTGGCGACCTCCAGCTACCAACCGACCGATCCGGGTGTCTGCAGGTAGTATCTCAATTAAGAAGCCAGGCCAACTCCCAGACACCTGGGCACTGACATACACACACCCGACGCCCGACCTCGGCGAGACGGACGTTCCACCAGAATCCCACCGCGCCCAAAGCCTAAGCAGTTCGACAAGACAAAAAAACGACGATGGACGAGCTCTCGTCGATTCCTGGACCTGGACAGCCTAATGACAGCCACGAGAGGTCAGCCAACCGGCTGCAGCATGCGCCGACCGCAAACCTAAATCCAAACCCCGCTATGTCGGCCATGTCATCAGCACCACCACCACCACCAGGACTACCACCAGGACTACCACCGATGCTTCGAGCTGGTCACGAGCTCCCCTTCGTACAGCCGTCCTCCTATCTTCTGAGACCCAAATCGCGGAGTCGTACAATACCAGCCCCAGCGACACCAATGAGTCCCATAGACGAGGAGCAGGTACAAGGCCTGGTGAGTAGGCTATTTTCGCTTTCGCTTTCGCTTCCCTTTCCGTTTCCGCTTCCTCTTCTGCTTTGCTCTCCCTTCTTATGCTTTCTTCTATATTTTGCTGCCTGACGTCGCCGTCGCCGTCGCCCTCGCTCTCGCTCATCCCCCTTCTCCCTCGGCCTTACCTTGCCACGCTGTCTGTCTGGCTGTCATCTGGCTGCGAGGTGCCTCGCACGACCATTGACCAGCTCGCCTTCCATCGCCGAACTGACCTTGCTCGATTTCCTAGAAAGGCCTGCGCGACTTTCTTCGTGTCAGAACCAGTTACGACGTCCTACCGCTTTCATTCCGCCTCATCGTTCTCGACAATAACCTCCTCATCAAGAAGAGCCTCAACATCCTCGTGCAGAATAGTACTAGATAGATCCCTTCTGGAATGGCTCGAACGACAGCTGACCTCTGATCTACCAGGTATCGTCTCTGCACCATTGTGGGATTCGCACCATTCGAGATTCGCCGGTCTTCTGACCGCCACAGACTACATCAACCTGATCCAATATTACGTCCAGTTCCCCGAGCACATTGACGATGTCGAGAAGTTTAGGTTGAGTAGTCTTCGTGGTACGCAACACCCCAGCGTTGGGCGTTGAACATGCGGGGTAAGGCCTTGCACAGAACGAGAGGAGAAGCTGACTTGTTGGGCTCTCTTTGTAGAAATTGAGAAGGCGATCGGCGTCCTCCCCCTCGAAACCGTTTCCGTGCATCCGTCGAGGCCCTTGTACGAGGCGTGTAGTCGCATGCTTAAGAGTCGTGCGCGACGCATACCCCTGGTCGATATTGATGACGAAACCGGCAGGGAGACGGTTGTCAGCGTCATTACACAGTATCGGATCCTCAAGTTCATCGCCGTCAACACGGAGCAACATACGATGCTCCTCAAGAAGACGGTACGGGAAATCGGTCTTGGCACGTATTACAAACTCGCCACGGCTACGATGTCTAACACGGTGCTCGAGGTGATCAACCTGATGGTGATGCACAACATTTCGGCCGTGCCCGTGGTAGATAAGAACAACGTCGTGCTGAACGTGTTCGAGGCGGTGGATGTGATACCCTGCATCAAAGGTGGTGACTGGGAAGAGCTGAAATCTACCGTTGGCGATGCATTATCCAAGAGGCCGGAAGACTACCAGGGCATATATACTTGCCAGGAAGACGACCGGCTCGACTCCATCTTCACCACACTGCGGCAGTCGAGGGTGCACAGGTTGATAGTGATTGATGATAACTGGCACCTGGTAGGTATCATATCCCTCTCGGATATACTCAAATATGTCCTGTTCTACGGTGAGGAGGGCAGCTACTTCGCGCAGAAGTCATGATTAAACGGCCAAGGGTTCCAAGGAAAACGGAAAATGCGGCTTGGAAACGGCTGACAAAGAGGGTTATGGGATACTGCTTCAGGCATTGCAAGGTGTATTGGCGTTGGGAAGACTGGGAGCTGGTTGCATAAGGGATTCAAATCAGTGTTGATTTGCAGGCTTCCCTTTACTTTGTGATTCCAGATCATGAGCCGACGAGGATTCTTCGCCGCTCCCCCAGCGAATGGGGACAGGAAGACTGTTTAGAATTGGAAAAAACCTGCAATCCGAACATGGACACTCGTGAAAAGCCCCTTTTCGTCACCTGATAAGGGCTCGTGCCTGTGTGCGTCTCTGTGAGAGGTTTGCCCCTGGAGATCTAGGCCTTCAGAGGTGGCCTCGGGAGGAATATATCCATCTATCTGCCTGTACATTTCTATCTGTACATGTGTGTTCTTGGTACACTTACCAAGAGGTATATATGGAGGACTTGCCTTCCTAACCTTGAGCAATTACTTCATAGCCAATGCTGGTTCCAGGGGGGAAGGCAGGTGCTGTCTTACGCCCGCAGCTTATCAATCAGCACTCGTCGTGAAGGAAGGTGAACTTTAACAAACAGATGGATCGAGTCGGCTAAGGACCATGACCGAGCTGAACCTCGGGCTCCTATAATACCTAAGTACACCTCACTGAACAGCACGCCAGTATGCGTCTGTTGCTACACATGGTTCTTCAGATATTCTGAAGTCTATTTAACTCATTTGCTCTAATTCGTTGAGTCGCTCAGATGCAGTCTTATCAGCGAGCAGATCCCCCTTCTCCTAAAGGAAAAGAACGCGCCACATGGTCAACTTCTTCACAACCTCTTGCGTTTCCTCTCAAGAAGTCGATTCGCAGACATCCTCTCACGCAATCAACATTCACTAAACCTCAGACATCGCTTAATAAATCGGAGACGGTCGGGAAAATCAAGGCCCCTGGGGACACCAATCACGAGAGACACGGCAGCACCACAACGTGGACAAGTTCCAGTGCCGATATTGGCTTGCTTTCCGAAACCGAAGACGCCGACGACCGACAGCATTTGGTGAACGAGTACAATCGCCTGGCGGAGAAGGTCGAGCAAATTTTACCACTTACAGGCTTCTGGGAAAGACACTGACGTTTACGACAGCATGGAATCCGATTGCTCATGCCCGGAGATTTTCCAACGACGACAGTAAGTCGAAGCCCTGACGCAATAGAAGGAAGCTCACATGGCCCCAGGCAAGTGCTTCTATGTCACTGCCCACCCGCAGGGGAAGTTGGTTCTCGAGACTGTTACAACAGACTTCCACGGCTGAGCCAGACCATCATCATCACGGCGAAAAGCACGAACATAAGCATCGACATCGGCATCGACATCGCCGGCACCGCCGCAGTGTAAGCGATATTGCTCTGAACAATATCTACCATGAGAAAGGGGATAGTCTGAAGGGCGAGAATCTGCGATCACTGGTTCGGCTATGTGGTAAAAGTCAACTATATTTGCCTACGGAGTATTCTCCTTTCTCTGCTTTAGTCTTGCCAACATGCTTCAGAGCGCTGGCTCAGCCTCTGATACAAGAAGGTCAGCTCATCATGGCACAATAGCCTCAATATTCCCCTCCAGCTGACAGGGACATATAGTCGATACACGCGGCATATTTCGTGTGTCTGGCTCGGTTCGTGTTGTGAATGCGCTATACGATTATTACTGCGCTGGTCGAGATGCCGATGATATATCTAGCACGACACGCTGTCCAACGCTTCCGACCCATATCAAGTACAACGTCCACGATATTGCTTCGACATTCAAAAGGCTTTTGGCTGGTCTACCAGGCGGTATCCTTGGCTCGTTGGCTCTGTTCGATGGATTGGTTGCGATTCACAGTCAACTGCACGGCGATGCCGAGAATACCAAAACCAGAGTGACCAAGCTACGGGCAAGGCTTATTGCCTTGGCCATTGGTACCGTTCAGTCCCGATACCAGAGACACCTCATATGTGCGGTATTTGGATTACTTAGTCTCGTCGGCCGAAAAGCCGAGACCACGCCCCGAGAAGACGACGAAGGTCGACCCCTTCCAACAGGTGACTTGATGGGCTATAATGCTTTGGGCATTATATTTGGGCCTCTTCTCATCGGGGACCTCATCAACGCCTACAGTATGAAATTGGCAGATCCATCAGCTGGTCTGGTGCTCTTACCCGCGACGCCCCCAAGGTCAAGGAAGAGGAAGCACAAGAAATGCAAAAGCCATCCGAAACCTATGCCCACAGCATTGACGGTAGATAAGACACATGTTGCAAATAATGTCACGGAAATGGTCTTGTTGCATTGGAGAGAAGTTGTCCGCCACATGCGAGATTCCAGTTGTATCAAAACCAGACAAGATACCGAGACAGGCTTGAGGACTCATGATAGCATACTCAAATCGTCGGCGTCGGACACATTTTCACTCAGAAAACCACCAGATTGGGAGGACTACGGGCCATCGACTCGCGGAGGAGACCGAAGTATATCCCCTGTTCCAGTCAGTCCCACACCAATAAGTAAGGTGCCGATGCTGTCAGCTCTTTGAAGAGGCTACTAACCCTCATGGCAGGACCTAGTTTGGCAGGCAAGAGTGTCTTGGCTGACACCCCTGACTCGCTGCCTATGAAGCGGCAGAGATCACGACCTTCTAGCTCAAGTTCTTCACATAAACTTCCTCTGAAGAATTCTGTGCAAACCCTATCTCCCACCATGGAAGAGAGTCCTTCTCAAGGTAGCTATACAGGCAAGGTAGATATCTCAAGCGGACGTGGTCCTATTATCGCCGTGAACCCGACTGTCCACAAAGAGCTTGCCACTGATCATCCCCGTGGTGCTCGTCCGAGATCTCAAGGGGTGTCCGAAGATGGACTTTCTCCAGAGACCCGTAAGAACCACACCATAGCAAATGTACCAATCAGAGGTTCACTGGTCTCTGGGTCAAATGAAGGAACCCCAGGAGTCAGAAAACCACGGGCTAGCCCGAAACGTCGTTCCTCGTCTCCCGGTGACATGGACACTGCTTTGCGGAGCTCCCCACAGTTCGGAAGCCATTCCGCACATCAAGAGATGGATGCCCCATTTGGCCCAGCTCCTGAAGACATCGACCATGATGTTGCCAGGGTATATAACTCATCCGCCGGACGAACACCCCTCAAGCATGATCATCAGACAAAATCGCAGAGAAAGTCAAAGGGACCATTACAAAGCAATGAAAATGACCGTGACTATTTCGCATCTAGTCTACGGGAAACAAAAGGTACTAAATCGCCGAGTTTGAGGACGTACGAGAACTTTAAGTCGTATTCCGATGAAAATTCGCCGACACCGACGCCGTCGCCGCTCAGGGGAGATGGTGTTAGCGCCCAAGGCCAAACAATCGAAGTTCCTGACCATACGAAGGAAGGTACAGGAAGGACTGAATCTCTGGCACATATAACGCCTGTGACGAGTACTGAAATGAACAAAGTCGCTGTTCGCGGGCAGAGAACTCCAAGTGAAGAGTGCAAGCCACCATCAGCATCAGCGCCTTCGCCACTACCACCACCGTCTCCTCCACCACTCCCGTTGCCCCCATTCGTTGGTCGCGAGCAGAAAACTCCAAGTAGAGAGTGCAAGCCATCACCACCATCGATAACACCCAAAAAAGACCCATCAGCCTTGACAGAGACTCCTCACCTGATCGAAAAAGTGACGAATCAGAAGGATGCGATCCCCAATATTAATTTCATTCCAAGCACGAGTCGTATCAAGAAACCAAACGCGCTCTCTCAGACTGATACGGTCAGCATGGGCTCACTAAGGAGGACCAAAGAAAAGAAGAAGTATTTGGCAGTTAGCCAGTCCTACGATTCAATCCAACAGACTGGGGCACCCTCCTCTGGAGATGAAGAACGGAGCGCACCAGATCAGAAGAGATACATGCTCACTCGACGGAACGAGATGACACGCGAGCCAAACAGTCCACCACCGGAAAAGACGAGGCCACATGAAGAGCCGTTCGCAACTAAGACCACGAGGAGACCAGCCGCGTCTGAGAACCAAAGCATATCTAGCTGTGGAAGTCAATTGAGTTCCAATCCTTCAACGTTCAAATCCTCTGGGGGTGCTGTAAAGGCCATAGCGGCTCGTTTTGATACGTCTGCCAAGAACTCACCGGCTGGCCAAGAAACAATCCTTACCGGGAGGACGCGCGGTACGACTGCGTCCCAATCTACGAAGGACTCATCCTTGAAATCCCTGAAGCTGGCGGGGGTTTCGACCGAAAGCCTGCAGCTAGATACCATCAAGCCTCATAAGGGCAGAAATAGGGAAATCTCTACACTGCTCAAAACACCTATACCATCCTTCAGCCAAAATAATCTAAGACAGACTAGTTCTCGTGCTTTCTCTGACGAAAAGCCTGCGGAGCTTAAAGCAGTTACCTTGAGACCAAACCTCACGACCAGGACCACGAGCAAGGAGCACGGGGTATCTTCAAGTCAGATGTGCGAACGCGATGGTGAACTCCGCCAGCCACCGAGCTTGGGGATGATGGTCTCTCACCCCGAGGAGCCCCCCGTCGCACAGCATATAAACTTCTTCAGACCACCTTCGTCTACATCATTGCATCGTCCTATTCAGGACACCGGCGAGGAGATTTTCTGGGGACAAGGGGACGGCAGTCCGATCCGGAGGCCTAGCCCGTCCCGGCCGGTATCATCGGGCAGCAACTCGCTCCTCTACGCCTACGTCCGCCAGCTGCAGAGGCAGCTCGGGGCGAGGACGGAGGAGGCCGCCCACCTGCGCCGCCAGCTGGACGCCCGCGAGAATATGGACGTGGGCACGCTGAGCGAGCAGCTGCGGAAGACGACGCGCGAGTGCAAGATGTGGCGCGACCGGGCCGAGGCCGCGGAGAGGCGGGTCGCCGTCTTCGAGCGGTTTATTGCGCGCGTGCGCGGACTGCGGGAGATTGCCGATCGGGAGATGGGAGTGGGGGGCAGTGATCTTGAGGAGGATGATGAGGATAAGGGTGATGAGGAAGGGATGAGTCACGCAGATTTCGAGGAGAGCTCGTCGTCCTGCGCGGAACACGGGACGACGGATCCCGAGGTGCTCAAGAAACGAACCAAGGGGAGCGGCAGCCGCATTCACCTGAACAAGAACAAGAATAACAACAACAAGAAGAAAAAGAATGCCGGGGGTGACGGAACGGGGGATGACGATGGTGTTAGTATTGTCTGGAGGGGCGAAGGGACGACGGGTCGGACGGAAGAACTCTGGGCTGCGGCGGAGGAGCTCATTCAACTTGAGGAGGATCTGCGGCGGTGGGAGGAGGTGGACCTGCGGGAAGAGGATGATGATGAAGGACAGATGTGAAAGGGAAGGGAGGGGAGGGGGAGAGGGGGTCTTATCATGGAAGGATGAATGGGTATATGTATTATCACTATGCCCTAGGTAAAAGTCACGAATAGATGATGTATTGCATTAAGTACATACATACGTTTTGTGCGTGTATGCGTTTTCTTTCTTTACTTCGTTTTCTTCTTCTCTTTTGGGGGTCTTGGTGATGTTGATGGAGGTCATTTAGTCTGGGTAGGTCGAGGTAATCGTAAAGAGGGTGGTGGTGTGAATAATAAGGGGTAAAAGTGGTGAAAAATGATGAAATGGTGAAATGGTGAAAAGAAGGGGGTTGGGGGGGGTTGGGGGGGTGTTAATCTAGTGGTTTGTAAAGAGAACCAAAGGATGAGGAGCAGAGAACAATTTTTGTTTAGAGTTTTTCTTATGAAGTCTTTTAGCGATGATATGAGGGTGTGTTGTGAAAGTGGAATGATTTGGTGATGTTTGATGATACAGATGGATGAGACAGTGAGGTGATGGCTTGGGAGTTGGATGGGCTGATTGAGAAGAAAAAAAGAAGGGGAAGGGGGGGGGGAGGGCTTAGGTCCGTAAACGCCGAGTTCAGGGGCTACTTAGGCTAAGGGGGCAGGCAGGGGGGGTTCGGCCAATTTGGCCGGTCGGGTTTTTGTGGGTCCTGACGTTCGGTTTGGGGGGTCAGGGGTATCCAATCTAGGTAGGTTAGACTACTGCGCACTGCATACGGAGTAGAGGGAAACGCTTTTCGTTTAATATTACCTGGAAATATTAATTTCTAACAAAAGATTGAAGAAACTACGATATCATAATAGTTTGCACGGAATTCTCGTTTGTCAATCTTTTTTACTATGGAGTTGGAGCTTTTGCTGGTGTGGTTTTTATCGCTGGTGGATAAAAAGGGGGGATAAGGGGGGAAAAGGAGAGATTGAAGGCTGAAGGTGGGTGTAGATGTACAGATGGGTTCTGCTCCGAGCGAGGGGTGATATAGTTAAGAGTTAGATGAGGGAGCTCTAGGAGTTTTTATATAGGTTAGCAATAACGGCTTACAGTATTGGTTTACATGCATTGATAGGTCTTTAGTGAGTAAGTTGAGTTAAGGAGGAATGAAGTGCCGACTGTGGTTATCTGCTATGATGATAGAGTAAAACGTGACTACTGAGGGAACCAAGTAACCTTCTAGCATCACCAACGAGAACTTCGGAAGCCGAGGTTGGGAGAATCGCGTTGGTGGATATGGTTTGGTTGTCAGCTAGAGTGGTTTTGTTACGCCTACAGTGAGTGTATGAGAATAACCATTGATCGCGGGTTAACAACTAGGCCTACTAAGGTCAAAGTAGATTTCTGCAGCCTCAACTTAGAAGGGACGAAGTAAGGAGGAAAGAAAATTGTTTCTCATGGTGTAATATTGAAAACCGCATGGGACCGATCGAGTAACAGGGCGCGCGGTCCGGTGAAGGGGTTTGCAAGATTCTGGTCTCAGTATGGACAACTTGCTATATGTTTTGGGGTCGCATTACGAGATAACACCCTATGCTACAACTCACGGGTCTAAGTATTAGACCATAGTCGTAGCCATTGTCACAAGCAACCCGAGCTTGTCACAACTAGCATGCCAGTCATCCAGTTTCTGCCGGGTCTCGAAGTCATAAGGCTCCGCGCGGGCCTCGACCAAGTCTCCAATCGTTCTAAGCGACGGTCGGGGATTCCGACAGAAGCCCTCGCGTGCCGCCTCCCAGTCCTGTCGCGTCCGTGCCTCCCAGAGCGACGCCGGACAAGGAAGCGGGAGCCTCCTGAAACCCGTGATGGCGGTGCAGGCCGCGCCGTACTTGAGATCGATCACTCGGCTGATGATGAACCAGAATCCCGCACATCTGTTTAAGGCAGGGTATGAGCACCATGGTTCTAGAGTTAAAGGGGGGAAAGAAATATGCTGAGACGGAGAAATTCGGGTACTTACCGACGTCGGTTTTCAGCATACACCCAATCTTCCCAGGTCAAATCGGGGTTTGCTATCTCGTCGACTCGGAATGGTGCATAACCATCCAGCATGCATACTCTCTTGCAGTAAAGCTGATCTCTATGTTAGTATATATACAAATATATTTTCGCATATCAAGGCTGCGCGAAAAGGGGGCAATTACCTCGAAAGTCATAAGCATCTGCAGTCGTACTTCGAGGAACCTCTTCGTCGTCATGGTCTCCAAAGCGCACATGGCTATGTATAGTATTTGGGCTTGCACTAACGAACCACCCGTGTCAGTCAGCTGCCTTTCGAAGCGGTAAAGATAACGTAACGGGTCCAAAAAAAAAAAAAAAAATCCCGTTGGGATATTATTTCGCGCTTGAGACTATCCACCACCCACACCGCTGCAATGGGCAATGGTCATTCATGCTTCAAGCAAGAAGATACGAATAAGAAAGCCGAGAAGCAAAATCCGAGAGGAAAATCAAACATACTACCAGCGAGTGTCTCCTGGGTACCAATACTATTCATCACCCTAAGCAGCCGCCGGTTCTCCCCGTCGACCATGGACCAGAAGGGCACCTTGTCGCGGTCCCGCCGGGGGTCGAGGTAGCGCTCGGCGAGCCCGGCGCAGGTGCGCAGGGCCTCGGGCAGGGCCTCGGCGTACCAGTGCCCGTGCACGAACCACGGCAGGGTCGCGCGCCGCGTCATCATGCGCGGCAGCGCGCACACGGCCTCGAGGATGAAGCTGGCGCCGTGCTGGGCCGCCGGGTCGGCGCGCAGCTGCGACACGGGGCGCGGCGAGCTCGCGGTCAGCACGCCGTCGAAGAAACGGTCGCCGCGCCAGTAGGTGGCCGCTGCCACTTGCGAGGTTATGGAGGCGAAGGGGTTGCGGTAGGTTATCGAGGTGGTGGTGCTTATCGTGGTGGCGGCAGTAGCAGCATGCGGGACGCTTATGAGACTGTTGCTGCTGCTGCTGCCACTCTCTGAGCTTGTCGCCGACGAGGTCGGTTCCGGCTCCGGCTCCGGCCCGGGCCCGGATCCGATAACACCTGGACTGCCGTCGCCGCCGCCTTCACCCTTTCGGGACTCCGAGGATGATAGCACGAGGGCGGCGCTGTCCGGCGAAACAGGACTCTGGACAGCGATTGCTGCAGCAGCATCTCCATACACGCACGGTACGCCCTTGGATCGGCAGCGCGCGCACTCGGCCTCGAAGCTGCACCGGGCCTTGGCGACGTGACAGGCGGCGCATGCCTGTTTCCTCTTCTTGTGCCTCTCCTGGGATCGGCGGCAGTAGGAGATGTGGCGCTTATATGCCGATTCTGGTCATATGTGAGTTTTTGGTTGAAGTTGGGAAAGGTGGAAGGAAAGGGGCGGTGGGGTTTTTCACCTGTCGCAATCGGCTTTCTGCAGAGAGTGCAGAGCCGGATGGTGTTCGTTTCGGCTCGGCTTTCCATTCTGTTAGGTGTATAATCTTTGGCCTTTTTTTTTTAAAATCGTGTAAAGGGATGGTTCAGAATAGTGATTGGGGTCTAGGTATGTACTTAAGTTCATACATGTACTTACATGGTGTTTGCTTGGTACGCGGCGCAGCGGAGATAAGAAGCGTAGGGATTTGTCAGCTGCATGAAGGCCTCGAGCTTATTAGTCGAAGCCAAGTCAATTCGCGACTTTTGGTGGGAGGATGTTTTTCTTCTCATAGTTGACCTGGGTGGTTTTATGTTCTTTTACTTGATGTAGTCTCGTGTTTTCTTACATATCGCCGATGAGGATTTCGGCGATAGAGCCAACTGCTGCTGCTTATTGAGCGTCGTTGCAGCAACACCATCTATCATTATCTTCATGGGACTCTTCCTGCACCGCATTTCAGTGAAGTCACTTCATCTGCACCCGACTTCATACTTCTACCACGCAATAGTGGGTCCATGGGAAATACTTGTCAATGTTAAAAAAAGTAAGTCGAGTCTCCGTTCGAGGGACACTACACCCGTCAAATGTTCTTCAGGATTGAGACGAGCGCAAGTGTGAAGCGTTCTAAGAGCATAATCCTGAGCTCTTCACAATTACTGAATGATATAGGAAGCCAAGGTAAGGACCAAGTATCAGAGAGAAAATTGCCCGTTGAGTTATTGTTGAAAGTAGGTGTGGCCCCTTTTTTGGGATTTCTTAATAGGAAAAGGGGCTACCGTGCAACAGAGGCGCATTCGAGATAGTACCTGCCATGTGTTCCAGGGAGTCTCGCGGCTTGAAAGATACTGTGTCACCACATTATGACAGATGTGAGGCAGTAAGCTGCCTTTCCTTAGCTGGGTATCGAAGTCTTCCTCAATCCTCAGTCACTTGATATCTCCATGGTGCTGATAAGATTTAGGCATGCCATCCATCTAACCTAGGAAAGTGTTCACTACTTACAAAGTGATAGTGACCTCTTCGAATTGATTGTACTTTCGCATTGACTTGTCAGGATTAATGTTTTATCAAGCCTACCATCAAGAAAATCATGAGTGCTTTGAAGCGTAACCAGGAGTGGATAAGAACCGACTACCTGTGTTTTTAGCGATGATTCTGAATGTAAACAAGTCTGGCTATTATTGATCATAATTTTGCTACTATACGTATATAACTTTGAATTGTGGCCGTGTGGCGTTGAAGTCTATTTTTGCTCGGCCAGAGACATATTACAATGTGAAGGTGATTTTGATAATGATAATCGTAATATTGTTACTCGGGACGTTTTACATAAAAAAGGGGGAGTCAGGGGTAAGCGGTACCTAGGTAGTGATATTGAGGTCAGTACGTATCGGGATGCGCTAGTACCGAAGAAGAATAGCTGACAAACTTGGAAGGCAATCGCGTGGGTGGTACGGTCGCTGGGTCGGCTGGTCGGTCGGTCGGTCGCGATACTTACTTACCCCAGATCTCGAAGAAACAATCCTGGTAGCCTGGACTTGCCGTGCCAAGGGTCTGCCAGTTCATCCTCCCAGCACCGACCGTAACCCTTTTTCTCTTCACCTGACACCTGAATTTCGCATCATTCCTGGCCGGGCATACTGAATTAGAGCGGCCTGCCTTTGAGACTTCAACCTCTCCCAATCTCCTGTCACCTTTCCATCTCATCTGGATATGCCTTATCGAAAATGATTCCATAGCATGGTGGCGTCCTTACTACTGCCATTTCAACGCCGTTGAGAGTTGGGCTAGACTTAACCATTCTATCAACTGTCTTGTCTGCCCGAGCTTGATTAGCACCATGACGCGACGCATTGTGAGCCCCCCTTATCTCTTTAACCCGCCGCACCCAATATCTGCCTGCGACAAGGCTGATGATGCTTCCCACAGGTGCGCACCATATCCCAGCTCGCTGCTGCGGCATTCTTCACCTTAGTCGTGGTTTTCTTTCTCGACCGTAACTTCAGGCTCCTACCCAACGCCGTACACGAGTACATGCCGCAGCACCACCACGGTCTAGTCATCACCGACATAACTATTACCAAATGCTCTACAGTCAATATATTCTCTTCTTGCAAATTGGACCCCGAAGTCTGGCACCGGGTCGAAAAGAACCTTTACTTGGATAAATCCTGGATATCGAGCGCCTACGTGCACATCCAAAGAAAGAAAGAGGAGGACCTTACAGCTGATGATAGTGTTGTAGTTGACGTCAGGGTCGGCCGACTGGACCCGAGCAGCGGAGCTAAGGATGAGGCTGAACGATGGGAGTCTCGCTCTGGCGGTCTTTGGATATTGCGCTCAGCCAAGGCCCACGCAAGCGACTCGAAGAAGGCTGTTACTTCTGTTGACGTCCTCTTTGGCGATGATGCTGTCGAAGCCCGCGATGGTTGGCAGCTCATCGGGACCCCCCTCCTACTCGATGTAAATCCCGAAATTCCTGTCGCACATATTACCATACGAAGGGGCAGCCAGCCCGACCCGATCAAGCCACAGCCGCGAATTAAGGACAATGGAAAGTTCAAGATTATGCAGCTCGCTGATCTGCACCTGAGTACGGATGTGGGTCACTGTAGAGATGCCGTGCCCGACGAATATGACGGAGGCCCATGCATGGCCGATCTTAGGACCCTGGATTTTGTCTCGAGCTTACTCGAGGACGAGAAGCCCGACCTCGTGGTCCTAAGTGGTGATCAGGTCAATGGTGACACGGCACCTGACGCACAATCCGTAAGCTTTTTGAGCTCCCCAGTCTCAGAGCACCTGGACGGTGGAATCGTTGCTGATCCTAGCCCAGGCTATCTTCAAATATGCGCAGCTGCTCATTAAATACAAGATCCCTTACGTTTCTATTTTTGGAAATCATGATGATGAGGGAGCCATGCCGCGAGCTGGACAGATGTCGCTCATAGAGCAACTTCCCTACTCGCTATCTGTTGCTGGGCCGGACGACATCGATGGTGTCGGCAACTATTATATCGAAGTTCAGGCTCAAGGGAGCTCCAAGCACTCAGCTCTCACCATATACCTCCTGGACTCTCATTCCTATTCACCCGACGAAAGACAGTGGAGTGGTTATGACTGGATCAAGAAGAACCAGATCGACTGGTTTCAGCAGACTGCGTCAAGTTTGAAAAAGAAGCATAAGGAATACACGCACATTCATATGGACATCGCCTTCATCCATATACCGCTCCCTGAGTACAGAGACACATCCAATCACTACACAGGTGCATGGAAAGAAGGCGTGACAGCCCCCAAGTACAACTCACATTTCCGAGATGCCCTAGTGGAGCAGGGTGTTGTGATGGTCAGCTGTGGACAGTAAGTCATCTCGTCTGGTCTATTGAGAATTTACTAATATCGTAATCTAGTGACCATGTCAACGAGTATTGTATGCTTTCTACGGATGAAGAGAAGAAAAAGCCACAGCTTTGGATGTGCTACGGCGGAGGTGCTGGTTTTGGTGGGTATGGTGGGTACGGTGGCTTCGTTCGGCGCGTGCGGTTCTTCGACATCGACATGAATGAAGCCCGCATAACGACGTACAAGCGACTCGAATACGGTGATACTTCAAGCCGCATCGACCAACAGGTCATCGTCGATGGTGGGGTTGTCATGCCTCCAACGCAACATGAATGAATAGAAGAACGCAGTCAAATACTCTCTCAGAACACCGAGGCCTAAGAGCACACTGCGGAATCACCAAGGGGTAACGACCTCAGCAGCGACACGCGTCGTTTATGGAGCCTTCATATCCACGGCGCCTCATATATACAACTTATTTTAACCACTGAACACATTATCATTTGGCGAACTGGGATACGGCTTGGGAATAAGAAGGGGTGATTCCAGGTGTTGGGTGTCCACGGCGTTTGGGGAAAGGGGGCTGATGGGGCAGCCTCATAGAGTGGCCGGCAAAATGTTGGCGTCACGGTCGTTCGTTACACCCTGTACAAATGGACGGCTACCCTGTGTAATATCAGAGCACTGGCGAGAAGAAGAGAGCCGAAGCCTCCCTCGTGAGAACCGGCGCACTGGTGGAATGCTATCACTACTCACTCTATCACTCTTTCCGCTAGCCTGGCAGATAGATGGCCACACAAGCGGAGAACACCGGCGACACAGACACGCGTGATGGGCTGGGATTTCTATATGAAATATCAAAAACAAAAGCAAAGATGATAAACTCCCGAAAAGCAACCGTGAACTCAAGGAAAGAGAAATGAAATACAAAGGGAATCACTTTGGTCAGCCGAACCCCCCCCCCCCCCCCCCTACCCTTCTCTCATCCTCTTCCATCTCATACCAAGCATGAGGGTAGTCCAATCTACCAACACATCGCTCATCTGCTATAGTTCTGGTATAGGGGTCGTGTTCTGACTCCTAATCTACGGCGTCTTGTTGGCTCTCTCCCACTCTTCCACCGACTCGAATGCGTTGCGATCTTGAGGCTTCGAGTTAGGCTTATATTCGGGTGTCTTGGCCCACGCCTTCTTCCAGTCGTCCACAGTGTAGGCATTGTCAAGACCCGCTGGGTCTACGTGCCGTCTCGCGTCAAACTCTCGGCTGTCGGGCAGTGTCCTGTTCCCAGGGTACCCCGGATCCCTGGGTCTGAGGGATTTGGGCTGTTTCTCTAGGATTTCCAATGGGACTTCCACGGCGTTAGCACTCAGGCAGCACCTGGAGGAAGATTTGAAAGATTACTTACTATGACGGTAGGAGAAATTCCAATGTTCGCAAAGAGGGCGACGCGCATCCGTAACGCCATCTGTGCGGGCGGACTCTAGGAGAGTTTTCCAGTTATCTTCACAAGCTCCAGCAATGACCCTCTCAGTATCTTCATCAATGTCCATCTCAGTATCTTCCCTCTCAAATAAGGTGCACTCGATGCCGTATTGTTTGCCATCTGACGCATGTAGCGGCAGGGGGCAGACCAAATGTGGGTGAACCTTAGAAGCGCATATTGAGTCCTTTGCGGTCGGGGACTTCTTTATGCGTTCCACCGCTTCCACACATGATAAAACCAATCGCTCGGACTCTTTAGACATGTCGAATCGAGTTGAGAGGCTTGCAGAAGAGACACTGAAGAATCCTGGGAGGTCGAGTCGCTAGCTTGTGTGGTAGGCTCTGGTACTAAGGTCTGTCGAGAAGTGGTTGGCGCCTGTCCTGGAGGATGATGGTCCTCAAGCTAGCAGGCTATAGGTGGTATCCGACGTTGCGGATGCCGAATGTGTCGGTGAGTTGTAGTGAGAAACTTTCAGGAGAGTGAGCCTGGGGGCTTCTTTGACTAACACTGAGACGTGGAGGATGTTGGTTACACGAGGTGTTGGTTACACGAGATGTTAACCTGGCGGGTTCCTTTATCTCACTGTTGGTGATGAGATCCAGGTGAATACGTGAGTACATGAGTACGTACCGTCGTGAGTACGTACCGTCGTGAGTACGCGTCCTCTCTTTTGTTGAACGGACGTCTGGACTTTTGCTGTTGGTTCGGGCATCCGGAGGTGATGTTGGCTGCCAACTCGTTGATACACCTTTGTTCTTAGATCCAACTAAGCTTGCCCACCAACATACCACTCCTCAGTTGGCTCTCGAGCTACCCACCTCGAGTTCTACACATCAGGCCTCCAGCACTCTGGAATCTTTCATACCCTTCCTCATCATTATCACCACCAGAAATTGCTCCTGTCAATCCTGGCACACCAAGACGCAGCACCTTTACCCTATATCTCGTGCAAGCCTATCTAAACCTCGTCAGTATGCCTCCAGAACAACGACGCCTTCGCCGCGTCATCTGGAGACTCGAAGCAACCCCCCTGGGACGGAATCTGTCTGAGAGCGTCGAGTCTGTACCCACTCCTAGTCACACGTTCATACCCGGCATTTGGCAGGATGAAGGGTCTGACGAGCAGGCTTCTGCGAGCGAGGGATCGACCGCTCCGTTTCGAGGTCAGCTCCCATATGTATACCACCATGCACAACGCTGATAGTGAGCAGGTCCATTATACGGACCACAATGTCAGGAGCTCGTCCAAGCAACCCGTGACCTTCTTGAGGGAGAGTCGGAAAGCCATCTGTCAGATCTGGTCGTGGGCACGAGTCCGAATCTAGTCGGTCGGGAATCACGCCCATCACAACCCGGTATTCTGACTATGTGGATTGAAGCCATGAAGAAGGGGCCCAGCTTCGGACATCTGACGAAGATCTCTGGAAAAAGATCGAGGACCTCGCTGGCCACGGGATAGACCAAAAAAAGGAGGTCAACGAGAAGTTCACTGTGGTTTTCCACATTGGTAAGCCTTCTGATTTATAGGTCCATTTGTCAAATGATCTAATCTCACAAACGCAGTTCACAACAATAAAGAAGATCTGTCGCGCATCAAACACAGGAACCTTTCCATCCAAGGAAAGGGAACAATCATAGCAAGGCTAGCCGCTCAAGCGAAAAGTAAGTGTCGACAAGATCTCAGCCAGCCAGCTCAAATCACAAATGACCACGTTCACGCTAACTGATGTAACGTCATGCAGTCAAACGTGATTTCCCTGCGGAAGATGAAACACCTGAAGCCACCAAGAAACGCGAGAACATCGAGGCTATCATGGATACGGTGGATCACACTACTCACCACGGCGGTCTCACTGACACGTATTTGGAAGACGAGGATATTGATAGTCTTCCAAATCCTGTCATGGATCCCAGGGGTTACTCGAAGCGCAGTAACGAACAATCAGAACGTCACCGAAGTAAAGCAACCCAACAGTTTGAGACCCAAAAGCGGCAACAAACCTTCGATCGATCCGCCGAATACTTTGAGAAGAAAAGAGCTGCAAGACGTGAGGGGGATCAAAATTGATTACCCGGAAAACGGCTTGCGCCCTGTACCAACATCGTTGGGCATGTTCGCACCACGATAGATTGGGCATGTGGCCATGAGCAAAATAATACATGCTAAGGACAAGGAGGAGGAGGAGGAGGAAGAGGAGGACGACGAAGAAGAAGCAGAAGAGGGAGCTATGACCTGCAGGATGATGGAACGGGTTGATTGGGCGGAAACACACTTCACACTCCTTTATGAATCAATCATTTTTACTTTCCTATCTTTGAGCAGTTGAGTACGGGCAATTTATGTCATCAAAACAGCATTGATTCGCCCCTATCAACGAACCCCTCCGAATCGCCATCACCAACTTGTCCTTCCGCCTGTTCGGCAGAACTCGCACCCTTCAGTGACTGCTGAGATGGTTCAGGCTTTTTGGTCGCCGCCGTGATCCTGGTTCTAGCCTCCTGGAGACTTGGCCCCTAAGTTACTAACCTAGCCAGTTCCCCATCGCTTCCAACTGGCGTGGCCGAGGTACAGTAGGCCGAGGTAGGTCGTCGGGCCAGCGATCTAGGTATAGCGAGCGGATCTACGTGCGACCTGTCTCGATTCCTGCGAACGATGTCTTCATCTGGGACTTTTTTCTTCGAATGTATTAACATCCTGTAGTGAAGCTTCAATCTTCTCGTTACTTACTTTAGGTAATTACTGTGACGAAACGCAACATCTAAGCCATCTACTAGGCGCCGCAGGACCGCATCGACACCTAACGTCAGGGCCAGGTAGCGAAGCTCCCTGTAGAAATCATCGTTGAAGGCGATTTCGACCTTATCAGCCTTCGGATACAAAGTGAACTCACTCAACCTAGTAGCTCCCGTCTAACGCGGGTCGGGCCCGAGACCGGGGAGCGCTCCGAACAGGAAGTTGTCGCCATACAGTCAGTGCTCTCATGTCATCATCACCACCGCCCCAAAATTGCTTCGCTGTATCGACGACCACCTGTTTACACTCGTTGTGCAGGACCTTGGGCCGCAGATTCGCGTCGATCATTGGCTCCGTTGTCGGCAAAGCTCCTCCACGAGTGGCGCTGCCGAAGGCGTCCCGCGATACCCGTCGAATGAGCTACCCTGGCGGGGGGAACGGAGCGATTGGAGACTGCGGAGGAGGCGACAGCGGCTATGGTACCTCCTCTGGAGGAGGAAGAGGATGTTGGAAATGGGGGAGCACGTGATGCCGCCCCTGCAAGGGTCTCACGTGCAGACCCATTTTGTATGATGAGTTGGCCTCAGACCTGTTCCAGCCCCTTTCTTGTTCTTCTTCTTCTTCATCAACAACATGCATTATCAATAGACAACAGAATACTCATTCATTCATTTACGTACGTACGTACGTACAGAGCCCTATCAACAGAGGAGAAGGGGAGACCCCTTGGGCTTCCCCCCAGGGACTCCTGGGCCCTGGCACTCGAGGGTTTGGGACAGCTAATCTTCGACTCGATGCCGATGAGAATTTGGCCACAGATATAACTACTAATAATCCAGTGCGCAAGGCCAGGTGGGCAGCCACAGCTGGATTCCTGCCCTCTTTGGGCATGGTTTCCGTTGTTCAGTACAATCGCTCATCACCGCTGGTCATTGAGTTAGGAAGATCCAGATTGGTTCCCTAGGAAATATGCGCGCGCGCGTACGTGTGTTTGTACGTTCGGTCTGTTGTTCCCAGTTATTTGCTAGCGGCCTCTCAATAGCGGCAAAGAGGTGGAAATCACAATGCTGAGCTGCGGTATTCCCTGCGAAGTACTAGAGAGGTTGATCAGCTTTTCTCGAAGCGGGTGACATTGGGTGTGTGGTGTGGTCAAACACGGCCGAGTACCCACCCCCTTTGTCGGATGACTTCGACTGTGACTGTTGACCCGGGTAACTTATCCGAGGAATCGGCAAGTCACTGTTGGTTTTTCACCCTAGATTATCTCTTTATTCTCGAGTCATTCTCAGCATGGTACGACCAACAACCAACTTTTGAGTTGGCTTGCGACCCCCTATCTAACAAAGAGCAGCGTAATGTTCTAGCCTACGTCCGGTGAGTGAGTGGCTCTTCTTGAGTCCCTCTGAGAGCATCTTGACTTACCGAGCGATGATGAGTGGATATGAAACGTGTTGGGTAAAGGAATTATCGGGTGAACTGACGACTTGAACTAACGAGTGGCTATAGTATATCTCATGATTCCTCATGTTCTCGGTGCGTTTGTTACTATACAGATACAGAGCCAGCCAGGGATCTCACTTTACCGATCAATCTGGAATCACAGATAACAGGAGAAAGATTGGAGGTTCACAGGTCACCTTGACGAGTGAATGCACTGTAGTCAGTCCGGAAACTCCTCTTGTCATCCGATGAGAGATGAGCAGTGGCGTAGTCGCGTTTCAAAATTGTACGTGTATCACGACTCACAGATAGCTTCATAAAGGGCACACTCCCACAGTGTAGGGAAGAACTTGTGTTCTTTGTCTGGCAGCATCATCAAATATGATAAAGCTTCTTGAGTAAATAATTGTACGAGTCTGACTCGAAGGCGCGATCACCTGAGAGTGCTGCTCATGTTAGGAAAATATAAACGAAGCTTCTGGCACTCTGGAACTTGTTCCTGACTATTCCTCAAAGTCAGCATCACTCCTATAATCCCTGACATACTTGAAAACATCACATTTTGCCTCTGACTCGTAAGCAGCTATTTGAACCTGCAGCAATATGTCTTCGCCGCGACACCAGCTTCATCATACTAAAAAATTCTATCGCCTAAGGAGCTCCGATTCTGAGTCCGTCTACGACGAACGATCCGATTCCGAGCCTACACAGCAATCAAGTTATTATGAGGAAGCTTCCGTGGACGACTCGCACGGCGAAGGGCCTTCTGCTCAATACGAAACTCAGCCTTCTCAGAGAGGCGCATCTGAACAAGAATCCGTACCTGACGATGAACCGTACGCTGGAAAGCCGCGCGGCGGAGGACCATCCGCCCAAGATCAACGTCAGCTCTCCTATCTGTCTTCTCCGCAAGACCCCCCGGCCGCTCCGTCTGCTCCAATGAACCTTCAACCTCGGTTGCATGTAGATCGGAGAGGCATGCCGAACGTTCCACCATATAGGTTAATGCCGGGAAACACGGAAACGGATTGGCGGTATGACTTCAAACCCGCAATGGGCCCAGTTTTTGCATGCAGCAGAACATGTGAAAAGCTTGTCTACCTAACCCGAAAATTTCTCCAAGACGAGGGGAAAAGTCATATATCAGACCTAATGTCTATGAACATGAATCTAATCGATGTGGAGAAAGACTCGACTACCAATTTCTTTGTTACCATGTGGCTGGGAAAGTACCACTCAGGTGCTGAGTTGCGGACGGATGACGATAAACTATGGGAAAATCTCAGACAACGCGCCAGGCGGGGAATTATCCCGGTAGAACACTTCATCAGCGAAGACTTCGTTGTTGCTTTTCATGCTGGTCAGTTATTTGGCTTCATCATGCCATCATGGAACGTTCCGATGATCTGATCTTATAGTCGCAGTCCACAGTGATCGTGATATCATAGGGCTCGAATACCGGGATCTTTCCATTCGAGGAGGATTGACTATCCGAAACAATTTATGGACCCGATTCAGAAGTGAGTACAGCACCCCGGCTCGAGGCCCGCTGCATTTATCCAGACTGATTTTCTGTCACGCAGTCCAACGGGAATTCCTCCCGGACGATGCATCGCCCCGAGCCACTAGAGACCGAGAGTGGCATGAGGCTATAATGAAGGCAACGAGTAGTCTCACCAAATCCGATAGGGCTCCGCCGGTCGATGATACGGGGCTAGTCCCATTCGAGAAAGACGATGGTCTTCCAAACCCTGACCGTGCCCCATGGCTTTACCATGTTCTTCGCGGGATCCAAGAAGAGCGAGACCAATCTATAGCGCAGGAGATGAGCCAGATGCAGCTGAATCAACAGCATGGAGTCCGGGAGCCGAGAGGCTCCACAACCTACCGAAGCTAAACATTGGCCGTCTAAGAAATGCAACTTCGCTACGCACCAGACTCAGCGACTGAGATAACCCCATGGCAATAAATTGAGCATGTGATTATGAGCAGGATACTTCATAATGCTTGGGAGTGGGAGAAGGAAATAAAATGGGAGGGAAGGGGAAGATAAGAAAGGGGAAGAAATAAAGGGGGGAAGGGTAGCAGGTGCAAGGAGATGGAAGGAAGAATACGAATTGCGAAGAGGAGATAGCTCAGTTTTGGGTGAAGATAAATTATGTGGGTTGGTGATGACCATGGCCTCCGGTACGAAAAGGGGTATGAAAAGGGGCTGAGTGGAGAACACTTTCACATTTCTGATTGCACCAATGGCTTGACACTTTCCTATAGTACTAGTCTAGATTACTCTATGACCCTGATGAAGTTTTCCTCTCTCTCTCTCTATCTCTTTCTCAATTTTTTTAAATTTTTTTGAATGTTAGCTCATGTCCTTGCCTCGGTGCTATAGTGTAAGAGATCAGTGACTTTCGACAAGAAGAGACACCTATATAACTACTCGGCTCGCCAAAGTAAGGGAGGATACTTCGTATGCATTTACTCATCGCCCTGGACTCAAGAATATTTGCATATTGGACGTGGAGAGTCCATCTTAGCGGTAGAGCAGCCCTAGTCCTAACAGGAAAGTTGGATCATCAAATCCACCCCCCCGAAAAATATCACAGAACAACAGGGTGAAGCACTTTTATTTATGATACCGATACCCCATAATCTTGCTCTCGTATAAATAAGCGATATATCTATCCGTCGACCTAGCTTAGCCACCCGTCGCGTGGTTTGTTGAAAACCAGCGCAAAGACCCTTCCTTTTGACGCCTCGGTCTACACCAGACATAAGAGATAACGAAGTAATGGGACCTTTCCCAGGGATCAAGCCCTCCTCCAACGAATTAAAAAAAACAGCCCTACGTGAGAATAGTCGTGCATATGGCTTGATGTTGAATGGCCATGCTAAATCAAACTGTCATTTCCTCCTGCCTCCTCAAGCTTGGCCCTGCTGCTGATTGCCTCCCTGTTGGTTCGAGGACTGGTTCACCGAGAGGGCACTCATGTCCTGTGCGAGCGCATTCCCGCCTTCGGAAGAGTCATTCGATACAGGCTCATGGTGTTGATTATCATAGAGATGGTCTGGGTCTTGCTCAGCTCTGTTGAAGTCCTCGATCTTTACTGAACATGATTCATCAGTATGGGGAGATGTAAAAAAGTACTTGAGTAGCATCTCACAACGCCGGAACTGGACATGCACGCCTTCCCCCACCTCAATATCCCTGTTGTGGGCACCGTGAACTTGGGCTGCGTGCTCACAACTGGCCTGAACCAATTCTTTCGGGACGTCGACGAGACCCGTTCCCAACATGTAAAGCTCGATGGCCCATTTATCGTCGATGGGCAGACCGCCATATCTTGCCCAGAATACAGAGTAGAGGCCATCTACATTATCCCCAATGCAGTTGTTGAAAACATGCCAGACGACTTGTAGACATTCCCAGCCATAGCAGACTGTATCACTAGACATCTTTGTTCTGAGTGGAAGTATTCGTAAAGAGTGGATAATATCAAAAAAGGCTTTTTGGGCAAACTGAGGGATGCTCGATGGATAATGGGTAGAACAATAAGTGCTGGGCAAGCACATTATCTAGAGGAAAAATTTTGGGCTTTGGTACTGTCCGGTGGCCAAAGTGAGTTGTAACATCTGTTATTCACACATGGTAGCGTTTCGTGGAACTCCTTGAAGCAGACCTGTTAGAGAGATTTGAAACAAGAAGTGTTGCTTGGACATCCTACCCGCTTGCCTTCTCTTTGTTCTCTGCCCACGGCCGAGAAGAAAAACAAATTCTGTACTACCAACAAACTATTCACAGCCCAACAATTTTTTCAGACAAAGGGATTATGTTGGTTACCATCTCACCGAAGACTTGTGACTCATGATAGCACGTGAGTGGGCGGCCTAGCATTGACATGCTGAAGCAATGCATGCGGGCAGCATGATATCTGAAGTAAGAAAGTGTAGCTTGGTACTGTGAGATATGAAGTCTATCGCTGTTGATTACGACTCTTAATGATACGAGTTGCATATTACCCCGTCTGTGGTGATTTTCTTGGTCGTCTTTGTTGGTCCTGTCCACGACGCCACCTCCCCCCACCTTTTTTCCCCCTTTCCCCCTTTTTGACATTTTTGACATTTTCCCCCTCGTAGCAGCCACTTCCGGCACAGCGCAGTAGTGACATTCGTCGCATCATAATGACAAGAATCGCATAAGCAACAGTTTCGAGACACCAAGCTTTGTCTGGGAACAAACGTTGGCTACGTTTCAATGAGCTAATTTCTTCTTCACTGGTAGGCATAGATTATCACTGAGCGGTGTAGGCATGTCAGGGCAACTTGACGCTGCATTGAGAAAATAGAATGGATTTCATCAAGTTCCTGAAACGAAGTCAAGTTGAGTGACTCCTCGCTGTAGCACACTGTTGAAGTGCGTTGCTTATGCGTAAACAACGAAAAATGGACATGTTCCCTTTCCCCTTCTCTTCCCGTCGCAAGATCCCCTTTCCCTACATTCGTGTGCCTGAGGCTTCGGTTTCACTTCCGCTCTCATACTGAGACTGCTCACGCGACTCTTCCTCAAGCCCCGAATTACTTTCCGCATCATTCTCCCTCTGTGTCGATTCGTTCTCAGATTGGATCTCCTCCCCTCTTGTTGGGTAAGCGGAGACATTCATAGGTATGTGGTATCCATCCTCAGCATATATGTCCATATCGGGGTCATCGTATTGCTCTGCCCCGTCTTCTAACTCGGGTCTGAATCGCGGAGTGGGCGCTTTGGGATGCTCTTGTTCGCACCAGACTCGGCTGATGACGGGGTGCAGGACAGGGTTGGGAGGGAGGTGTCTCCCCTGCCCCACAACTGCGTGCATAAGTCAGAGCTGCCAGCCACTTCTTTGCTTCGGGTAACATGCCACAGGGAACTAAAGCTGAGGCAAAGTGATAGATGCTCGAGCTTTGGGCAGAATCATGTTCTTGTACTTACTGATTTCAGCTCCGAGGCCAAGCGGCTGAGCCCACAGGGCCGATACCTTCCACTACAACATCCAGAGTCAGTCATTACTATCAGCAGGTAGCGAATATGTCGGAAGCAGGTCTTATGGGTAGTCTTGGGAGTAAATGCAGTGTTCAAGGCCATCGGACCATCCTGAACATGAATTTGTGCTCAAAACATAAGCAGAAGGGGTAATATATGACTCTAGGAACTGCATACTTTGGCTCCCAAAGGCTCGGTGTTCTTGCATAGCCAACCAGGGATTCTGTTATATTTTGGGTGCTGGGGAGGCCGCGATGACACTGTGAACTCTTCAGCAACATGTCGGTCTTTATACCATAATTATTAATTCGTGACTTGCCTGAACGAAAAGCGAATGCAATTTTACCATCGCAGATGATTCTCTCTTCGTCGCCAACTGTGCCGCGCTCATATGTTAGCAGTGTATCGCTTTGGGCGATGGAAGGGTGCAAATATATACTGAGCCATGTGGCAATGAAATAACAACGAGGCTAGCTGCCGATAAACACTCGATGGGAAAAGAAAGGTGGCGCAATTCTTACCTCCGTGCCCAGCATAAGTTGCCATCTCGACGAACATTCCTTGTAGCTCAGCTTCTGTCATAGGCGAGTACTCCTTCGTCTTCGCTATCCATACGGAGATGAGGGTGTTAGTGATCTCTCTGAGAGCCCCCTGCTGCAAACACATGAGGCTGGTAAAGGCAGCCGGCCAGGGGTCAACCGAAATCCTCGAGAGAAGGTCTGTTCTCGTCCATGTAATCAGGTGCTGGCAGCCGCCGACGAAATTATGCCCAAACAAGGCGCCGCTCGAGACCTGTCGTATCGATACATGTGAGTCACTCGTGGCCGGGCGAGGCCCTGTTAAGAAGGTATCACGACAGGTAATTCACATACTAGAGACTACTTAGCAACGACTGGTTCTGCGAGGGATTTTAAGGAAAGGAAAGGAAAGCTAGGAAGAAACCGAGCATGATCTTATACGTACCATCCTCAAATGGGGAGTAGCACTCCGGCAAGGCATCGAGCGTGGGGAATATCGACGTCGTCCCTGGAGGCGGACGAGGACACTTCAATGGGAGACTAGAAGGCCAAGGATGGAACAAGACTTCGACATCGTCGGGCACTGGAAACCAAGGCACACGATCACCAGGACCGAAAGGTTTTGGTCCGGCTGCTGGTGGAGTTGGAGCTCGTGTTCCGGGTTGACTAGAATCGGACTGGCTTTGGTCGCCAGATTGACGATGGTCTTCCGATCGATCATCGGTTTCAGAACCGGTGCGTGAATGGGACTCAAGGTCTTCGCGAGAGCCGAGGACAGACTCGCGGTCCGGCTCGGTCTCTGTTTCGGAGGGGTAGTGATTTCGGTTAGCCATGATGTGCCAAGCTCCGGTAGTCACTCCAGCCTATAGGTGCACTTTGTTGAAATCCTTGGAAGGGCTGGACTGGGGACGAGAGCAGCGTTTATATAATGGTTCCGGAAGCTCAAAGTACTTCGTAACTTTGAGCATTATCCGACGTATGAGTCATTGATGTTCCCAGCTTTGCAAATGTTGAGCCAGTTGGCAAGGCCACTTCAGTGTTTCGACCAGGTCCTCGGTCCGAACATGAAGCGGGGTCCCAGTCGCGTTCGCCTGAGGTTCTGCGTTATTGACATCAGTAGGTAACACGACTTGCGAGCCTTGTTTGTTCTACAATGCCCAACCGGCGGGGCTGTGCCACGTGGAATCTACGGTTCGCGCCGAACTTCAAGAAAAGGGGCGGCCCGGGCGGGTTGCCACGTACAGTCACATCCATGGATGTCAGCCTTATGTAGCGGCCGACCACACGTTCTCCAGGGAAAAAAGGAATTGCAAAATTACACAGCTTTCTGAAACAGTTGGGTTTCTGAAACTAACATAACAGATCTGAAAGGCCATGACGAACAGCTCTTTACTCAGGTGGCGATCACACCCCTTGAATCACTGTCTTGAGAGTTATCAAATAGTCAGGGACACATGACATAGACCAAAGAGCTCACCATGTCCTGCTGCCGAGGAGCACTGCATCTACCTCCAGCCGCCGCCACCTTGAATTGATATTTGCCGAATGTTATTAAGAGGTTGCGTTTCCGCAATTCCCGGCACCACAATGCAATTCAAGCTTAACCAAATCGAACAGCCTCCATGATTCTGGGTATTGCTGAGTAATTGTATTGCACAATGAAGACAGCGACCCCTAAGGGTGGGAGATCGAACAGCCTCCATGACAAGGCGCCAACCGCTGATGGGTATCGCTTGAATGAACTCGCTACAGGAAGTCAAATATAAGAAATAGCTGTCGTCATTTCATATTGCTAACGAAGTCTACTTGCTCTGCGATCCTCGTATTGAGGCGACATGATTCAATTACATGCATGCACCAGAGATGGCGTTGATACCGATAGTTACCAGCTCCGAAGCTCTGCGAGAAAGTTGCCAGATTCGCATACAGCAAGTCTTCCCATCTTCAGTAACAAGGCAAAAGGTGACGAATTGATACCTATTTCATACCGTCCAGGCGGCAAAATCCGCGAAATGCTACTTAGCGCCCGCTTTTTGGCGCAGTGCGGTCGGAAAGGCCGCCGACGTCCATTAAGTAAGGTCCGAGATACTGTCCGTCAAGCTCCGATCGCCACCGATTCGCTGGGTTAATTAGGGGGGCCTAGCGCCGCAGCGAATCCGGCAGTCGTTTTTTTTCCCCAACCCTCTTTCCACGGCTGTCCTAAAATTGACTACCAAAATTACAAAAACAAACCGCTCAAAGATGTCACCTTCTCCCGTCGTCCTCGTCACCGCCGGCTCCGCGGGCCTAGGCGCCGCCGCCGTGAGACTGTTCGCGGAGAACGGCTACCGGGTCGTGATCAACTACCACGCAAGCGCGGATAAGGCGGCCTCGCTGCTGAGCAGCCTGCCGACGCAGCCGGGCACGCGGGGCGAGACGCACGCGTGCCTGCAGGCGGACCTGGAGTCGCGCGAGCAGGTGGAGCGGCTCGTGGCCGGGGCGCACGCGCGGATGGGCCGGCTGGACGTGGTCTTCTCCAACGGCGGGTGGACCTTTCCCCGGGACATGGCTTCGCTCGACGACAACGTGGCCGAGGACGAGTGGGACCGGTGCTTCGGCATGAACGTCAAGTCGCACCTCTGGCTGTTGCACGCGGCGCGGCGCCACCTCGAGGCCGCCGAGGGCTGCTTCGTCAGCACCGCGTCCGTGGCCGGGCTCGGCCACAACGGGAGCTCGCTCGCCTACTCGGTCACCAAGGCCGCGCAGCTGCACATGATCAAGGGGCTGGCGTGCATGGTCGGGCCCAGGGTCAGGGTGAACAGCGTGTCGCCGGGCCTGCTGCAGACTGTACGTCATATAAGATTTTTCTTGTTCTTCTTCCTCCTCCTGCTCCTGCTCCTCCTCCTCCTCATCGTCTTTCCTTCTCCTTCTCCTCCTCGACACTCAATGACTCTACACACCGTGCTGATTCCCATACGTCAATCAGGAATGGGCCAAGAGATTCCCCCCAGAAGCCCAGGAGGCTCACCGACAGAAGACGAAGCTGAAGCGGTTTGCGGAGCTGGAGGTAAGTTGCTCAAACGCAAACGCGGGGGGGGGGACGTCTCTCAATAGCTCAGCTAAGCTAAGCTAAACTAACTCGTCTGCGCACGCGCTCGCTTTAGGATGTCGCTATGCAGGTGCTGACGCTTGCGAAGTCCAAAAGCATGACGGGGGTTAATATCGTTGTCGATGCTGGCTACATTATTTGAATAAAGGGAAGGGGGGATGGAGGCTGCAAGCCAACAGTAGTAAGTATTCGGGGTGGTTTGTTTTAGTCGTGTCATGGGACATTCAAGCCCTAGACACATCTGTATTGTGATATATTACGAACTGACCTTTAACTTTTATCACGATTTGATGTCAGGTTCAGGCTGATCTTCATCCTCCTCGTCGACGGGGTAAAGATGGATCCCGAACGGGTTCGGGTTCGATCGGGGTCTGGCTTGTGTGTGTCGTGAAAGCGATATAATGTGCCCGGATCGGACAATCTTTTGTACATAGACTCATCTATCATATACAAGCAAGCGCCTCTATTCTTTCATACCAAGACGTACATATATCGCATATTCGACCCTTCACAGCCAGGAGGTCAGATTGGTAGACATTACACCACGATTCTGCAAAGGCCAACCCTACCAAACCCTTTCAGAATCCCCCATGCGATATCTAGCCAAGAATCTACTAGTTACCTAGAAAGCACGACAAACGACAGATTAGGTATCAGCGCTCCGTGTGCAGACGTCAAATTCGCCCGAGTGCTGATAAAGTCGGCCGAAGGCCTTTGCGGTAGCCAGCATGGTTGTGTGGGGATTTAATCGGGGCCTCATGACCACCCTGATCGGACGCGCCGACGACACCCCTTGCCCCTCCGTAGTGGTTCTAGAACAGTAGTCCTTACTTTATCCACAAGGCAAATCGCGTAAGGGGTTATGAAAGGTGGTAAAGCCAAAGTGTTAACGGCGCGTGTGGTGTAGTCACAAGAACCAAACTCGTGGTATAGTAGCTTTAACCTTCCTTCAAGACTCGTAACCACTTTGTACTTACGATATGCCAGTCCCTGTCAAAAACTATAATTCGCGAGAGATGTCTAAAGTTGTTCAAAGAGGTAGGTATTCTTTCTCGCTTAAGTCCAACCCAGATACTAGACTAACTATATCGCTGAGATACCACCCACATAAACCCCATCCCCCCCCTCTTTCGTCCGAGCTACACAGTATGGATGTACCCAAGGTAAGAAGAAGATCAAGCAGCGCTCAGCTGCGCACGCTCACGACAGCCCAAACCCCAGCGCCGCCTTCCCTTCCTCCGAGACCCAGTCGAAACCCCGATACCCCTTCAGCGTCCTCTCGTCCAGCTCCACGCCGGCCCTGTCGGGGGGCGCCAGGCCGTCCAGCGCGTTCCGGAGCTGCCTCCTCACGTAGTCCCGGTTGGCGGGCGTGCTGGGGCAGGCGGGCACGTAGACCACGGCGGCGTCCTCGGTGCCGTTGTGTGCGGGGTCGACGGCGTGGCACATCTGGGAGAGGGGATATGATTATTATTATTAGCATTCGTATGGTGTAAGTATACAATGATAAGTAGAGCTGAAATCACAAATAAAAATTCGGAGAATTGAGGTCTTTTTTTTCGAAGCTCGAGAGTCAAAACGAGGTTAGGTTAGGTCAAGGGGGTTTCGTTTCAATTCCTCACTCACATCCGTATGCCACCACACCGTATCCCCCGGGTTGATCTTGGGAATATACGTCATGCAGTCCTGCAATCGTAGATGCGGATGCGACGAGATGCTCAGCCGCTGGCTCTGCTCCACCATGGTGCCGGGGAAGTGGTTCGACGCGGCATCGAACGTCCACTTCTCCGCGTCCATGACATCATCATCCCCATCATCGCCGACTGGTGGTGGCGGCGCGAAGAACGGCCGCAGCAGCACGTACGCGATCACGGTGCCGACGTCCGGGTACAGCATCAGCGTGCCGCAGGCGGGGGACGCTGCCGTCAGCGCCGTCCAGCCCTGGAAGGCCCGGAAGACGCGCGAGTGCGCGCGCGCCGGGAACATGCGCTGGTCGGCGTCCCGGCGCGCCGCCAGGTCGAACGCGTCGTGGGCCTCGGGCCGCCCCGCGAAGACGTGGCGGTACGCGCCGCGGTAGGTCGCGTCGGCCCAGCGGCACAGGCTGCCCGCGTCGATGTGCGGGCCCAGGCCCAGGAACTCCTGGCCGGGGGGCCGGATCCGCGTCGCGTCCGTGTAGCTCAGGGGCTCGGCGCTCGCCGTCGCCGCTGTCGTGCTGCCGTGGCCGTCGTGGTACAGGGCGTTGAGGGCCTTCTGCAGGGCCAGCTGGTTCGGGTGCGTGCGCACCGCGACCTGCGGGGCCGAGTTGAAGAGCTGGAAGATGGAGGGCGAGCCGATGGGCCAGCCGTTGATCCGGCCCTCGTTCTGGTCGATGTAGTCCTTCAGCTCGCGGTACTTGGACGTTGCCTCCTCCTCCGAGAGCACCCCCCTCACGATGCAGCAGCCGCGCCGCCGCATCTGCGCCTTCTGTTCCTCCGTGAGGTCCTGGTTGTTGTCGTTTATGGAGGCCATGTCGAATACGGGGATCGCGTCCGGGCCCAGGGAGGAGAGCTCCTCGGTCAGGCTCTCTAGCGACTTGCACGTCTTCACCCAGGCTCGGCGCAGGGCTTCCTCCCCGTACTCGGAGATGATCTCGGCTTTGGACCTCGCGTACCACGGGTTTTGAACAGTGTCCTTGGATTGAACCCCGAATTCAGGCCACGCCGGCCAGGACTTCAGTACGCCCGGCATGGCGAAAGTGATGCCACTCGTGATGCTAAGCTAAGTCTGGAACTGTGCGGCACCAACTTGAAATCTATTATTCCGTGGCCGTTACCCGCGACAAATTTCCGCAATGCGTCCCTGGAACTCTTCGAGACAATGATCCGGAAGAGTATCGTCGACTTGCTGGAGCTCAGTGGGTTAGACTAGCAAGCGGCAGGTCATTGGTTATCCGAGGGAATATCGTGTCTCTTGAGATATCGTTTCACGACAGTAGTGAACTAGCGACCCACCGTGGCTGGATGTTGGTGAGCCATGCCGGTGTGAAGTTTCCGGAAACTGGTTGGAGCATGGTCACCTTATCTAGATACCAGAACATACCGGCATGCGCAGGCGGACCGTCCGAGGGACCGACGAGGCGTATCAGTGGGTCAGACCCCGGAGCTGGCTAAACCCTCACGCTATCGCTTGATTGATGAAGACAATCTCTCGGCAGTTCCTTGGCGATTCATGAAGTTTTGCGTCGGGTACAGTCCAACAATGCGGAGGATGGGAGGGTTTAAGTTTGGCTGAAATACGATAGTGCTAGCGAACTTGTTGTCCGGGGCCCCCTTTTGACGACAACCCCCAGCCCGATGGGTGGTTTACCGGGGCTTATCTCTCCCACTTCGAGGTACCCGTAAATCCTGCCATGTCGTCTTTGAGATATAGAGAGGATTTATTCTGCTGGCTTGGGCAGTTAGCGAGTCGTGGAACGCGCGTTTGGGGGCAATGACGAGCAAGCTCTTCGTCTATATATACGAAGATCCCCGGGCTCACCCTTGACGTCGCATTCCTCACCTCTTTTTTCTAGTACATTTCCTTGTCCCCCCTTGAAGAATATCTTCTTGCGGACCATACACGACTCTTCCCGGTACCGTAACCCGGACGTTCCCCCAAAATGGGTGGGCTCAATCGTAATATGTTTATCATTGGCTTGGTCGCAGCCCTCAATTGTGCCAGTGTCGGCTACGACAGTTCGATGATGAGTTCCATTAACATCCTGGTACGTCAATCAGAGACATCTTGAGACCAACCAAGGCCCGTCAAGATAGCTAACTGGCGTCGACGGGCAGAGTGCCTTCCAAACCAAGTTTAGCATCGACTCGGACATGAAGGGACTCCTGACCGCAGTGGCCAACTTAGGTGGTATCGCTGGCGGTTTCTTCGCCGGTCACATTGTCGACCGCTTCGGCCGAAAAGGTGGCATCCTTACCTCCGCCTGTATCGTTCTCATCTCGACCATGATCCATGCTACCTCCACGACTCTGGGTCAGTTCTTCGTCGCCCGGATCCTCGTCGGTATCGCCAAGAGTATCGACGTCGCCTCTGTTCCGACCTACCTCGCTGAGCTGGCGCCACCGAGCAAGCGTGGTCTCGTGGGCGGTATGTACTGGACCTGTTGGCTCCTCGGGGCTATCATATCTGCCGCCGTGGGATACGGAGCCCGGAGCGTCGGGGGCGACTGGAGCTGGCGTATAATCTGTATTTGCATGGCGGGCCCCGCTTTGGGTTGTATAGTCACCCTGCCCTTCATCCCCGAGTCGCCGCGGTGGATGATAGCGCGCGGGCGCGAGGCCGAAGCTCTAGCCACGCTGTCCCGATTTCACGGCGATGGCGACGAGAATCATCCGCTGGTCGTCGCCGAGTTCCGCGAGATCAAGGACACAATTCGCTTCGAGCAGGAGAACAGCTACCCTACCTTCCTATCCTGGTGGAAGGCTTTCGTCAGCGAGAAATCGAATCTGTACCGCGCCTTCACCCTCATCACCCTGGGCGTATTCGAGCAGACCGTTGGTTCTAGCATCATCACCTTCTACCTCAGTAGCGTGCTGAAGCTGGCCGGGGTCACCTCGGAGAAGCAGCAGTTCGCCATCAACCTAGGCCAGTACGTTGTGGGCTTCGCAGCTGCCCTCACGGGTATCTGTTTCATCGATCGTCTTGGTCGTGTTCCCATGCTCGTCGGCGGGACGGCAGCCTGTGCGGCATTGCTTGCGACCATGGCTGGCTTGACGGCCGGAGCGACAGGCGTGGTCGCTGGTCAGAATGCCATCATCGCCATGGTCTTTCTCTTCCAGGTTGCTTATTCCTCTACATGGACACCGCTGTCCTTCTCCTACTGTGCCGAAGTTCTGAATTTCACCATTCGTGCCAAGGGTATGGCGTTTTACAGCGTCTTCACCTCTGCAACCGGATTCTTCAACCAATATGTCATTCCCATTGGCCTCGCAGACATTGGCTGGTGAGTTTCCCTCCTAGAATACCCTTTCCATTGGGAACATTTGCTTACCTTTTTTCTCCACGCAGGAGGTTCTACATTGTCGGTGTGGCATGGAACATTTTCATGGCTACCGTAATCTTCTTCACTTACGTCGAAACAAAGGGTCTCACGCTCGAGCAGATCGACCAGCGCTTTAAGGGCGTCCCTCGCGACCAAGTGGGCGATGTTATCGAGGCCTATGATGGTGGGAAACCAATCTCGGATGCGGAATTGTCGGGCAAAAAGGCTGTCGTTAGCCAGAGCGTAGCCATAGACACCAAATCGTGAGTCGGATGCCTAGGTCCGTAGAGTCGTTTGCTAGTCCATATTGGTACTCATAGAATGATAAGAAACTAGGCGTTACCTGCTGACCACATCATCTTCACTCAGTGGGTTTACTGTGAAGTAAGGTGTAGCAGGTAAAATACACAGAAAACCCTGACGGGAAATAATCGACTGCAGTCTGGATTCACAGCCTGTCCCGTAAGCGACCCAAGGCCTGTTCTATGCACGTGTCTTTTCCCGTGCCGGCTCCGTCCCAGCTGAACACCCGTATGCCAGAATGCATATGCTTTTGGGTGCAGATCGGATCGAATAATGTCTAAGACATACCGAGTCCTCTGTCATCTTGATACGGGCTTGCATGCTGGTGTGAAGAGCGAATGGTATGGTAGGTAGTGGATTACACTGCATCAGTCATCGGCAAGGCATTCGCTGACGCGGCAAATACAAGCGCGCTTCGCAGTAATGCACACTGTCTAGTGGCTCTAGGCCCTCGATGCCTCGAAGCTGCTGACCGGGTACTTTGATTGTTAGCGAGCCAGTGAAAGAGAGGATAAGGGCCAGAGATCCTTCGCTTCCGGTGTGCTGGAGAGCGTGATGAGACAAGACGGGCAGCGGTTGGATGTTATGTATCAGCAGTGAGTCTCCTGGACGGATCCCGAGTAGATAAGTCAGTTCACTGGACACTTTTCAGACCGAAGGGTCGAAGAGAAGAATCCGACGATCCTTTCACACCATCTTGCAATCACGTTACCTGAATGACTCCAGAACTCTGATCGGGGTGTCTCAGAGCGCGACCCAATGGTTCGACAGAGGACCCCTGCTCACCTGAAAAGACCCCTGCTCGGGGCGAGACAAGGGACAGCGATTGGGTTAGAGCCCCTGTCAGGTTCGCGCCAAGGAGGATGATTCCGTGAACATGGGACATGGATATCCATTCGCGATGTGTTGATGATAGAAGCAACTTCGGAGAAAGATGCTCCAGGCGGTTTTGTCCCGTGATGATGGTTCTGGCGCTGCTGCCAAAATTTGCGTCAACATACGTCTCGGGCCCAGCCTGACTGGAAAGATGGAAGAGTTGAGAGTTGCGGTGAGGCGGTTGAAGTAGAAATGCCACGTCAGAAGCCACACAGCCACAGTCGACAAAGTGGATATGGGTGATGGGTCCTGGTCTTGGTGAGGCCCGTCGGTCGGCTGTTGAGGCGTTCCCTACTTACGATCGTGGCGGAGTGCATCGACTAGGGCAGACCGGGGGACGGCACTCGCCACAGTCAACCCTTTTTCTGCCACTTAAAAAAAACGTGTCTACCGGCGATGGCGCGTCTAGTACCAAATTTTACATCTGACCCGGGCGTCTGGAAGGGCACACTCTTCTTGGATGATCCAACTACCTGCTAGGTAGCCTGGCCGCCCGGACTAATGAGGTTGCCAGCTCATCAAGTTCGCCCCGGATCATGCAACTTTCAGCTCGTCTTTGCTCGTAGATGCAGGCATGGAAGATCGCCAATGCAAAGAAGGGCGCGAGGTCAGATATGACCCTGATAGTCTAATTGCGCCAGCCTTACAGTTGGTCAAGCAAGTATCATTAGGGATCGTGTCTCACTAACGCCTCCCGATTACCGAGGTGAGTTACATCACGCGAGTATGCTATTTTTATTCGGTTCAGAAAGGCCACACAAGCAAGAGCGTTGAGAGAATGGCGAAGCGACGGACGATGACATATACAACTCCTGGTATCTGAATGCAGAGAATCCACAATACTGTACACAGCCATAACTTAATTTTATCTAGGTTTATTTCGCATTCGTTCTGGACACTCCCACCAACAACCCCTTTTCTCAAGGTGAGGAGGCGTCGCCGCCGACAGACGTCAAGCGTATGAGCATGATATTGGTCGACTTCACCGCGCACTGGCTGTTGGTTATCAGCCAGGCAACCGTCAAAGAAACAAGCTCGCATACGTATGCGAGTAAGGAGAGACATGCAGCAGCTCCAGGTCCGATGCTACGGCGTCCAACATATCGCACTGCAGATAACAGGTCCATCCCCAAGGTGACATTGACATGGAATGTAAGGGGTGGAGGGGTGAGCTGCTTTCGATTGGCTGAAAAAGGGCGTAGGAAGCCCAATCAGAAAATGCGAAATGTATTTGAGTATTCCCAAGGCGCCCTGCCAGGATTCGGCTTCTGGGGGGAGGTCTGGCAACATGGTCCTGTACATCGACATCCAGCTGCTGGTTGGGTCCTTTACGGCGGGGCTCCTGTTGCCGAAGTACATGTATGGCGTCGATACAGTCTGTGAGACATGTCGACGCGTGGAAAGACAGAAGTTCCATGCCTCTAATCTTTTCTAGAAGAACCTCCGAGGTCAGACAGGGCCAATGCAGGAAGGTCAGCATCTGGTTAGAGTGTTGACACACAGCGTTCGCGTTGTACCCCGTTCAGCCGTATCTGCGTATTCATTCAAGGTACAGTACTTACCTCTACCTTGTAGTGTAATTTGGAAGTCAGGTAGTGTCTACATAGAGGAAGAGGGCAGCGTGAACTTTCGACTATCCTATCTACACCGTGAGATGCAAGGATGACCTATGACGAAAAACATGGCTGACGTCGAGCATCGCTTGGAGCGCTTATTCGCAAGTTTCTGGCGACGAGGATGACAGCTCGATATGTCGACGCCTCTCTACAATAAGTCGGTGGACGTTAGTAGTAGATCCAAGATTGGCTTGAACGGGTTGCACTTTTTACTGGGGTTCCGCAAGGCCGGTACACGGATCGGTTTTTAGCGCTCTCGGGGATGAGAGCAAAGTGAGACATCCAATGCAGATATTACCACTGCACGCTTGCTCGGACCACTGAGAAGAAGGCAAGGTGAATAAGCGTATGCAGTCAGTGGGGAACTGTCAGATCTCGCGACCAAGGAGGAAAAAAAAAAGAAAAAAAAAAGAATAAGTTACAGTACGCGCAGTAGTCACTGTACTAGGGCTAACAATATTCTCCGGATACTCCTAGAGCACTAGCAACTAAGGTTACTTAAGTAGGTACTTAGGTAGTTCTAGCACGCAGCTTAAAAGACTGACCGCCCATCTGACGTTTATGCAAATGATGTCTGGATCCTGAACTTCATCATCAACGATGAGGTTGACATTGCAATCCACGGCTGACGGAGCAGTTTTGGTGGTTGGTACTTCGTACTTCTAGAGTTTGGCAGTGGGCAGTTCCAGGCAGTTGGCAATTAATCAAAATCAGGGATCTGTGTTAATCCCCTTCGGGCGGCCCGCGCTTATTGTTGCCCCTGTACCCCCTGCCTGGGTACTCAACTCCACTATGCCATGGATGCTGCTGTTCACTGCCCAGGTTGCCCCCCGTTCGCAGCGCGCAGCCTTTGCTTCTGATCTTTTCTTCCTCGACAACCTTGGAAAAGGATACCTACACCGCCGACAGCGACCCAAATGCGAGACAGTCAGGCAGTCAGGACAGTGAAGCGACCTGCACCTGGTTGCCTCCCTCTTCCCCGCAACTACCCGAGCTGCCTGCCCACAGGCAGATTTTTCCATCTATCACTCTTTTCCCCATTCTCATTCATGTTTTTCAGAGGTCCAGCCTGTTACTAGTCCGCTCTGTTGGTGGCATTGTCGTCATCGACGTGTTGGACGTCGCCAATGCAGCCTCCTATCTCACGGGACGACTACCTAGGTAGTTAGCAGGCTCAGCATTCTTTTCTTCTCTGCTTCTCGCTAAAGCCGGCACGCTCCAGTGCCCGAGCTACCACAATGGACAGGACCCTGGAAGCCTCGATTGGGAAGATGCTCTACCATCGTCCGGGGTCTTCTTGGGCGAATAACATCGACCAGCACCCACTATAGCATTCTCATAGGCCATCAGAATATGCACCATCTGAGACCACTTTACCCGTAATCGCTCACAGTTCGCCTCGGCGCATACTGTAGGTACCATCACCAAATGCGCGAGATAGCTGTGTGAAGGTCCAATCAGTCTTGCTTGGTACACTACCTACCTAGCACATCTCATGCCTGTTCACTTCTCAGAGCGTCTCCTGTCCCCAAGTGTTGATAGTCGTCGAAGCAAGCCCTCAGTGCTCGGGTGACTCAGCCAACCTCGATGCTAAAAGTCGACCTGCTTAAGACTCCGCAAAGAAGTCCACACGGCCGCCGCCAACCAGACCACTCTACTCGGCCATTCCACTTTGAATCATAGCACCTGATCTGGCTACATGACCCAGCCGGCCGCCTCTCGGTCCTGGGACAAGGGTCTCTGGCCTTTGCGCCACATTGGCGATCCCTCCCAACCGTCGTCTTCCTTGCCCGGATCCCTGGGTACATCTTGCCTCCCCTTCCACAGCGCTAGTAACCCGGTATCTGAAGACACGATACAAGGTACAACGTCCCTTATGTGTAATACCTACCTATGTATATGATACAGTCATTCCTCTATCCAACCCTCCGATACTTCGTCCGACACTACCCTACTTTTCTTGACTCTCATACTACATCGTTTTCTTGCCCTGTTTCCTTTCCGAGGTTGTTACTCTGGTGACTGGAACACCACACTGCCTGTCCGACTTTTCGAAAACCTCACCTACCTGTAGAGATAATCTCCCCGAAGCCCTCGATACGCGAGATCGAAGAGAACCGAATAGGCTACGATTATACATCTTGACATGGTCTATCAGGAGTACAAGATCGAAGTCTAAGAAACGCCCACGGGCCCCTCACCACCACCACTACCGCATTGTACCACCACACCATTCTCTCCGGGGTTAACAGGCTCGTGCTTCCACATCCACACGGCGAGGTAGCACCCCACCATCACCAAGCACTCGACTAGTTCACTTGAAGCCGAATTCTCTCATCGTCCTCTTACGCCTGTCCTCGTGGCTTTTCCTCAACGGGCTCGTTTGGCGTGTCCGTGTCTTTTTTTGTCCAACTTGGTACACCTCGTTCATATTCACCTTTCATATACTTTGTCTCTGCACGAATTCACTGCAAATTCCTGGAGCGTAGTTGGCCCCCAATTACTCAGATAACCCCCTGACATTCATCAAAGTACCCTCTGGCATTGTGGGCTTCATAATCCTAGTCGGGACTGCTCGGAACCTCATCTACCTGAGCCGCTCCAGGTCGTCTTAGACACTTCGTCCTCACAGACTCCCACTCGTCGTGGTAGTGGTGGGCAGTCAGCACCTAATTGACACTTGAAATATTGGGATGGGTTCCCAGTAATATAGGTAGCCAGATCCGCAGGGCCACCGTCATCTTCACCTCGTTGCTGACCACCCACCCAGCAACACTGCTACAGCATTGAACGGCACCACTATAGTAGGTACGGACGGATACTGGATAAGCTGGTACCATGCGCTCAGAATCGAGTTGTTCCCCCTCTAAATAACCCAGTCGTCGACATGGCGTCCCTCAGGTCGCCACCCAATTTCCGGAGTAAGAGGAATGAGGTCCTCCAACCCAAGAAACTGGGTGATCCTTACGAGGCTTCAAAAGATGGCTTCCCACCTATAACGCAGCTCGCTCGGAGAGAGAGTAGGATTGCCCAATCGGAAAGTTCGTCGAGCTCCCGATCTAGGACACCGCAGAGCCGGATACCTCAGAACCCATCTTCCCGCAAGGAAGCATCTTCCAAGATCTCTGCCAGACCTCCCCTTACTCACCAGACCCAGTCATGGTCAAAAAGTTCGGCAACCGGGCCCCCCTCAACATCGTCCTCGAACGTTCAGCAAGTTCATGATGCGCCTAAACAGCCGCGCAAGGTCTTGCGTCGAAAACAATACGGCGTCTCCCCCGAGCCAGTCGATTTAAGAGTTCAAACACGTACCGACTCTGGGAGGACGAGCTCTTCATCCTCGATACCGCGGTCGCATAGTTCCTTCGATCCACACACTCAGTATCTGGACCGAAGCATCACGGACAGCCCTGTCGAAATTCGAATTGCACACCAGGTTGAAATGCCTAAAGCCAATATGACAGAGCATCCGAGGATCTATCCCGAGCTGGATCGTTATCGAGATATCCGGCTTCCCTCTTCGAGTGACGAGTCTCCGAAAGATCTACCCTACAAGTTGACGACGGAGAATCTTCCACCGCCGACTCCGCTGTTCTCGGGGACGAGTAGTCATAGCCAGTTAAGCACCTCTAGTGCCAGCCCTTCGACCAGGTTCTCCGAATCGCCGGGCCCCGGCCCATATAGCCGAGACACGACTCCCACATCAATGTCTTCACAGTCCCCCGGTATCGTCGCACCGATGCGGCTTCCTGTTGCCCGAGTGAGACAGGCAAGTCCAGCCGAGACCAGGCCTCCCGTGACCCGAAGAAGAGCCGGCAGCACGTCGAATGAGGGAGAAGAGTTTAGCGCCGGGCTTGCTTCGGTAAGGGAAGCACTCACCTCCTCATCGTCGAACTCGACGGTGCGTACCGAGGAGCAGAAGGAGAACAAGAAGCGCCCGGGCTTGTCTCCGGCTGCGCCGAACCCACCACCGAGGAAGTCGTCTCAGAAATTCAAGAAGGACAGAGGCCAGGGGGACCTGTATTCGCCGTCCAAACCCTCCCGAGTACCTGCTCAGCCTGTTATGAGATCCCCATCTCCGAACAGAGCTACGACACAAGCCCGGGAAGGAGCTCGACCTGTGACGTCGCCGCAACCCCGGCCGACACCGCCGTCTAGACCGAGCCGGGATGGGACCCCGGACCTGTACTCACAGTTTGGGGGCCCTGTCCCAGTCATACACAGCAATTTATCTTCGACAACCCTGTCAGATCGACGTCAAAGCGGCCAATTACTACCCAGCTCTCTGCCCAGATCTACGACCCCTTCTTCCAATCAAGACCGCTCAGCATCGTCAAGAGGTCAGATTAGTAGAGAGCCGACTCCTGCACCGCGGCCAGGGTTGTCTGCCGACACGAAACCGGGGAAACAGGAAGCCTCCCGTGTCACAAGAACCCCCAGCCCTGTTGTCTCATCTTTCAAGACAAGATTTCCAATATTCGGACGGCGTACTAAGACAGCCCCTGAGGTATCACAGGTCCAGAAGAAGGAAAAGCCGGCTCGGAAAGGCCCGGCAGCTGGGACAGGCCATGAAGGGTACGGCAGGGTCGGGGCGGTGAAGCGACGCAGCAGCAACGCTGCCAACCTACCACGCGGACTGGTGGGACCCTCATCTTCAGCTGAGAGCCTCTCAAGCCTTCAGCCGACCGACTCCTTTCTCCTAGACCGAATGAACCCAGTTGTCATAGCCGGCGGCGAGGTTGTTGAAAACAGGAACACCAGCTCGGAATTTGCACGGACCGATAGCAGCCACAGCATTTCGTCGAGTCATCCAGTTCTCAGGCCTCGTAAGAACTCCTCCGTGTCATCCTCGTCGAGGGAAGAAGATCGACAGACCCTGTGGCCCTCAGCCTACCCTCGAGCATCGACACGGTCCCGACGCCCGTCGGACAGCAGCGATTCGGAAGCTGTCACCATGAAGTCCACCCTCGCATTTCGACGATCAGTTCAGCGTCTACGCTCTCCGGATCAGGCACCGCTCAATATTCCCCGACCAATAGTGACGAGGCATTATAGGTCTCCATCTACGGACAGCGTGGGAACTACAATACTGACAGATGATTCCCTTCAAGATGCGCTACTAGAGCTGCCACCTAAACCCCCTGCTGAGAATGCTCAGGTGAAAACAGCGCCACGCAAACTTACGAAGCCTGCGAAGTCACCGCGTCGGTGGAATCTTTTCGGCAGATCCCAGAATCAATCACCAGCTGCTGCCAAGAAGCAGGTAGAGGCCAGCGTCTCGGTAGCCGCGAAACCTCCTCAAGATAAGCCGGTAGCCTTCTACACCATGATGGACTCCTCGGAACAAGAAGACACTGAAGATTTGGACGTTAACGCGATCTTGAGGGCAGCGGAAGTCGTGCATACCTCACAAAACATGGCGCCTGAGCGGGAAGGAGAACCATCTGGCGATGAACGCGCAGCTCCTCACCTACCCCATCTCCCGCCCTCGGAACAGCAAGCTACGGCAAGGGAACCCGGGAATATCTCTATCGTATCTGACACAACAAGAGTTAGACGCCAGTCTACGAATGAGCAAGTCGGTGTCGGTAAGGTCGCGCCAGTCAATTTGGCAGGTCGCCCTAGTCGACTTCCACAGGTTGGCAGAATCCCGAGGGTCATCAACACTCGCCCAGAACATACCTCCCCGAAGAGTTTCTCACGGCCGTTCCATCGAGTCAGCCTCCAGCTCCCGCCATCGCAAACCGGACCTGTCGACTGTGAGTCGCTTGCCAAAGGACCCAGTCCCGAAGGGTCTTCAACCTCAGAATTGGTAAACGCCGAGCCAGCAGAAAACACTAACGCTCGTAATTTTCTACGAGAGGCACAGAACGAGCCATCTCCTAAGCTTGGTCATTCTGGAAGAGAGTTCTTGACATTCTCGCCACGGGAGAATTCATCGTGCACAGGCAGCACTGAATCGAGCGGTCCAGCAATGGTCGGGTACTCGAACCACACGGCAGTTCTGCCGGAGTCTTCTGCACCCCTCGGAGAAGATGAGGTTTGGGATGAGTACAATGACCTTCTCGGTGATGCTCCCCCATCTGCTACGTCATCACACGGTGTTCCCTTTCACCTAGAGGGGTACGAGACGAAATTGGCTGAGAAGTCGGCAAAGCCACTGCTATCGCCAACGATCAATGGGGAAGCTGCCAAGAGCATCCGCGATTCCATCGAGACTGGAAAGGCCGCCACCTCCTCAAGCCATTACAGTGCCGACATGACAGCGAGGATCAATGCTGCGTTCAAATTTGGACCTGATCCACCAGCCACGCCATTTTCGGTCTCTGAATTCGTCTCGGGATATGGCGACCGCAACAATAGCGATACAAAGGCTTCTGAACCGGCTCCGCGGAATAGTTCGTCATCTACCGCCAGCGCCAAAGGCAAACCAGCAAGTGCGAGGAATTCGAACAGCAGCCAGAACAGCGAAGAGACCCCTCTTTCCCAGGTTAACCTCCGAGTCGGCTCCATGACCGTCAGCAAGTGGCTCACGTTCGGTCATGTCCTCTTCAGCCCGGTCCGCGAGGACCTGGTCAATGCCGTTGGTTCATTGAAACGTCACTCCATCCTCGTCATCGATGGACTTGGCAACGATGATTGGTCCTTCTACGCTGCTGAGACGTATCCAGCGGCGACCTTTTTCAACTTGTCTCCTCGCGCGCCGTTACCCGCCGAACATCAATCAGCTTCTTCGTTCCCTCTCTCGCCACCGAATCACCACCAGATTCAGTTCATGTCCAACGCGGGCAAATTTCCCTTCGGAACAGACAGCTTCGCCTGTGTGGTTTTCCGGTTTCCCTCAGCTGCTCCGGAGTCTCATTACCGAAACATCATCTCCGAGGCCCGCCGTGTGCTCAAGCCGGGCGGGTACATTGAGTTCTCGATTCTGGATGTAGATCTGAATAACATGGGAAGTCGGACCCGGCGCTCGGTCCGCCGTCTCAAAGAGCGGGTTAACACTAAGAATCCCGACATCAGCCTCGGCAGCACTGCGGATCTCGTGCTCCGTCTCCTCGGAAAGAAGGGTTTTGTCGACATCAAGAACTGCCGTGTCGGTGTGCCGGTCGCCAGCGCCATCACCAACGCGACGAAAAAGAAGGGTGGCAAGAAGGACGAGCGCAGTCTGGCTGAGATGATGAGGGACGATACGGAGACAGGGGATGAAAACATTACGAAAATGGTTTCCAAGGTTGGCCGCTGGTGGTACAACCGATGCTACGAGGCAGCTACGGGGATGAACAGCAGTATCTGGCACGACCGAAACCTGTTGGCCGAGTGCGAGGAGTGGGGGACGAGTCTGAAGCTCATGGTCTGTCACGCGAAGACGGCGGATGGTGGGCGGGTGGCAAGTATCTGATCGAAATCAAAATCACGACGGGTCTATCTCGAGCTGATGATTGGGGGGCAAAACCAACGACTGGTTTGACTGGCGACTAATGGATGGATTAATTGGCAAGGGCTTATTTCATTCTTTCTCCTTTTGGACTGCTCCGACATCTCGCGACCTTACGCATCTCTCATCGAAACACCTAACCCGGCCCCCACATTCCACTACTACTCAACATCATGGCAAAGACGGCCTTTGCAGAAAGAGAGTTCCAATCGCAAGATCATTGTTTTCCTAACTGGAGGAAAAGATTTCATCGAGGGCGCGAGCCCGTTCACAACTATTTTCTCATACACCAAACCGAAAGACTGGCAGGAACCAAACGACCCAAAGTCACCATAAATACCTCATACATTACATCGCGTCACATACAGGTACCACAAGAGGCCGGTTGAGACAGCACGGCATACATATACGCGCTCTCCACCCTTCGCTGGGGATAGGGAGAGTGATATCCGCTTCGTATCTGCGCCCAAGCAGCGGCCACCAGTTTACTATATTCTTACCTATTCTTACCACTATTATTTCTTACTCGATTTCCATGGACTTGGAGGACCGACCCGACTCAATTATTCCACCACTCGGATGTGCTATCGTTTAGTACTATATTATTCATCACCGCTGCAGGACAGGTCTTTTCAAAAGGGGAAACGTCTGGTTTCACATCCCTAGGCTGGTTGTGGCTTCAGGGATTTCAGGGGAGAGGCGAGACGAACTTGGGTTTCTTCGCGACAACGGGCTGGCTATCGTCTATTCTCGCCTACCCACACACGCTCGCTTTCTCGGGGAAATAATTTGGTTATCATGACGAGGGCTCTGGAAGCGGTGAGGACTGAGGCCGAGGCTTATGAGGAGGATTCGACTTTCATGAGGATGATGAGACGACGGCCTGCGATTTTCACGAGATAACGCACGCATGCATGCAATGATATCTTGACAAGAACGCTGGCATCTCACGACGACGATGGCGCTGAAACGAAACACGGCCAGGATATGATGGGATGAATACTAGTTTTCACGATACGCTGTCTGGTTGTTTTGGAACCTAGAGATACCCACCCACCGATCTTTTCTGATAGGTAATGTGATTATTCTAATAACCAGACGCCTGGTGTTTCGTGACTTTTGTGATGTGTCTCTAGTGACTAAATATGTTGGCCCTCTGACTTTGGGCATGGACGATTGTCGACATCCGCAGTAGCACCGTCATCCCAGCCACCTACAAGATATACACAGCAAACATAACTCTTTCAAAGTGTAAAAGAAAATAAATCCATCTGACTGACCAGTAGTTAAAGAAGCCATCTCTATTTAATGCCTACTTGCCTATGTGCCTGCTAACACAATATAAAAACCCTAACCACAACTGCAAATATAACTCCAGCCTCTGAAATAGACTTGATAGATAAAAAAATCGCGCCAGCAAGAAAAAATATAAGTAAAGGCAGCCAGCTAGCGACTAGGGTGAAAAAGAGAGAAAAAAAAGAAAAAAAGTTAATAAAACATTATATATTATTTACCCACTCCATTTTTAAACTTTAAAAAAGGGGAAGGTTTTTATTATTAAAAAATAAGGGGGGGGGGGGGGGGGGGGTGGGGTTGAATCGGAATGTTTATGCATTGATAGGGCTCTGAGTATACGTAGGTGAAATTGATTGTTTCAGTCGAGACTCGAGGGTTTAATTCTAATAGATGATGCGAAAAAACCAGGAAGATGAAGATCAGGAAGGGGAACTAATCGCACACAATGGGCTACACGTGACACTATCAACATCGAAATCGAGAACGGGTCATCACGTGCCACCCATATCTCACTACAATATACTTGAGACTTCCCCAAATTCTTCCTTACGCTGTTGACACCACGCAGGAAGCAATCAACAGAACGAAACGTCTCAAGGGGGGGAATGCAGCAGACACAATGCAAATACAAGAATGACTGGCCATGCTAATACAGTAGTAGATAGCTAAGGTTAAGTAGCCCAAGTATTACCACTACCGCTCCAGCCTCCGCAGGTAAACCCTATTCAGAAAGCACGCCTCAATCTTCTATGGAAGTTGACGTCATCACGTGGGAAAGACACGCTAAGGCCTGCACTGGGGCAACTTCGCTCATCTCCTCGCCTGCTCCAGAGATCAGATATCTGAGACCATCAGCATCTTTACCCCTTTTCATTTATTTATGCCTGACGCGTGACACTTCACATGTCTTCCCTGCCACGCCATAAGAAAACTTCAATCACTGCCGGCATGCGGGGTAGTCCGAGCCCTATTGCCATCCATGAGTCCTAAGTACCCTTTGTCGGTAACCTGAACACATAAGGCACGAACTACCATGTTTATTTTCCCACACCTTATGAGAAACTGCCAGTCCGCAGCAGCAAACCACATGACATCATATTAAACATACAAGATGTGGCTATTGTCCATCTCTTGGACCATCCCCAACGAGCCTTATTGTTGCTCCCTCTCGCCCTTATGTGCCCTTGTTCTCGTTGTGCAATATCAGCCTGCACCAGAATCATAATCGTGATCACGATCATGATCACGGCTCCGCTATAGAATCACAATGGAGAAGCCAACCCTTGCCATCGTTGGCAAATGATAAGTCAAAGAACCGACAGTAGCCTCTGATGGAAGCCATTGTCCCTTTTGTGCCTCCCGAGAGAAGGACACGCACAATGGCGAGAAGACACGCAAGTCACTCAAGTGCATTTCTAGTGCTGAAACTGTCATCTACTGTCGATTCCCGCCGATTACTGTCGATTCTCGCCGATGAGAGCCGGGAAAGGCATACCCGAATGGCTTCTTTCCCACCGGAGGGGCTGCTTCGACTGTTGCCAGCCGATGCCCAGACTCCCGGGACTGACGATAGCTTCATTACAATATTTGCAGGCTGTCACTACCATCCGGCAGACGACTGACACTTTCTTGAAGCCTTCAGACCTTGGAACTCCTCAAAAGGTCTTCCTCCAGTCCACAACTTGGCCATACAACCTTCTCTCCCTCATCCCTCTCTCCCGTCACATCTCTCCTTCAACCATTTCTCCCTCAACCATCTCTCTCTCCCACAGATCTCTCTCCCACAGATCTCTCTCCCTCAGATCTCTCTCCCTCAGATCTCTCCTCCCTCAGATCTCTCCACCCTCAGCACTCTTCACCCTCAGCACTCTTCACCCTCCACATTGCGCCCGTGATACTTGGAAACGAATACCACACTTCCCAAGTATCGTCCACATCTTCTGAAAACCCTTTGCGAATCAAGTCCCCCATCGTCCTTGCGTCGCGATACTTGGAATCGAACATCACGCTTCCTAAGTATCATCCGCTTCTGTCACTAGGAGCATTACATCTTCTGAAAATTCTTTGCCAACCCATTGCCTCGTCATCATTCCATCGCGATAATACTTCTACACACGCGATACCACATCCGACATCCCACGCGCAGCATCTAGAAAGCGACCACCAAGCTTCTAGGTATCATCCTCCTCTGTCGCAGGAAGTGTTACCCCATTTACACTGAACCCTGAGCCTCTCGTCACCCTAACCTATCACCGAATCCTTCACCACCGACTGGTTCGAGAGTTTTAGCAACTTTTCTTTGCACCATTTGCGTCTGATACATCTTGTACAGCGCAGGACTTCAGGTTTGTTCCTCTACCCTGTTCGTTCGAATTTCCCATACTCACGATATATCCCACACAGAAAAACTTATTCGGAAGTACTTACCTGCGTTAATCACCCAGACCTCATACCAACCATGTCGTCGTCGCGAATGGTAAGAGTTGCTGGGTACGTCCCCGAACTTCACAGCCGCTACACGCTTCTACCTCTGATCTTCGGATATGAGGATGAGGTCTTGCAGCCAGCCAACGAAGTATCGAACAGAGGAAACGGTTCAGTTGTCACCGAACAGGCAGTCAACGCTATGGACATCGATCAGTCAGGCAACAATATGGACATTGATCAGTCAGCCACTGCTATGAACTTAGCCAATGCTATGAACACTAAACACGCAGCCAACGCTACGGACACTGAACACGCAGTCAAGAACTTGGACACTAAGCAGGTTGGAGACGACTCTGGTAAGCACATGCTCATTCATCGGCACCATCCTGTCACAACCTTCGTTGCAACATGCCTGACCGATTGATCAGTAGAGAACGGCCGCGAAACTGCCGCCCAGGGCGAGGCTCTGTCCACTGTGTCTACGGTGAGAAGTCAGCAATCCGACAACAAAGGCGAGCGGTTCTCGTCCGAGAGACGCCAGCGATCCCAGGATCAAGACGAGTCGTTCTCGTTTGAGTGTTGCCAGCGGTCAGGAGACGATCACGCGCTGTACCCCTTCGCTCAACGTCAAAAGCAGATCGCGCTGCGGATTTCCGAGCTCGAGCATGAACTCAAACGCCTGCGACACTTACAAGAAGTCAATTCCGCCGAGATGGAGGTTGTCCAAGCCAGTCTCCGAGTCAAACGCGAAGGCGCTGGAGTCAGCCGCGAGCTCTGGAAGCAGTACAAGGCTTTCTGTCGTGGACTCGATGGCGAGGAAGGCCCAGCCCAGGGCTTCGCCATCACTTGTCCCGAAGATCACGGCGGATCTTACATCAAGTACGATCCGAGCTTCAACCTTTTCAAGCAGCACTCCGATGGTCACTACTTGACTCGCAACTACCGCTGCGAGGCCTCGACTGTAATGGTCAAGGAAGAAGTCCGGGGTTCCAACGGCCAAGTCTACATTGTTCAGAAGCCCCAGTACATCGTTGAGTTCTGGGAAATAAAACCCGTCTGGGAACGCGCCCCCGTCGGAACCCGTGCCACCTGGAGCGAATGCTGGGTATGGTTCCCTCACCAACCTGAGTTTTTGAGCAGTCGTGCTAATTCTCTTTTCACAGCCCACACTATACCAACTCGCGAAGTCCGCTGCCCTCGGTGGCTCCGATGGCGCCAAAGGCATGCTGATGGCCTTGCCGGAAGCTCAATCCTTCACGAAGGGCGGCACCTTGTTCGAATACGAACGGGAGGAATCGAAAAAAGACCACCTCTTGAAATCTCAACGTTGGAGTTTCCGAGCTGCCTACAAGATCTTCTACTCTCTCGTTCCCAAGCCCGCCAAGGAGGCCAAGCGCTTGAAGGTGAATGAGTGGCTTACCACTCCTTAGGTCTAAAACGCCTAACCTACGGACGCCTCGAATAAGAAGTCCTACGCCTTGCAACCTCGGAGACTTACAGAGACTTTCCGCGACATGGAAATATGATGTCCTCGAAGATGGTCTCATAAAACATCAAGATATTTTAGCCGCTTCGTCGATTGTGACACGGCAAGTTTGAGGAGGGTCTTGATATGAAGCTTCAAGGAAGTTTCGCCGTTTCATTGTTGCATCTGGCATTAACGCTTGCCTCAACCCTTAGCTAGTATAGAATAAGATATTTCCGACAACATCCACGTTCCCCTTTGGTGACATGTACCTACAATTATCTCGCCCTGTTGGGTTATCGTTATCCTTGTGTGATGCAAATTACAAAAGGCAACCATCTATGATGTACCCACAATTATCTCACCCTGTTGGGTTATTGTTATTGTTGTGGAATACAATTGCGCAAGACCATCGCAAATTCATCACAAAGATATTAAATTACGATTTGACGAAGGCGCCCATTTTTCGATACCGCACACCTTATCGTACGGTAATGGTGGTACGTCTCATGGGACATATATCCCGTAGACCAGACTACTACTCGTGACGTCATATTTATAGATGCTATGGTATGGAATACCTGAGTGCTATCCGTACTGTCATTCTCTCCTGCAGAAATAGTGTGCGATGACTGCGTAACCCTAAGCAGCCCACATCCAGTCTTTCCGGCATCATTACTCATTCACTCGCAGCCTTCATTTCATGCCCTCTACCACTCGGAAGCAGGAACATCTTGTGAGGCATGAAAATTTCAATAGTGTTACTTTCCTTTTTTCTCTCTTGCCTTTCGTGTTGACTGCCGAGGCATTACGTAAAAGTCATCTACAACAACTTGCCCTCTCTCACCTTACCCGCGAATCGCCCACAATAGGGCTCAGAAACTCGATTGTCTACGATGCCGAGCACATTTGGAAAAAAAAAAATCTTGCTTAAAAACCCTCGTGGCTGAAAAGCAACTCGGTAATTTTTTCAGACTCCCTCGCTTCCTCCGCGTCAGGCATGCCCGTGGTGGACTATTGGTGAATCACCATTTTGGTGTTGCTCCTACCAACGTTACAATAGGAGGAGCTCGACGTTACATGATTTCATCTCTGTTCCATCCCATTCGTTCCCCAGCTTCGGCAATCAAACGATGAGTAAGGTGACTGACTGGTGTTCCTACAGGTCTATGTTGCATTTTGAGTTCTTCCATCCAGCGCCGCCGGCATAATGGACCAAGCAATAATCACACATCGAGGATGGTTTCCCGAGATTCCTGGCCAAACCAGAGCATCAATATAGCTACGGCACATAATAGACAACCCCTTGAACACTCTATTTGTCGCTTGAAGAGTGCTCTCTCGTTGTGTATGAACGCCTAATCTCGACCCTCGACGCCGCCTCTCTTTTCCTCAGTCCTCATCCCCAGATCAGAGCCGTCGCCTAGCGCCTGTGCGCCACCGAGGGTGGCGAGTACCGCCTCGTTGTCTGCGGTCAAAACGTCCAGGACCTGCAGCTCCCGCGGCGTGAATCACCTGGACATCAGCGCCATCCGCAGCGGGATGAGCAGGATTATCAGCACCGGGAAGCCGATAGCGGCAATGGTCTGGGAGATGGCCACCGCAACAGCGACGCCGACGATCTGGAGGCCCATGAAGGCAAGTATCTTGCGCCGGTGGAGGGCTAGTAGCATCTCGTCGCGCTGTATGAACTGGTCTTTGGTGCAGAGGAAGATGGTTTTACGCAGGATGCCGTTGGACTCTATATACTGTAACCCCAGTGGTATTATTGCGGTAAGCAGAGGTTAGCAACAGGGTGACGAAGATGGAACTCACACCGACGACGAAGAATACGATACACCTGCGAAAACGGCTGCCGGCATCGTATGCAGTACATTCAGGAGAGGGCCAGTCATGGTACCGACGAGTGCGAGGCCCATCACGAGATAGGATACCCTCTGCGCGACCACAGCAACGGCCTCCGCGACCGGGCGTCTGATCTCGGTTACCCTCCCCCTCCAAGGTGGGAATGATCTCAAGACGTGTCTCGTAGACCGTCGGAGATTCCGTATATACCGGTGCCTGGGGAACAAGACCATTCGTCATGGGGGAGGCCGAGGATGCCAGCGACGAAAGAGGAGTAAATCAAGGCTACTTAGTCGCTCCATACCACGTAGGCGTAATCTCCCAGTGACCCTCGAAGCCATGGCTTCCACGACAATGCTGGATCCCAGCTTCTCGAGACTATATATTGAACCAAAAGTACAAGATCGCTATTATGCAACTTAGATAACCTTGGGTGCGCTCAGATATGGCTAACTCGTTCACTACGTTCACTAGTAGTAGTACTTCAACACCTTTCACTACTGTTGCGTCAACCACAATTTGGTAACAATGGGGTAAGATATCACTGTTCTCAGCTTACCATAGATGGTTGCCTCTTGTAATTTGCATCACACAAGGATAACAATAACCCGACAGGGCGAGAGAGAACAATAAGGGGCGAGGGGCCTCCGCATAGTCCTCAACAACAGTAAAAAATCAATATTGGCGTGTATTTTGGGTTTATCTCAAGCCTCTGGACGCCGCAAAACTCTAACTCTCAAGGTTCGAACCATGGGAGAAATGAGTAACCTGGTCACAGGCGATGTGACTGACTGATGAGGTATGTATCCGACTACCCGACTACATGCAAAAGTAGGGAAAGGGAGACAACATGTCTTCGCTTATACTTAAGTATACCTAGGTAATACATAAGATACAGGGCTCAGACGGGGATGAGCTTGGATGACGTGAGTGGGTTTGGTACTGCAAAAAAGCTAGATAATTAGGGGCATACACGGGTAACTAACTCCTTGGGCCCTGAAACCACTTGGAGACGGATATCTTCATACTTAAGTAGTTGATATGTAAATTGATATCACCCAACAGATTATTCCGAGTCTCGATCCCATTCTTGTCTTATTACACGTCCATGATTGGGCGTGTCTTACTGATGAAAAGGAGCTCCCCCTGAAGGATGGTGGATGGGTTTTCTGCCCGGGCAGATGTGGGTGTGGGGCGCATCATGCCCGGGCCTGAATCGCGATCTAAGAAAAATAATGACGGAACCTTTCTCCGCCCGCCTCTTCACCTTTACCACCCGTGGAACTTGATCGATTTCTACCCGCTGAAAATCCTGTGTATTTCGGCCGACACAACGGATTCGGATTGCCACGTTATATGGAAGCCACTACCGCAATAGAAGGGTCCTTTCGATGTTCAACGGCGACAGATTGTGCTATGCCAACTTCCAAGCATTTGCCTTTCGAGACCACGACAACATAGCGTTACACCGCACTCGGTTACGGAGGAAGATGGCGTCTGCAGGGCAGATCGAGAATCTTCGGGAGCAGATCAGTCGAGCGGTTGTGCAACAGCTGGCCACTGCTGACATCGATTGGGCGTCGTTCGAGCAGCTCGCCAATCCTATCCTACGAATTGAGGCTAAGTTCGAAGATCGATGGAACCACTCTTCTCACCAACCTTCGCCTGATTTCACTCTTTCTGTAAACCTCCCTACTCATCGTTCGTTGATTATGACACCTGAAACTGATCAAATGTCCAGCAAGTCATCGACCTAACAGGCGTGGTGACACCGAAATCCGGTACTCCCGTTGAGGCCGCGGAAAAGAACGATGGAAACCGAGAGCGGATCCGTGGGGCCGCCGTGCCCTCTGGTGCCATCCTGCCCTCACCTATCAACCATGTCGAACCAGTACCGCAGGGTATCCCAATCGATAGGGCAGAGACGAATGCAAATGCACAACTAGGTTCTAACGAGGAGGACCATGCTGATACCTCCAGAAAAGCCATTAGCAGCCTCAGGCCCACCCGAGGGGAGGTCCCCGTCATTGAAGATGACACACAAAGAACGATGCAGATTTCAAATAGCAGCTTTCCAAAACGACGCAAGGTTGAACCTGTCGGCTATGCCCTGAAACCGTCCACTCTCGACAAGCTTATTGTCGGAATCTGGGAGCAGATCCATGGCGGTATTGTCATTGACCCAAAAGAGCTCTTGGGTCAATACACGAACGGTCCTCTCCTTCAGGGTGCCTCTCAACAAGCACCCGAAGATTCGGGGCTTGCTCTTCAGCAGATTTCCAAGGGTGACTTCGGGCTGCATTCGCCTTCCTTCAACCACACGAATGTGTTCTGTCGGAAGATCACCCAGGCCAGCCGGACCTGCAGGTCTATCGAGGTCATAGTGCAGGCGCGATGGATCGAGCTATTCGATTCCCACGTCGAAAAGCTCCGGGCGTTCGACCCTACGATCTCGGAGACGAAGCACCGGAAATCGGCCCTTCTGGAGGCGTGCGGCGATTTCAGCTGGACCGAGAAAGAGCTGCGCAACAAGATGGCCATCTGGCGCGGCTACAAGGAGATCAAAGACGCCGGCGGCTGGGCCGCCCTGATCTTTTCGGGCATGGGTATCTACCGCTTCTGCAAGTACCGCATCGGCTTTGACCGCGAGAGCATGCAGAGGCTACGGAGCCTGCGACCCGCGCTGGAGGTGGCGGCCGACACGATGCATCCGAATTGGCGGCAGCTTCTCGCCGTCGTCGGAGAATCGCCCGAACGTATCTACCACGGTCACCCACACAGCTGGGTAGTCTTCCTGGACGGGTCTGCGCCCGCGCCCCTACATACCACGTACCTGCAGTGGGACCCGTATTTCAGCTTCAGGCACCTCGAGGAGTGTGTCGTGGACGGCCAGGCCTGGGGCGGCGACGACCCCCGATGGCAACCCGGTACGGACGCGGTATCCCGCATCTCGCCCAAGTCGATATGCGAGACCTGCGGAAAGGCGCAGTCGGACGATCCGAAGGAGAACGACTGCTACTGCTTCCCGTCGCTCTTCGGCGGCGCCAAGGCGAATCCGAGCCCCGTACAAGTATTCCGGACCCCGCACGGGGGCAGGAGCAACGGTCTGCTGGCGCTCTGCGCCTTCGAGCGGGGCGCGGCGGTCGGGGAGTTCGTCGGCGTGGTGACGAAGGGGCTACAGGACGTGGACGTGATGGAGTGCGGCGGCGGCGGCGGGGACGCGCCGGCGTACCAGATCCACCAGGGGAGGCAGGGCAACTTCACGCGGTTTATCAACCACAGCTGCAACCCAAACGCGCAGTACCAGCGTTTCACCTGGCTCGACACGCAGCGGATCGTGCTCGTGAGTAAGGGGATCGAGGCCGGGGCCGAGATCACGGTCGACTATTCGGATAAGTATTGGAAAGGGCTTGATAAGAAGTGCCTCTGTGGGGAGAAGATCTGTAGGTATCGCCGAGATGATCGCTGAGTGAGCAATGGGATAAGACTGCCTCAAACCCGATTCAGGTTATTTTCGGTATATACTTGGGTAATAGGTCTTTCTGAAAACCTCTGTCTTGGTTCCAAGATTATTTACACCTTCCGGTCGACCATACCGGACCGAACTCTCATTTCCGTGGAGAGCCCGTCACGTATGTACATACTGATTCATCAATTTTCCATTCGCCCATTTGCCTCGTGAGAGGACGCCATCTCCTCCTCCATTTCCACCCCTTTCTCTATCCGGTGTGCATCGCTCAACCCAGAATTCTTCGACACGAAACATGCATATCCCCTAACACCCACGTGCACAGTAAACTTAACCCCCCCACAACCCAACCCCAACCCCAACCCCAACCCAACCCACACGGGACCACCACCACAATAAACCACTCCACACCTTACTTCTTCGCGCCCCTCAGCGCCTCCCACTCGCTCTCCAGCATGCCGAGGGACAGCAGGTCCCACCACCGGCGGTTCATGTAGACGACCTCGCGGCTGCGGCCCTCGAGGCGGAACCCGAGCTTCTGGTAGAGGGCAGCGGCGCGGTCGTTGTAGGCGAGGGTGCCGATGGCGACGCTGTGCACGCCCGCCCAGCGGAAGGCCCAGTCGACGGCCCAGTTGATCGCCTCGGTCCCGTAGCCCCGGTTCTGGTGGGGGCCCGCGATCATGATGCCGAGCTCGGTGCGCCGGTGCCAGGCCAGCGCCCGGGTGCCGTTGTCGCTGAGGAACAGGAACCCGATCTCCCTGGGCTTTTTTTTGTTTTTGTTTTTGCTGTTGCTGCTGCTGTCGTCGCCTCCTCCTTCCCTCTTCTTCTTGGATTTCGGATCTTCTGCTTCTGCTTCTGCTTCTGCTTCTGCCTTTTCTTCTGCTTCGTCTTTTCCTTTCGTCGCCGGCGGAAGACATATGGCGACGGCCAGAATGGACTCCTTCATGACCTCGTCGAACACGGCCTTGTCGCTCAGCTGTCGGTTCATGGGCTTGAGTATGTGTACGGCGGCCAGGCCGAACAGGACGGGGTCCTGGTTCATCTCGTACATGAGCGCCTTATCGGCGTCGTTGTCTTCCACCGCTCGGTAGATCAGTCTCTCGGAGCGGAATGCGCCCGCGAGAGCCGTGGTCATGGCCTTCATCGCCATTATGGTGGTGGTGATGATAATGGTGAGATGCTCGCTTTTCTTGAACGTCCCGCGAAGGATCGAATGATTATGGACGTGCCGGGTGGAACTTAATGCCTGCGCGTCTCGTTCCTTCGGTGGAGATGGTACGTGACTCATCGAAGGCGACAGTCGCGAGACCGGAATCGTCGATAAGTCGATCAGTAGTCAGCCCGCGTCATCATTTACTTATATACACCCCTTCAGTCACAAGGGAATGTGCCTGATGGGACCGCTTCTAGATAGATGCAGGCGTGATAGGCGCACAGAGGCATGGTACGCCGCTTGCAAATGCCTCTTTTCTCTGATGGCGGGCCTTCCGCCAACCATCCATGGGATTGTTGACTCCGTGTACGGCGTAGTATTGACTCCTTCGAAAAGCGGGGGAGTCTATCCCAAAGGGGAATGTCCATAAGGCATGTCCCAAGTGATTGGCTCGAGGATCACGGCTCGAATCGTGTTTAAAGCAAGGGGGGGGAATAGGGCTTATCAATTGCTTTCATCTCCCAGATAGTCAGATTGGTCGCGAGGTCAGTCAATATCCACGGTCATAACTTCATGTAAAGACACAACTTATCACCCAATATCTGATAACTACCATGTATGTGTTGAGGCTATAAAAACAGGTCTCCGTCACTAGATGAACTTACCTACCTCCCATCTTCGAGTGGGTCATCTCGTATATGACATCGTTGATGTAGTTCGAGTCAATCTTGACCCGGTTTCTCGGCCTCCCAGAGAACTGGCCTCGCTGCTGCAGAGGGACTTCCTTCTTCGGGACCAGGACACTATGCTCTCTCTGTGCCATCAGGGGGTGAGCCCCAAACCAAATCGAGTTACTCCATGCCGACTTATAGATACACCCGTCGCACCTACCTGACTCCTCGTGCAGATTCTCCATCCGTTGGTGGTAGTTCTTTGGGCTCTCGCCTTGGGTCCGCTCGAACTTGCAACCCGGACAGCTCACGGCCTGTTCTGGTTCGGATTTAAACACTGAAGAGACCGCAGCTGAGATCGCCGCTTCTGATATCGTGTCCCCGGGGGCTTGACATGCCTCGTCCAGGTCAAAAAACTGGTTGATGAGCTGGTCATCGACCGAGGCGTTTGGTGCCGAGGACATCTTTGGAGAACTGGTAAAGGGGTTGCTCGATGAGTGGAGAAGAAAGGAAATGTGTGAGACTATGAAATAGTCTCGATACTTACCTAGAGGTCACGAAGAACGGGAATATTCGGATGATCTTCCAGTATCTCTTGGTCAAGCTGATTCGAGCCGGCAGGCTATTTATCCAACGTATTGCCTTTTTGTCTCGATTGTCACCTTTCTCTCGAGCAGACAATGCATTGTTGCCTCTTTGACGATTTCGAAAAAGCGGAATCCCTCAATCAGACAAAGCCCATAGCATTTATCTCTTGTTCCTGCGTTAACCCAAGCCCTTTTAAGGGAGTCAGCTTCTTTCAAACTGTGATTCGCTAAGGGGGCGAGAAGCAGGAGTACGAGGAACTGAAGAGAATCCTATTCTTCGCCATAAAGCCTGCGGCTTAAGTTTGGTTGACATAGCTTCACGCCGATGAAATGTTCACTTACAAAAAAAAAAAAAAAAAAAAAAAAAAAAAAAAAAAAAAAAATAATACAGGTTTTGTAATGCGCGAGATGCAATAGGCAGTTTTTTGTTACCATCGTCTTGGACTAATTTTTGTTGTCTATGTATCTGATCCCTCGGGGCTAACTTATCATACACTTTGAATGAGGGAGAATAGAGGGGAATACACACAGAATCGTATAATATTCCAAGCAGGTCAAACGGGGTGCCTTTATTGTGACAGACCAAAACACATTCTCTAACGCACAAACTTTCTCAAGAGGAGCGCGGACATATTCCTATCCCGATGAGCCTAACCTAGGGGTAAGCGGGCTCCTGACTACCAAAGCCTAAGCTTCATTGCTCATTTTTTAAGATTCATAGGGCTGATCCCGTTCCGTTCTCCATGCCGTCTATTTCTGACGCCGCCGCTTTGGCTTTGAGGACACGTCTATTCATGGCTTCGTAGTCGGCACCAATCTTCTTCATGCCATCTTGAAGTATATTCAGGTCGGCGCCGCTCAACGACCAAGAAGCCCCCATGGCGAACCATCTCTCCAGCAGGTCCGGACGTCCGGCGATGCCCGCGATCCCAACAGGCTTGCCCGCCTCTTTGCCCGATAGGACCACCTTGGTCACCGCCTGCTGGTAGGCCTCGTGGTCGTACTGCTCGTGGATCCCCAAGTCGGAGCACAGATCGTTGGACCCGACCAACAAGCCGTCGACGCCATCGACGGCTAGGATCTCCGCCGCCCGGTCGGCGGCGTTCTTCGACTCGATCATCGGGATCAGCATGGTCCTGCTGTTGAGGAGCTTGTTCTGCTCGGCCGTCGGCACGTGCGCGAAGTGGAAGAACGGCTGGTTGTTGGTGCAGCCGCGGGCGCCCATGGGGGCGAATTTGGCGGCCTGGACGAGGGCTAGCGCCTCGCCTGGGGTCTCGACGTGCGGAACTACGACGGCGGCGGCGCCCGCGTCGAGGACTCGGCTGATGCGTGCAGGGCACTGGGAGCCCACGCGGACCAGGGGCGAGACTCCGGCGTAGTTGCAGGCCAGGCAGAGCTGGGCCACCTCGCGCAGGCCAAGGGACGAGTGTTCCATGTCGATGAACATGGCGTTGATGCCGGCCGTTTTACACAGTATGGCCATCTCGTTAGACACCACCATCTTGACGGACACCACAGGACAGATCAGCCCCTGAGATATCGCGGTCTTGAACGGGTTCGACACTCGGGGTCTCTCTTGAGAAGTGTCGCCACCAGACATGAGTTCTATAGGCATGATGAATATGATATGTCTGACGAGATATGTTTCTAAGGAGGAGGCAAGGGGAGGATCTGCGAGACCATATCACAATGAATTGAGAGTTTATTGCATCGCATCGGATAGCGATTGATTGAGGATTGCCAGCCCGCTTGGAGAAGCTGTTATTCGACGAAAGGTGGTGTTGATGATCACCTTCGAGTGGAAAGGCACAGTGTGTCCAGATATATGCTGCTCGAATACACCTTCTCGACTTTGGCCGAACAACTCGGGGAGGTCAGAGGCACCGTGCGGAAACTAGTCTAAGGAAGTAGCGAGATCTTGATATCGAATTGCACTGCAAGGAATGAAAAGTATGAAAACACTTCATGTGAGAATTACCGATTCCCCGTGCGTGCATTCGATTTCACATGAGGTTCTCATAGTCACCCTCCCGGCAAAGTCAAGTCATCACCGCCGGTGGATGGTGGAATCTTCCCCTAGCACTATTTGTGCTACATCTCGACGAAGCAAAGAAAAGGCAGCTTGGACACTCTTTACTTCAGGCGGGCATCATTGGCATTGGAGCAAGGCCACGTTATACCCCCCATGACTTTGGCCGGCTTGAGTCTTTTCCAAGCCACCTAGACAGCAGTCGGTAGCCAGTAGCTCAGGCGGAAGGATAACATCCAGAAATCGAAGGCGGTCGAACGCAGGTCGATACAAAAGATTTTGAGTACCAAGCATATGATATGATTAACTTCAACTTGTCCCTAAGCCGCGGCGGGGATGGTAGGAAACTCAATGAGCTAGGCGGCCTGCTCGTCGGGCCTCCGTTCCGGGAAACATGACCATCCCCATTATAGGCAGCTTCGCTCGGACTACCGCCTGCCATATCGCCATAGGCAAACTCCTCGGGCTTGATCCGGACATGGGGTACCATCAGACCTGCCTGTTGGCCATATTTCACGACCATAGCATCCACCACTGGTCTGTATACCTTCTGGCTGGTACGCCATACTATCGCCATCCTACAACATGGAGGCCCGCCGACACTCATTGACATCCAACACCAGCGCCTCCCCCGAATCCAAGGGTCTCGAGCCTCGGGTGCAGGATGAGGAAGCGCAAGGTGCTGAGCGTATGCTGCAGCAATGGCCTCTGATCCGCGACAAGACGCCCGAAGAGCGGAGACTCCTGAACCGGCGGGTAGTGAGGAAGCTCGACTTTATCTTTCTCCCCTGCATTACGGCCATGCTACTCATGAAGTAAGCAAAGAAACATCATGACGAACTAACACCCGCTGATCCGTTAACCGTGACTACTCATCTGATGACAACCTTTCTAGTTACCTCGACCGGATCAATGTCTCCAACGCGCGCCTGGCCGGCATGCAGCGGGACCTCAACATGAGCTCGGCGCAGTGGTCGGCCGGCATCTCGACGTTTTACGTCGGCTACATCGTCTCGCAGGTGCCCGCCAACGTGGTGCTGGCGCGGGGCAACCCCCGGGTCCTCCTGCCCTGCACCATGCTGGCCTGGTCCGCCGTGGCCATGTGCATGATGGCCGTGACGACGGGCTGGGGCTTCATCCTCTCCCGGTTCCTGGTCGGCGTCACCGAGGGCCCCTTCATCCCGGCCGTCTCGCTGATGACCTCGTCCTGGTACACCAAGGAGGAGTCCCCCTTGCGCATGAGCATATGGCACGCTGGGAGCATCGTCTCGAACGTCGTCTCCGGCCTGCTGGCGGCCGCGGTGCTCACCAACCTGGATAACGTCGGCGGTCTGTCGCCCTGGCAGGTGAGACTGAGCCCGTAGACTGTCGTGGGGAGATCGGAATCGCGGTTGCTGACGCGAGCTTACACAGTGGTTCATGCTCATGGAGGGAATGGCTAGCGTCGCTGTGGGCATCTCTGCGTTCTGGCTGATCCCGAAGTGGCCGAATAATACCGGAACGTATTTTTTCACGCCGGAGGAGTCCGAAATGGTATGTGGAAGATTCATGGCACGCTTCCCCCTCGGGCTTTTGTTTAGCGAATCTTTCGCTGCTGTTATTCGCCCATCTAGAGTACCGAAGTACTCCATTTGCAGGTGCGACCGCTGACATCGCCTGAGTACGCAGGCGCAGTACAGACAGCAGGTCTCAGCTGGCGGCATCACGGAAGATGATGTCGGTGGTCGATGGGATGGCGTCTTACTAGCTGTCAAGGACCCCTTTACGTGGATGTTCAGCGCCGTGCACTGCTTCGTCATCATCGGCCAGTCCTTCAAGGATTTTCTCCCCTCGGTAAGTAAGACACTGTCGCTTTGTCCGACTCGTCCATCAGCTGACCCGTTCCCAGATCCTCCACACTTTCGCTTTCACGAAGCTCGAGACCTACCTCCTCCAAGCTCCACCCTACATCTTCGCCTTTATCGCCTGCGTCCTGGTCTCGTGGTCGAGCGGGAGATTCGTCGAGCACTGCTGGCACATGGTGGGTTCCGTGCTTGTCGCTGTGGTCGGCAGTGTCATATTGATCACGACACTGGACACGACCCTTCGGTATTTCAGCCTGTTCCTGCTCTGCAGCGGCCCGTTCATCGCACTCAACCTGCAGATCTCCTGGGAGACGACGGTGGTGCCGAGACCTCGCACGAAGAGAGCCGCTCTGCTCGCGATCGCGAATTCTGCTAGCTGTGTGACGAACTGGTTCACGCCGTACTGCTTCCTCGCGGATCAGGCGCCACGGTATCAGACAGGCGGTGGCGTGATCATTGTCGGCTGTGGGCTCGCGGCGCTGAGCTGTCCCGTCGTGCGCTGGTGGTGCATGAGGAAGAATAAGGCCCTGGAGAAGCGTGAGGCGGAGACTGGCGAGCACAATTCCTGGCGCTTCGTTACTTGAACCCGCAGGGATTGCAGTCAACGAGGTATATGCCTCCCTTGTCTGGTACGTTTTTTACTGAATATCGCCCCAGTCTGCTCAAGACTGGGTACGGACGTGTCCTGCTGGATTGATTTGAGTGAAAATGCCAATACATCTTGAATCCGGTGGGGGAAAGGGGGGTACATGCCGAGTCCTTATTCGGCACGCCTCACCCAAGCGATGGTTCAGTAAGAGATTGGGTCATAAATCCGAACCAGTATCGCTGAAGAGAGAAATTAGACACACCGCCACTTTTCATCGTCGGCCTGATGTGATTGTATGTCGCACAGTAGGTCCCCCATCATTGTTCTCGGCCTGATCCAACATCAGGTGCATGCCATCAGCAACGGGACACTCAGGCTCATGACCACTACATCACAAGCCTCATGAGCTGCCCATGCGAAAACCCCCCTTTCCATTCTTTGGATAGACATTATCGTAGCCAATTGGGTCGCAAAGCTCACCTGCCGCTCTGGGCAGTGATGCGCGTCGGAGACTCCTCTACTTGGCACTGCGGATCACCCTGATTGGCTTGGACAACATGCAAGAACCCGTATGAGCTCTTGGGTGGTCTTGGAAAACAGGCCCGAATGGATAATATATATGATATCTCCCCCTCTTAAGGGTTGGAAGCTTTCTTGTTCTTCAACCCTTCGTTAGACGACGGACGCTTCGACCTGTCAGCACCGGGAAAGATCCGTGTCGTGAAAGGTTATGCACAACATGGCCAGGAGGTACTTGACTGCGGCAGCAGTATTAGCCGCTGCTTCAGCTGCTGCCACGCCTCTTTCCGGACGCACAGCGGAACAGCTGTACACGGTCGAGCTTGCGCCTGGCGAGACCCAGATCGTCTCAGGGGCCGAAAAGTTGCAGCTCAAAAAGGTAAAGGGGTCCCCAGGTGACTGAGATGCACCCTTATCGTCGAGATCTAATGAAAGACGTGGTATAGGCGGGAAAGAACTTCATCGACATCACAAATCATCCTAACCTAGCTTGGTCGAATGGAGCAAAGGTCAAGGCTGCGAAGGCTTTCCCGTCGGTGATGGCCTTCTCAGATACGGTCAATGGGTTGATTAGCAGCCTTGACAAGGCGAATCTGGAGTCGAAATTGCAGACCTATAGTGACTTCGAGACCCGTTACTACCAGTCAACCACGGGCGTCGAAGCTGCCGAGTGGCTGCTCTCGGAAGTCCAGTCCCTGGTTTCCGATAGCGGCATTGTCAATGCCACGGTAGAGCCGTTTACACATGCCAATTTCGAGCAGATCAGCATCATCGCTAAGATCCCTGGCCTGTCCGAGACGACGGTCATCGCGGGAGCTCATCTCGACTCTGTCAATGGAAACGAGGTGCAGGGAAGGTCTCCGGGGGCTGGTACGGCATCTCACACACATCTTTCCCCCGCGGTATCTGGGGAATTTTTTGACTGATCTCAGGTAGACGACAACGGATCAGGGACAGTCACTCTCCTTGAATCCCTCAGAGTTCTACTCACGGACCCGGCGATCACGGCCGGCGAGGCGGTTAACTCGATTGAGTTCCACTGGTACGCCGGTGAAGAGGGGGGACTGCTGGGCAGCGCCGATGTGTTCGATCAGTATGCATCGGACGGCAAGGACGTGGCGGCTTACCTCAACCAAGACATGACAGGGTGGGCTCCCGAGGGTGAAGTAGGAGAGTTCGGCATAATCACGGATTACGTCGATACGGCGCTCACGGATTTCACGCGTCTGGTCATCGATGCGGTCAGTATTCAGGCTTGACCTTCATGATGTCGGCCTTGCAGCTAACCTAAGAGCCAGTATACCACCATTCCAGCTCTCGATGGCACGTGTGGCTACGCCTGTTCAGATCATGCGTCGGCCACGGCAGCTGGATATCCCTCCACTTTCATCTTTGAGGCACACCCCGATAACACATCTCCCTACATTCACACCGCGGATGACGCTTACGATACCGTCAGCTTCGACCACATACTGGAGCATGCCAAGCTGGTGACGGGCTTCGTGTATGAGCTCTCCTTCTCTGCTCTATAGCGTGATGCGGGTAGGGTTGGTATTTTCTTTTTGGATCCAAGTAGACGTACCCGCGGTTCGTGGCTCATGGGCGCCGTGAATGGATGGTGACTAGGAAATTCAAAGTAAGAATGAGATGAGATGAGAATAAACGAATTAAGCAAATATACAAGCCCCTCTGGCAGACAGGACGTGGTTCCGGCCCAAGGACCAAGACTTGCCCTTCCCAGTTGCCCCTCCTTGCCCTTCAGGGCGAGATTGTGCTTCAACGGCGGTAGATTGGATGTGAAGACTTCGAAAGTGAAGACAGCCTGATACATGTCGAAGAAGCTCCAAAGGTGGTCTTTTCTTGAGCAGGTGTCATGGGAGTGCAGGTTCACCCATGACTTCGGTAACTCGTCGTACAAGTGGAGGGTCGGCGATGTCTGTCCCCTTGATCCAAGCTATAAAGCGCGTGACGATAGGTGAGCAGGTATGATTGTTCTGGACGCTCTGGGAACCAACGATTGGGTCTAACACCGCAAAAACCCGTCGACTTCTTCTCGTCGGTGCCCTCTCCACCGTCAACGATTTTCTTCCTGAAATACTCTATGATCGGTTGGACGCCCGCTTGCCGCCCGCTCCTCGGCTCTCTCGCTCTCCATATCGGCCACCACCTTCTTATGTTCTTCTTGGTGAGTATCTTCTTCTTATGGGCAGGGGATAGGATGTGACCATGCGACAACAGATCCGAAAATCGTTGCAGCAAATCACCGTACTCATTATTGGTCTGGATGAGGGCGGTAAGCATAAGTCTTATGTGCTTCCGGTAGATCTTAAGTGGTCCTGGTGGGGAAAGCAACGTAATTCCCGGAAGCATACGGTGAGGCTACTGATTGGGTACAACTTTATAGCTGGCATTCGGTGATGCTTTCAGCTGATGATGATTTGGTGAGGGTCCCTGATTATCTCGATGCTTGGGCGCAATAAATTACCTAGGTATGTGGCTGGTGCTCGTCAAAAAAATTGTAAATGTTACGGTATTTCCTTACTATCGGTACAAATTTCCACTGCACATACCAGAACCGGCCAGGTATGAATGTAGTTAAGGATCTCCCTCTCTCTTATTGGTCTCCAGCGTCTACCTACCACCACAGCAGTTGTTTACAGCCAGGAGAGATGACTACAGGAAACCTCCAGTGATTAAGGTTAAGGGAGTCGTGCGCCGCTGTCGACTTGCTTGCTTCCGAAGTCATGCTACCAGCTATATCTTGAAACCAGCTCGGCGTCACCTACATTTACCTCCACCGCAGGTCTCAATTTGATGCAGCATGTGCGTTAAGTCGTACTTTAACACCGAGGATCACTCTCGGATTTGAAGCCACCTGATCTACCGCTAGCATGCAGTGCTCTCACAATGCCCCGAGACGGCTCAGCTTTGACATTGAGCTCATTAAAAAAATGGTAAGTAAACCCGATACCCCAGGCTAGCTAACAGAATTCACCTGTACGCGCTCAAGACTCTGCTGAGCTATCGGCAAGTCTGATGATGTGTTCAAGAAATCGGCAGAAATGCATGGCATCCGATTTCAGCCCTATATCCAGTACGATTTCATCTTGCGGCTACGATCCATCCTATTGTGTCAAATTTTTAGGGGCCTTGTGTAAACTGCGTAAGGTTAAGTGCTTATGGGCTGACTAGGGCACGGGGGCCTTAGCAAGACGTGATCTCATATTATACCATGACTTACGCGGGTACGATCTTTCGCTTCGCGATCACCCGATCAATACTGCTGTCATGTTCCTTAAGTATGTGTGTATACATTCCGGAAGACGATCGCATGTTTTCTGGTCCAAGGGATCGTAGCCTACCCAGGTCGAGCCACGATGTCTCCTGAGCGGGACTAACTGAGGTAATCCTTGTGATCTCACCGAACATTTCTCGGGCTAGGTTATTGTTTCGATACCAAGGATGACTCAGCATAACCCGCTCTTACTGGCAGCCCTGGAAAGAAACAGACGAACTCGGCATCGCCGAAAGGCGAGTTGCTACTCCGGAAAGAAAGGGGGGCGTGGGGAAGAAGGATTTTAACTCCGACGGGCCGTCCACAGCTGCCCCTAGTCGCGGGGGGAGTGCGGACGTGCGTGAGTGCCACCAGACCACCAGACCAAAAACCAACCCTCGCAACTGTGTCCACTGTCACAACTACGACAGCTTCAGCTTCAGCTTCACGCTTCCCCACGAAACGCCGATGGCACGACAGAGAAGAGAAGAGTTCTGACCGCAGATCCTCGTCAATTGGAGCATCTCCGGCATTGAAAGTCCACGGTCCCCTCCCCCAAATTCACTCCCTTGTCCATCTACCATCTTCACTTGGTCGACTAAGTACCCCCAAGCTTACACCGTCATCACCAAAAATGGCAGAGGACGACACATCACAAGACCAAGAGCCCGCGCCCATCGACGGCGGTACTAATAGCAACTCCAATGGAAACACTAATGGAGACGCCAATGGCAACTCCAATTCCAACCCCGGGGAAACCAGCCAACCACTACTGCCACCGGCCGCTGCACCAGCAGCGTCCAGCTCCACCTCGGCCGCCCGACTACCGGACCCCACCCGCCCACTCATCCTGGTGGTCTGCCATAGCCTAAGCGGCCACCTGTTCCCGCTGATCCGCATCTCGGCCGCGCTCTGCGCCCGGGGCTGGGCGGTGCACTTCCTGGGGCCCAGCGCGCACCGCCGCCGCATCGTCGCGTCGGGCGCCATATTCCTGCCCCTCAGCCCCTCCGCCGACCTGGACGACCGGAGGTACTACGCCGAACCCCCGGTCCCGGGCTACGAGGGCCTGCCCTGGTGGGACCGCGTCATGGTCGACCTGCGGAAGCAGTGCTTGGAGCCGCTGCCGGCACAGTGGGAGTGCGTTAAGGCCGCGCTCGAGATGCTCGTGGAGAAAGCGCGTCGGGAGAGACACCAGGTTGGAGGAGGAGGTAGAGGAGGACAGGGTGGCGGTGGTAGCAGTAATGCCAATAGTAATGGCACCAACGGAAACCACTCGGTACCGCCGCAGGCCGAAGTCCTCATCATAGCCGAGGCGTTCTTCCACGGTATCCTGCCCCTCAAGTTCGGCGCGCCCTTACCGTCCCGGATGTCCCCACCCAAGACCCTGTGCGTGTCCATCACGCCGCCCGTGATCCGCAGCCGCGACTGCCCGCCCTTCGGGTACCCGTTCCCGTTCGACGCGTCGGAGGAGGGCCGGCGGCGGAACGAGGGGCTGTGGCGCGGCTGGGAGCGCCGGACCCGGGAGCTGACGGCGCTGCTGGACGACAAGCTTAAGGAGGCGGGCGCGGACCGCGGCGTCGGCGAGGTGTTCCTCTCAGGTGTCAACTACACGTCGCACGACCGCATCATGCAGCTCGGCGTGCCCGGCTTCGAGTACCCGCGCAGCGACTTCCCGGCGCACTTTCGGTTCGTCGGTCTGGCGCAGGAGCACGTACCCGCCACTGAGGGCACCCTGCCGGCGGCGTCGGCGACAGCAGCCGAGCCCGACTTCGCGTGGTGGGAAGAGATCGTGTCGAACTCGGCGCTGGCGCGTGACGACCCGGCGCGGAAGAAAGTCGTCGTGGTAGCGCAGGGCACGGTCGAGATCAACCCGCAGGACCTGATCATCCCGACGATCCAAGCGTTCGCCCCTTCGTCCCCCTCCTCCGCTGACGACAACAACATCCTCGTGATCGCCATCCTGGGCTGGAAGGACGCGGACCTGTTCGACCTCGACATCTCGGTGCCGCGCAACGCGCGGGTGGCCGACTACCTGTCGTACGACGCGGTACTCGCGCACGCGGACGCGTGGGTGCACAACGCCGGGTTCGGCGCCGTGAACCACGGCATCGCGCGGGGCGTGCCCATGGTGGTGGCGGGCGAGGGCATGGACAAGACGGAGAACGCGCGGCGGGTGGCGCGCGCCGGCTTAGGCGTCGACCTGGGCACGCCCAAGCCCACGGCGGGCCAGGTGCGCGACGCCGTGGTTAAGGTCCTGCGCGACGCCCGGTACGCGGAGCGCGCGCGCGCGCTGAGGCGCGAGACCGAGGCCCTGGACTGCTTCGGCCTGATCCACGACGAGCTTCTGGCCTTAGCTGGTGCTGATACTACTGAGTGAGTGAGTGAGTGGGTGAGTGGGTGAACAAAAAGAGTGATGATGATATGATACCCCCCTCAAGAGGAAAGAAAGAAAGAAAGAAGAAAATCGAAAAGAAAAAAAAAGGGAACGAGAATTTACATTGCTATTGTTTTTCTTTTTTTTTTCCCCGAGAAGATTCGGGTCGCAGAGAGAAGAAAAGAGAGAGGGTGAGAGATAGGAATTGTTCCAGTCAGTATCCATGGGGTTTGTTTTCTTCTTTTGGCGTGTGTGTGTGTGTATGTGGTTCGTGGCGTATTACAAAAGTGCTATTAACCAGAGAGAGAGGTAGCTTCAGTATCCCGTGGGTTTCTTTTCCGGGGGTGATGTGGCTCGACGACGGCATATTACAAAAGTAAGTACTTCTAGATAAAAGGCTACTCTTTTATATTATTATTTTATTTTATTTTTTCCCGAATTAGCCCTTATAGATAGATAGAATATCAAGCCGGCCATTTTCTTCTTCATTTTCGAATCCATCAAATCGGTGTGTAAACACCTCTCGGGGGCATGAATAAAATTGGCACTATCTGGGAAGACACACTGGTAAGTAGCATTGCATGCACAATGTAGGCCGTGTAGACTTCAGCTTCTATTTTTCCTATCGAGCAAGCACCAGGCGTATGATCATACTGCCCTTTGTGCTGCTGTTCATGTAGATACATATGTGGAAAGCTTCGCTTATTGTCTACCTGAATACCGAGGATATACACCCCGTGAATTTCAGAAGCGGCATCATGATCCTGGCGGACGGATTGTAAATGACTGGACCATCGAAGAAGGTGCAGCTCGCAAGTATGTAGAAAGCCGTGCAAGCCTCTGTTTCCTTAGCAAATTGACCACCACGCTCATGATGACCTGAACAGCCTCTTCATGATGTCACTACCGCTAGAACCCTTCGTCCGTTGCCTTCACACCTAAGCCCTCTAACGAGCAGTGTCACGATCTTGCGTCTCGGGGTAGTAACAGCCGCCAGCGACGACTAGATTCATTCGAGTGCACTTGACCTTGGTGACCGGCGTCTTCTTCGTCTGGAATGCACTGATCTGGTCGGGTGTGGTCATGACTTCCTTGCCTCGCTTCTTAACAGTGCCAGAAGTAGCCTGAGCCGACGTTCCAGATTGCTTCCCATCACCTTGGCCACCGGTTGCTGCATTAGTACCGTCACCATCCTGTTGGTTTGCTGGTCGGGTTCCTTCAGTCGGCATCTCGACGTCCCATACGCGAACCGTGTTGTCTTGGCCTCCAGACACCAGGATGTTGCTCTCGACGCCGAAACTCAAAGACCAGATCCCTCCACGGCCGTGACCTCGGCAGCGCTTGATCCGGGTGCCTTTCTCGAGATCCCACAACATGATATTTCCGCCGATATCTGCCGAGGCCAAGATTTTACCATTCGGTGCGCACTCCAAGGCAGAGATGTATTCGGTGTGACCAATGAACATGCGGACGCATTCGCCATTGTTTACAGACCACATGCGAATCGATTTATCGGTTTCGTCAGACGCGGAAAATACGTAGGCGCCGTTAGGATGCCATCCGACGACCGAGATAGCGGTTTCGTGTCCGATCATGAGACGTTGGGCAGAGGCGTGGTCCTGTGACCATACTCTAACGGTCTTGTCCCAGCCTCCCGTGACGAAGTAATGGCCTTGTGGGCTCCAAGAAACGTCAAATACCGGACCGTCATGTCCTTTGTAAACGCAGATACAACTCCACGCGTCCAGGGACCAGAGCCGAACCTGGCCATCTGCCGAACAGGATATCAGAAGCTTCGGGCCTGTATCAAGTTGTTTACCTCCGAAAAGATTGCGTTCGCTGTTGGTAGTCGCGTCGGAAAATGCTACATTGAAGACGGGGGCCGAATGTCCGATAAGCTTGCGATTGTTCGCCATCGAATCCTTATCCTGCGCCAGGAGAGATTTGAGAGGTTTTCCTTCGAGATTCCAGACGCGGATGTAGGATTCCGCCGTTCCTACCGCGACGAGTTGGTGGTCATTCGAGAAGTCTATGCAGTTGAAACTAAATAGGGTCAGCCTTGGTTTGTTAGCAAAGGGGTATGGTCGGTCTTGGCCTTACCTTCCGAGGTGATTGTGAAACGTGAACATGCACACAGATACGGCAGGGCCAACACCGCCCGTACGACCTTCTATGCGGAATCGATCACGGTACTCCTTGACCTTCTGCAACTCCATCACGACGTCTCGTGCTCGCGAGGGCGGGTAGGGCACATCGGTTCGCTGAGGGGACTCGCCAGACTCCTTCTTAATTTCCTCGAGGGAGTTGAACTCTTCGACCAGGCTCCTTGCGCCTTCCTTCGGTGGGTTGATCCTGTCCTCTTCCTCCATTTCGGAGACGAGATCAGCTCGAAGTTCCGGCTCCATCGGCATGGGTCCAAGCTTCAGCCTAGCTGACGCATCCAAGAAGTTGCGGTTCTCAGGGCCATTCTTGTTCTGGATACCGGGGATACCTTCTCTGACATCTGCCTCATCGAGTTCTTGATTTCGCGCGCGACGATAGATGGCCTCGAAACTGAAAGGTTCGATTGGGCCGCGGTCGACAGATTCGACCGTACAATGCTCCTGAAGGATGCCGAGGATCACAGCTCCGCACTGCTCGTACTCTCGCTCGAGGTAGTGAAATAACTGCCCCACCAGAGTATTGCTGATAGGAATATGGTACTTGTTCTCCAGGTAGAGCTTCGCGAAGGAGTTGTCGCGTACGTGTATGGCAAGGGTGATAGTAGCTAGGGTCTTGAGTTCGTCGAATCTTGTAGCGTCGAAACGGCGCTGGGCCTCCTGCAGAAGCTGTTTGGCATGTTCGGAAGAACCCTGTTTGACCAATCTGAGATAGGAATAGACAAAAGACGGCCACAAGACCTTGTTGAGCTCAAACTACGACTTGTTAGAAAGCGCCGCGGTCAGGATGAGATAGATGTCAGACTTACCTTGTAGAGATCAAGACCATTGTCTACCCATCTCTCGAAGTGGGAGAATGAGGACAAGTATCTTCCAGCTGGAAAGACTTTCTCAGATACGGCAGGTTCATTGTGTTGTCTTGGACGGCTGGATTCGTCAAGATCCTTGACTTCCTGTCGGAAGATCTCTTCCGTACGCTTGTACCCTTTCTTAAGTAGGTAGTCTGTAACCTTTTCGTTGTTAGCGGCCATACTGAATACTCTGGGGTGCTTTGTGATCTAATGCAAGCAGAAGAAGTTTTCAGACAGAAGAGATCACGGTTGTGGTTCGGGAAATCCTGCAATTGCTAGCGAGTAGGTTTTGTGGTAAACTGGGAGAAGGTAGTAGGTTAAAGTGAGAGAAGGTAGAAGGGTAATGTGGAAAGTTCGTAGGATAGAATGGCAGCCACGGACGAAGCCCAGATTCCAGAATACAAATCTCACCATGTTATCATAATAACCTGCTCGTAACCGCTCTATCGGCGACGAGTGATTTGCCTTTCCGTTTACTGAAGGGCTTTGTTTTTTGGCACTCGACCAGTCAGGTTTCTTGACACCCCCCGAGGTAGGTTTGCTGGCAGTTGCCAAGGCAGTGTTCCTTTCTTTTGTTGCACTTGCCGGAGGTAGCATATGAGCTGGGAATGGGGTACTTGGAGTCTGCCTGGGACTGTTCTTGTTCACATGGGATTGTCTCTGAAGACCTTGGTCGGCTTGTGGACTGAAAATCAACGCCACGTTACCCGCTTGGGTTGGCGTCATAATAGGTTCTCGGACGGGTGTGTTGAAAACTCGCTCAGTACAGCTCGCTTGTGCTTGTTCCACGGGAGGTCCATAAGGCGATACGTAGGGAGTCTGCCCATGTTTTGGTTGATAAAAAGGCAGCGCGGCGCTGCTCGCGTGTGCTTGTCCCACAGGAAATCCATAAGGCGCTTGTTCCACGGGAGATCCATGAGGCGATACGTAGGGGGTCTGCCCGTGTTTTGGTAGATGAAAAGGCAGCGCGGCACTGCTCGCTTGGGGTGGTGTCGCCGCAGATAGGTGAGGTGATGATGTGCTGAAAGCCTGCCGGATATTGTACGCTTCGTGTCTTATATAAGGCTCATAAGATTGTGCGTTGCAAGCCTGCTCGATGCTTCCCACTTGGTTCCGTACCATGAGAGGATGGTGTGTTGATGCATTGAAAGTGTACTCATTACCGTTGCTGGCTTCGGCATGCCTCATATGAGATTGTTGGAATCGTGGTGTATTGAGGGCCTGCATGTTGCCATTCCCTTGGACTTGTCCGTCGAGGTAAAGCCGTGCGCAAGGGCTTTGGTAGGGTGCAAAAGCATCCTGGTGTTGATTCGGGTACGACATGGTGATTCGTCATGTGTCGCTACGCGAGAGGAGAGAGATTGTAGAGGAGAGAGAATGTAGAGCAGAGAGAATGTAGAGGAGAGAGGATGCAATGGGGAGAAGGGATGTAAAAGTGTGGGAGGGTGGGCAAAAAGATGCAAGGTCACCAACCGAAACGAAGAGGAGAGATTGGGCTGCCTTACAATTTGGTTCAGGTTTTGGTTATTAGTAGTTCCGGTCGTTGTTGAATTTGTCGTGGCCGGCACACCTGGAGTCGGGGGTGGTTGTGGTGTGAAGCTGGCACCTGAGGAAGCTGCAGCATTGGAGGGGCCGGCGTTGGACATGGCGACAACCACGCCAGTGACCTCGACGGCGGCGACGGCAAGGAGGGGTAGGGACGGCAGAAGGGGCCTCCTATCTCACAGCGCTACTAGATTAATCTTGTTATCTGGAGGGGTGTTGTATATTGGGTAACTGCTCCGGTTTACTTATTGTGAGGTTGACGATATATGATTGAAGATGGGGTGGTTTGTTGATAAGGATTGAGCTTAAGCTTTGATGCGGCTCAAAAATCACCTGGGCGAGAGTGGACGCGACGTGATGCAGGGCAGGCATTAATTAAGTACGTACCGATACTCTGTACATGTACATAGTACTAACTCCGATGACATGTGGGTCAGTCCTGATTACCTAATGATAGTAGCCAGGTACTTATGTACCTAGGTATATACTCACCCACCAGGCCACCAGGCGGATAGGATTCCCAGCATATGATTTAGAAATGCAAGCACCATGATCAGTGTCAGGACGCCATATCCGTGGTCTTTTTGACCAAATCAATATCGTGTCTTGAGCTTGATCTACTAAGTGAACAGTATATAGTACTAAAACCATAGATGTCTCTACTCGTCGGTTGGGATGCTCAGGTATCTATACATGAGCTCTTCTGCTAGCGTACCCCACTCCACCTAGCAGCCTCAACCTGCGGGCTTCAGCACGGGCCACCGGAAGATCTGGGGATCGTGGGGCCGGGGCACCATGGCTCCCGAGCTTCATCTTAAAAGAGGTAATGCTACTGTGGATGTACCTTTTCCTGAACACACCACGACGATTTCTGTTTAAGTGATAGATATTCCAACTCCGCAGGGCAATTTTCACCTGCAACCGCCAACTCCGTGAAGAAATTCCCGCAGCAGAGTCTCAGAACACCTCTTCCACCTCTACTGTTCTGCACCCCTCACTCGGGTAGCTTGATTACGCAGTGCCCTCATCATCCAACATCGAAATGGAAACCCATGAAGGTCAGGACACCTTCGTACCTTTCACTAAAGCCGAGCGCATACAGCAGTTGAGCGAAACTGACAAAGTTCGTCGCGGATTATCTATCTACGACCCATGTTGGAAACTAACCTGCAAGCAGAACATCGTCAGCCTGCTGCGATCAACGGCGCAAGCCGTGGAGAGCCTCGGCAAGCGCGAGTCTACATCTGAAGATACCGTCATGACCGACAGCGACCAGGCGCAGATTTTCAAAGACTCAATGGAAGATTTCCTCCAAACTCTGCGCTCCGTAAACGTCGGCATGAAGAGGCAGATATGGGGTCTAGAAGAGGCGCGTATCGTTTCCTTGGCTAAAGACAAGGCCCCCAACACCAGAGAGGAAGGCGGCGAGGTGCAGGGAACCACGACTCGCTCTCTCGAGCCTGATGGGGATGGCAAGATTGGCGGCCTGGACGTCGGCTGGCTCAACAGCAGGAGCAACAAGGTCGGGATGGACATGGAAGCTGATCTCTGGGACCAAGCGGAAACCCTGTTGCGAGAAACATTGCAATCAAAAGGGCAGGGTGAGACTACGAAGAGCAGCTGATCCGCTCCCCAATTCTGGTGTGAAATGCGTGGTTCTGGAAGCAGAAGGGAGCGGATGCATCGTAAAAAAGTTACATATTGCATTGGTCTGGCGTTTATGGAATTCAATATACCCAATCTTTCGGAGATGTTTGTCTCTTGGGGCTCAGCAAATAGATATTCCGCTATCCTAGGCGAGTGGTTGACACCATTAGACCATCGACTTTCACAATAACTATTAGGTAGAGTTTATAGTCATATGACTGATTATTGATTGAATGGTGTACAAAGCACGGGTACATTAGGGGTAACTGTGCCACACCCAGGAATTGACGACTATGATCTGGAATCTGGATGGTGGTGGGTGGAGTGCCATGGAGTTCTTGAAACCCCACATATGAGGTCGGAACAGGCTGCAACCAATACCGTTGCAGAGATTGCCAGCTGCATCTGCCATGGGCCGAGATGCTGCCCAGGTGTGATTTCACTGTTCAGCCCGCCCAAGCGTCACTCACTACCACCTTCTCCATCCAATCCAATTGACGACACCTTCGAGTCCTCCCATTGCGAGCTTGTCCTTGTCGCAACATCTGGAATAGATTCTACATGGATTTGGGAGAGGCAGGCGACTCGCCTTGGGGCGGTATGACATATGACATTTCTTATTCCCATGCCCCATGCCCATGCCCATGCTGATGCCCATTCATCCTCCATGCTCTCTCTCGACTAACGTTGCATGTGTCTACAGATGTCCCTTCGCAGTCATCATCAAAACCCGCTTCCCTCAACCCTCAAGGTATGTATATATGGCCTACTTGCAAACCCGTCCTGATTGCATAGCCCTGCTTTGTGATCACTAACAAGCTAACCTGTAGTAATGCAGACAATTCCTCCAAATCCCCAGATGCCGAACCATCACAACAGTCACAATCATCGCTCAAGTCGCCAACTACACGCCAGGCGAGAGGCCCTGTCCGCCGTCTTGTAGCCCAGCCTACGAAGCTTGAAGCTGCCGACGACCCTCTTGGTCCGTTGGGCCCGCTAGGCGACAATGCCCGAACCGGAGCGGATGCGCAGCAGGACGAGCGGCCTGTGCCGCCCCAGAAGGAACAAATGGTTATTCGAACCACGATGCCTCAGCAGGCGCAAAGGAGAGCCGGTCCGAATGACCCTCATCGCATCGAAGATGACGAATATGACAAGCCGCTGGGCCCGCGAGCGCCCCCTCCTGTCCAGAACGCTCAACCGAGTCCGATCCGATCGTCTACGCAGCCGAGCGTCAGCATCGAACAAGCTGCTAAGCCCAGTTTCAACATCACGGTTGGCGATCCACACAAGGTCGGAGACTTGACCAGCTCCCATATTGTCTACTCTGTTCGCACCAAGGCACGTTGTACTTGTTCTCTCCGCTCCTCTTTTCCATACTGACTTGATGCCAGACAACCTCGAAAGGATACAAACAGCCCGAGTTCGAGGTGAAACGACGATACCGCGATTTCCTTTGGCTGTACAACACCATGCATGGCAACAATCCCGGTGTGGTAGTCCCTCCGCCTCCCGAGAAACAGGCACTCAACCGCTTTGAGACCAACTTCGTCGAGTCCCGTCGAGCTGCCCTGGAGAAGATGCTCAACAAGATCGCTGCACATCAGACACTACAACACGATCCAGACCTAAAGCTCTTTCTGGAGAGTGAGTCATTCAATGTGGATGTCAAGCACAAGGAGAGGCGAGAGCCTATACCAGGCGAGAGCAAGGGTGTCTGGGGTTCTCTCGGTCTAAATGTCGGTGGCGGCAGCAAATTCGTAGAGCAGGATGATGTGAGAACCCCCTTCCTAGAGCGTATAGATAGAGACTGACCTCTCCTAAGTGGTTTCACGAACGACGAGTATACCTCGATGCTCTAGAAAACCAGCTCAAGTCGCTGATGAAGTCGATGGACACCATGGTGCACCAACGCAAGGCCATGGCGGAAGCAGCCAATGACTTCTCTGCATCTTTACATGCCCTTTCTACTGTGGAGCTCAGTCCTGCTCTCTCGGGCCCATTGGATGCGTTGTCAGAACTACAGCTCACCATACGAGACGTCTACGACCGTCAAGCCCAGCAAGACGTCCTGACCTTCGGCATCACCATTGACGAATATGTCCGGCTGATAGGCAGTGTCAAGCAAGCGTTCGGCCAGCGCCAGAAGGCGTTCTATTCGTGGCACAGCGCCGAGTCGGAGATGATGAAGCGCAAGACGGCCCAGGATAAGCTGCTGAGGCAAGGTCGGTCCCAACAGGACCGTCTCAACCAGGTCGGCGCCGAGGTCGCCGATGCCGAGCGAAAGGTTCACCAGGCGCGGCTTTTATTCGAGGATATGGGTAGGCTGATGCGCGCGGAGCTCGATCGATTCGAGCGAGAGAAGGTCGAGGACTTTAAGTCCTCGGTGGAGACCTTCCTCGAGAGTGCTGTCGAGGCTCAGAAAGAGGTAAGTCGTCAATCTAGCTACCATGTGTCACGATGTTTTGCTAATCCGGTCCACAGTTAATTGAGAAGTGGGAGACGTTCTTGATGCAGCTGGATGCCGAAGACGACGAGACTGTCTTCTACCGTCCACCTGTCTACCAGACGGCCGATAAGTCGGGAGGCCGTGGCGACACCGCGGTAGACCGAGCCAGGGCCACTATCGATGAGGATTCAGATTAGATTAATAACCGCTCAAAAGTCTACACATCCGAGGTCCCTCTACCTGATACCCAAGTAGTCAAAGGAGCGGCAGCGGCAGGAAGAGCAGCAGAATGGGAGTAGTAGTTTGTAGTGGGAAAATAGATGTATACAGAGTTGTACATATAGTTACAACAAGAGGCTTCTTCCACATTGCCTCCGAAACAACTCTTCTCTCTCTCGCGCGTCCCCAAGTTCTAAATCGACACGGTCCTTCAAAGGGGTGTTCCCATGTACGATGCCTGTTGGAAATAGGTAGTCTATACAGCAAAGAAAGGCAATCTCGTAAGCTACCATGTGTGTCCAGACGCCCCCTCTTCCAGCATCCCACGTCTATTTCTTCCTCTTTTGCTTCGAATCCTTCAGGTGATCGGAAGACGTAGAGTAGCTCGAGATCAGATCGGCAAGTCCGCCCTCGTACCCGGTAGGACCTTTCTTCTCACCCTCGACGGCGCCGGCGGGATGAGCCACCTTGATATCCTTCTCGTCCTGCTCCTCCTGTTGCTGTTGTTGCTTCTTCGTCTTCTTCTCTCCCTCGTTCTCGTTCTCGTTCTTCACCGCACCCGCCACTTCCTTCTCTCCTTCTCCTGCTGCCCCCACGTCGTCGCCGCCGACCTTCTCAGCATCCCAGTCGCGGCCGAAGCGCTCGCGGAAGGCGGCCAGCTTGCCGGCCTCGTCGACCTCGACGTTCTGCAGGCTCTTCTCGCTCGGCTGCCACAGAATGTGGTTGCGCGTGTCCTTCTGCGACCGGTACAGCGCCACCGGCGACGTCGTGCGCATCGTGTACGTCGACCCGTCGCTCAGCTGCACCAGCTGCGTGAACGTGTAGGGCCGCTTCGGCCGCCGGATCATGTCCGCGGCCCGCCGCGCCGTGTACGAGAGGCATCTCCGCTGGCTCGGCTGAGTAGCGGCGGCGGGTGCGGTGGTGGACTTTGTTATTACGAGAGAGGCGGGTGAGTTGTTGTGGTTGTGGTGGTGGTGGTGGTGGTTGAGGAGTTGGTTGGCCGTCGGGCGCCGGCTTAGGGCGCTGGGGAGTTTGGTGGACATCGTTGCGAAGGGAACGAGGGAAATACGCCTCGATTGGTAGGACCGATATTCATGCAGGCACGGGTGCCAATTGGGTGGGTTGGGTGGTCTGGCGAGCTTTGCGCTGCCTCGAGTTGTGTCGGGGAGTCGAGAATTGCAGGATGCTGCCGCCCCTGGTCGGGATGAATGTCTCCTAGGTAAATTTTGAGAAGAGCTTCAAGCGGTTCCAGCTGCATCGGCCCGAGGTGCAGGTGTCACCCGTGGACGCACATTTACTTTCCCTTATCGCCCCTGTATCTTTATCCTTATCGTTATCGTTATCGCCCTCAGTATCACTATCTTCCTAGGTCAATTTCTTGAACTCCTTGGGAAACAAGGCAGAAGAGTCGCAACCTTGTAACGATCTCACCCCCGCCTCAATTTTATGAGACATGGAAGTCCGATGATTTTTTGCTGCTGCCAGTCTTCTCTCGTTATTGATGGGCTGCGATGAAGGGTTTCTGTAGCCTGCGGTCGGGATTTGGGTATGCACCTCTTCGCGATATCTTCCGCCGCCCCTTATCCACCTCCCAGGTGAGGTATCGTGGAAAAAAGAAAAGGCGTACGCAACAAGAATCTCGTAAGATTAGGCTTGGATGCCTTTCAGGGATGTCATAGGGCTAACCAGTGACCAAAGGTCTCCGTGTAGCAAATCCGAGACTCACCGACGAACAACTCACCGACGAACAACTTCATTTGACGCTATCGTTAGTCGACGAGGTCAGCGAACAGCTTCTTTTGGCGCGAGGGCTAGTCAGCGAGGTCCGCAGAGAACTCAACGTGGCTCTTCGACGCCCCTACGAAGCACATGCCAAAAAAGCAGCGAAAGCCACACCGGAATCCCTCCGCACCCTCATGCGTCAAGTGCCACACCCGGTCGTCGTAGTTACAGCGCTGGAAAGTCCGCATGGGGAGCACCCGGTCCAAGAGCAGCGTATACCGGTGCCTGTGGCCATGACGCTTTCGTCCTTCACATCACTTGCCATCCGCCCTACTCCCATGGTCACGTTCAACGCCAGCCTGCCCAGCCGAACTTACTCTGCAGTCCAGTCATGTAGGGCTTTCAACATTCACATTCTCAGCGGCGACCATAGCGGTGCCAGATTAGCCGACCGCTTCACACGAGGTAACAACTCCCCTATGCGCAGCGAAGAGCTTGGAATTCTCGCGGGCTTGGAAGAGATTGGTGTACGCGTTGAAGGAAGAGACGAATGGTTATTAGAGTGGAACGATGCACACCGTAAAGCGAAGGCGGAGTACTCAAGGAAACATCCCTCGTCTCCTCTCGCTGCATATCCAAAAATCCGTCATTGGTATCGTACCTATCCCGAGAGCCCGCCTCAAGATGCCCCGCCCAGACGTACCCTACCATTGTTGCAAGGTGAGGGCATCATGTACGTGCTGAAGTGCACGCTCGACAAGTCCCTCACGATCGCGGCCGATACCCATGCAATCGTTGTGGGTAGAGTTGACGAGGTGCTATCAGGGGCCACGGGCGACCGTAAGCAGCCGGCACTTGCTTATATGGACGGCGAGTATCAGACCATAGACGAAAATGCGTCCACGAGAGACACGACGCCGAGTACTGACATCGCGGATATCAAAGCGTGATCTGGTCCAGGAAAGCCCCATCATCAACGGAGTAAACGTGCTTCAAGGGATGCTGTGGAATAGCAAAGCTGTACCATCAAATAATCATAGAACCTGTAGGAATAGGAGGTGTAATGTAGTACTACCTAGTGCTACGAGAGGACAGCCCTGGCCTGTGAGCACTTCTCTATACACAGGGAAAAAACAAATAAAATACCATGGCCTAGTAATAGGATAATCATAGGTCATGTCAAGCCATAGTCCACCCCATCCTTGTTATACGTTTTTGCAAGATGATTTGCTTGCTGACTTGAAACTTTCAGTACCAGGGACTATTGTTGTTACCATACCATGTAAATGAGGCAAGGCATTCAAAGTAAAGGGGAGTAACTATAAAAGAAAGGGGACCGATTTATTCATTAGAATATCTAAGCAAATGCATATCGCCCAAGTTGGCTAAAATCAATCTTGAGAATCAGAATCCCTTCTTCGCGGTCCTGATCTTCCTCGCGCCCCTATCTGCCCCTGATATTTCACACCCCTGACTGGAATGATGCCTATGGAAAGCAACGAAGTGAACTAACTGATTTATCAATCATTCAACCCCTTTCTCTTTTTTCCCTCTCTACTCCCATAATCTCTCCTCTTCGTTTTTCTTTTTTTTTTCCCTCTCTTCCCAGTCCTGGGTAAAAACACTACGAAAATCCAACCCAGACCCCCTTATTGTACGTACCCATCCATTCACCCTAGCAGACCCAAACAAGACAGAGATCTCTCTCTCTCTCCCTCTCTTGATCAGCCCTTTCTTTCCCTGTTCAAATCTCCAGGACATCCCTCTTTCTCCCTTTATCTTATCCTGCCTATCCATCTCCAATCTCCAGTCTCCAAACATCCTTTTTCCTCATGTCCCACCATCATCATCATCAACATATCTACCCACCACCCACTACCCCCTGCCTCCCTGCCCCCCCCCCCCCCCCCCCTTTTTACCACCCCATATCCTCCGGTCCCCCAATAGGCCTCATGATCATCTCATTAAGCCGTTCGACGTTCAGGGCCTCCACCCGGCCCTGCAGCTTATCGAACCTCGCCTGCAGATCGTCGAGACGCGTCTGCAGCTCCGCGACCTGTTCCTTCAACACCTCGTTCGCATTCCGGGCCTGCTCAAGGTTGATCTCGAGCTCCTGGACGCGCTGCTCGACGTTCACCGCGGCGGTCGCGTTCCGGGATGCGAAGTAGCTGCTGTTCTTGTTGTTGTTGTTCTTGCTCGTGGTGTTATTGCCGTTGATCTTGTTGTTTCTGCCGTTGCTGTTACCGCTCCCATTGGTCTTGGTCCTTCGCGGAAGCTCCTGCATCAGGCGGGCCATGTTCATGGCCGACGTGGCCGACGCCAATGACGCCGGCGACGTCGCCGTCGGCGGCAGCGCGACCGGCAGGGACTGCGGCGAAGATGGCAATGACAGTGGCAGCGGCTTCGGCTTCAATGTGCTGGTGAGCACGCGCCGCGGGACCTTGGAGCAGGTGGATGCTGCGCGCGTCCTATCAGAGATCGGGAGTCCCGGGTCCGATCTGCTACTGCTGCTGCTGCTGGAGCTGCTGCTGGAGCCAGAGGCCGATTCGCCGGGAAGAGCCTTTCCGGTCCCGGCCGTCGGTCCGATGAGAGTCTTCTTGGTTTTGTAGACCAAGGCATTTGGGCTGCCCGCGGGGGTGGGCAGGGCGGAAACCTTGCAGGGCCTGGGTCTGTTACACTCTTGCGCGCTCATTGTGATGATGATGATGATGGGGGGCTCTCGCGAGTGAACGAGGTAGGTAGTAAATGTTGAAGAAAGACTTGCGGTTGAGAGCAAAGGTTTAGGTTTTCCAATAAGAGCGGCATTTCAACTTTATACGTCGCTGGGGATAAAGAATGGAGGACAGTATTGGGGAAGCTTTCATGATGTACGTAGTGTTTCGTCTACCGAGCCGCATGAAGCATGAAGCAGTACGGGGTCAGGTCACTACACATTATGTAAAGACATAAAGATCGACTGGGACAGATCTCAGACCACCATAGAGTTGTCAGTGAGATTGATCGTAGGAACCTGGGAACAAAAGGCCAACGTGTGTATCTGACACTGCGTCTGTCAGGTCCCATATAGAGACATGGACATGGCGATGAGTACGGGAAAGAAAGAAAGTTTGCTGGCATTTAGGAGGAGCTCAAGAAGGGGGGTTTATACACAGACTCAAGAGCGGGAAGACAGTCCTCAGCTCATCAGCTGATATTTTTTCAAAGCAACAAAGGCCATGCTCTGCCGGTGGCCAGCCTTGACTAGCGACCACGGAGACTGTACGAGCAGGTCTCACATCCAAACAAGTCAACACCATGATGATTATACCCCTATGACGGCGTCGGGATTATCATCCTTGCCTTTCACTGTCCGGATATAGACATAAGTATATTGTAAACTCGTCCCATGATACCCCTATCCCTCACGATATCTCTGATGAAAATTCTTCATACCGTGATGACCAGAAAACGAAGAGTCACTGAATATCCCCATCAAACATACTCAAAAAAAAACATATCTACTCAGCATCCTTCTACTTCCTTCCTTCCTTCCTTCCTCCCTTCCTTTCCCCCTCTCCCTCCCCTTCATTTCTCCGTCCACTTTTTCAAAACCTCACCCTCCCAGCCAAGAACCCAGCCCCAAACCAGACCGGGCCAAAGCCGAACCGGCCCCAGAAGGTCCCGTTACCACCGCCATCACCGCCAACATCGACAATATCAGCCTGACCACCATAAGCGTTATACCCACCATCAGTGCCATTACCACCAGTAACGCCGTCGGCAACCACATCACCGCCGCCGACGTCGCCACCACGAGACGACCAGAGCTTCACCACGACCCCGACCCCAATGCCCAGCGCCAGCACCCAGGGGACCCACCAGGCGTACTTCAGGACCGCATCGAGAGGTTGTCCCTTTGCCTTGACCACCGGCGCTGCTGTAGACTTCGCCTCGCGTACCCGGTGTTTTTTCTTGAGCACCGGTGTCCCTTTCTTCTCTTTCTCCATCTTCCCCTTCTCCTTAATCTCGATTTTCTCTTTCTCCTTCGCCTTCCCCTTATCCTCCCTCTTCACCTTCTCTTTCTCTTCTTTTTCTTTTTCTTTTCCCTTTCCCTTATCCAAAACCTTCTTGTCCCCCATCTCCTCATCTCCAACCTCATCCCCTGTCTCTTTCTCCTTCCCCTTCACCCCACCTTCTTCCTCTTCTTTCTCCTTCTCCTGCTTCTCCTTCTCCTGCCTCTCCAACCTCCTCACGCAAGCGAAACACGGGACCACCCCGCCGTCCAGGACGACGCCGTGCAGGAACTCGGTGCCCGGCCGCCGGTGGAGGCAGACGCTGCAGAGCTGGCGGCTGCCGCCGCGGGTCGGCGGGGCGATGGCCCGGAGGTAGGCCTCCTCTGGGGTGAGGTTTTCGTCGTCCATCCCGGTGGTTGATTGGTTGCGGAATGCTGATGATGACGATGATGATCCCGGCTGTGTGGAGAGGGAGATAGATATATGATGGATGGCTGAGGTGTGTGTATGTATGTTCTCCTACCCGACGAGAAGTTGAGATTCTCAGAAGATAGAACAAACGCTTGGTTGGTCGGATGGGTGGCTGGCTTACTGGTACTGCTGATGTCGAGGTAGAGAGCGAGAGGTAGATATTGGTTCTCCTACTTGCTACTTCGAGAGGATAGTAGGCAACAGCAAGACTGATATCAGAAAAGTACCGTTGTCAAGCGTATCCGGCGTGACAGCTTTGGGTCTTGCGACTTCTCGCCGTGCCTGGTGGTGGGAGGTGAGTACTCGATGAGTACGTAAGGAATGCCTGCTCCTTTTTGTTCGCTCAAGGTTGCGATCTGTTTCCCTTGTCCGCGAAGCAAGCAGTATAAAGCCAGGTATCTATCTACCTTAGGTACCCAGGTAATCGACGAAGCCGATTCAAGTATGCGACGAGGAAGGACCTCTCTGCTAGGGCTAATACGCATCAGCTACTGTGAGTCTTGATTCTACTGTTGAGAGAGATTTGACATACCTTCCAAGGAGACCAGATCCCTCCACTCTCACATAAGAGGTAATAAAATTGAAGAATAGAGAATACGTTTGGGCAACTCTCAATGATAGATGACAGGATCGGGTGGTTAGGTCCCTGAGTTCTCCAGGTACGTTCGTACGCGGCGAGACCAGCTCGTTTTCTACCTGAAGTTGTAGACAAAGGCACGTATATCATACTGCATGAGGGGACTGTGAGCACCTCGCCGGGACAATGAAAGGATCTCTTTAGCTCGGTCGTACTTCTGAGACAACATTTAAAGCGTACGATGCTCCAGGAGTCACTTCCCTCAGTACAACAATGGTCAATCTCGAAGATCGATTATGTCATCATGATTTCAAGGAAGCAAGATAACAAAGAGTTGATGGTTGTCAAGCTTACAGGTAAAGGGGTAGAGGCACTGGGTAGCAATCTGAGCGCGTCATCCATAATACGACCTCGATGATCAAAGGTCAACCCGAAGCAATATAAAGTAAACTTGGTATATTAACTTTGACTCGTCCTCCTCCAACGGCCACCTGCTAGGAAAAGGGGGTATCTGGAATCACCAATCTGGTGATTTGTTCCTTTCTTGGATTTCTCGGCTCCTCTTTCTCCCGTGTAGCAACCCCGAATTCATTCGGGTGCTCATTTGGTTCTTATCTCCCCATTTAGCTCATCCGGGAGCTCTCTACTCTCGAAACAATGAAAGTTCCTCGCTCGGATTGTGGGTAAGACCTTTCCAGACCCGCTCTACTGCCCTCGGGCAATATTAAAAATCAGTACGATTAAAAACAATGGGCATAGAACACAATATAGAAGACGACGTGGCTTCTAATGCCCATAGAACCCGAATCTGACTCCTTCAATAAACGAATCGAGTTGTATGTACGCCCTATCATCTGGGCCTAGTGTCCAATCCTATAAACGCCGGTGGCCTTTTCCGCATTGCCAAGTCAAGATGCGAGTTTAATCAACACTTTTGAGTACGAGGTAACGGCCCGTCTGATCTCTGTCGAGGTAGTATGCTGACAGAAATCGGTTCGTGAGACACAAGCCAGGTTTGATGATATAAGCTGTTATATAGAAGTTCGGTCACAAAAGGAAAAAAAAGGGGGGGCGCCGTGTGAGGTGTACTGGTGGGTGGACATGGCGCTCATTAAAAATGGCTGGGAAGAGTCGTAACATCGTTAGGCGGATGAGTCTATAGGAGTTGGTCCTGACCAAATCGGGTCATCGTCCGTACTCGGTTGGTATAACCGAGGTCCACAGGGGTTGTCCTGGGCGGGCTACATGACAATGCAGCAGCCACAACCAGACTTCTTTGGCTTCTCTTCCATTTGCTCTGGAGGCTCGGGCATTTTAGAAGCTCGATTCGTCTGCATCTGGGGTTGTTGTATCGGGCGGGGACTGCTGAGCGGGCTAATTGCGGGCATGTCCTGAATTCTCGGCATTGTAGAATAGGAGCTGGTACCTGGTCGGCTAGTAGTGGTTGGACTTTTGGTATCTTGTCGCAACGGCCACTCGCCCTGAGGCTCCTCTGCATCCGTCGGCTTCTCCGTCTCCTGCGGTTTCAGAAGGAATGGCTCATCATTCAGAGGTCGGAACTCCTTGTCGTATACATTTCCGAACTTGCCCTCTTGCTCCCACTTCTCCTGCTGTAACCTCTTCGCCACCGTCGGAAGCAGTTGCTGATCTGGAGGCAGACGGGGATCCGGCTTATATGCCGATATCATCCAAGGTGGATCTCCTTCAGGGGCTCTTGCGGTGGGCGATAGTTCACCGGATCGGGTTGATGGACGAGTCGAAGAACCGCTTCGAGGGGTAGGGCCGGATCGTGTTTTTGGCCTTCCCTGGGCGGTCGGTTTCGTAGGGGCAGAGGTCTTACGGGTTGCTACAGACCCTTTCCTTGGGGAACCATCCGTGGCGGATCGCTTTCCGGATTGAAGCTTGGGCTTGTCATCGAGCACATTGGCACTTCCGCTCCGCGATCTCGACTTCGGAATAGATATAGACGCCTCCTCATCCAACACAGGATTGCTACTCTTTCGTTGCACCGGGGCGTCTCGGTCGATATAATCGGCAGGTAGCGGTGCGGGACTCAGTTTGGCCACGGGGATTCGTGATCCTCTACCGGTCTCGGGAGATACCCAATATTCGCCTGGATCTTCAGCGATCTCTTCAGGCAGCCGCAGGTCCCAGCTCGGGATCTCGATATCAGGGGTCCGGTCGAAGCCATGGTCCGAATTCTTTCGAGACATGGGTAGAGGTTGTTGTTCTGAAGCATCTGTACCTCGCCTGTGACCGTTCATCTTCTCTGGGCTGCGTTCTCGTCGCGGCCTGCTCTGGGCCCTCGGCTTGGGGAGTATGATGCCAGCTGCCTGTAACTCCTGACTCTCTATCTTGGCAAGCTTGTCTCGGTGAATCCATTTCGACTCCTCGTCATCTAGGTCATCAGATGGGTCTGGGTTACGGCGCTTATGATCGGATGCGTTGGTTCGGCTCTTCGCGCGGGGTTCTAGTACAAGGTTAGTCTGCCAGTACTGTGAAACATGGGTACACGGCGATTCCGTGTAGATTTGACTAGGTGGGCCGTACCTCTTGTATGGTGACGGCCTTCTTCGTCATATGGCTCATGACTCGAATAGCCATTGTGCGACGACCCAACTGCTTTTGCCGAGCCAGCATTGTCAAAATCTGGGAATGGTTTCTGGTGCATCGAATTCTGCCGAGAGCTGATTAGTATATGGTTGTCCAGCCGTGAAATATTGGTGGAGGTCGGGGGAGGAGGAGGAGGAGGAGGATTCAGATAGAGGCTCAATGGAGCTAATAGAGGTGCCGTAGAGTCGAAGATTTACCTCCTGATAAGCTGAAGGATATCTCCACCCAGAATGGTCTCCATGCGAAGTCTCGGGAGGTGTAATGGTGGTGGTGGTACCCGAGGCCGCTGAGACTGCTGCCATTGTGATCAGCGGGGGCCACGGGCTACCTCGTGGCCGTGATGATGGGGACACAGATGGCGACGGATTCTCGTTGGGAAGGCGATTGTAGGATAGGAATGGGAGGAGAAAATTATTGAGCAACCCAAGGTTTTGAGTCGGTCAATTGTTGAAATGATTGATTGATCGGTGCGGTCGGTCGGTCGGTCGGTGGTTTATGGAATTATACTAAGAGGAGAAGGATGGTGGTACATTGGGCTGGTTTAGCTCGGTGACGTTTTTCGGTGATACCACAGATGATGCAGCTGTGATGAACAACTGGTGGTGGTAGTGGTGGTGGTGGTGGTGCACTGTAAACTCGTTCGAACCACCAAAGCAAGCACCAGAGCAGGCACAGGTAGAGGCCGTATTCTAGCAGGTAGTCCCGACTCGAGTTACCCAGGTAGGTTCCCAACACCTTATTAGCGCGTAACAGGTAACAACAGTAGTCCTTCAAGACCACAGACAGCTCCGGCTTGGGCGAAAAGAGGTAGACAGCTGGAGGTCTTTCCTCCTCCTAACAATGGACAATATCAACAAGTAACGGATGTTGATGCGATCTTCACCACGTCCGTCCACGTCCGCGTGGAATACACGTCCGTCCACGTCCGCGTGGAATACAACCGTCTCGGAGTCGGTGTTGTTCTTTGCAATTATGACCTCCCCAAACCCAGGTCCAATGAGGCAACTGCTGTAAAGAGAGAGACCGTTCTAAAACAGAGACTTTGTCTTGCTTCAAAGACAGCGCCCTGAGAAGAAAAAGAGTGTGTCGCAGGTTGGGGCGTGGTGGTGGTGGTGGTGGTGGTGAGAAGAACGGGCGCGCGAAAATGAGAAAAGAAGCAAACTTCGGGAGGCTGGCTCAGTCAGTTGTACCTAGATACCCAGGTAGGTACTTGGATAGATCCAGGTACCAGGGGACTGAGACTCCGATTGGGAAAAGTCACAATGCAATCAAATCAAATAAAGTGCATGCGACACCTCTTCACGGTTGGACCTCTTCAATGCCGAGTACACCGATGCTTTTACATACTGTAAGTATTCACCATGCCGAGGTCCTTTTTCTTCTCAGATCTTTTAACAACGTGTATTGATATGAAGCTATGATTCTCACCAGTCGACTTCTCACCTCGTATACAAGGTTTCTGCTGGTCTAATTCCTCATAAAAAGGTTACTCCTAGCGGGTTTGTATGCGACTGTACAAGTATCCCCCCTGCTCTTTTCCACATGTGCAGTCAGTACTAGGGGATGGAAAGCAAGTGGCTAACCGTTACCTGCCACGTGCCCTTCTACAGACAACATCTCAGTATCATGCATATGAAGGTTCATGCGGTTCTATAAACATTTCCCTTTACGAAGCAGGTTCTATGGTACTATGTGTCAAGGAAGTTCTTAAAGATTCGGTGACAGCGAAGTGAGAGGTGTGAGGTTTACCCCTGAAAGCCTCGACTATTGAAGTGGTTGATGATAGGTCGGTCCCTTAAGTCCTGTCACACTGGGAGTGGGGTCGATCAGGCTTGATAGCTGATATTGACACTGTCCGTGAATAGCATATCTTGGCCAAAAAATACAGTTTATGCACTCACCATGCACGGTGCATAAAGTGCCTGGTACTTATTACCAACGCATTGTGCTGGACCCATCCCTCTCGGACCCCGTCCAAGTTCCAACGCTCTCTGGCTCTTCTAGCATCTGTATCTTACGAATCGGCCACACAAGCTGACGAGACAAGAAAGACGTTCAAGAAGCGGGTGCTTGCAGTATTTGCTCGCGGTGATAGCTGGGGTTTCTTTGGGATCTACTCCGTATCCCGTACTGTAAATATGTCATTCAGTTTGGCATGAACGGACTCTCTAGGTGGATGCCATGATTCTCGGCTGAACCTTCGGGTTGCAACCATCATGACGGAGCAGGCACTTCTGGCAACCCAGAGCCTTGCTCTACTCTCTAAACCGACAACTTGGGAAGGATTGTTTCATGTGTGGCGGATCACGATGTAACTTCCCTGCATATACCTACAAACCTGAATAGCTACATTTTGTACCTCTATCCGGCTGTGAATCTCATCATCACGAAGGGACTGGCTGGATCGCAGGCCAAACTCGATATTATTTACAGCAGCGATACGGGTACACAAACCACAAGCCAGCCAGACCATCTCTATATGAACCTGTAACCCCGAACGGGAGATGTATCGTCCAGGCTTCCGTACATGAACCAACAGAGACACCAGGCTCAATGGCAGAGCCGACGGCACCTCCATCTACCCTTCCCCATCCCCATCCCCATCCCGTCCTTCCACGCCGGACCCGGAGAACCCGGTTCGTCTGCATATCCGACACGCACAACCGGATTGTCCCCCTGCCCCGAGGCGACGTGCTCGTGCACTGCGGCGACCTGACGAACCACGGCAGCGCCCGTGAGCTCCGGCGGCAGATCCGATGGCTCGAGGGTTCCGACTTCGAGTGCAAGATCGTGGTGGCCAGGAGCCACGACCTGACGCTCGACCGGGGGTTCTACGAGCAGTACGGCGCCTATTATCAGCACCAGGACAACCCGCAGGATCCCGCAGAGTGCCGGGCTCTCCTCCTCACGCAGCCGTCCTCCTCCCTGACCTATCTCGAGCACGAGAGCCGCACCATCAGCCTCACATCTCCCACGGGCCCGCGGACCACTTTCACCGTCTTCGGGTCCCCCTGGTCGCCCCGCGACAGTGACAACGGCCCAGGCGATGGCAGCAGCAGCAGCCGCGGAAGGGCCTTCCAGTACACGCGCGACAGTCGCGAGGCCGAGAGCCTATGGTCCCGGATCCCCCTGGACACGGACATCCTGATCACGCACGGGCCCGCGCGTACGCACATCGACGAAGAGTCGCCCGGACGGCGGCGACCCGGGGGCTGCGAGACATTGAGGCGGACCCTGTGGCGCGTGCGTCCCCGGCTCGCGCTCTGCGGCGGCGTGCACGGTGCCCGGGGCGCCGAGCGCGTGCGCTGGGACCTGGGGAGTCGGCACGTGCGATACCGGGAGGACCTCTGGGCGGCGTATGCGTGGGCGGACCCGGACCCAGAGACGGAGACGGGGAGCGGGAGGGGAAAGACAGGTAGGAGGGTCGGAGGCGAGAGCTTGAGTCTGGTGGATCTCACGCGCCGGGGCGGGTTTCCGTTGGACAACGACGGGTCTTGTTGTTCCTCATCTACCTCTGGCCTCTCCTCCTCCTCCTCCTCCCATCCTCGTCTTCCTAGGAGGTTGGGGAGCAGGGAGGGCGGCGGTCCGGGTGACGATGATGATGGCGGTAGCAAACATCCTGACAACGACGCGGACCCCGGAATCGGTACGCGAGGTCTAGGCGGGACCCCGGGCTCCGCGTGGAGCGATCGCGAGGCGCTGGACGGTAGGAGGGGGAGGCGGGAGACTTGCTTCGTGAATTGTGCAGTCGTGCGGGATCGCTTTCCAAGGGCCTGGGGGTTGCCGGGGTCTCTGAATAAGCCTGTTGTCGTGGACCTGGATCTGCCGGTCTGGGATGTGGAGGAAGGGGTTTGAGGATGATGATGATCCTGGCGGCATGGCGGGTTCCTAGATATGCCTGTGAGTACCATCTGGCCAGCTTCGAGGACTGACTGGAGGCGAGGTGATGGAGGGCAAATTTGCGTCGTCCTTCTCGTTTGGCATACGGGCTGAACCGCAGCACAGATTCTGGGTCTCGAATCCTTCACTTCTGGGATAGGGGTATTTATGTACGAGGGTACTAGGCCTCAGAGAGAAGAAGGACAGAAGGGATGACAGGTTTCGCTGCCCGTACGATTCATATGGAGGCAACGGAGCTACACGTGTACGTGCGTATATGATCCTCGGGTACATACCTGCTTGACTATTATGGCTCTCTCCTCCGCCATCGCCGAACGCGTCCTCAAAGCATAACCCGTCGACAAGGACGAACACCTAACGAAATACGTACCACAGTCTCGCCCTGTTGGGTTATTGTTATCCTTGCGCAATACAATTGCGCAAGACCATCATAAAGATATACGTACCGCAGATTACTCCCATCTTCTCATCCCGACCTCGACATGATCTTGATGTGTTCCAATGCTCTCGTCGACTTGAAAACCCCTGACGTGTGGTTCAGTGTTAGCTCTCAAATGACTTGCCCGAGTCCTCTGGTCTGGTATTATGGAATGTTGTTCCATGCATTGCCTCCAGTCAAACTCTCGGCTCTCACAATGATTACAGTATCTACTGGGCTGAATTAAACGCCCGTCAAGATCATCAAATCATAGATAGGACTCCCCGACAGACCAGACGCTCTGAAGCCCGGAGCTGAAAGGGGGTTTTCCATGTCTTCTCCTATTGACCTTCGGTATACAAAGACAACAGAAACCAGACTCACGGTGAGACAGTGTTTTAGGTGTCTGGGACCTGCTCTGTAGGGCACATAGAATTCGTATTGCCTTCACTTGGGGCTCTTTGAGACTCGTTTCCGCTACACTCTTCACCTAGGCAGTTACAGCAAACAGCACGTTCGACTATGCTACAAAGGAAATGTGATATGGTGTAAATCAACAATCTTTTGTAAAATCTCGACTACGACTGACGATACTTGGTTTGCTACGAGTTCGCCTCTCTAATAATTCCCCCAATGGCCTACGCCTGAATGTACTAAGCCCTTTCATCTTCTACGCCCAGTCCATTCCCATCGCGTATCGAGCCACTTAGATCTCGTCTGTACGAACATTCAAGAGACGACGATGTCTCCAAGATATTGCCCTTGCCCTAGCTGACAGAGCCGCGGTGGGACATCTACCGTGAACAACCCCCCCAATAAATAAGAGACCGCGTGGCTTCACGAACTGGGTTATTCGAAGGACACAAGTGTGACCCTAAAGATGGAATACAGGGACGGTAGAAAAAAAAAATTCCCAGAATCGTCTTGCGAATTTTTACGGTGATGCCCGAAACGAGAACGAGACCGCCTTCTCTTTCTCTCTCACCGCAGAACCAGAAGTCATGCATGCCCACGCGACGGTGAACCCCTGTGGACCGTCCGTCCGGCCTTCCCACGAGGCTTTCCCGCGGACCACATGCAGGGACTGACTCTCCCGCACCATGGGCTGCTGAAATCTCAATCAGATCAGAGCTACGAAAACCATCATCCGCGAGCTACTACGAAAGCCATCGGGACCTAGGTAGTATCTCAGGGTATGTATGATGAGGTAGGGCTGGCTGGCTGCGTGTGAGTTTCCATCTAACCTTTAGTCTCTCACCTCTCACGGTCCTAGCCAAGCTAAAAGTTAAGTCGACGACGGACTGGAAAGATCGGGTCTGATGACCTCGAAAATCGAACTACCGGTGCCTCCTAGCCAGATCGTGTCGGGCCGCAACCTTGTTTTCTTTTTCCTTGTGTTGAGATCTGGTTTTCAAGGTCTCGACTATTTCGAATTCGGTTCATTGAGTTCATTCCGAAACCACAACCTTAAGCCGTCAAGAGTTGTCATCCAAGGTATCTACTTATCTACCAGCTTGATCCATCTGGCTAATCGAGAGCGTTAAGTATTAGCAGATAGCTCCGTACTCCAACTAGACGGATGACGGCTGAATAAATGACTTGATTCAACGTCTGTCTGTCGGCAATTCCTTCACCACGAAACCTTCCACCCCGCGCTTCTGGGCTGTTGGCGATAAGGCTCGCGGGGGCGCAATACTTAAGCTGAGTGACGGATTCGCCGCAGGCATGCATGCATGGGAATATGCAGGTCAGGCTTCACGGAGCTGATCCCGCTTCCCTCCAAGTTCGCACGTCTCTGCGCGTTTCTTTCCCCTTCTCTTTCACCCCTTTCCTCCCCCCTTTCGCCTATTAGTCAACTTGTACCTACATCCGATAGGGGAATTTTCCCTTCCTTCGCTCGTTCGTCGATAGTGTACGTAACCGAGAGGAGGGGAGGAGACGAAGCTCATTGGCCCGCTGCAGATCTGGAGAAACCCGACAGTGGTGGTGCATATCTGCAGTCCTGATAGGTCATCCAGGACACTTACCTCTTGACTTGCAGGCATTTTTCAGATGGTGTAGCCAATGAGAAGCCGGTACCTACCTACCTAGGTAGCCAGGTATGCAGTAGTCAGGTGGGCGTCTTGCCGACACTTTTAGTGCTACCAAGGTACTGTAGAGTGTCTCATCAGTTTCAGACAGATGGAGTTAAAGCTAACACTACTCCTATGGGTGCTCCGGCTGGAACATAATGAGGAGGCCTCTCGATAGCGTATTGAGCGTGATATGCTGTACCATTGAGACATGACGATCTCGAGGAGTTGGATTCCTGATTCTGTTAAATCTGTTCAGTAACACCAGACATAGGGCATGTGAAGCCTGTGAAACTGGATGGCGTACTGGCTCAGCTGACAGGAAACATGGACCAGTAAAAAGAGACCTATGGTGGGATACGGCGCTTCGGTGCGTGATATACAACATGACCAATAGAAAAACGAATCTCTGAAGTGCAGCGGCAGTGGGGGCTAAGGTCCCATCTAACCTGTAAGGCAGACTGGATGGGATAAGTGTGTTACCTGCAGAGGACTGCAAAGAGGCGGTTGATTGGATACATCGGGTTGTTTCCTCTAAGCCGCTCGCCAGAACAGCACAAAGGACAGGGGAAAATGCTCACCGGTCGTATTGCATATTGCATAGCATATCGAATGACACATCGAATAGCCGAATCGAACAAGCGTGAAATCAAGCGCAGGATAACAGATAATCGATGGAAGGCGTGAAGATGTCGCTCACAAGACGTTGCTCACCGCCACGCGTGCGACGGATGCATTGATGAGAGGGAGGGGGGGAGGGCCCTGCATCCAGATGCGGTTTTTATAAAGCAAAATGTGATCAAGCGAACGGCGAACGGCAACCGTCAGGCACGAGCACCCGTCCCTGATGCGGGCTTGTCTCGAACTTCCAAGCATGGTCCTGGTATCTGGGCTGTCTGGTGAATACTTACTGTATGCTCAAGTTATGGTGTTGAAAGGAGGGGTCGAGGGGGACCGCACTGCCTCGATTGAGCCAGCCTGAATCTGGATCGTGAGAAGATGGCGGGGTAGCTGACTCGAGGCTCTCAGCGAGCGAATCTACCCGTGAGCAGGCTCAGGGAACATCCATCTCCAGAAACCCCCGGCCTCGATCATGACAGCTAGTAACAACTATATGAGATAGGTAGGTATTTCCTGGGAGCTCAGGCTTGTGAGAGATTTCTATCTTTGTTACTTTCCGTACTTAGTCTTCAGGCTCTGTCTGCCGGCTTGGTGGCTTTGCCCCTGAAACCCAAACCTCAGGCGTGCGATGATTCTGGGTCTCGGACGATCTGATGATGAACTCATGTCCAAGAGAGAAAGTCCCCGCCCCCCACTCGCGAGATCATAGATGCTGTTCTGGCTGTGGGGAGTACGGATACCGTGGAGTGCGCAAGGATTGGAAACGCATATCATATCGGTATGAGGCAATCGGTAGATCCTACCTAGGTAGGGTCAAGGTCATACATAATAAGCTTACAGCTCTCCCTCCTTGCCCGCCTGCCCGCCAGCCAGCCTTTTCCGCCTGTTCAGTTCAGCTGTGGAAGTGGAAAAACCTTGAGGATTCGTGCTGGATGCGGGAGGTAATCCGATTGTCGCAAAACTGCACATGACGACCGCCCGGATTGTGGAAAGTCGATGGAAGCCGTCGAGTTACGATTTGTTCGTCCATCCTCGATCATCCTTGAAGTACACGTTGACCGCCGAGACTAGCTCTGGTGGAGTACTTAGTAGTTATCAATGGTCATGAGCAAACCAGCTGCCAGGTCGTTCCAGTCGTGGAAACCTCAGACCCGGAGCATAGCGACACGAAAGGCATCAGAGGGCCTTTTATCGATAGTAGGGTTCGTTGCGTGACAACACTCTGTTTCCACCATCGAGTTTGCTATTGGTTTGGTTGGATGGTACCTAGCAGTCTAGGTAGGAATTGAGCTACGAAGTTAATGTATGTAGCTGGTACGGCGTAGAAGATAGATCGCTTGGCAAAGTCATCCCTTTCCCTTCCACCTCCTCCCTCACCCCACCATCTATACCACCTACATGACCAGACGCTGAGACCTCGTGCGACCTCATGCAGGCTCCGGGCTCCTTCAAGTATTGGGTGACCACCACTACCTACCTACCAACATGAACCCCCCAAAACTCGTAAGCACAGCCATGTGTCATCATGATCACGGCTGTTGACGATGGTACTACACACCCTCTTCGCCCCTTCAGCCAAGTTAAAGCCCTACGGGCAGCCCAGTCGTTGTACCTGCTTTCCCCCTTACAGGTTGGCTCTTTTCCTGATGGGCTAGGACTGACCTCACTATAAACCTATAGAATGCGAGTGTGACAGCTCCGGTGCAGGGCACTTGTGATGAAGATGCAGGAGAAGCACGTTGGAATGATCGGCCCATCCACACTGGAAGTGGATGAATGGCTGCATACTCTTGCTGTTGTACAACTTGGCCTGCTGTGCCTATCACCAGCCTAGGTTGGACCAATCGCCATACCTACTAAGGATTCATCTGATGCTTCATATCATATCTCACTCACCCTCTCTCCATCCTGCTTGATGTGGGTTCGGCCTCATGTGTACAGTAGCGTACAGCAGGACGAGAACCAAAGCGGTATAGTATTTCGACACCATCCATACGACCACGGCCAAGTTTCCGACCTCGGCTCTGGTCCACGATGATGCCACGATGCCTACCGATACGGGGTACTCAACCGCTACCAATGAACTGATTACGCGTTGGTGCAGACAACATCTAGGTAGGCAAGGGCAAAATCACTCGAAGACGAGGCGGCCAATCTTACGGCTCGATCCCCCCTCCTCTCTAAACTGAGCCTCGCCCGGTTGAAGAGACATCCTTCGGCAGGTTATGTGCCCGCGCAAGGATTGGAATAAACATTGACAGGGAGCCGCACTGAATGGCGGAGCAATGGATGCTTTGAGGCTCTGTTCGTCGAAGGAGCAGACGTAGAGAGATAAATATAACCTACCTACTTAGGTAACCATAGTTTAAGTACCGATCATGGTAGTCTGTTAAGCACGGTGATGAGAAATGTGTTATTTCAAACTCAAAGGAGTCACATTGCGCCAGACAGATACTTAAGTACCTACCTAGGTACTAGACTAGGTTAAGTATTTAGGTAATCGGCAGCTGGGGAGATCTTCCGAAGCTGCGTGCAGGCCTCGATTGCATTTTGTTGCAGAGCTGTAGCAGAAAACACCCTTGTTGGCTTGTTGATTGTAGGCCTCTTCAAGGTCTTTGTCCCAACCATGTAAGTGGTATGGCCAACTCGGCCGTTGGTCGCGTCCTCACCATCACCAACAAATAAGTACAGTTTGTTTTGTAGTGTTTGTTGTTGTTCAGTGCCAGGTTGGCCGTTGATGGGAAACCCCAGTTGTCCAACACCGAGGCTACGTTCGTTCATCTGACCTGACCAACTCTTTGTGTGTTCGGGTCGAGGAGGCCGCTTTTATCGGCAATCTAGATAAATGGTAAGGCAGTCAGTCAGTCAGTCAGTGGAAGAAAGGGTAGTGACAAGAATATCATCATCTACACTACACGGGTTTATCTGGACTACACACTCCCGACATCTTCACCGCTTGATTCCAAGGATCTCAACTTCAGACGGCCGGCGGATCCCACCCCACAAGGTCCTCTACTTACAAGTCAACTCACGCCCTACCGATACAGAACTTCCATGTAAATCCATCCTTCGACCGACATTTGCAACCCGGTTGCGAGCATCAACAATAGAAGCTGTAAACAAGTTTCCCTTTTCGAAAGCCTCTGGTCGTTGAGACCCAATTTAGGACGTGGCCTGGCAGCGGGTCGTCGTCTTCTGTTCCCACATCTTCGTCGACGAGATCGATGTTATTTGAATTTGCGTTCGCCATCTGGCACGACCGCATTAGCTACAAGATTATTGCCACCACTTTCTCTGTCCTATCCCGCCAGCTCTGCGCCGAAGCCATTGGTTCGTGAAGACCTTCCAGCGTCACAGCGTCACAGTAGGGCGGACTCAACATTCTCGCATTTGCCTCTCCATCAACAGCCCATCCGCTAGACTAACACTGGAGCCATCTCTGGTCCAGTAAAGACTGGCCCGGCTATTCCCTTCTCGCCCACTCACTCTCAGTCTCTCAGTCTCTCGCTCTCTCTCTCTCTCTCTCTGTCTCTCCCACTCGGGATAGCTTGACAGTATATTGGTCTGTCGCCAACTGGATCGACAGTCGTCAGCGTCAGGCGGTTCGAGTTGATTACCTAGGTAGTGTTCGGGCGACCTGTTTTCACAATCGCTTCGGTCATTACGCATCGCCCTGCATACCGGCTTATTACAGCCCGTGCAGCCAAGTCTTCTTCCCCAGACAGTCGTCACAGGCCGGGGAAATACATTCATCTGTCTCGGTATTCATAATTTGTCTCACGGGAGCTGGTTATCCCTTGCCCAGACTGCATGCAACGTATTACACGATAGATGTCCACTCGCCAGACAGGACTTACCTAAGACTCCTTCGAGTATCACATAATTCCACCTGCGGCCAGACTCTCCACCGTAGGCGTCTCCGACACGGCGAGGTTCAACCGGGCTCAGCAATAGGCCGGAATCCCTGGAGAAGGATACGAAAAGATCTTCGGCGAGGACGAGGTATCGACGAGGACTTACAAAGCGACCAAAATCCTTGAGCCACATCGCACTCGGTCGGACCAGCGCCAGTATCGGTCGTGCACTCTCTCACTGCGCTGCACCGCCATTCCGAGAGCATTACGAATCGTCTTCGCAAGTCGTATGTGGCAGTCTGGCCCAGAAAAGAACCGGCCTCGGACTCCAGTGCACACTCGACAGAAGCAGAAGCCGTGGGAACCTGAACCCACTGGCCGAGGTACATCGGTTCAGTACCAGTTCACCGCGTCTGACAAAGTCCCCTACTCCCTGTCAGCAAGTTCACCACTTGCACAGTGGACAAGCAAGCCTAAGAAACCGAACCAATTTTCCCCTGTCAATCCGCAGGTGTCTGCAGGTGCTGTGAGCCTGCGGCATTGATAGCACATCCGAGCGGAGTGCCGGGCAGGAGGTACCAAAGTATCAGGTACATCCCATCATTGCTGTCCACCCAGGGTCTCCCAGCACTGGCCAAGTACCCCTACAGAACACTAGCCACCCCTAAAAGCCTGTAGCAGACAGCTGCCCAGGCCCAGAATAGCGGTGCAGCTCCAGCGAAGCTAGAGGAACCGGCCGCCCGCTGTCAAGTACCTAGAACCCAAGAGACGATCGTTTCCCTGATTCCTCAGCGCGACCCGTCCCCCGTTCCCATTCCCAACCCCATCGTCAATCCACCTGGTGTGGCCACTCGCCATCGCACCTCTCTCCCCTGTCTCCTGTCTGGTGCATTCGCTGTTTTGCTGGGCGGTTTTGTTTGGAGAGCCGACTGCCCTTCTTAAAACTGCCCTTAACCCGTCAAGCCTCAGAAGGCTTAAACCGAGAGAAGACCACCCCTCCCTCTCCGTTTACTACTCTGTCTGACCTCACCAAATCTATCCCTTCACACCAAACACTCCATCACCAACCATCTTCGATCGGCCTCCTTCGTTTTTTGACTTTGGGTCGGTCTCTTGTATTAACCTTCGACTACAATCCCAGCGACGATCCTTGGTCTCGTCCCTCTTTCTCGAACAAGTCAGTTCTTAATTGAATTCTGGCTTCCTTGCCTCTTCGGGCTTGTGAAAACCACTTCACAGGCCGTGTACTTTGTCTCCTTCATCGTTAGCGGCTTCATTCTGCTGTCGTCTTTTGCTTCATACATCGAACGCTTGATTGGCAGGCTTGATCCTGCACAGAGTCCCTCGCTGTGTCGTCACTGCATAGTAAGACCTTGACACCGACCCTGACATCAATACCCCCCAAGATCCGCTGTAGCGACCGTTACCGTGATTTGCAACATTGCTCTACCCTTATCACGTTCTCACGACCAGTCGCCATGCCACCCCTCCCCCCCGATCCATACAAAGCCCTCGGTGTGTCCCGAAACGCACAACTCCCAGAAATCCGGTCTGCGCATCGCAAATTAGTTCTGAAGTGTCATCCCGACAAGGTCCAGGACCCGAAGCTGAAGGAGGAGAAGCAGCAGGAATTTCAGAAGGTCCAGCAGGCGTACGAATTGCTAAGTGATGAAGTGGAGAGGAATAAATACGACGATGACGTTCTCCTGGAGGAGAGGCGCGCTGAGATAGCCAAGCTGAAAAAGGAAGCGGCCGAGAAGTCTGCGTCGTCGCCAAGGGGTACACCCAAACGCTCGGCGACGTATCAAGAATATGATGTGCGGGATGTCGAACCGCGACCTGGCACATTCCAAAAGTCTGCCACGTACAATGTGTATTCCCGCACCCCACCTCGCTCGGCTGAGGACGAACTTTACTCGGCAAGAAGGATGGCCGATGATCTGCGCACGGCGAGGAAGTCATCGAGTTACGAGAAGGAGAAACCTTCAAGACGTGAGGAAGAACGCCGGAGGCGCAAGGCGGACGAGGATTGGGATCGGCACTTGGCTCGGGAGAAGGAGAGAGAAGCAGCCCGAGCGAGGAAAGAGAAGGAACGTGAAAAGGAGCGTGAAAAGGAACGCGAGAGGGAACGGGAAAGAGAAAGGGAAAAAGAAAGAGAGAGGAGAGAAAAAGAAAGCAAGAGGCGCGACAAGGAACGCAAGAGGGAAATCGAGGAGAAACGTCGACAAAAACCAACGGCTTATCCAGAAGTCATCCCCGATCCAGTAGAGCCGTCACAGCATTCGGCGAATAAATCGGAGAAGAGGTCGAGCGGCAGCCGCAAGCATGAAGAGGCAACTCGCGAAAGCAGTCGCGACAGAAAGAACTCTTTCACACTTATAGACAAGATAGAATTCGCGACCGACTACCTGCAGAAGTCGGGCGGTAGGGCTCCCAGCAAGCTGGGACGCTCGAAAACCTACCAAGGAGAGTCGTTCACCCGGCAGATCAATACGAATCCCGCTGTGCCTACGCCTCCGCCAGCCATGTCCTCGGCCTACCCGCCTCCGCCCACGCCGCAGGAGCCCACCATATACGAAGACGACGCCGGCCGAAGGAGGTCTGCCCGTCGAATGTCGCACGATACGCCCAGATCTTCTCGGGAGAAGTCTTCGCACAAGAAGTCAGCTCTCGCCAATGAAGTCCCATCGCCGTCGACACGTACGATGCCACCCTCACTGCACAAATCTTACACATCACCCATATCAGCGGATCCTCGAGCACCAGGCTTCACACGTTCGAACACAGACGTCCCTCGACCGCCGGTCGCGCCTGGCCTGGACCGTGCTGCAACATGGATGGAGGGCGGACGGGATCGGGAACGAAGTCACAGCCGATCGCGATATCAGTCGGCATACTTGGACGATTCGGAGGACGAGCGGTATCGACGGCGCCGCGGCCGGCGGGCACACTCGCCAGAACTGGCTCCAACCATTAATCGCTACACGGTAGAGGGCAACAGGGCGACCATCCGTTCTGTACACCATCCGGAGGATTACGTCAGGATTTCCAAAAAAAAACAGGCGTACCACTACTATGAGCCGTATGATGAGTATGCTGATGATCCTGCACAGCCTAACTTCAACATAAAGTATGCGGACCAAGTCGCCCCGCATGAGGTCTCTTATAGCAGCGTGCAGCACTCGTATGTCCGTGGTGACCCTGTCTATACCTAACGGTATTTGAGACAAAGGATGCGAAGCCGACCAGCCAGCCTTCTTAGCCTCCCTAGCCTCACAACTGTTACTACACCTATGATGGTCGAATCTGCTGATTTGATGGGCGGCATGTAAGCTGCGCTTCGCTAGCTGTCATGTCTTTTAGTTAGCTATGATGAGCATAACATTTAAATCTTGTATTTTTTTTGGATTTCTAATTTTCTTCACCTCTGTTGCCAGCTTCCACTCTTCTCACGTGTGCTTTGCGTTGTTTTATTTCCTTTTATCTTTTCCAGAATGGATTTGGATCGGGGTGTTTTACGGGTGTTCGTGGGCGTCTTCGCTCTCTTGATACCATATCATCAACAAAGAAATTCCGAAACGCAGTAACGACTTGATGCTCTCTCTTGACGGACTTGGGTATGAGGGCGACAGGGGCGGTTCATTATTCGCCAGAAGAGCATCATGTTCGGATACATGAAGGGCAGAACGGCCGGCCTGTCGATTGATTCTCTTATCCTCAAAAAGAGAGATCCAGTGCTGCCTGCAGAGTCTTCCGCGTTTGCCTCGACGAGGCAAACTCACTCTACTAAGTACCACGCGACTCATCCGCCCCGCCTCACTTTTTTCCACATCGGTACGCCCATCGAACGACGTTACGAGAGAACGCCCACCCAGCTACATACGTGGTCTTTACTGGACTTGGTTTTCTTTTTCTTTTTTTGCTGTGATTTTGTATTTCTCAACGCACTATATGTTTTCTCATAACCGTTTTTTTCTTGTCCCTTTTTCTGTTACGACTTGTTACGCACATACATCCATACCTCATACATATCCATCCATCCATCCATACACACTTGCATACGGAAAGGAGTAACGGTTTGGGCCGGGAACTTTTGAGACTTGCATGTCTGGTTTTCTTTTTTTCCATTCTTTCACCTTGTTAACGAAACTGATGAAGCGAGACACTTTGGAGGGCGGAGGAGGAGAACTCGAGTTTGAACAGCCGGGAGTCGGGATAGATAAGTACATGTAGATGGATAGAGATGGAGTGCACGAAGCGTGGAATTTCATGGGACGATGAAATGTCTGGCTAGACGAGACGCGGCGCTGGTCTTTTTCTTTTCTCTCTACATCTCGATTCCGGGATTAGGTATGATGAGCATGAAATATCAAATATCGAATATCAAATTTTCGATGTCTTTAGAGAATGATGAAATGAACATGAATGTATGTGACCTCGTCTGTCTATCGACGTGAAGTCCCGTAGAAGCGGGAACTAGGGACTTGATATTGTCGGGGCTGGCATACATGTCTACATGACATTGCTTACCTACCTTCTTCATGTGTAGGGCGACCTGGCTGGCTGGCTGGCCAGCGGTTTTCAGTCACCTACTTTGTGCTTGTGTGATTAGACCGTACACTACCTACTTAAGTACTTACCAGAGAAGAAGTCAAGGAGGAGTCAATGAAGTAAATGAAGTGACCAAGCCGAAAAAGAATATTAGAAGAAAGGGAGGAGGAAACCTCTGTGAGAGCCATGGATGACGAGAAAGGGGGGGATTACTACCTAGGTACCTACCTAAGTACAAGCAAGATATGGGTAACATATCTAGGTAGGTTAAGATGATGATGCTAAGAGCTTCGAAGGCTTGGAATCTTTCTCCTTCACTTCTTCCTTTCCCATTCGATCGATCATTCCCCAACGAACAAAAAATACCAGTCAGAGCTAACCCAATCCCCAGCCTTTCTTTCACTTATATTAACTTCACTTTACTTAATTAACTTCAGACTCCCTCCCTCCCGCCCTTCAAAAAGAAAAAAGAAAACAGAAAAGCAGCTCCTGAAACGAGAGGTATGAGTTATTATAACAACCATCATCATCGTCATCATCACCATTATCACTTAAAAGACTATACGCATATTGAAATTATGTATCCCCATTTAGTAAAGACTCGTTAACCAGCATGAGAGGTAAGCAGATGGATAGATCGATAGTCGGATCAGATAGCTATGGGTTGGCCAAAAAAAAAAAAAAAAAAAAAAAAAAAAAAAAAAAAAAAAGAAAGAAAGAAAAAAACAATCAAAACACAACACAACATGTGAGCTGGGCGAGGGTATATTGAACTTAAGCTATTTAATAATATGAGGATATGAATGGAGAGAAAAGTCGAAGTGAGCTCAAAACGCCTGCGCGATGATGATGATGATGACGATGACGAGGGATGAGGAATTGGGTGGTGAAAGTGCGGTTTGAAGTTTGGAAAGCTTCTTAGGGACCTGCTCTCTTCTCACCACTGGTTCTGTTCTTGTTCTTGTTCTGCCTTTTTTTCTTGTCTGCTTGCTGGTCTTTTCTACCCTGAACATGAATTCTGCCGAGTAAAATTTCCTGGCCTCCGGTCGTTTCACCATCTACTGTAACTGTGTTACGCTAACCAACATCGATCTTGACTGGTAAGTATTGAACACGAGACGTTCTGGTATCCATCCCTCCCTCCCGTTCCATCAAATCAACGATAATGGCGGGTGGGTATCAAATCAAACAAGTACGTAAAGTGAGCAGATCTACAGCCCCAGGTCAGTCAGTACTTGCACATACAAGTGGATTCTCCGTGGGTACTCACCAGACTCAGACCCAAGATCATGCTGATCCAGAAAAGCACGTTGTTGGCGGTCTTGTGGGTTCTGACCCATCGAGTGCGCTGCAGCATCACAATAGGAAGCTGGAGCATCTGACAGACGAACCCGTAGCCGCGCAGCTTCTTGGTGATGCAGGCCATGACGATCTCGTGGCCGATGGCCGAGATCAGGAAGGTGATGAGGGTGGCCATGGTGCGGCCGATGCTCGGCCTCGAGGTCGCGTATACGTGGCGCCGCAGGAACGAGTACACGGGTGTGTTCCACTCGCGGCTGAACTCCATCCAGTCGGTGCTGTTCCACCAGTCGCTGTAGAAGTGCCGGTCCCCGAACCGCGTGATCTCGCCGAAGGCCCCTAGCACGTACTCGAAGATGACGAGGAAGACGAGCAGGAAGGTCAGCATGAAAGGGAACAGGAGCCAGGAGATCGTTTCGGCGAGGATGAGGAGCTTCTCGGCTGCCGATGCCGTGTTATCGAGACGGACGGTGGACTCCTGGAGGACGGGCAGGATGAACTCCTCCGAAATGATGGTGAGGAGAAAGATGCAGCCGAAGGTCGCGATGACCTTGGCGATCAGGGATGTCCAGTTGATAGACTTGTTGCGCGGATATTCGAGTTCGTAGCACAAGGTCGGGCAGAGCAGGTAGTCGAGATAATTCGACCAGGTCAGGTTACGTGGGTATGTCACGTTGCCCATGGGGCTAGTGAGCTCTCGCGCGAGGTCTTCACGCAGCTGTGACAGGCCTTCGCTGTCGCTGTCACTGTCGGGGGTCGAGTCGGTGTGCGCAAGTGTTCCCATGGGCTTTTCGACCGAGGGGTATTGGTACGCCGGAGCCTTGGATGCGCCATGAGGGTCATCGAGAGAATGCAGCCGCTTCTCCGTCTCGGACAGATGGCCGTTGTAGAAGGCGTAAGAATGCATCTTCATGAGAAGCACCATGGTGTGAAGTAGAAGAAAGACCTGGGCGGTCCAGGTCCAGTTCAACACGAACGGCACGGCGATCCAGATGGTCAGCCAGACGACCTGGTATATGCTCTGAATGGCCTTCCCGCCCTTTTTCCATGTCATGGATCCACGACTGCTCCTAAACTTCTCGTGTAGCGGCAAGCTTATGGCGGTACTGGCGACCATGAGGAAATCGGCGATAGCCAGATGCCATAGCTTTACGGTAAAGAGGGACCATATCTGGACGCGCAAGGGGTATCCGGTGTCCTTGTAGTTGCGCAACATGGAGGTGATGCCCATGATGGCCAGGCCTATCCAGAACAGGTTGAAGAAGCCATGGAAGTCTCGATAGTCGGACTGGGGATCGAAGTGGGAGACGCGCTGGGCATATTCGATGGTGGGAAACAGACGTCGTCGCTGTTCGGCGCGGACTTGCTTCCTCGCACTAGAGAGAGCTTTCGTCGACGCTGGAGCGTTTTCTGGGACGGGTGTAGAGCGGCCGCTGCAAGAGGTGGCAATGGTTAGAATCTCTGTGCTGTGGCGTCTGTCTCTCGGGCGGGTGAGAGGTTCGCTCACCTGGTCAGACCAGAAGCAGTACCGTCGGCGGGTGATTCTAGCAGTCCACTGACAGAAGTACCGCTGTGTTCGCGTACAAGTTCGGCGACCTGACTATGTTGCGGTTTGCGAGGCCGTGGACGCAAGATGTGGTCGTGGGCGCCGCCGTTCGTTTCGATGTTGGTCGACGACATGTTTGTTTCTGGTACCGACGGTCAAGAAGGGTTCGGTGGATCAATGCTCAAGTAACGAGAGCGGTAATGCTTCAGAGCTGGCGATGGGCAAGTTCCATGCAAGAGACTAACACTATACCGGCTGGAAGTATATCAGAGTCGTCCCAAAAAAAAAGTCAATTGCGGATAGCTCGAGGTATAATTGCGAGGAATTACAGCCCCGAGCTTGGTGCTTGGTGCTTGGTGCTTGGAGATGTCTGAGACAACTAATAATAAGAGGGAGAATAATATGGAGAACAATGAGATGCGATGGCAGATGGATGTAATGCTATTAGCCACGTTGTCGGGTGAGTGAGCCAGAGAGAGTAATGCAGTAAGGAGATACTCTGGGTTTTTATTTCAGTGAGACGAATTCGGAATCCTCTTCATGTTGGTTCATCTGACACGCAGTAGACAGATGTCCATATTGGAAAAAACGTTGGATGACTCCAGGACTACGCCGTAGGTGAGGTGTATCCAACAGCCAAGGTAGGCACTGCCGCGGTGCCGATGCCGCGCAGACTCCCAGTCTAAGTGGTCCCACTATAGGCTGTCACAGCTGTGCCTCGGCGCGTTTGCTGCTGCAGTGAAGAGAAGCTGACCAATGAGAGGTGAAAAAATGAAGGAGTCTCTCCAGTGTCCACTGACTGACAGCAGTTTGCGCAGGTCATGTTACAGAACTGACGTCACCTCCACGTTTTCCGCATGTTGGGGTCCAATTTAGGGGTTTCCCACGACGTCACCCCACTTAAGGAGCAGGTAGCACACCTACGCTTACACACACAGGTAATAGGAGTGCCATAGCCCAAAGATATGTAGTTACATTTAAATCCAACCAGTCGCTTACAACAAGCAGCACATCGTCATCGAGAGGCCTGTCCCTTGCGAGCTTGTTGGACTTCCAATTGCTCGCTGCATGCAGATAACATCGTCCAACCATTCCTCAGTCTGGCGCTGCTGTTAGACATGGACCAGACAGCATCTATATACAGCGTCTAGATACTGCAGAATATGCGTGGCGCTGTGACAAGGGCCTACCCTTCGGACTGGAAGCAGAGCAGAACTACTCCTTACTTATGTGAAGCGACGAAAATCCAATCGATTCATAAAGTGAACCTCTCTCTCCAGCTCGTTTCTTCCCGGAAACTCATGACATTCTTAGAGTTCAAGCCATACACCAACCGGGACTTCTTTACCAGGGAGCAATCTTCTTTACCAGGGAGCAATATGTACAGCATGTCAACGCCTACTGCACATGCTCCCAATGATGGTCAAACATGAGCTTTTCATCTCAGGTCACGGTACCGATACCCCGAGACTCGATCACCGCGGACGGAATCGGGATACCAAAGGCCGATGTTTCGATCCGGCCCCGAGCTTAGAGGTGTCGGGGTCGTCCATCCCGATCCGGGCGCCAACCCGCTCCTGGCCGAGAAACAGGCCTACCTTTGGATCGTGAATCTACTGGTCCCGGAGCAGGAGGCGGACGAAGATGGGTATGAGCCGTGGGGCAGTCACAAAGTTCGTGTGCGGTACGGCGTTCATCACGATAGCTGCGCGCATCATCTCGCCTTCGATTATGCGCGCTGCAGTGGCTACGGGTCGGCTATGAAAGGTGCCCCTGACTTAGGCTATCGGGACCATAGATGAATATGCCTTTTTGTCTCTCCAAGCTGTGGAGGTAAGAAGGTACCGCGCAGGTCATTGGGGATGAGCCCGGGGATATGATCGCGACGAGGGAAATTCTCGCAGGTGGGTGGGCTGGCTTCGTACGGCTGACTGATTAAGTGGTGCTTTGACGCATGTGTGCATACGCTCCAGCTGTTCGTCACCCCATACATCACTATATCTCGCTGATGCTCGGAACTAGGGCACTGGCTCTATTCGGGTTTTCTGTGGCGAAGGTGCCTGGGTTGCTTGGACCCCTAGGTGGGAGATGATGGAAAATGTTACGAGGGGAAATGATTTGGTGCAAAAAAAAAAAAGAAAAGAAAAAAAAAGGAAGGTTGAGATGGGAGTCGAACCCATAAGCCCCAAGTACTGTCGGATAGTTCAACCCTTTCGTCTCCACAGCGTATCACTACAGATGCAGTACTGTTCAACGCCTAAATCAATCTGGGAGAATCGCGGGGAACAAACAGAACTCGCGCACCTCCCACGAGGCCACTCAACCGTTGCTCTTTGTTGTGCGATTTACTCACAATTTGCCATTATATATGTACGCCGGGTCTGAAAGAGGTGCCCATACTGTAGTAGCACTGTGAGGCTAGCCTTGAGAGTGAATGAGAAGCTTATGTGTATCTCCTCAATGGGTTCTCGGCTTCGAATGAGGGCAAGTCGTATGATAGGAGGTCCCTTGACATATGGCCTACCGTCGTTGTCGTCGTTCTCATCACCGTCTTATCTTATCCTCCCTTTCTCTATTTTCTCCCATCCCGGCCCCCATTCCACGCCCCCTTCGCCTGACGCTCTCGAAAAATGTCACCGAAGGATTTCGTAACCCGTGATTCTCAGCCAGCAAGCTCCCAGTCGGTATGCTGAAGTCATTGGTCTCGGCCCTGCCAGCTGCTGTGGACGAGATATATACGCCGAAAGGTAGACCTCGCCCAAGGCATGGGAGTGATACAAGGTCGTGAGAACAGAAGAAACTGTGGGATTGCAAGAACCATGCTCGGTATTCCTGGCGTAAGTGTGCACCTAGAACAAAGCCTCATCTAGAAATTTGCCCTCAGCTACAAGTTGTTCATCACCATCTCATTAATTCCATCATCACCCGAGTCCCCTATATTCCTAAGCATCCTCCGCCGCATCCCTATCCATCGTCTTAGCATCCTCCAGTCTCGAAGGCTCAGAAGTCCACCTCTATTCGTCCTCATCCTCACTCTCGACCTCCCCCTCCTCTTAATCTTCTCCTATCAAACCCTCTGACTCCCCCCCCCCCCCCCCCCCCCCCCCCCCTCTCCTCATCCATCCCCTCAAACCACACCCTCCTCACCGTCCCCAGCCCATAGACCCTATTCCCATATCTCTCAGCCTCCGATCCATCATCCTCCCACTTCCGTCACGACTCGCCGACCCGAGCCGACTCCTCCCGTACACAGATGGATGCGGACACACACCCACCCCAGGTGCAATGTCTCGTCCCCGGCATCAATCAAGCAAGAAGCAACCGGCGGCTAAGTATAAGAATCCGAACGCCCACCGAGACGACGACGTCTGCTGCTCGCGGCTTCCGCCAAGCGCCGTCAAGGATTAGCCCTCGAGCACAGGTGTGGTAGTGATTGATGGTCATGGTGTAAGTTTCGCGCAGCAGCAGCTCCAAGCCGACGACGACGACGACTACGATGACGGAGGCGGGGGGGGGGGGGGGGGGGGGGGGGGGGTAGGATGTGGTGACCTGACCTAGGGAGAAGGGGAGGGAGACAAACCCTGAGTGAGAAGTGCAGTGTAGATACTCGCGTATATATCTCGCCCTGTTGGGTTATTGTTATCCTTGTGTGATGCAAATCACAAAAGGCAACCATCTATGATCTATGATACTCGCGTATATAGATGTCGTTACAATTCGATGGGCTTCAGGCAGCAGGCATGGGAAGAGAGGTGAGAATAGCTTTGCTTTTCTATCATGATATGGCTCCGGCTTGATATCTAAGAAGCGAGATTGCAAACCGTGTTGGTTCATAGCTGCCACATTCAGTACGGTATCGGTATAAGATACATTACGACGAAGTATTCGCGAGACATCACCTCGAGCCATCAGATAGACTTTTCGAGGATCTCATAAACTACCTACCTAGGTAACCAAACAATTGTCCTTCGTGACTGTCGCTGAAAAAGAAAAAAAAAAAACCGCCCCATAGATATTAGTATTCACCCAAGCGCATTCACCGTCTTCATAATCTCATCCCTGATCAACTTATGTATATTCTCCTACCCAGACCTGACACCTCCGCACCACTGCAGGCCAGGGACCGCCCGGCTCTCGCTCAGATTTTCTCTTCCCCCTTCTTCTCCCCCGTGGGGCTCGGCACCTGCGCGCGTTCGACCTCGACCGCAGCCACAGTCGACTTAGGCTTGCGCTGGTCCGACGTGACCAGGTCGATGGTGACCTCGGGATCCTGCGCGTACACCCGCAGTCCCAGGACGCAGACGGCGTTCCAGGGGGAGTCGGAGTCCCCCTCGTCCTGCCCATCGTCATCTTCTGATTCGAATGGAGGCTCGGGTAGGTTCTCCTCCTCATCCTCCTGCTGCTCGTCCTTGTCCTGTCCTTTCGCGGCTTCCTCCTGGGGGGCGCTCTCGGTCTGCTGAGAGGCGTCCTTGGTTGGGTTCTCCGAAGACTTGATCGATTCATCTGCTTTCGTCTCGGATTCCTTGGTTGAAGGTTCGGTTGGCTCGGCATCGTCAGCGGCCTCTGATGCCTGAGGATCTCCCTCTTTAGAGACTGAATCAGGGGCGGGCTCAGGAGACTCGGTGGATGAGAGGTTCGGCTGGCCTCCTGGAGTAGGTTGAATCGACGGCTTCTCTTTAATGTCGCTCCCATTTGCCTTTTGAGGCTCTTGAGGAACTTGATCGTCGCTTTTGTCATCTGGCCCCTTTTCGCCTCCCCTCTGTGCATCCGACTCCTTACCGTTGGCCGCGTCCCGCAACGCCCCGCTCGTCGCGTCCATCGCATCCGCCATCTCCATCAAGGCCGTCCGCTTCCGCAGCTGCTTATTATGCATGCGCCACATCTCCCGGCGCCGCCTCCTGGCCTCGGCCCGCTTGCGCTGCAGGATTTCGTCCTCGTTGGGGACACCGGCCTTGGCGTGTGCTAGGTCGTACTGCATGCCGATCTGCTTGAACTTCTGCGGGTTGCGCTCGGCGAAGCGGCGGACCACCTCCTCGACAGGTTTGGCCCGCTTGTTGCGCGTCGCCATGATCTTGGGCACTACCTCGTATCGGCCGGGCTCGAGCTCCAGCTCGCAAGACACCGTCCGGTTTTCCCACTTGTGCACCGGCTGCACTGAGCAGAGGTAGTCCCCGTCTTCGGCGTCGACCGCCTGCAGCACAAAGTGCAACTCGAAGCGGTACTGGCCCTCGAAGCCCTTGAAGTAGGCACCGTCGAGCTGGTTGCAAGGTTTCATTATGTCAGCCCTAGAATGTCATTGTACTCCATATACAGCACGGCCGTAGATGGGAATAATGAAGGACAAGTAGATATATAGACAGATGAAAGGGTCTCCTTACCTGGGCCAGAACGATCACCACGAGTCCCCTTTGCCTGACTTCAATTACGAACTTGTCGCGCAGGTAGCCGGTGACCCACGCGACGTTCGCACTCATCCACTTCTGTACGACCGTCCACTTCTCGTCGAAGAGCCGCGTCCGGTGGATCCACATGAACTTATCCAGCATATCCTCGTACCTCATCCAGAAGACGCCATCGTCGCCGGGCTGGTGGTCCAGCTTCTTGAGCCAGTACGGCGTCCACTCCCGAGACCCGTCCGACCAGGGCCCGTTCCACTCCCCTATGCCCCTGGAATCCCGCTCGCCCCACGGATTTCTTTAGTACGCCGGAAGGAAGAACGTCAGAACATGTCATCTTGAACAGTTATACCCATTTCTTTTGTAACGTGAAGTCAAGAAAAGGTGTAGAAAGGTACATCCCTCCCCCCTTTCTAGGTTTCGAATTTTGGGAGCATTGGACAACTCACCTGATCTTGACAAAACGGAGCATCTTCCCGTGCTCATCAGTCTCTTCCCGCGCCTGCAAGATGGAATAGGCATGATCGAGCGTAAGACCGCTCTTCTGCTCGCCGGCGTAGGCGGCCGAGTCCGGGTTCATAGCGGCGAGGGCGAAGACGAAGTTGCCGTCCTGGTTCAGCATGTCGCGCCAGAGGCGGTCCTTGTATAGGACGCGGTTGGCGCGGATGGTGCGTGCCACGCCGCCCGTCAGGTCCTCGACGGCCTCGCCGGGCCACAGCTCCGTGATGGCTTCGTAGTCACCATGGGCCTTGGCGTAGGCCTTTTCGAGGATGGGGAGCCAGGTCTCATTGGCGTCCTCGCAACGTGCAAAGTACAGCGCGTCGGACCCCGTCTGATGGTGCTTCCGGTGCTGCCGCGCCAACTTGCCCGACGGGTCGTACACGTCGCGCCCGCCGCTGTTGAAGTCGGCCGTCGAGAGGAACAGGTTGTCGTCCACCACGACGCTGATCCACTCGCCGTCGCGTTGGAATACAAACCCGTACACGCCGCACTCCGGGTTCCGATCCACGCACACCCGCTGCATCAGGTCGTCGCGGTGCGCGATCGTCGCCAGGCCCGCAAGCCATGAACTGCGTGTATTGGAACGTAAGCATCTGTCTTGGTGAGGCGGATATTCTAGAAAGCGCCAGTGGGGATGGGAAGGTCTTAACAAGCAAGGGGTAGCGGAGAAAATACACCATTTCCCGACACGTACCAGTCCTCGTTGGCGCCCTGCTTGATGTCTGAGCTGTGGAACCCCTTGACCGTGAACTGGGGCGCCTCAAAGATCCAGTCCACGCGGTGAACCGAGCCAGGGTTGTATGTCTCGCCGGGCGAGTTGCGGTTCACCCCGGTCCCCATGTACTTGCCCAGTTGGTCCATGTCCACAACCACGTTTCCCGACCCACCCACCACCCGGCTCTGGGCTACGACCTGAAGTGCGCGCTGCACCTCCCGGGTGCTCGGAGGTGAAGGCCCTGGGGTGTCGTCTCCGGAGGAGTCGTCGTCGTTACCGGGCGCACTGGACGGCGCGGCGCCCGTGAGTAAGCCGTTCAGACAGTTGCTCTCCTCGGTCTCAATATCGAAGTCGGCGTCGGTGAACTTCTCGTTGGTGCGCTCGCACTCGCGCACGATGCGACGGACCTTGTTCTTGCACTCGAGACACGCCGCGTCATAGCTCTGCGCTGCGTTTCGGGGCACACCTCGGTGCAGAAGCAGCGCCTCCTTGGCTTTCTTGTCGTCAGCGGTGGCCGTGCCAGGGGCTTCCTCTTGCTTCTTTTCTTGGCCTTGTTGCTGCTGCTGCTGCTGCTGCTGCTGCTGCTTGTTGTGCTCAGATGATTCAGAGGACGCAAGTGCAGTGGAAAAAGAGTAAGAAGAAGCAGGGGAGTCGTGTCGTAGAGCTGCTGCGCCCGCCGTCGAGGGAATAGTCTGGATATTGGCGTGTAGCGACCGCGGGAATATCGAGGTCACCTTGCCGGGCCGTTTGGTGTTGAACGAGTCCCAGAACTCAGACACGTGCTCCTGAGGTGTCTTCTTACTGCGCGATCTGCCGCCGCCGCCGCCGCCGCCTCCGCCTGCACGAGGTGGAGGCCGTGATGCTGGCGCGCCATTGCGGAAGTCTGCCATTGTTTTCTTTCTGATGAGGAGGGGGCGGGGTTATTCAGCTGTGGTTGAGGCTACCGGGATCTGTTATGTTATGCCACGACTGGTGCTTTCTATGACCCTGTCTCCCTCGCTCGCTTCTTATCCAGCCTCAGAAAATGAAGAGTTGGAGTGAGTGGAAGCGCAAAGGGTAGCTGCTTTAGGTATTTAAGTTATCTCATATGAGATTCTTCTGATTGACGCTTTGTTTGTTGCGCAGGTGGTGTAATCTGCCGCTCTGGTGGCGGGTGGGCTTGAGCAGCAGCGCAGCCTATTATGCCGCGAGCTGACCGGTCTGGCCCCCAAAGTTCGATGAGGCTGCCCAGGGTACTGTTGCATTGGCGTCAATAAAGGGCATGGCCGAGAAGCCTTTCTGATCCAACAACTTTCATAGACTCTTGTGATCCCTGACACACTGGCGGTGTGGATATCTATGCATGTAATACGCTGCCTTCTTGTGGTAAGCGCTGTAGATGGCTGTGGTACTCGCTTGTGTGAGTTTTTTTGCAAGACTCTCGCAGCTGGTGATTTACCTATCATGCAGGGGTTCTCTGCGTTCCCACCTCATGCGGCTCCGGAAAACTAGATGAATGCTGAGTTTGTTGAGCGCAGACAAGCGGTTTGTGTAGCATTGTATTGTACAAGATAATGAAATATGCATTGACATCTTAGACGTCCACATTGCCCCCAGGCCTTGAGTGCACCATCAGTGATTTTTCGCAGTGATAAGGAAGACATTCCTTTCTCAGCCCGAACCAGTGTCTAATTTCTCTACTTGGATCGAGACGATAGAGGCAGAACAACTGACTCCCACAGTGCAAGTAGATGAAAGTAGGATGAGGTATAGATCCAAGAACTCCAATCGCTCCCAGACATAGGGAATGAAACCAGCTTTCGAAAGTTCATTTCAGCCTCCAACGCCAGATCCATGGGTTTCTACATCATCCGTATATGTCGTTCAGCGTTAGAAATTTGTAAGCTCGGTAGGCTGCTTGAGTAGATCGTCAGGCCGAAATACCCTGCTGTCCTCTCGACCACGACTTTGGAATCGCCTCAAGGGCTGTGTGCCATCTAGCCCGCACTGTAACAGCTTGCATCATGTCGCCAGCTTCGCAATGCCATTTTTCAAGGAGCTCCATATCTCCAATGATGCAACCCATGTCAGCATCCCATTTCCCTTCCACCAGGGATACAGCCTTTTCCAGCCATATAATCGAAAGCTCATGCGCCTGAAAAGTGGATGGGTCGTCCTTGTCGAAATGGCTCCGGTAGAACTGAGCGATGGAGTGAAGAGCAATGTAGATGAAGAAGTCCACGTTATAGGCCACCCCCTTGGTCTTTTCGAGGACGATGTTGGCCATGTTGAGAATATTCTCTCCTTGCCATCGGGTTTGCTGCCCGGTGATCAAAAGTTCCATGGCCGTGAACACGGTCACCTCATCGGGGCCGCGCGGGGTGGAGCCTTTCCGTAGTCGAGCGAAGTCGCATCGACTCTGGAGACGACGATACGGTTGTTCCTGATACTGGTATGCTCTCGGAATAAAAATCAGAGGATACAACCGTGCAACGGTGCCCTCCGGAAGTCCCGATTGCTGTTCGTCAACGAGCAGCAATTTCTCCGTGCATTCAAAGATGAAATCCCAATACTCCTCGTACTCATGTGTACTCATGAATTTGAAAATTCCTTGGAACAGTCGAGCTAGGGGTCCGTCGGACCGAATCGTGGCTGTATAGGCCGCGAGATATCTCCAAACTTCCTTCACGATACCTCTATTATATGCGTCGAGGTGGAAGATCAGCAAATGAACCAATCCGTATATCGATGGCCTTTGCACCATAAGATGCAATGACTTGAAACCTTGTTCGCACATGGCACCACCTCTCTCATATTGACCAATGTGAAACAACCAATCCGCGTTGGTCAGATCTGTGATGGAAAAACGTAACTGGTCACCGCGGTATACGGCGGCAGATGTGACAAGGGGAAAATCAGGTGGGCAGTACGGATTCCAGGCCAGGTCCCTCGCACACTGCAAGACGAGTTCCTGCAGGGAAAGAGTGCCTCCAGGCTGGATAAGTTGGGGGCTTTCGGGTGGTGGCGTGACGCATCGCAGGTGAGTTGGGAGATTCTCGGCAATGCCGGGTTCGGCAAGGTCATACTGAGAGATGCCCTTCCTCCGGAGATAGGCATCGATGGCAACCTCGCGGCCATTGCGCGTGAAGGCCGTGCGTTTGCCCACAGCATTTCGTTGCCGCTGAACCTGGAGCATGGTTATGACTTCTCTTTTGCTGTTGTTCTTACTGAACCCCCACTTGTCGAAACGAGACTTGTACATCCGCACGCTGCCATGCCATTAGGAAAGGTGAGCTGGGTACGTTGATGGGAGTAGAGGGCGCTCACGTCGCTCTGAAACCTCGCTGTCGCATGGTGGCCATCACCTCTTTCAGCGGTTTGTTTTCATCTAGATAGAGCCGGCGGATCTCCTCTTTATGAGAGTCCCATACTTGAGCAGAATGCTGCTGCGACCGGTAGGCTTCGCCAGTGTGTGATGAGAAGACTGATTGCATGTGAGCGGGCGAAGGCGTGCCGGCCTCCGATCCGACCTTGGAAACAGGCGACGCGTCGGGCGGAGACAGGTCCTGTGGCGGCGGCGGAGGAGGTGATCGATGAGCCACAACCATCCTAGGACTGGGCGGCTGCGTGTGGATGGCGTGGCTGTAGTCATTCGCCATCGCGGCTACTCAGCAAATACAATGATCGATACGTAAGTAGCTTCTTATCTAAGGATAGACGAAATGAGATGCGGGAGTCTAGCTGGATGAAAGCAAATGCAACCCTAAGCTGGCCGAGTCTTAGTAGTACGAGATGGGAGCAGGACGAGGCTGTAAAATAAGCAATAGGTTCGTTGTGACCAGGTCGGTCACAAGGAAGAATTGGAAAACTGAGCTGGCCGGTCAGGCAACTCCTATCGTCATTGTCCTCCGATCCATAGGCGGTTATACTAGTATTGGTCGGTTTACTTGGAAGGCTTCGTCTGGATGATTGCTCGGGCAAGGCGACAGTACCGAGAGATGTTAAGATGACAAACAGTAGGGTTTAAAGAACACAGACGAAGCGGAATATATACGGGTGGTAATAGAAACGAAAGATAGGCCGGAGCGCCGATGTAGAATATCTTCAGACCTGGACTAATAAGTACCTAGGTATGTAAATGTGAAAAGAGTGAATGAATGGACCGACAGACGGATGAGAAGTCAAACAGAGATTGGACGCTGATTGGTTTGTTTTGGGGGTGAAGGAATAAGGTAACAAATTGGGTAGTACTTCGTAGTTATCGTAGGGTGAACAGTGCAGCAGTGGGCACCTCGGGAGAGTTGGAATTGCATCGGATTGGCCTCCATGGATTATTCCGCTTGGTTGTTTTTAGGGGGACCGGATGGGATAGCGACTCCGTACTCCGTACACCGTCTGAGTGTATTCGCTTCACATTTAATTAGGTTAGCCACTAGGTAGCTAACTACTGCTGTCTGCGGGTTGTCTTTCTAGATTTAAGTAAGGCTGCTTCTATCAGAAGAGTCCCATGAGTCACTTGCACTATGATCAGGGTGAGCGCGAGGCTTCCAAGTGCAGGTGGGAAATGGCGTAGCATTGCAGGACCCCCCCGTATCTGATCATGCCGTTGTCGATGATATTGTTGCTCTGAACCATCCCTAGGTATTTATTATTATGATCCCAATTTCTGCGCTTGTTGATTCTCTCCGACTAAGCCTTCAAAAGCAGCATTACCAACTAACCCCTTCTTCAACTATCATATCTCAATACCTAACTATATCCGGCTTTGGATTTAAGTAGTGCAAATGTTGCCGAGAAAACCAACTGGGGAGCGGTTCGTGCTACTTTACTCAGGTTACACGAGCCACCCCCGTTTTATTTGCGAGAAATACAAGCGAGCAGCCTGGCAGCTAAGTCTCGGTCCTATACTCGAGTCATTGTGTGACTAACCCCCTTGTGTAGGACTATTACACGCCATGTCATCGTAGTTGGTCCAATCGCCTCTGACTGCAGGTCTTACCTACATAGTAGGAAATATGCTCATACAACCTCTAAGTACATAAGTAAATATGTAGGTAGATATCGTGGGTTTTATTGGTAAGGTAGCTTGAGCTAGCCTCGGCACTTGTATGGTACAACCCACCCGCTTCGTGTCAATCCCAGGCCATTTTCTTGCGTCAAATGTCTTGCATGAAACACCAAGGCTAGGATAAATTTGATTGACGGCCCTGGTTCGCTCCACGGACATACTGCCTTACAATGTTGTTTGTTCCGACGGGCAATCTTCTATGTATGGACTTCAGAGCACGATACTACCTATCTTGCCCTTTTCTAATATAGATGTTGGTAGATGGCGGGGACAGCTCAGAAGCCGAGCGATGAAACGCCGACCTGCAAGACGTTATCCATGATGCGCTCAGGTGCGATTCTACGATTGCATCGCTATAAGTTGCCTAGGTAGAGAGCTCAAGGCTTCGCAGTGTCTTCGCCATCCTTCTTCGCTTCCTTCTTGTCATCCCTTCGTGTTAGGATCTCGTCGACGATACCCATTTCTTTGGCCTCTTGAGCTGTAAGATACTTGTCGCGCTCCATCAGGTCCTCGATCTCTTTCAGATTGTACTTCTCCTGTTCAAACGCCGCGTTCAGGTGCTTTCTATATATCTCGTTGACCTGCTCGCGCGTTCGTTGGATCTGGGTCGCGTAGATGAGGATATCGCTCGCTGGACCTTGAGTACCCCCCAGAGGCTGGTGTATCATTATACTACTATGTGGGAGCGCGAAACGCTTTCCCTTCTCCCCGCCCGTAAGCAGCAGTGAGCCCATAGATGCGGCTTGGCCGAGGCACACTGTTGACACGGGCGAACGAATGTAGGTCATCGTATCGTAAATGGAGAGACCAGCCGTGACAGAGCCTCCAGGGGAGTGGATGTACATGGTGATCGGCTTATCGGGGTTGTCGGATTCGAGCCAAAGAAGCTGAGCTACGATCGAAGCCGAAACGGTGTCGTCAATTGGCCCATTGAGACATACTATTCGCTCCTGGTAGTGAAGCTATGGTTAGCAAGGAGCTTGGGTGCGGAGTCGATATCGACATACTTGCAATAGCTTCGAAAAGATATCGTCTGCGCATCGCTCATTAGTAGGGCGCTTTAGGGACCGGATGGTCTCGAGAGGCTACACACATGTTCTCCAGCCACCAGACTATTCAATTAGCTTGTGTTGGAAGAGACAAAACCATATATCCGCGTTCAATCTTACTGTGACTTCAGTGATATAAGGTAGAGGGATGGCTGCTCGGGGCGCTTGGACAGGACTGGAAGGGAATGGGTGATAGCTTCGGCTTTGCTGTAAGGACAGGCTCCGCAGGGCTCGCCATACCGGCCGTTGACAAGTCATGGTGAATATGATGAATATATGAGGAAGCCAAGTCTGGCTTTCGGCGATATCCAGGAGGGTCAGGTAATGGATTGTGCTGGAAGTCGGAATGATTGTATGTACGTAGTATGTATTTATGTAGGCACGATGGACCTCAGATAGTTGTCTGCGGCGCGTGTCGGCGGGTGGGAGTGCCGGAGGTCAAAACTGGGTTTACTATTTAGTAATCCATACTGTACTTTGTAAGTACCTAGGTACTTACTTAAGTACTTAGCTTCAGGGAGCTATGACCGCTCAAGGCTTTAAACTTTAAAAGTTTCCAACTGCCGCTGCCTTACTTTTCACGTCCCGCTACTGTGTACAGTAACTTAAGCTTCTTCCAACATCATCCCACCCTTTTTGATTCATTGGCAGTGGTTCTTATCTCCAGTCCATTCCAGATGTGGGTATGAGGCGATGCATACCACTGCGCCCAAGCAGTGTTCTGCCGGTATACGACCATAAGCTGCTATTTGCAAGCAGCCCCCGCCGCACCTATCGTTCGTATTCGACCGCGCGACCGTCCGACCATCATGACGCACGCAATACCACAGCAGCCGCAACCCCGGCTGAGGAAGAACCTTTCAGAATCAACCAGGAAAACAAGACGATAGAGACTGCCGTCGGCGACTTACCTCTGTCACCTATCATGGATCCTTCTTTCTGGGAGGCCACCCGACGACACCAAGTTCCGAAGGCAAAGCCCGGCAAGCCAAAGAACTCAGTTGAACGACAGCTAAGGGCTAACCCGTTTGGTGAGGCCCAGTCCTCCCATCCATATCGAAATCGGTATTGACATTGCTGCAGCGAAGGCGCTAGCCACGCCCGTACGCATTTGTGCCCTCACCCGTACTCGACTTCCCAAGTTCTTCCTTCAGGACTTCAACCTCGTCGCGCATCCTGAGACTGGCGAGCCATGGTGGATATCTCATAGGTTGACCAATGAGCAATCCCCTACCGCAGAAGATCCTGATGCGACCGACTTGCCAGGGAGTCTTCCTGTGATCGAATCGGATGATACGCTGAAGACCCCTGGCGAAACAGAGACGAACCTCGAGCCAGAAAAGAATGAAGTCGTGGGGAACAACTTCTCAAAACCCCAGTTTGAGGGTACGTCATCTCGCGGCCCAGCTGGGTACACCTTAGCGAGGCGGGATCTTTTGCAGTCCCTCGCGACGAGGAAGTCGGGATTTGAAAGGGGTTACCGAGCGCTCGGTTCGGTCTCGTCAAGCACACGTCACAAAATCGCTGTCTCCAAAGCAGTATGGCGCGAGGACATGGACAATTTCATATTGGGCCTCATGCGGGAACATATCGTCCGGGATCTACTTTATTTGTCCAAGCTTTGCGTCGAGAACCAACGATACTACATTGTCAAATGCCACGGATGGGATGATATCCAGTTTAAACACAAGGGGGCCGTGCTGTGGCTCGGGGAGGAAGGCCAAGCCTCAGAATTCGATACATCCCAGAACCAGCCTGGACCGTTCGCCACTTTTGATATTAAGAGCGAGGCGGCCACCGCGAGTGTGGCGGTACACAACATGATAATGCTCCTTGGTGTAGAGCAGGCTGGGAAAGTAAGGAGAGAAGCGGATGCGCTGAAAGACGGTGCAATCTTCATGCTTGCTGGCAGACGGACGGTCGATCTCCAAATGAAACTTTGGAAGCTTCAGGGATATCTAGCAGATTATCGAGAAGACTCTTAAAACAACTTACGACGCCTAATTCGGATCTGCCGGTTATTCGATTCATCATGCTGTCAGTGACATATATCGCTCTAACTCTATTCACGAATGCTATCGACAGATTCGAATACCCGAAAGAGAGTGTACCACATACTCTACTTCCCGCATTACATAAGAAGTTGAGCTGTGGCTATTGGTAGAGGACATCGATTATATCAATGGCGCTCTAGTACGGACTTTGCCTGGTAAAGTATGATGTGCATCTTTTCACAACTCACCCAAGCCAATGGCTCGCCGGGCGACTGCGGAACGTTACATCTATCAGTATTGCGAGTTGATCCTCGAAGCTGGAAAATAATCGGTCGCAAGATAAGTTGAACCTTTAAGGCCACATCGTTGCTGCGATGCATACCAAGCTACGACCTCGGAGATTCTCGAGCCCGGTGGAGGAATATGTAGTGTTCTGCTAAAGATCACGCTGACTGGCTCGCTTCGATTACTGTTACAAGGTAAGTATCCTATATTTGTGCATGATATCTGGGACGGATCACAATTGCGGTTATCGCGGGGTAGCCTGGTTTCCGGTCGGTCGTATGACAACATCAGCTACTCAGGTCTTACCATCGCTTCAAGTCAAGATCATGGACCCGTTCGCTGCGATCGTGGTTCTCTGCAACTTAATGGACTTGACTGCTCGCTCCGTGAAGACTTTCCAATTATTCAGACGCATCTACAATACCGCAATCAATCATGACCAAGCCGAGATCCAGGAATTTGTTCACACAATGGAGGAAATTTCTCGCAAGCTGAAGACTCATACTGCTCAGTTAGCAGGAGCTGGAAATACGAGCGACGACGATGCCACCCGTGGCCTTTTGGCGAGGATTGATGATATTTGTCGGACCCTTCAACAAATCATCGACACGTGCAAGCCGAGAAAAGCAAAAAGTTTCAGGGCTACCTTTACCACTATGTACAGATCTTACAAGAACCGGGATGATATGCATAAGTTTGGTGAGCAACTGGAACAATGCCAAAGGCGAATTGGCACCATAATAGCTGCGAATACCTCTATGCATCTCACGGCAGTCATGGGCAGCCTGGATGCAGTTGGGCGTTCCCAAGATGATGTCCACAAAACGCTTGTCGCCATCAAAGATGGCATTCACTCTTCCTCGTCAGACACGAGCAAGTTACTGGAGCATATGATGTCAAGCCAAGAGATCTCTCATACGGCTTTGAACCGAATCCATGCGCATAGGATTCGCCAGGCTCTAGGTGAGCCGGGAAATCGATACGAAGAGGTTCCAGATGCAGCAGCGCAAACTTATCGTTGGCTGTTGGAGAATTCCGCTGATGGCGCAGTAAGTCCATCAGACTCCCGATGGGATTACGTCTTTGCTCACAAACATATAGAAGGATGATCGATGGACAGATGACGAGCTTCGAAACTCCGCACGCCTCAAGTTCACTCGCTGGCTGACGTCCGGCTCGGGCATATTTCACATTTCTGGAAAGGCGGGTGCCGGCAAGTCATCTATCATGAAATTGATCACCCGTCACAAGGCTACTAGTGCTCTCCTCTCACAGTGGTCTGGATCCAAAAAGCTCGTCATCTCCAAGTTCTTCTTTTGGAGGAACGGCACCTGGCAGCAGAACACCATGAGAGGCTTATTCCGCGGGCTCCTCTATGACATTCTCGGATATGCTCCGGATCTTGCACCTATCCTGTTCCCTTCTGTGGCAAGCAACAACACCGCGAATACATATATTGCCGGAGAATCAGCATGGCTGAGTTTATCTGATGACGATTGCAGCGAGGCGTTCCAGCGACTACTGGAAGGTCGGGGTATCTCCGAAGATTCATGTCTATGCCTATTCATTGACGGCCTTGACGAGTTTGAACCCTCTTCAGAGACGCTTACCGCGTCTCACCTGCTCGATGTCCTTCAGAAGTGGACCAACCAGATGGGCTCTCAAAGAGTAAAAATCTGTGTTAGCAGCAGGCCGCTACCTGCATTCGACAACATCACGAACGACAAGATCCACCTCCACCTCCTTACCAAACGTGATATGGAGACGTTCACCTCTCAAGAGCTGGAAAGACATATTCAGCTTCACAATGCGCAGCATATTACGCCCAGTGACCGCTATCGCTTGGTTAATAACCTCGTCAACGCGGCCAATGGTATTTTCCTCTGGGTATCATTGGTGGTCCAGTCAGTCGCCAATGGAATTGCGAACCACGATCATATGTCCACACTGGAAAAACGAATACAAGAGATGCCGAAAGGATTGGAGCCACTTCTTAACCACATGTTCCAATCGATCGAGCAGTGTTACCAATGGGAGAGTACACTCTTAATTGCTATATGCATCGAAACCAGATACTGGAAATACAAGGAACTTTTGACATCAATATATGGCATCACTCTATTTTTCATCGCTTGCGAGCGTTCCGAGCGTCACGAAAATGTACTCCGACCTTTTGGTGTGCAAGATGTTCTCGCCGAAAAGACCATCGATGAATGGTTCCAATGGACCACCCGTCGAGTAGCTGGGCGCTGCAATGGCCTTCTGGAATTCGTTGGTGAGCCTATGAGCTCGACATATGTCACTTTGATCCACAGGTCGATCGTCGACTTCTTGAGATTCAAGATTCCAGACAGAATGTGGGCTTATGGCATGCACAATTCCCAAGTTGAAAAGGCCATCTGTTGGATCTTAGATGCAGAAGCTTCTCAAAGTCGCTTGTGGGGCAACTTCATATCTCATAAGAGCATGAGGATAAAAGTGGAGTCTCTTGTCAGTGGCCTCGCCATCTTCAATGGGAATCTGTCCTTCGACACCATGCTGCTTATAGACCACCTTGATAGGTCTCTGGCTAAATATTGCGGTATGTCTGCGGACAAAATTTGGGATGACTCGACATACTCGCCGCGACCAACATTAAGCTGGCGATATAAATTACTGGTAGTACCCCGGGGGAAGGGAACACGGATCTCAGTACTGGAAAGGGCATGCGGTAAGGGTGTAGACCAGTACGTCTCACACCGTTTGCAACACGATAGCCTTATTACGAGAGGGGGAGTTGCAGAGCAACGTCTTGTCTACAGCGCCTGCTCGTTGATTCGCCGTCACTACGCGGGGCCAACAACATGGATACCTCAATTACTGGCCGACAATGGATTGGACACAAATTGTAACCAGTCCTTTGATGAATTCGTTTTTACAGGTGTCGGTCATTTTCCTGTGGTAGACGGCAAAGCTTTGTTGCCAACGTTCGATGCTATGTGGGTGGACCTCACGTTCACCGAGATCTTGTACTATGACACGCACAAAGCGTCGCATAGTATCAACGCCTTTCACGCCCTCGAATTTTGGCTGGCTCGTGGAATCCGTCCCACGGTACAGATATCACTTCTTTATGCTTCTGCTAAACGGGTCGATAAAGAGTGGAGATATAAGTACACAGGTCATATAAGACAGAGAGGAAACCTCATCGAACTCCAGTTTCTGGAAGCAGCAAAGGGCGTCGACATTCGAACCGATATGGAGAATCTGACCTTCGAGGATGCCATCAACATCATCAACCCCCCAAACCGAGACACACTATTGGCTCTTTTACACCAAGGAGAAGTTAAGTCCATGGAAGAGGATCGTGCTGTTCCCGTTACAGAGGAGAGCCCTCTGGTCTGGCAAGAGAATCCTCACGCCATAGAAGAAGATGCTCCAGCCCTGGACGATACCAGTCCGACACCCCGGCGTTTTGGCCAGCAGATTGAGGTGAACGGAGATATCAGAGGCGCGATACTTTTCTTCGTGTCGTTTCTGGCACCGGTCGTCGCATCTCTCCTTTATCTCCTGTTTTCATCACCTCTGGGGAACATGGGGCATTAACACCTAACTGCTCCTACAGGCATCGGGGCGCACAGACTAAGCGCCTGAGCAGCGCCAGTGTGTCACAGATTGGTCCGGCTTCTCCTCAATAGGCGACTTGGAAACGCTGCGATTTTCTTGGATATCTATTTTCTCCCTAGAGATGCCACTATCCGACTTCAAGATCCTGAGAGGTGCGGTCGGGTTGCTGGCCTAGTTGTGCATCAGAGTGACGACGAAGGGGCGGTGCGATGCGGCAGATTCGAGATATTGGTGCACACGCAGGTTTCCTAGGTAACTGTTGGCAACCGAGGTTTTCTCACGACGTTATGGCTGTTTCATGAATACGGATTGAGATAATGTGAGAGCGGACTATTGGGGGGGAAACAACCGGCGAATGAATATCAACTCCTATTGGTACTGGCTCTGCGAGTAACTGTTATATGTATATCCATGTATCTAGGTATGTATTTACAGCAAATGCGATGCTTTTGTTTTTTACATTGCAACTATCGGAAGAGAGCGTGGCTGTCTAGGAAAACCATAGATGAGGCTCAAGGTCGTATCCGAACATCGATGCGACGTTAAGAACACCGTGCAACTTGTATGCAACTGTATGAGCTTAGAAGGCGGTGTGACTCCGGTTGCATCTTTTGCCTTGCAGCTTCATTCAACATGCAGATCGCAAGCTCTCTTACTCTTCAACCTTTTCACACGCTACAAAATCCAGGCATGTCTTGATCTCATGGCAGCTTCATGTTATTCTGCTACACACAGCTATCATGAAGTTTTTGAATATGGCACCCTTCGACTATATCGCGGAGAAAGACATGCTAGATGATCGATTGGCCTTTTACAGGAGACTCATGGAAAAACGCGATCTTGTAGTAGCCTTCATCGACGAGAAACTAGGGTGGAATGGAACAGGCCGATACGACGACGGCTTCCTCAAAGGCTCGTTCAATTTCTGTCTGGACGTGAAGCGCGGCGATAGCGACGAGCACGTCCTGATCCGGTTCCCCTGCCCGGGAAGCATCTACACGCCATGGCGAGACGAGAAGGTGCGGAACGAGGTCATGGTCATGGAGTATCTCCGCGAACACACCAGCATTCCCATCCCCCGCGTGCGCCACTGGGGCCTCGGCGCCGAGAGCCCGCAGCAGCTCGGCCCCTTCATCATCATGGACTTCATGCCGGGAGAGGCCCTCAGTAGAATCCTGCAGCTGCCGAACGAGGACAAGACGGAACCCATCATCCTGGATCCCAATATCGACGACGCGAAGCTCGACTTCGTCTACGAGCAGATCGCCGGCTTCCTGTTGGAACTCTCGCGGCTGCGTTTCCCGCGGATCGGCTCCATCTCCCGGGATACGGCATCCGGTCGGTGGGAGGTCACGGGGAGGCCCCTGACGTACGATATGAACGAGGTTGTCAGCCTCGGTGGCTCTCCGGCTGACCAGCTCACTGCGACCGTGATGGCACCGTTCGATCGAGCGAAGGACTACTTCGAAGCTCGGGCGCAGACCTTCCTCACCCACGCTTACGCACAACGCAACATCGCCGGAGATTCCGAGAGCCTCATCGGGAAGCACTTCGTATCGTGCCACTGTTTCCCTGAATTGATCCCCACATACGTGGATGAGAACATTGAGGACGAGGACAACGGCAACGGCAACCGACCCTTCCCACTCTTCTGCGACGACCTACGCCCCAGTAACATGCTGGTCGACCCGGACACGCTGCGGATAACCGCCGTTCTCGACTTGGAATTCACGAACGCCATGCCGGCGCAGTATACCTACGACGTGCCCTGGTGGTTGCTCCTCAAGCAACCGTCGGTCTGGCTCGAGGATGAAAATCTGCCAGGCTTCCTAGACCTCTTCGAGCCGAGAAAAGAGCAATTCCTGCGGGCCATGGAGCGAGCCGAGTCCAGCCTTAAGGTCGCGGCTCGTCCACCGTCACTAGGGAAACAAGAAGAAGGAAGGGGAGAAGGAGGAGGTAGAGGAGGAGAAAAAGAAGGAAAAGAAGAGGAGGAGGACAAGAGCAGACGTTCCATGTCGGCCCGCATGCGGGAATCCTGGGACAGCGGTCGCTTCTGGTTTAACCTAGCCTCGCGCAGCAGCTTCGACGTCAACGCGATCTACTGGGAGAGGTTGCATAGAGATGGTCTGGGCGACAAGTTACTCGATGCGGCGGTGGTGGAGGAGAAGTCTACATTCATCAAGCTGAAAAAGGAACAGTTCGAAAAGTATCTTGCGCAAAGGAAGAGTGACCCGAGGTTGTCGGGGGAGTAACTTTGGATATTAGAGCGAGAGGCAACTTTAGATACTAGAATGATAGAGGGAGAGAGAGAAGAAGAAGAAGGGGGAAAAAGAGAAACAGAAAAGAAAACAGGAGAAGGAAAAGAAGAAAAAAAGGAAGAAAAAAAGAAAAAAAAAAATTTCATCGGCGTAAGGACACCCAAAGCTTTTTCACTACTGTAATAGATACTTCTTTGCTTTTCTTTCACAGGATGCTTCCCTACTCTCGGGTGTAAATTCCCTGATAATCGTCACCGCGTGTCATCTCGAACCCGGAACCCACCATAGGTCAAGATCATAATAGAAATGGTAACACCCAAAGCCTATCTCATGCATCAACCAGCTCCCATTCATTGAGTACGTACCATCCATCCCAGGGTTTCCTCACTCACGAATCCATATTAACATGCCTTCCCCCCTTGGCTTACCCCTATCCGGTTTACCTCCCGTGAGTCATTCCGTCAACCGTATCAAACAAGAACCTGCGAGAAAAAAGGGGACCAGTATGGGTGAAATGGCAGGCGAAAGAAATACAACCTCGCGGAGAGCCCTTCGTCCCGTGCCGTCTGTTCTTCATCTAACCTCTCCATCCATCCATCCATCCATCCATCCATCCATCCACCCATCCATCCATCCATCCATACATTCATCGACAGCTTTAAGCAAACACTTTGAATTAACTATACCTACCTACCTACCTAGGTAAAACCCATCCCGAATCAGAGGGCAAACGATGTAGACTACATACGTTCAGTACCTAGGTAAAATTCATATACTTTACTTTACTCAAGGGATGACTTACTTCGACCCCTATCGGTCTGGAAATCGCCAACTGAGGTTAGCAGGTCCTAACTAGACTAGGTAGGTATCCAGGACTCCTGTTCCGATCCCATAAAATGTGTTCTATGCACGTTAATCGTACCTCAACCATGGGAGGAGACCCGATGGGCAACAGATCGCTGCTAGAGATAAGAGCCGGCAAAGAGTGGCCTATATTTGAGCGGTGGTCAAAATGTAGGACAAGACCAACATGACAACAGAGTGCTCAGTTGGAGTTTCAGCCCGTCAATAGCAGTGCTGGCTGACTGGCATGGTAAGAAGACTATCTATCTCATGACATCGAGGGACCCAGGTAGCCAGGTTGCGCAAAAATGTCGCTTGCACAGTATGCTTATGCGCAACTAGCTACAGCGGTCTCATGTCGTCCTACATCCTCAGAACCATATTAATTCAGCAGACAAGTCACATCACCAAGTCATAATAAACCCTTTATCTAATTCGTTTGCTTCATTCATCTACGGATTAAACCGGCCAGTATCTCATAAAGGGCATCAATAGAGTACATGAGTGATCCGGAGACAGGCATTGGCTGACTAGGGGTAAAACCAGACTAGAAAGCCAATCTAGTACTCCTGAGATCCGAGGGGTTATGCAGTATTACGACGGGGTGGAAGATGCGCGCCAAGAGACGATGTGCCGGAAACAATAGAAACCCAGACCATCCAAACTCCGATGAACTTTTTATTCCTGTTCCCTTTCGCTCAAATGCGCTTAATCAACCTCCTCCATGGCGGTGTCACCAGCCTCAGCAGCGGCAGTGTCAGCTGTGGCGGGGACCTCTTCAACCTCAACCTCCTCGTCAAGGTTCAGACCGAGGGAGACGAGCTTGTGAATACGCTCAGAGAAGCTGGCAGGCTCATCAATCGTGAAACCAGAGACCAAAAGGGAGGTCTCGAAGAGGAGCTGAACGATAGACTTGACGGTCTTGTCGTTCTCACCGTCAGACTCAACCTTCCTCTTGAGCTCCTTGATGATGGGAGACTTGGGTGAAATCTCGAAGGTCTTCTTGGAGCTCATGTAGCTACTCATGGAAGTGTCACGCAGAGCCTGGGCCTTCATGATACGCTCCATGTTGGCAGACCAACCAAACTGACCAGTTCGGATGGCGCAAGGAGCACCGACGAGCTTGTGAGATACGACCACCTTCTCGACCTTGTCACCGAGAACATTCTTGAGGGCCTTGGCGAGATCCTCATACTCCTTCTCTTCGACCTCACGAGCCTTCTTCTCCTCGTCAGTCTCCTCGAGGTCGAAGTCCTTGGTAATGTCGACAAGCTTCTTGCCCTCGAATTCCTTGAGCTGAGTCATGGCGTACTCATCAATGGGGTCGACAAGGAAGAGGACTTCGAAGTTCTTCTCTTTGAGGGCGTCCAGGAAGGGGGACTTCTGAACGGCCTTCAGGGACTCGCCAGTGATGTAGTAAATGTTCTTCTGGTGCTCGGCCATGCGGGTGACGTAGTCCGAGAGAGAAGTCTGCTCGTCGCCAGACTTGGTAGAGTGGTATCGGAGAAGCTTAGCCAGGGTCTGGCGGTTCTGCGAATCCTCGTGGATACCAAGCTTGATGTTCTTAGAGAAGGCAGAGTAGAACTTGTCGAACTGCTCCTTGTCTTCAGCGATCTCATTGAAGAGCTCCAAGGCCTTCTTGACAATGTTCTTCTTGATCACCTTCATGATCTTGTTCTGCTGGAGAGTCTCACGAGACAAGTTCAAGGGCAGATCCTCAGAGTCGACAACACCCTTGACGAAACTCAACCACTCAGGAATGAGGTCAGTGGCGTCATCAGTGATGAAGACACGTCGGACGTAAAGCTTGATATTGTTCTTGGTCTTCTTGGTCTCGAAGAGGTCGAAAGGAGCTCTCTTGGGGACGAAGAGGATGGCACGGAACTCAAGCTGACCCTCAACAGAGAAGTGCTTGACACCAAGGTGGTCCTCCCAATCGTTGGACAGGGACTTGTAGAAAGCAGCGTACTCCTCTTGGGTGATGTCCTGAGGGTTGCGAGTCCAGATAGGCTTCTGCTTGTTCAACTCCTCCTCTTCGACGGTGGTCTCCGTGATCTTCTTAGTCTTCTTCTTCTTCTCTTTCTCTTCGTCCTCATCGTCAACTTCCTCGATCTTGGGCTTCTTATCATCATCTTCCTCTTCGACCTCCTCGGCATCCTCATCGGGGATCTCCTTCTCAGTCTCCTTCTTGACGTGGAGGTAGATAGGGTACGAGATGAACTCAGAGTGCTTCTTGATTACCTCCTTGATCTTGCTCTCGTTCAAGTACTCGGTCTGCTCGTCCTTAAGGTGAAGGATGAGCTTGGAACCGCGACCGAGTGGCTCACCCTCGGTGTCAGTCTTAACACTGAAAGTGCCGCCAGCAGACGACTCCCAGATGTATTGCTCGTCATCGTTGTGCTTGGAGATGAAAGTGACACGGTCGGCAACAAGGTAGGCAGAGTAGAAGCCGACACCGAATTGGCCAATCATCGAGACATCGGCACCAGCGGAGAGAGCCTCCATGAACTGCTTGGTACCAGATCGGGCGATGGTACCCAGGTTGTTGACCAGGTCCTGGAGATGGCAAGTTAGTGACGTGTGACGAGCGAGGAAGTCACGTCATTTGGGAATACACATACAGCCTTGGTCATACCGATACCGGTATCCCGGATCGTGAGGGTCTTATTCTCCTTGTCGGGGATGATGTCGATCCGCAGATCCTTGTTGGAGTCAAGCTTGCTAGGGTCGGAGAGAGCCTCATAGCGGATCTTGTCGAGAGCATCAGAGGCGTTGGAAATCAATTCTCTAAGGAAGATCTCCTTGTTGGAGTAGACAGTGTTGATGATGAGGGAGAGCAGCTGAGAGATCTCAGCCTGGAACTCGAAAGTCTCAGACATCTTGAGGGTGGATGCAGATCGAGAACTCTGGTCGAAAGCAATGATTAGCTTCCTGTTGTTGGGTGATGGGTGATGGATGATGACTGCGTGCTCAGGTGAAGTAACGTGCACGATGGGACTGCTTTTGGGCAGAAGGGTTGGTGGGTGAGAGGAAGCCAAAGGGCAGTAAAGTAGAAAGAAATGGGGGCAGAAAAAAAGGGATCGATTGTAGCTTCGCACATAGCGAGGATGGCTGTGCACACAGGGAGGATCGGTGTTCGAACAATCCAGTCACTGTCGCGGGAGGAGAAAGAGCTTTCTCAAACAACTGTGATGGCAAGGCTGACTGCGGGGAGAAGGCAGAGGATAGGGAACTCGAGGGCAACAAGGCGGGTAGAGTCAACTTACCAGAGAAAGTCAAGTGTTTGACAGAGGGTTGGGGTATCTAGAGGGTGGTATCTTGGGGCGCGAAGAGGAGAAAGTCAGAAAACAGTTGATGTGGTTGATGTTGAGATGTTGAGATGAGGAGATGGGAAAGAGAGGAAGAGCTGGCTGTTTAAGAGAAAGGGACCTCTCTGAGATTTTTGGAAGCTCGGACCCACTGTAGTTTCTATCGAATTCCACGGAATCATAGAAGCTTCCAGCACGCTGATTGGCCCTTCTGTGGCATCACCCGGCACACCGCACTGCACCATAGCAACCGCCCTCCAATCCGCCTGTTGATTGGCCAAATGCAGCTAGCTACCTAGGTACTGCCTGCCGTGCTGCCGTGTCAGCCTAGACCCGGCTGGGAGGGAGGAAGGGTCCTGATTGTCTGCGCCCGTTTGCTCTACTGCTACCTCCTAAGTACCTAGGTACTTTCCAACTACTACCTACCAGGTAGGTATGTAAAGTTTCTCCAACTTTCTGGAAGGCAGCAGGCCGTGCATAGCTAGACAATCCAGCCCTGGAGATTTACCTCCTGCCTCCTGCCTCCTGCGCAGGTACTGTACTCTCCAATACTAGGTATGCATTACATAAGTACCTAGGTATCTATATGTACTTATGTACCTACAGGTAGGTAGGTGGAGGCAAGGGACATGGACTACGAGCTGGCAGCTGGCAGGCTGGGGTAGCAACCCCACGATTGACAGCCCTGGGGATACCCGGTTTCTGTACCGCATCTTATAAAACCTTCACCAATCAATCCGTAAAGGTTGGCTTTTCCTCTTCATATTCATCTTTGATATAACAACCTTGGAAGGCGTCGATAAACGCATAACCACAAATTGCGGCGGGAACAAGTCTGCTTCGCCCACTCCGCATAAATTCCCCTACCTCCAGGTTGCTGTCGACCCTCCAACCTTGAGGCTGAATCGGAGCTTGGCAGCTTCTAACCCACCAGCTACCTCGGCGCCATGAATGTTACTTATTTAACCATGGCATCTCGACGGATCACAATACTGTTTCCTATTGAGTGGTGGAGAAGACGAATGCGATCGAATGGCTTGCTTTGTCTGTCTCACGTTTTCGCTACTCGATGATCGCAGTTGATATGGCCTAAACCCTTTGTTCCTAATATGCCCCAGCATAGCGAATAAGACCTGACTGAAAGATACTCGAGGAAGTGTCCAGTCTCCATGCCGTGTAGACCATCATCTAGCAGAATCTAAGTGCAATAACATCCATTTAATCAGATCCAACATGAATGCTGCCAACGATGATGCCAGAAATGCTGCTCAGAGAGCTCGGAGAGCTGCCGAATACTATGAAAGGGTCCGAGAATCCAACTTGGGGTATCAGAATTATAGGGAGTCGGGAACGTTTATAACGCGCAGTAATAGTAAAGCTGCTCTAGATCGCGTACTAGTTCCGAACCCTCGAGCGCTGGAGTATTTCAGAATTCTCACCAACTGGAGACGAACTCGATTACCACTCAGAATTCCACGGAGAATAGACGGCCCCCGTCTACCTGCTGGCACCCCCGACAGTACCCTACTCGCGCAACAGTATTATCGGAACCTGCCACGAACCTTTGGAGCTCCCCCCCGCTACCAACTGAGACGTGCGCTTGGATACGGCGGCCAAGGTGGTGAGTGTCCTCACCTTCAGTTTCTCGTTTCCTGCGCACTCTGAATATTAGTAAGAATGCTGATCGAGAGAAACGTGATAGTTGCAGCGCTTTACCAGGACGTCGGGGGGGACGGGTTGGGAAAGGACATAGTCGTCAAAAAGCCATTGTCGGATGAGGTGTTCGATTCAAATCTTCTAGACGAAGAAAACAGCGCTAGGGTGAGCGAGACCAAGATCCGAGAGGAACAAGAGAAAGCGATTGAATCGGCACGATTTTCTAACCTGTGAACAGAAAATGCGGAGAAGCGCTCACCTCGTCCAGCTGCTGGAGCCGGACAGCGTCAGACAACGATACCCGAGGCGGTTTCCAGCTCCTCTCGACATGAACGATTCTAGTATAGACGAAAGAAGCAGCGGGAGCGGGGACGAGGGAGCCAGACGAATCAGAACCCGCGCGGACCCCTTAAAACGTCCATACCCTGTGCCTAGAAGGGCGACGCGCCCCGCGGCGCATTGGGTACTCAAACGAAGGCGCAAGCAGGCACGGCTGAGAGAACTCAAAAGGCAGATAGACGCGGAATCGGAGAGGCCGAATGAGGGCAGGCGGAATTTCCTCGTCTTCGAGTATCTCGAAAATGGAGACTTGGCGACTCTTCTCGGGAAGCTGGCAGTGGACTTTTCCACAGGTGGGAGGATCCCCAACAGGGTTCTGTGGGCAATATGGCTGTGCTGTGAGTTCGTTCACCGTGCTTGACGCTCGCCATGGTACATGCCGTGTACGCTTTGCTGATAAATGTCTGCGAAAGTTGTTCGAGCATGTGTTGGGATGGAATACCCCCCGAGGAAGCACCACCCTGATAGGAAGACCCCGGACGCGACCTCGAGAATTGGTGCGTTACGGAACCATTTTTATCGAGATTTGAAAAACCTCGGACTTCCCGTTCTCACTGACGAGCAACTGGAAGCGAAGAGTTCGTTGATCGAGGAGATCCCGGCAGACCCGAATGCCAAGCGATACAACTTTGTTCATATGGATATCGACCCGTCCAATAGTATGATGCCCCTTCAGGGCCACCGGCTTAGATGGTGTGACTTACCTTATGACTTGTAGTTTTTATCGGTGGGCTGGAACTCGCGGATGCCGACGCCCGCCTCTGGAATGATGCCGATGATGAATATGAAGATGAAGAGATCCCTTACACCGCGCGTCGCCACGATCGAGTCAAGAACGAGCATGCATTTATGCCCATAATCAAGGTTAGTGATGAAGAGTCGAGCAGTTCGAAACATCTGATCTCATGAAGAAATAGTTGGGCGACTATGGGCACGCAGAGGTCATGAAGTTTCAAAAACGCAAGTATGTGGCATTGAAGGATATCACACCGAACTATCTACGTACACAACCTTGCTAATCCGCCATTCAGTATTTACTACCTTGACAGGCGTGATTGGGGCAAACATGGAATGTATTCACCGGTAGGGCTGTTTCTCTTCATTCACGCACCAGTCACGAGTGTCATCGGCGGCATTTCCCAAGCACTTTGCCACTAAACCAAGCCCTGGGGAGTAATCATCGCATAGCCGCAGCCAGCGCATACGCTAGCCTCGAGGTGGCCTTATGATACCTAATATGGTAGAGAGTGACTGATGTTGGATACAGGAACAATTCTGTCCTGAATGGGATCGGATCCCTGCAAATGCAAACGGTTCTGAAGTGGCAGATTCAACAATCGCTGGCGCTTATACCTACAAAACAAACCTCTGGGGTATTGCATTGGTATGTAATCCCATTATGAAATACAGGATCTCAACGCTTATGCTTGAACAATCGTAGACGATGTGGCAAGTCATCACGCAATTACGGCCCCCTAGACCACCACAACCGCATCTCGACCCCATAAACCATAGAGCGGCGCTCGCAGCAGGATATGAACGGGCAAGACATGATGAATACATTGCAGCCAATCCAGGTCTGCAATATTGGATTTCGTATTGTCCGTTATTCCAAGACGCAGACGGGGCTAGAGAATATAATTGGGTTGATCGTGACCTTCGTCAGACCATCATCAACTGCATGAAGCATATGCCCGCCGACCGCCCGGACCTCCCCACTCTTCTGGAACAGGCAAAGGCCGGCGTAAATAAGCAATTTCAGGGTGAAGACGATGCGTTCATCAGAGCTTGGGTCCGGAGATGGCTTTATGAGCCGCCTCCGGGGCAACCGATAGCTGCTTGGGGAATTGATGATGGAGGTTCTGATGGAGGTTCTAATGGAGGTCCCGACTCCGCTCCTCGTCTCGATTCCGCTCCTCGTGCCGGACCGTCGCGAGCAGATCCTCGACCTGAAGCTGATGAATTGGCCGGCGCTCGAGACAACGAAGATCATCCGATTCGACTCCAGCTCCAAATACAGTTCAACGCCAGATTTCCTAATGGCTATGATCGGATCCCTAATGCAGCGCCAAATCTCGAATGCGGGTTATATGCTCTCCATGATTCTCTGGTCGCTCAGCTTCCGCTTTTGAACGGAAATGCGGGCGTAGGTTTGGTGGCACCCACTGTGGATGCCCTGGGAGAATGGATGGCTGACCTAGAGGCTGATGGCCGTTTTTTGGCATTGGTACCGGACCAGGCGGAGGCCCCTGGGGAGGCTCAAGAGAACAATTTCTGGTTGACCCAACTCTCCGTCTTACTCAATGAATGGGGCCTGTCGGAAGGCATCAGCCTCCAGCTCGGATACTTGCTGCCCGGTACGTGTTATAGGAATATCTCCCTCGGTAGTTTCAGGAGGTTTCCATACCGAGATGATGTACTGACTTCCGTGTAGGAAGACGGCCGTTGTACGAACCCACGCAAGATGAGAATGCTGACACGATATGGATCTACAATAACAATGTAGTGGGCGTTGTCCCAGGAGCTCGGTACAATCACTATGAGGGTATTAGACGGCGGGTGAGTCCTCTTGGTAGCGTTGTCTCCATGTCCTGTCCCCGCCTTTATGCAATATCTATGCGAGACAGTTTCATGACATAGCCTCCCTCTCAACCCATAAGAATGGAAGACCCGCTAACTTTTGGCCTATATAGCCGCCGCCAGATGCATCTGGAAGAGGAGCAGATAGTTTTGGTAGTGGAGGTGGAGGCGGAGATGGGGGCGATGATGACTCCGGGATCACCTTCGATATTGATGACCTTACACCGTCAGGTGAGTAGGTTCACAACTCTGGGTGGACCTACTAGTATGACTTCGACAAATATAACCATGACGATGGCGAATATTTCTGATAAGAGCGGGGGCGTTTATAACGACGATGACTGTGTGAAGCCAACCCTCTATATCTCTGAGAAGTGTACCAAGGTCAGGCCCTGGCTTACCGTGTTTGAAAATCCAAGCAGACTTTATCCTCGAGTTCAAGTGCGCGGAAATCTAGCAATAACGAAAGTACTAGCAGGAATAAAGGTAGTTCTTCACTTTAAGATGTGCCGTTTTTATCGCTCCGCAGAGTGCAATGTGGGAAAGCATGCAGGAAAATTACCCCCTCGGTGTCGCGATTCAGGGGTAAATATGGGTCCACGCCCAGGCCGCCTCATCAACAGAACACCACATGAAAGTAACAAAACTTGAGCTTAGACTACTCGCCTATTGAACCCGACCTCGCGATACGAAATTAATTTGAGAATATTGTGTGTGTGTCGCGAAGATAGGGTGATATCGCTGGTGACGTTGAATCTTTGGCTGGAGAGAGACGTTGACCTTCAACACCACCGGGACCGCCCAGTATCTCTCGGCTAGCAAAGTCTTGACATTGAGACTCAATTACTCGTGCTGAGGCTCGAAGAATAGTTCTGAAGGGCTCAAACTCCTGCACTTGCCCTTTTCTCCGAACCGCACGAGCATAAATGCAGACTGCTGTCCGTCCTGTTCAGCGGCACCAAGAAGCATTTCACATCATATATACCGTGATTATCATTGCATGTGGCTTCATGAGAGCCTATGGCAGTATAAAAATTCTTCACCGAGTTTGATTCATCGAACAAGGTCAAGAATGAACCCTATACTTGCCTGGTCCCGCTATTGCTGCGAGTGTTGCATGGCTTGTATGACTGCTGCATCCTACCCAGTCACTGACGATTAGGAGTCCCAGTCTTACGTTGGATTCCGTTTTCGAATGCGTGTGCGAGACCTGGTGAAGCATGGTATTAACTTTAGGACGTGCCCGACTACTTCGATAAGTAATCACAGAGCACCGTGGCCTCTGGTGAAATCGTACAAACTAACTGCCTTGGTCCGAAGACACACGGTCACTCAACTTGTCGAAGTACATCACTTACATCGTAGCACTGAGCGTATTTAAAAAACTTGAAAAACTTAGCCGGCGGAGGCTTCAGATTGCTTTATCTACCCACGTCGTCACGTAGTTCTATGCTCACCGGCAAAAATCTAAACCGCATGTAAAGTCCCGAGACTCCTTGGCTTGCTCCGATTTGCCCACTCCTCTTGGCATTTGGAGCTTATCTCAACATGTCTCGTTGTCCGAGTAGCGTGTGGTGGTATTTTCTTATATTACTGCTATCACCGGTCATGCAATCATTGTGACCAAGGCATTGTGCCAACGATATGGCATCTATACTTTCATCACTGCCTTAATTCATACACCATCCTACGGAGCCGTTGGATTTGCCGGTGGAGTCTAGGGGGTCCGGGTATTAGTCAATTTCATACCATCTCGCTTCAATGGAGGAACAAAGCCATGGGTGTGAATCGACCTGAGACCGACAGTACGAGAGAATACCTATAACAATCCAGCGATCCAAGTTTCATCAGATGAGAATGCCAAAGCCATAGGACCTACACTTCCAAAAGAATGAAACCATGGTTAACTTGTCCTGGTCTTTGTTGGCGTTTCTGCCACTTTTTGCCTCCGTCGCAGTCGCGGCGTCGGCACCCGAAGAGTATGACTATATCGTCGTTGGTTCAGGGCCTGGGGGAGGACCATTGGCAGTGAATCTGGCCAAGGCCAATTATTCCGTGCTTCTCTTGGAAGCTGGTGACGCCAGCCAGCCTACCGGTGCCGGGCAGTATCCCCCATCAGTACGATCCCTCGTGTTTGCATCCACTTGATCTTAACCCCTTTCTTTAGTTTCAAACCCTTGATGACGCTTGAGGTGGCACCACTAACACTAGGGACTAGGTGACCTGGGACTTCTTCGTCAGACACTATGACAATGACACGAGGAATATGATGCATAATCATCTGACCTGGAAGACATCTAGCGGCCAATATGTGAGCAACCCTCCCCTTCGAAGTGACTTGATCTGAGGTGAAGGATAAAGCCCGGCGTTTAGGCAAGTTTATGACGAGCATTTTTGCTGCCAGCTAGGCGTCTACCATATTACCAAGTCAGTCTTACTGATCCAGACACTGTAGTGGGTTGGGAAAGGGAGTGACACTCCGCCAGAAGGCTCGACTTTCTTGGGCGTCTACTATCCTCGTGGTGGGACCCTAGGGGGCTCATCCATGATCAATGCGATGTGCACCTACCTACCAAGCGACAGCGATTGGAACTACGTCGTGAACATCACCGGCGATGATTCGTGGAGGTATTCTCACGCTCTCAGTCTACCGTGTACAGGAATTCACCGCTGACGCCTCGATAGCGCAGACAAGATGCGAGCACACTTCGTCGCGATCGAAAAGAACAACTACCTGCCGAGCGGGACAGCTGGTCACGGGTTTGACGGGTGGTTCCAGACCAACATGCCGAAGACGATTTCCACCGGGGGTTCCTACGGTGCCGTAATGCAGTCCGTAGCCACCTCCTTAGACTTAGACCCTGCGAAACTTTCTTCCTACCTAGCGAGAGACCCAAACTTCCTGGACCCCAACAGAGACCAGACTGTGGGTATCTTCGGGCTACCATCCCACCAACGTCCGAACGGCCAACGGTATAGCGCGCGAGACTACATCCAAGAGGCCACTGCGGCAGGTCAGTACCCCCTCACGGTTCAAGTCAACTCTTTGGTCACTCGTGTCTTGTTCGGGGATGCCACGACAACGGGTGGAAAGCCGAGGGCCACAGGAGTAGAGATCATGCAAGGTAAAAGCATCTACGCCGCAGACTCCAGGTCCAAGCCCGGCGTTACAGGAAACATCACCACAGCCACCGCAAGGAAGGAAGTCATCGTCTCTGGCGGTACCTTCAACAGCCCGCAGATACTCATGCTGAGTGGCATAGGCCCGGCGGAGGATCTCCTGAAGTTCAACATCTCGGTCGTCTCGGACCTCAAGGGAGTCGGGCGGAACATGATGGACAACCAAGAAATGCCCATCGTGGGCACGACGCAGGGCTCGGGCGGCGGCTTCGGCGCGATGCAGGGCTCGACGATGCTCAAGACCAACCACGCGGCCTACGACGAGCGGGACATGTTCATCATGCAGGGCCAATTCGTGTTCCGGGGCTTCTGGCCCGACGTCCAGACCAACACGCAGCTGCCGCGGGACCCGGCCGGCACCTACGGCATCTCCATGGTCAAGAACCACCCGCAGAACCGGGCGGGCTATGTGAGGCTCAAGTCGGCCAGCCCCCAGGACACGCCCGACATCAACTTCATGCTCTACGAGGAGGGCCAGGACGTCGACATGGGCGCCATGAAGGACACGATCGCCTGGGCGCGCAAGGTCCACCAGGGTACCGCGGCCCCCTTCGGCCCCGTGGCGTCGACGGAGCCGCCGTGCGAGGCCGTCGCCGAGGATGGTTCGTGCGGGCAGGCGGACGAGGACTGGATCTATGGGCAGACGTTCGGCCACCACCCGACGAGCACGTGCCGCATCGGCGCGGATGATGACGAGATGGCGGTGCTCGACTCCAAGTTCCGCGTTCGTGGGGTGGAGGGGCTGCGCGTCGTTGATGCGAGTGCCTTTGCGCGCATTCCCGGTGTCTTTCCGGTCGTCGCCACGTTCATGCTCTCTCAGAAGGCGACGGAGACGATCTTGGAGGAGGCTGCGAGAGTCTGAGGGGATTTGTCGTTGGGGTATTCCGAAAGTTTCTTCCAGGGGGTCAGTACCTGTCTAGTCAATTGAATCGAAGTTATCTTCTTCTTCTCTCTTTTTTGATGCTTTTTTGATGCGATACAGGTGGACTCCAGCCACCCCGGATAGGGGTAAGTAAGTAATCCTTACCACGTGTGGGCTTCATCAAAGCATAGACCAAGAGTCAAGATTGCGATCTTAGAGAACGCGTCACAACGCGTCTCAAAACGACTCCTTCAACAAGTCGTTTCGAACTGATCATTTCAATTCCTTTTTCTTTCCTTTCGCCCACAACGACAGTCATCATAATCAATCGGGGAACGCATCCTTCACCATGGCTCCTAAGAAAGGTGTGAAACGGAGCGCAAGCGAAGCCGATCTTCAAACGCAGTCAAGAGCCCTCAAGCAGTCCAGGCTTTCATTCAATGGCGCTCACAACGCGCAAGATGCACCCCCGACCCAAGGAAAGAAGCCAGTAGCCCGCAGAGCAGCTGGAAAGAAGGCCCCTTCACCCGAGAAGCTGTACAAGGATACAATCGCAATAATCGACAAGACATTCAATCAGCTTCATAAGAAGTACAAGCCAAATCCGAATGGCTGGTCCGGAATAGTGAGTGCACAGGCCTTGACACGGTCCCGGCGTTTCTGAAGCGTGCGTCACCTAACGTCGCCGACAGACAGCAGATAACTTTGCCGGGATGATGCAGACATTTCTGCCTGCTGTCCGAAAACTAAAAGAAGACTCACCCATGTCTGCCTTCAACTTGGTCATGGACATTGGAGAACACGCCTACGGCGACCTGGAAGCGTGCATGAAGTCGAGTGGTTTTGGTGATACCGAGGAGCCATTCCAGAGGATGGATGAACTTGCTGTCTCTATCATCGATGAGCTGCGGACCGGAGCGGAGAGCGAAGTCTCTGACCAGGGCCACGCGTTTGAAATACGTCCGTCCGGGGGGGATATGGGCAAGGAAGAGAAGGAGATTTTAGAGCTGCTCAGCCCTAAGCGGCCGAACAAACAGGAGCGGAAGGAGCTGGACAGGGCGAGGCTGGCGGACCTGAAGGCGTTATTTGCAACCCGTCGGGAGAGGCGACTTTCGACAGATGACTGGGCCGGAAACGCACTGAACGATCTAGTTGAGACCCGGGACCGCATTGGCCAGTACGGCATCGGTGAGCACTTCTTCTGCAATACCATCAAGTCGTTGGCCTCTATCAAAGGAATCGAGCCACCTCGTGTGAGATAGCTTAGTTGCCAACGATACGAGCCGAGAGGAGTCGGGTACCAAGGCGAAATAGTTGAACAAGTGAAAGTAAAAATAAAAAACTTGGAAATCCTGTTGACATTTGGGGTTCATCGCAAGGGACGTAATGATTCTTGATAGTCTGTAACCTAGCTGCCTGGGCAGATTATAGGCAATTGACCGCGCACTTGGTCGCCCTGCAAGCAAATAACGACAGTTTCGAAGGAGTGATCAAATGCGTTGTCGAACTATGTTGTATTTGACTTCGACGTTAACTATCCCGTGAATGCATGTCCCAGGAAAGGGGCTCGCTCACATCGAATTCTCGGGAAGACTACCACTAGCGTCACTCGCTTGACACCATCTGCCGTCTCACATGACGATGTTTGACAAAAGTCTTGGATGTCAGCACTCTCACCATCTTCTTGTCACTGGCCAGCAGAAGGGCTTCGAAACACGGGCAAGGGATTCGTCTCGCGGCAGTCCGTCACTTCGCACATTTTCCAAATACGGATCTCGATGAAGAGACAGCAATATATAAATCGTTTGACTGGTAACTATCAGAAGCTGCCACCTCGGAGCGTTTGGTCATGAACCAGTCCCTTTTAGACCTAGACTATATCATGAACGAGCTAGCTCAGGCGTTAGCCTGCAGGTGAATAGGCTTCGAGAGCTTTTCCATGTGCCTGTCTTCTTCGATGTAGCTGAAGTGATGACGGTTGCGCGTATTCGAGGCATTACGGTCTATCGCAAGTGCCTTTCAGGATGCGATCGTGGCGGAGTGCATCGACTAGGTCAGACAGGGCCCAGCACTCGCCGCACTTGACCCTGTTTCTGTCACTGAATAAACGTGTCTACCGGCGCTGGCGCGTCTAGCACCAACTTTACAACGGACCCTCCTCCGTGCGCCGAACCAACAGGCTGAAGATCCGTCGTCAGTGTGCGCGAATACGATGGGTAGACTACTAGCGATGGCCTGGCACTCAACTAGCCCGACAAACTCTATTTGGACTGGCCTCTGGTTTGAGGTTTACGGACTCGTAGGTCGATGTCATTACATTAGTTGGCTAGATAACCACGTGTGTCCTATTAAGTAGGGACAGGAAGAACGGAGATGCTTGGATCTGGGTGTTTGGTCGAACTTTGCCCAGCCACATGCTGAAGTCTATACAGGAAACTGAGGCCGGAGCCCTACTGCGTACGACCCTGGATACTTCTTGGAGGAAAGTCATGGCTATATACCATGGTCAATGGGTACGAAAATCACGCCACTTGACCGAAGCTATCTCCATCATCTGACAACATGTCTACCCCTGAAAATGGATATCAATATCGACCGCAGGGTATGGGAAGACGATGCATTCGTATCAGACGACAACGTACCGGGATCCATCGTGTCGAGTATAGTCAGCGTGCTGGCTACTAGCATCCTCAGTGCCTGCTTTAGTGAGCGTCTCTTACACAGTATGTGCCCATGTTCCACCACAATCCGCTGACATATAAGTAGCCCAGAGATATCTCGCAGTTACGAAATGGCGAAGACTAGCATTGATACCGTGGCGTACGTGCGACGATTCACGCGATCCTCGAAGTTTACCGACCCCCATCATGCGCTGACACGATCATCATAGTCGTGTTCCTGATATACGGTGGCTCCTGGGCTTTCGTATTTGCGACGGTGTTGCTGCAATACGGATTCAGACTCCCAAAGTCATACGAAACATGCTCTGCAGCGACGTTCCTATGTGTCCTGTGTTATGCGACGACAAAGGTTCATAAGCCCTTCAGCTATAGTTACTTCGAATTCCACCACTGACATGGGAGGCAGATTGTGAGACCGAAGTTCAGCGATTTCCCATGGCGTATTCACTGGTGTGTCTAATCATTCGACAGGCCATACATCTATTCCTCGTTGAAAGAGCTGTTAGTCCTGTCGTGCTACACGTTACTGGCGGGCCGGGACCAAAATTGACAGAAACCAAGTACATCATTCGGGGGAACCGGAAACCACGCATGCGCTCCAAGCTGTATCTCTTCAACTCGGTGGGAATGCTGGGTATGGTACCACCATCCACCCCAAACCGCGTCCAGGCTGTTGATCTTTATAACCTACAGCAATATACTGCGTCACAGCAATACTCAATTTCATATAGTACGTAACTTACCTTTGGGCTGCAACTATACATCGATGGCTGAGCTGCCTTGTCTATACAGTCGGTTCGTCGACTGGAGGCCGGGTTTGTGCAAGATTGGGTGGCGCGATGTGTCGATGTTTCCCATGATATGTTTCGATCTCGTTGCAAATGTACGTCGGGAATTCGATCGCTCGCTCGCCAGGCAGAGAACTCACCAGCTTAGGTCTACTTGACCGTGCTGTTCCTCACGTCCATGAAATGTAGGAGACTCGATATTGCTCTCAAGACACGCACCACCTGTGCAGCTTGCATACCTTGGTACCCATACCTCGGCTCACAATTTCAGGTCTCTACAAGTTCAATAACTTGCTACCCAACTCCGCTACGATGAAGCTCCGTTCAGCTGCCACGAGAGCATTCGTGGGAACATGCGTGACCGTAGCGAGTAGTTTAACGTAAGTAAAAAGCTCACAGCTATGGAATCGGGTTACTGATACGGGATATATAGGAATTTGACGGCCCTCACCGTACTCCGGGGCCAGCCTGCTTGGCTTTGCCTGACCTGTTGCCGGGCTGACAGTTAGCTTCCCCTCCGTATCCCATCATGTACTGAACAGAACCTCGTGCTCTCACGAGGACGGGCCCGCTAACGATTCCTATAGTCATCATTTCCGCAATCGTCATACAGTGGATCACAGCCAACGACTGCGGCAAGACACAGCAAAGGAGCCCTCGTCTGCGAGGGCAGATAAGATCACGACCCCTGCTCGAAGTACGAAGTCCAGATGACGGGATTCCCCTGCCGCAGACCGTGCCATCTGCTCAGCGTGCACCTGACATCATCTTTGGGGCGCGGGAAGAAATCATCAGCCCGCAGCAGGCAGAGGAGCACGAGATGGCAATCCTTTCCCTGTCTGGCGGGATGAACGGACTTGACGAGGAGCTCAGCGGTGACGAAGTGTCGAACCAGGCGACATCCCAGGTCATCGAGTTGGCGTCCGTCAGTCGACCGATGACGACGCACGCGCACGTGCGTTCAGATATCGAAAGCGGGAGACATAGAAAGCGTTCTGGGTAGCATCTGAAGTTGGCGCTTTGGTTTTCTGCTAGCAATATAAAAGACCATCCCTCTATCAATCGATGAGGAGATGATACCAGAACGAAGCTATCCCTCTGTGTAGAGACTCCGATCTATGATGTCAACGAGCTTCACATAGGCTAAAACTTCTGGAGGTGCTTTGAACCGTTTCAATCTGCATGCTGATACGCCATGGTGTAGCAGTTGTCTACTGTCTCTAATCTCTAACTCATTCTCTGGTGCAGTGCCCAATAGGCGCGCTATTTGGGCTCCCCCTGAATCTCCGCTGCACTGAAATCATGGTCTCCTTCCCCTATAGTGTTCTTCGAGGCTCGAACTTTCTGCTAAGTCTTTGGGAACTTGTACGCTTCCAGTCCCCTACTTTCGCGCTTTATGGCGACGGGAACGGCGACTGTCAATATTGCCTCGTGAATTCAACAGTGAACGATTACAGCCTTGACAGTGGAACCGCTGTTTATTTCCGCTCTCCCACCAGCCTTGCAGCCCACGGTATCGTATCAGACTGTACTGCTGGCCAATGTCACGCTCTTCAAGCTCCTTATTCTGACGTTTGTTGGCACGGTTCTGCTCAGGAGTGGCTTCTATGGTCACGTTGGCGTCCTTCTCAACATCTTGATTGTTGTGAGAGCCTCTAGGGTTGGCGGTATGAGCTGTACTGGTGGTACTCTGGTTCTCTGGAAAATCTTGTCTACTGCTGATTGAGAGTATATTAGTACGGTGTGTTCAAGGGGTGGGAGACAAGGGGGAACCATCATACTCTTCCGCAGTTGTTTCACGCCTAGCCGCTTCCCAAAGCTCAATCTCTGCTACGCGTTCTCGCAGTTCCCTCGCGACTTGAATCAGTGTTATCTTTGTACTTTCCGAGTTTTTTTCTTTCCATTCCGCTAGCTCATGTAGCCGCTTCTCGGTCAGCTGCTCAGCGCTCTGGGCCATCGAAGCCTGGAAGCGTTGGGAATCTTCTCCACACATTGTGTTGACCGAGAGTCGAACCTGTCGAACAGGAGATCAGCTCCACACACTATATCTAGTCAAGTCATGAAGCATTACCTTGTGCTTACGATGTCGTTGTCGTTGTTATTGTCAAAGAGCGTGCCAATGGGCGTGGATGGTGAGCATGCAGTTGCAATACTATGTAAGAGAAAGATGAGATGCTGAATGGTGTGATTGATGTGGGGGATAACTATAAGGCTATCCGAAATTTGATGATGCGGCGTTGATAGAGGAAGACGGGAAATGTAGTGGTCGTAGGTAATGTCGGCGAGAGTGATGCAGGTAAATAAATAACCCTCCCATAATGAGAAAGTGTTTCAGGCAACTACATGCACAGTTGGCAACCGAGTTATTAGGATATCGCACTGTACTAGTAGTTTCTTTGTGCAAGATTAATTTCTCTATCAGGCCGTGCATATATATCAAATTATCCATGGCAGGTTAAAGCCATGGAATACGACTTGCAGATCACTTCCAGGCGGCGAGTTGTCATATCTTTTCTGCAGGTCCAAAATATCTCAGCTTCGAAATTTGGTAACGCCACCAAGATCGCAATATCTTGAGCATCATCAGTAAGTGAACTTCGTACTGGAACCCTCATTTTTTTTTTTTTGGCGTCTCGCAGAGTACTATCCTGGAAGTCGACATTCGATATGCGAGAAAGCGTAAGGGGTACTCCTATCAAGCTCTCTCGCCCCTTTTGGGTTATTGTTGTCCCTGTGAAATACAATTGCGCAACACCACCATGATTTTACTTCTGTTAAGATCCAGAAATATACGAATATTAGCTTAAGCCCATCTAGAAGCATCTTGTACTCTGATGTCGACATGGTCAGTAATCCTAAGTGCTTGGCTTGCCCCTGCAGTCATCACCCACATGCCTTGCTTGTCTGAACAACCATGATTGATATATGTCGAGGCACCAGAAGGGTAATATCTGACCCAGAAAGCTCGACTATAGTCAGTTGTGACTCTCTTGAGACTGGTTAAACCTGTGATGTCCAATGGGAAGCACTCATGTGTATTCATATTGGAGATCACGTGAGTCGACTTACACCTCAGATACCTACTTATGTACTCCGTATATATGTTTCTCCGCATCCCTGATTGCTTTACCTTTCTTTGCTCTATCTAGGATAAGAGAGCATGAGAAGCAGGATGAGAAGGGGATAATGATTGATAAGAGATGTTCTTATCGCTTTCTTCTCAGTGCTATGAGGCTACTTAACTAGAGCCCCTGAAGTGGGGTGGGGGCGATCCGGCTCCATTCCTACTTAAGTATCTATCTTTACAGGGGTAGAAACTTCAGGGCGTCAGATTGACTTCCTCATACACTCCGGCTGCCTCAGCAAAACCAGTGAACAGGACCTACGAAATGGAGCAGGTTTGGACGCTTCCAAATATTCCTGTCAACTTGAACATAGTCGCCGTATTCCTCACACCTGCAACCAAGGACGAACGCGATGCAGTGCTCGGTGATCTCGAAAAGGCCCGAGGAACGCCTTCTTACCCCGAGTTCCCTGACGCTTCAAAATATCCTTTGAGGCATATCCCATGGATCCGCCGATCACTACCTGCCACTGCCCAAGCAATCCAGGAGATCATGTGCTCCCAGCAAGGCTTGCAGTGCTTGATAGTAGTGGACCGGCAGACTATGCTCGAGCGTGCTCAGAACGGTGTGCAGGGGACCGCTGTCGCCGTAGTTTGGAATGAAAGAATCGGAGTAGGCGAGTCCTGGAAGCGTGACATGCGTGCTGTGCGTGTCCAGCTCGATCGGGCCCATTCGCTGATCGCGAGCGTCATCGCTTCTCAGTGGAAGAAAAGCCTACCGGATCTCATGCCCGACTATGAGGACTGCAAGCTCGATCTGTCAGGCGTGAGAGACTTCCTTACTCTACCCCAGCCTGGGGAAAAAAGAAGCTTGGCACAGACCTCACACGACGACGGAGACTATATCTACATCCTGCCAGCCCACCTTCCGAGTGATTTGACGTTGTCATACGAGACGCCAACTTTCATCTCGCTCGTCCATCTCGAGCAGGCGGAAATAGAGGACTTGAAGAGTACGATAAAAGAAAGTGAGACAAATTTGCCCGAGGATGCGCCACCGATTCAAGATATTCAGATTCTCAACTGGCCCGCCAACCAACAGCCGTGCAGCCGCGAGGAAATGTACCGTATATTCCAGGCCATCAGGACCCCTTCTCCCGACCGCGCCGACGAGACCTTGGCTTTCTTCATAGACAAGGAAAACTATCCGCTGGATCCCGAGGAACCGCCCGGCATCATCGTTGCCACGTCAAGGCGCAACAAGGAGGCTTACACCCAGAAACAACGACGGAGTCACGAGACGGGCATGGAGGTGGACCAAATGTCACCGCCCGAGGATATCTTGAAGCTTTGGCATAGTGTTTTCTATCCGCCCAAGCCCGCTGATCGTCAGCACGTGGGAGTCCGTTACCGGACGTGTTATTCCAAGGAAAGAGTCTCCGATCCGGAACGGCCGACCTGCGGCGACACCGGCACGAGTTGGTATATCTTCCTGCTGTGCCCCATGACGGAGGCGCAGATCCGACGCATCCGGGACTGGGCGACCCGGCACGTCGAGCAGGATTGCGTGCAGTTCGTCAACGTAGCGAAGCACCTGCGCACGCCCGACCTGGCCAGTCTCCTGCATCTCTTCAAATCGGACGAGTTCAAGAACTACTCCGACATGCCGATGGACTTCGTCGCTATCGACGAGGAAGCCGTGGATGACGAATATATGTGCATAGTCGCCTCGTCGATTACGAAATCTCATCGGTGCGAAGGGGGACAGGAAGTTGGATACGACTACGTGGGCTTCGAGTGGGAAAGAGGTTCCTATGAGGCTGCGGCAGATGCTCACGTCCAGCTATCGGTGGCCAACATGCATTTTGATGAGATGTTTGGCGATCCTGAGCGTATCTACTGGAGCGATGTGGACGAGGAGTTGGTCGGATCGGATTCTGAGTGATCACTGGCTGGGGATTACTGTACTTCACTGCTTTTCAGGATGAAGTCACTTATATTCACATGTGCCATCCCGCCGCACCAGCTATACTAGAGATGGCGAGTGCGGCTTAGCCATTATACCCCAAGATCAAATCCACTGTGCCACATATGAATATTGTATTGGCATAGGCTTAAGATGCTGACATGTTCCTTTCCAAGACACCTTTGAATAGGGGCTGTAAAAGGGCCGGACGAAATCGGTGGCCTGATGTCACCACTTGAAAGCCTCTTTGGAGACCAAAAGCGCACACGCCAATACATGTCTCGATACTAATGAGGTCCATCAAACAGTTGTAGCGTACCCAGATCCGAGGGATGAGCCTCGTGCTATCATGGATGTGAAGCGCTTTTTGAGTTCGAATGACACAGAGCCTCTGTCCCATGATATCGTCAAACTCTCTTACGGCTCTCTCCTGGTGAAGTTCACCCAGCACTTATGTTCCTACAGGGGTAAAGCATCCCTTGATTAGCTTCAGGGACTCCATAGCACGACGACTTTGAAAGCTCACCTCCATCTCTTCGAACGTCTCGTCATAGAACACCTCGAACCGACTGGTGATCCCCGGACTAATACCCTTCTGCCTATCTTGCAGGGAAGTCGAGTACTTCCTGTACACGGTGGCCATGAACGTTGTCATCTCGGCCATCGCTAGGCTGGTCGAGGTTATCTGCGTTAGTCACCACACGCCGGATCTGAATTGGGGAAAAGGGGAAGAAGATAAGTAGCTTACTGCATCCCGATGCATGTCCTTCCGCCGCTGGAGAAGGCCCAGAACCACTTCTTCATCTCGGCGAGGTCGCCGTACTCGCCCAGCCACCTCTCCGGTCTGAAACGCAGAGGGTCGGCGAAGACCTCGGGGTTGCGGTGCAAGGTGTAGGGCGCCATGCTGACCACCGTCCCGGCGGGGATCGCGTAGCCGTCGACGGTCGTGTCCGTACCCAGGGAGCGCGGCTCCGACGCTGGGAGCGGGGCGTGCAGGCGCAGCGTCTCTTTGATCAGCGCGTCGAGATAGGGTAGTCGGTCGGCGACCTCCGCGGTGGGGTTGCCCGAGGAGTCTAGAGCATCGGCCGGAATGGCATCGACCTCTTCTTGAAGCTTCTGTTGATATTCCCAATTTTCTGGGCGCGAGAGCTGCCACATCAAGAACATGAGCGTGTCGGCGGTGGTATCGATGCCCGCAAGGAAGTGGTCCGCCGCCTCGGATGCGATGTCCAAGCCATCCATGGGCTTGCCCTTCCCTGTCTCTTGGTGTCTTTGAAGCTTGGTGATGATGGGCTCGCCTTGTTGGTCGGCAGAGCTCTTGTGTATGGGGCTGCTCTCGTGGCTCTTCCACGCCGCGAGTGCATGAGCTCTTATCCCCGTGTAGGTAGCTGGCTTGGCCATGGGTAACAGCCCCAGTCGCGCCACCACAGACTCCATGACTCCCGTCCTAGTATACAACCAAGCAGTGTACGTTTTGAGGTGCACCGCAAACCAAGATAGAAGTCTCCTGTGCGGATCGAGAATGTCATGGAGTAGCGCCCGACTCGGCTCATCTCCCCTGAGTGCCCCCGTTCCTCCGTGACGGTCGCCGTACAGAAACCCCGTGATACTGTCTAGACTGAACCAATGCAGACTGGTAAAGATCTCACGTGCGCTGTCCGCGTCTTTCTCGATGAGATCTAAGAACGACCGCACATTGCGCTCGATCAGCGGTTTCGCGACGCCGGTAGGGGAGAGAACAGCGCTCTTCGCATAAGCATGGGCGAGCAGTTTCTTCCGCTCGCCATGCTCTCGGACACCGGCAAAAGTGAACAGGTTCTGGCGGCCGTACACGTCGAACATGCGATAGAACTCCGTACGCTCGAAGCCAGATCCCGCGCCGTAGATGGTGCGCAGTGCCGCCAGCGAGGCGAACGAGACCTCGTCGGGCGCGATCCGGACGACGGGACCATACTTCTCATGCAAGGCATGGATGACGCGCGTCCGTGTGCCACGGTAGTCGGCGTAGGCAAGCCGCCATTTAGTAGCGGCGAATGCCTTCGGGCCCGGAACCGCACGAAGGGGTGAGGAAATCAGTGGCAAGTAGATGAGACGATAGGTTATTGTCGCGAACGTCAATATACTAATGAAGAGCCACGGATGGTCCTGAGCATGCCCTAGAGCTATTTTACGACCGTCAGTCATACTGCTCGATGAGAGATATAATGGCTTGCTTACCTCGTGTCGCGATATTGTATGTGCCCGCCATTGTCCTTTGATAGGAAAGTCTACCTAGGTACGAAAGGCTTATACACAAATGCTCGCGAGCCGATGCCGAAAATCAAGACCAAAGTTGATAAGGGGCAGATCACACATATAGGGTCTGACATGTAAGTACATAAACTCTGCCCCTGATGAGCCGCGCGCACAACGTCTGCGTTCCGCGCATCGGTGCCTGTACAGGATGTGGCATTCTAACCCCGCGCGTCATGCCAAAGGGGTCGGCAGAGAGGATGCGGTAGGGCCGCTTCACCATAAGTACCCAGGCACCAGGTGTTACTGTAGGTATGATCGGGGCCGACTCCAACCGCCTGCGCTACTCAGTGTGAATGTCGTGCCCACGCGACCGTCGGCCGCTCCGACGAGCAATATCTATCATTCCGTCCGACCTTGAGCTAGTCGCTCACAACCACGAACACAGCGATAACTACATGAAGGCGAATATGATAACGCCAGTAACTCGGATCCACTGTCCTCCCCGACCCGAAAGCGTCGTCAGTTGTAGCTGAGGAAAAGGGGGGGATAAGTAGTGGCGAGGTGAGTGTAAGTATCAGCATGTGGCACGTACTCAACGATCTATTCGAGTTGTCCCTTTGCGAATGATACCGTGTCTCTCATCATCCACCTGATTTTTTTGAGCCAGTTCAGCCCGTATAAAGCTTCAGCTTCGAATCATATATTATCGGGGACCCGGCATCACTGCCTGAAAACAACATGGCCCCCTCGGCGATTTCCCCTGAGCCCTTGGCAACTGCCAGCAAGACGAAGACCGTATCAGCGGCAGCGCCCACGTCAGCGTCATCTGACGATGTCGATACTCTCGCCGCCATGGCCCACCGCGGCAAAGCCCTGCCCTCCATCCCCAAGTTCGAGTCCTTCGCCGCCGAGCGGCAGTGGCAGCTCGAGCACATGGCCGGCGCGTTCCGCGTGTTCGCGCGGGAGGGGTACGCGGAGGGGATATCGGGCCACATCAGCGTGCGGGACCCGGAGCACGCGGACCGGTTCTGGATCAACCCGCTGGGGGTGCACTTCGGCCTGCTGCGGGCCAGCGACATGGTCTGCGTCGACCTGGCCGGGGAGACGGTGGGCGGCAACGCGGGGGCCAGCGTCAACGCGGCGGGGTTCCGGATCCACAGCGCCGTCCACCAGGCGCGGCCGGACGTGCACGCCGTCTGCCACACGCACTCGGTGCACGGGCGGGCGTGGTCGGCGTTCGCGCGCCCCCTCGAGATGCTCAACCAGGACGTGTGCTATTTCTACGGCGCGCAGAGCGTGTACGCCGAGTACGGCGGCATCGCCAACGAGACGTCGGAGGGCGAGCGCATCGCGCGCAACCTGGGCGCCGGCAAGGCCGCCATCCTCCTGAACCACGGCCTGCTGACCGTCGGCCGCACCGTCGACGAGGCCGCCTTCCTGTTCTGCCTCATGGAGCGGAGCTGTCAGGTCCAGCTCCTGGCCGACGCCGCCGGCCGCGAGAAGCACCTCGTGCGCGACGAGGAGGCCGCGTACAACTTCAAGATGGCGAGCACGCCCGAGTGCTTGTATGTCGAGTTTCAGCCGCACCTGAAGTACGAGGAGTATATGTGTAAAGGGGATTACAAGAACTAAATAGCAAACTACTTCTCTTGTTCCTGACATCTGCGAGTCCCCTGGTGAATTGTTACTTAGGTCATTCTTCGCTGCCGTGGTTGCCTGCCTTGACGAGGTTGATACAGTCTCTGCTGATCTAGGTCTCGGGTATAGTGCTCTTCGATCTGGTGTCGGCCTAACCTAAGCTATATGTACTCATTTCGGGAGAAATGCGAATGTATCATGTTGTCTTTAATCAGAATTTAATGTCACGTATACTCGTTATGTATGATTTATTGTATTCGTGTACCAAGAGGCTCATAATGCATTGCAAATTCAAAATGATCGATCGTTCTACCCGTGTGTATTATCATCATCATCGTCATATTTGCGCCCACGATCCCCTCAGCGACGCACCGACGCACAGCAGCCCCTTCACTCCTTGTAGTAGTCTACCGTCCTCGCCGTAGCCTCTTCCAAACACTCCTCCAGCACGGCCGTATCTCTCGGAATCAGCTTGATCTTGAAATCCCGCGGGATCGCGACCAGAGCCGACTTGAACTGATTGTAGTCCACGTAGTCGGTGTTAGGGGGCTCGGTCTCGCTGGCGACGATCTTGTAGGATGACAGCAGCCGTATCAGGGCAGCATAGAGAAGCCGCTGCGCGATGATCTGCCCGGAGCAGGCTCGGGCGCCGGCCCCGAAAGACAGGTGCCCGAGCCCCGCCGAGGGTTTCTCGGAAAACGGCTTGGAGGCGTCGACGATGGGCTCGAGCCAGCGCTCTGGATCGAACTTGCTAGCATCCGGACCGAAGTGGCTTTGATCTGAAGTGGAGTCAGTATTATGAATGTCAATATCACAGAATATAAGGGAAGGGGTGGCACGAACCATGGTTTCCGGCTTGTGCATTGATCAGAATCATGGTCTTGGGCGGTATGACCGCGCCATTCCAGTTGACCTCGGTCACAGTTTGCCTTGGCAGGCTCATGGCAGAGACGGTGTAGTATCGCGCAGCCTCCTTAACGATAGCATTGAGGTACGGGACCTGCTCCTCCTGGAAGCTGTTGGTCCAGGCATCTTTGATGTTGGGATAGTGACGCTTGATATCCTCGTATGCTCGATCTTGCCAGATCTGACCTTCAGGGGTAGAGAGGGATCCAATACAAGACGTTAGAGTACCGGGGATGGTCTCGAAACCACCGGAAACGAGGGACAAACAAATAGAGCTGACTTCGACCCCAGTGAGCTTGGTCTCTTGGTCCTTCAAGATGGCGGCCGAGATGCAGGGCTTATCCGTTCCCTTCTTGATCATGGCTCGGACCTTGTCCAGCAGCTCATTCAGGTATGCGTCCCTGCGGTCTCGCAGCTCTCGGGACCGGGTATTCTTCTCATTGTTGGGCAGGTATCGTAAAATTGGCACGTAGTCCTGGAAGTTCTCCGACGCACTACGGAGAAGACTGATGGCCGATCCCACGTAGAGGATTTCTCGCAGCATGTCGTCGTACACATCATCCATTCTAATCCCGTAGCACAGCGTGAGCGTCGTGTTGAGCGCATACCTCTGAATGTACGGTCGGACACCAATCTCGAGCTCCCCGTTCTTACTGTCACGGTGGATGTCGCGCAGAATGCAGAAGCTCTCGAGATCAAACATGGGGTAATAGCTCCTCAGTGCTGGTCTACCCAGGGCTGTGCCTGCTGCTTTCCGCTTATTCTTGCAACTCTGATCCCAGGGCGAAGAGCCGATGGTAAACCCCTGTGTTGATGAGATGACGCCATGGAAGGTCTAAAATGATCAGTGAAGAGATCTAGGGAATGATAGAAGCACATGCACATACTAGAGACTCGTTAGTAAGGACAGATGCTGCGAGGTATCGAGAAAAGGGGTGACAGGTTTGAGTACGCACCAAACAATTTCGGACGATCGATCATGGCAGATTGGTGTCCGACCAGCGCCCTTTTGCAATCTTCGAAGGAATTGAAGACGACCGCTCTCCTATTGCCGAGCTTGATCTGAAAGACCGAGCCATAACCCCTGGAAACTTGTCAGTCAGGTTCAAGGTGCAGATGTAACGATAGGACGCACTGCTTCCACCACTTCTCACAGACACTGGCATGGTCATCGCCGAGCTTGAGAAGATGGCCAAAGATTGGTACCGCACCAGGGACCTCCGGGATTCCTTTGATGTAAGGAACATCGGTAGATGTCGCAAGCTGGGTAAAACATCAGTATGAATAATGTAGTGGGGTGTTGATTCAACTGAGCATACCTTGTACAGAACGACGGTGAATAGAACAGTGAGCGCAATGAATGCTTGCGATTTGGATATCCCGCTGACCATGTCAGCTACTTGCGCTGATGAAGTCATGGTGACGATTCCCAGAAAGGTCGATGAGACACAGCTTTACCGATGTAGTCACCGATGAACGTATAAAGCCTCTCTCTCCCTGCCGGAAAGCTCTGTTTTTGATGCAGTGTGGCTCATCAAACACATGGCGACAGACAGACGATGGCCGATGACACCATACCATCGCAGCGCCCCCGATGCCCCCGCCATGAATGAATGCCCGCCGTTGTTCGTTCCGAATGACCGACTGTAGTCGATTCGTCGGCCGCAGCGATATCTTGGCCAGAAAGTGGTGTCGGGCGCTAAGCCGACAGTGATCAGGGGCTCCGATAAGTTGGAGAGCTGTACTTGGGCCGCCTCACCAACAGTCCCACTCCCGGGCCTGCTAGTAGCTATCTCGCAAGCTGTCGTAGACTCAAGCTGACGTATCAGCCGACCTGATATCTCATTGCCGGCCTACGTCGTCTACATCGTATCTCTGTTATGCACCACTAGATACAGTAGATACCGGGGGACCGCGTCCGGGGGGGTCCCCGGCCACGCGCATAGGGTGCCAACTCTGATGTTGCTAAGTAATCCAGACAAACAGGTCGCGGTTCCATCCATCTTGGGGGTAGCTTTCTTCAATCTCTTCAACGATGTATTAATCATTCGTCGCATCGCCACGGTGACGCTCTTGCTCACCTAGACCTTCGCGATAACCACCACCTACTGTACCGGCTACACTGTTTGGGGTTCCATTTCTCCGTTTGCTGTCCTTCGCTCTTCAGCTTGCTTCACCAACATGTCGGCCTCGAAATATACTGAGAAAGGCCCACCGGTGGTCAGCGAGCCGGTCCCGAGCGAGGCGGGCGAGCACATAGGCACGGTGACGGACGTGAAGCCGGGGTCGCAGGCTCTGCATCGCAAGCTGCGAGGGCCCGAGGTGCAGCTCTTTGCTATTGGTGGAGCCATCGGCACCTGTACGTCTGCCTCCACTCGATATACTCACTCACTGGTAATACCTCGTCCTGCTGACTCGAATCAAAACAGCCCTATACGTGCAGATGGGGTCAGCGCTGCCCAAGGGAGGACCGGCCGGCTTGTTTCTCGGATTTCTCGTCTGGGGCGGCGTCATGCTCTGCGTCAACGAGTGCTTCGCCGAGATGGTCACCTGGGCCCCGGTGCCCTCTCCTTTCATCCGATTCGGCGAATGGGTCGACGGGGCCCTGAGCTTCGCCATGGCCTGGAACTTCTTCCTGAACATGGCCTTCCTGGTCCCGTTCGAGATCGTGGCGCTGCAGATCATGTTTACCTTCTGGACCGACAAGCTCCCCGTCGAGGCCGTCGTGTGCGTGGTGATCGTCCTCTACGCCCTCCTGAACGTCATATCCGTGCGCTGGTTTGGTATTGCCGAGTTCTACGCGTCCATCTTCAAGGTCTTTCTGATCATCGGCCTGTTCGCGTTCACCTTCATTACCATGGTTGGAGGGAACCCCCAACATAACGCCTATGGCTTCACCTACTGGCAAAACCCGGGCGCTTTCGTGGAGCACCTTCAGCCAGGAGCTCTGGGCCGGTTTTTGGGTGTGCTCTCGTGCATCATTCAGGCTAGTTTTTCGTACGTCTCTTGCCTCTGACTCTACTGCCGGCTTGGCTAATAGTGAATTAGCATCTGCGGCCCCGAGTACGTATCGATGGTTGCGGCAGAGTCAGAGAACCCACGCAAGATTCTGCCCAAGGCCTATCGGTCGTTCGTATGGAGAATTCTTGTCTTCTTCGTCGGATCCGCTCTCTGCATGGGCATCGTCATCCCCTACGATGACGCGACTCTGAACGCCATCTTAGGGGGCGAAGAAGATGGGAGTGGTACCGGAGCTGCCTCGTGAGCTATACCTTTACTTCATTCATGTCGCTTCTTCAGTCTCCCACTAATTTCTGTCGTCATACAGCCCCTATATCATCGCCATGAAGCGCATGGGGATCACAGGCCTACCTCATCTTGTCAACGCCCTTATCATCACCTCCGTCTTCAGCGCAGGCAACGGCTTGCTCTTTTCCGCCACTCGCACACTCCACGGCATGTCTCTCAAGGGGTACGCGCCCCCCTTTCTATCGCGCTGTACGAAAGCGGGCGTGCCGATCTGGAGTTTGTGTGTCGCGCTGTCCTTCTGCCTTCTAGCGTTTCTTCAAGTCAGCAATTCATCGGCAGATGTCCTGAACTGGTTGGTATATCTTGTGACTTGTTGTCAGTTGATCAACTATTGCTCGACATCCGTCATATACCTCCATTTCCACTCAGCTCTCAAGAAGCAGGGCATATCACGCGACACCTTACCCTATAAAGGCCGGTTCCAGCCATATGCGGCATACGTGGCCATCTGTGGCACTAGTATTATGGCTTTACTGTTAGGATATGACTTGTTTATATGGGGAGGTTGGGACCTGATGTTCTTCTTCCTGGATTACGCAATGATTGGATTCTTCATCGTGTTGTTTGTCGGCTGGAAGCTTGTCTTCAGGACCAAATACGTCCGCCCAGGGACAGCTGATCTGAGCCTGGGAGGCCTCAAGGAAGAGATTGACGCATACGAAGAGCTCTATGTGCCACGTGAAAGCGGCTACGTTGGGAAAGTAGCTGATAAGATTTTTGGGTAGGCGTGCGAAGGTGTTTTACTGTATAATAGGCGCAAGTTATACTACCACCTCTATTCTAGTTAACATCCAAAAATTGTATGATCATGATTCAGGAGATTCAGGGGCTAGGAGCAGGCTGCTATGATTCGAAGAAGTGACTAAATTGTTTGTCCAATCACCATCTCTGAGAGCAAGGTCATGTCTCGCTGTGAATTAGCATCTGCAAACAGAATACTCACTCTCAAACTCAAGAAGTATCGTTGAAGTTATGCCGCTGAACCTCTGAGTGGCTTCCTCAGTCCTATCAGCTATATGAGGCTTGACACACGTCGCTCAGGATAGATACTGCAGTTAACTAGCGAGAATAACACAGAGTGCCGCCTCTGTGAAGGGGTAGAGCAAATTCCCCTGGAGAGACCGGATATCACGAGATACGAAACCGCATGCCCACAATGTTTAGACCTTGAAGTTCCAAAGAACCGCACCATATAATTGTTCCAAAATTGGTCATCTACCAAACCGTGGACACTCCTAATCCCTCATTCTCAACAACGTGCATCGTCCAAATCACCTCAATTTCAATGATCAGTCTCCATGGCAAAGTCGGCGCCCAGGAAGCGCACTGAGAACCCGTCGTGGTCACCAGTGACACCAGACATATCGAACCCCGCGACAAGATCATGCGCGGCGAAATCGTCAAACAGCCCATTGGTACTGTTGAGCTGGAAAGCCGGCGGGACCTGCAGCTGAGACTGCAGGTTATCATACTCGGCATTGCCGGTAGCATGGGATGGATAAGATGACTCTCCACTTGGTGACGAGGTATCTGGTGGTTGCCGGTGTTGCCGCTCCTCCGATATCGAGAGTTCTAAGGAGGATGGAGCGGGCGAAAGATGGATTGGGCCCGGTTTATGCGCTTCCAGACCTTGAATCACCTCCTGTACCATCGACTTGTACCTCTGCGCGCTGGGGAACTTCCTACCGAAACTCCCGAGGAGGTCCGCGGCCAGACGCAGGTTCTCCAGAGCATCGGACTGCCTCAAGCAGTCAGAGAGGGGTTGCGGCTGAACCGTGACCGCGTAGATCAGGGCCAGGGTAGTGGTGAACAGGCTGAACAGGTTGAGCCAGTTGAAGGAGAAGCACTGATTGTTGCGCATGGTGGCGGCGTGATGGAGGGCGGACGCCGCAGCGTCCGTGAGGACTGTCAACTTGTCTACGGTGATGACGGGGCAGAGGGGTGAAGGGCGATAGAGCATGATTACGTGGTTATGATAGTTGAGGTCGTACCACGAAGGCGTCAGCTGCGGCACGCGTAGCGGGCGACAGTCGGGAAGAGGGAAAGGCATGGTGCGGCGCCACTCGATGATGCGCTCGTGCAGGTTCCGGACGATCTCGTTCTTCTCCTCCTGGGGAAGATGGGCATTGCGATTCGAGTAAACCTCCCGGAAGATGTCGCCAGCGAGTTTGCGCAGAGACAAGATGTGGAGCGGTACCGTTATCAGGGGCAGAGTCAGGGGCCGATGTGGCAAAATTCGGTCGGAGAGTATGTCAGCGTCGTCAGCTGCCGAGAAGCAGTCGATTTCGATGTCTTCGTCTCTCATCCCGAACGGCCTCCCCAGGGTTACGGACACCAGCCGATCCATCATATATAGTGAAAAAAAAACTCTAGACCTGTGTTCTTGGATAGGCTTGGGAGGTGGGTTCGTCGTCGGTTTAGCGTGCAGCCCCATACCCTGCGCAAGGCGAATACCCATGCCGATCAAGTACCAAGTGTCTATAGATAATTAGCAGACGATAGACGGTTTCTGAGACATATGAGAACTCACTTGGACCGACTTGGTTGAAGAATGAATACGAGACTTGAAGCAAGATACTAGTTAAACCTGTCTTCACAGTCACAGAAGTCAACAGGATGTTTTGATACATGTGTGCAAGAAGGGGTATAATGGCATGGACTGACCATATCTTGCCCCTGAAGAGTCTGGTCGAAGTGATTCATTGCATTTTTCCAGTACTGAACTGATTCACTTTCATCTGACAACAGTATGGACGAAAGGGACGTAGAGCCTATTGCGAAGACCATCCACATGGTATATAACCATGAATCTGACTTAAGTAAGGTCTGGTCCGGTGGCTCCTCGTACATCTTCTTGAGGTTCTCCATGAATAACCCCCTGCGAAGAAAGGGGTAAAGTGTATGAGAGTGACGCCAATAAAATTCGGACAAGCGGTACGCATCTTTCTTCGGGGGCAGTGGCGCGGTCTGAGGCGAAAGCGGCGATGCATCGTTTTCTATAGATGCCTCTTGGGGCAACGCCCCATCCGTGACGGGTGAGTTGCTGTCTGTGAACGAAAAAGGTTGAAGGTCAGGATTCAGACGTTTCAAAACTGCTTGCGTGAGTCGCGCAAATGTTACGCTGGAAGACGGTCCCAGATATCGCTCGGCTACGGCTTCCAACGACAGAAGTTGAACCCCGGTTTCCAAGTTATCCGGAGTTCCATTCTGACCCTGAACGGTCGAGCCCGCAGCCGGAGATGACGATACGCCTGGGCCGGGTGTGAATGGCCCCGTCGGTCCGGGTACAGTTCTGTCGGTGGGTTTCTGGGATTGAGACTGAGCAGCATCCACGATAGCGAGCTGGTACCTCCGCAGTTCATGCTCGAGTTGCTTCACACGGTGTTGTAGTCTCGTCACATAGCTGAAGCAACGAGAATCGCGTCAGCATCACTGACAAGATAACGGTATACTTGCTCGCCGCAATGTATTGTTCTGTGATCTCACCTAACCGGGTAAATGCCCGTCTCATCTTGCCTCTCGGCGAAGCTACATCGGACGCCGGCCTGGACGCAGGGTCCACAACGAGGTAGATTCCGATCACATCGTTTCTTCCGCTTATAGCACCTTTGACAAGCCTGATTGGCCTGTCCCGGTGATTGCGGTGGAGGCATTGGTCTGGAATCTCGGCTGGGCCGCGTCGGGGGAATGGTTCAGGCAGGTGACGGATGGTGCTACGCCAGCGACGACACGACAAATCTCCGCCCGAGTCCGAAATGACTCGATCCAGGAGATCTCGTGAAAGCGGATAATTCGGCGTCGGACAGCGAGGTATTAAAGAATGGTTCGACCAGACCAATCCACTACTTACTCGCTGCCGACCTCTTATCGCTCGGTTGCCGATCTATCACCGGCACTTCGGACGGTCCGGCCGCGGGGCCGAACGAGTCGCAATAACGTCAAGCATTCGCGTAAATGGTATCACAACTTTGGAAGTATTACCAGAAGGATACGACGCCCGGGAGCCATCCAACATCTTCTCCAGGGAGATAACTCTGACGCGCGGGATCTTATCATAGCTCACCCGACGGCATCTGAAACTAATCCATACATCTGATGTAAGGACGGCGGTACATCCGACAATTAGCTTAGCGTGCTCACGATAGTGTCTACTCACCAAGCTGACCACCTCGCAATCGGTACATAGGTAGGTAGGTAGGTAGGTAGGTACGCATATCTATAGCCAACTGGGATAGGGGAATATTCAGACGAAAAGAGAACATTTCCAATTCAGAACCTCGGTGATCGTCTTCATTAGTGAAAGGCCACAAAGCGTCAAAATGTCAGGGGAAATCAAGTCTATCCTATCGCCGGAGGCTTGCGCCTTCCCGCCCGGCCTGTTCCGTAAGATACCAGCCTACTCGAAGAGACTGCGGGAGCTTAATATGGCTAACAGATACCAGATCATGCGAAAGTGTATAATGGAGTTGTCTATTGTGCAGGAGTGAGCCCCCTCGACTGACGGTATACCCAAGATACTCCAGACAGTAGGCTGATGACCGACATAGCAAGTGGGTGGCAATGTCTCAGGAAAGCTGGTTTCTGAAGATGTCAAGGAGCAAACTACACAGATGTTCAAGAACATTGCTACTATATTGAAGGCTTCTGGATCCGGTCTGGAACGTGTGTTGAAGGCCAACATATACATAGTCGATAAAGCCGACTACGCTGCCTTCAACGAAGTGTACACACAGGTAAGCTTGGCCTCGAAGTTCCATATCATCACAGGACAGAATCGTTGTTGACGCAAGCTTCCAAGATGATGCCGGACCCGAAACCGCCTCGAGCATGCGTCTTCGTAGCCGGGCTCCCAGGGGGTGCAAAAGTCGAGATGGAATGTGTTGCTGCGCAGTGAAAACCTTCAAGACTTCATAGTAAAAATACAGAGCTCATAAAACAATATGCAGTCGTATCAAATAGGAGAAACTATTATCTTCAGACCCGTTGGGGGAAGAAGGTGTTGCATTTGCATTCCATCACTTAGGAAAATAAATGTAGAACCTTCATCAAGTGACAATTCCATTCTAAAGAGTCGCTGAAGTTGTTTTCATAAGAAGTGATCATAATATATATGGCACAAACATCGTACACGTCGTTTGAGTCGTGCCGTCAAGATGAACAACTTCTCCCCGGGGACCAGAGGCAGCGCACCTAAGCCTACAATACAGCGAGCGGCCACTGCTAACAAAAAGCGTCGGACCATCCGACCGACCTAAGCTTGAACGGTGGTTATTTGCCACGACTACCCCCTCCTCTCAAGCACCTGTAACTACCGTGTCGACAGTAACCCATGTGCGGGAGAACTCCAAACATTTCGTCCTGACAGCTAAGCACACTTACCGAAAAATGGCTCACGTCTCAGATCTATTCGGTGTCAAGGGTCGCGTGGCATTGGTCACCGGAGGAAGCAGCGGGATCGGGTTCATGATCAGCCAGGTGGGATTCCATGCGTCCGGGCATCAACAGAGTTGCTAATTGCCAGTCGTCAGGGGCTTGTGCGCAACGGATGTAAAGTCTATATATGTGGTCTGGCAACAGACCCCATCGACGAGAAGGTGCGGGAGCTGAACGCGCTGGGCGAAGGCGAAGCAATAGGGTCAGACATACTTAACATAACCTCACCCCCAAGCGGCATTTCCCCCTGAGTAGAGCGGGCCACGCCAACGAAGATACTGATTCCACAAAACACTCACAGGTTCGCAGGTGACGTGAGCTCTAAGGAAGGGGTGAGCGCAGTCGCTGATTACGTCTCGAAACGCGAGAAGCATCTGGACATCCTCATATCCAACGCCGGCATCCGCCGCGACACGCCCAAGCCGTGCGACGTGCTGACGGCGTCGCTCGAGCAGCTGCGGGCGTCCCTGTGGGCGCACGAGTACAGCGGCTGGGAGGACTCGTTCCGCGTGAACACGGCGGCGCACTTCTTCCTGTCGGTGGCTCTGGTGCCGCTGCTCGCCGCGGCCGCGAATCTCGATCTCGGTGATGGGAGGCTCGGGCGCGCCGAGGGCCGCGGGGTCGTGGTGGTCACGAGCAGCTGTGCCAGCATGCATAACTGCACTAATGTCGATATGATGAGCTACGCTACGACCAAGGCTGCTACGGACCACCTGGTGGCCCTGCTGGCGAGCAAGTTTGCGAGGTGGTATGTGAGGGTAAACGCCATCAACCCCGGCTGTGAGTCCTACTTGTGTTTACACCGCCGCCCCCCCCCCCCCCCCCCCCCCCCCCCTTCAAAAGAAAACAACGGACATTTGAGGTTCTGACAGATAGGGAAAGTCGTTCCGAGTGAGATGAATCCTATTGGGGCCGAGGACAATATGTTCAAGAGTCTCATCGATAAGGTGCCGGCCAAGAGGGTAGGGGATATAGGAGACATGGCCGGGTGAGTATCCGGGCTCCAGCTACCAAGTTGGTGACTTTCCACTGACGATGAAAGAACAATCATATACCTATGTAGCCAAGCTGGTGTAAGTCACCCCCCCTGCTGTCTTGGTACACAGTAAGAAACTGATATCGACATGTCTAGTCCTACGTTGATGGGAGATGTTTATGCGTGGATGGTGGTCGGGTTCTTCTGGCGAATGGCCAAGAATGAGAAGAGTGTATGAGCTAGCTCGTCGCCATCTACAGACACCTCTATTCGTTCCAGGCGCATACTATCAAGTAGCGTGATAGGATGTCCCAAGCCTATGATAGATAGACCAGACTCTCCGAACAATGTCATAAACCAGCACTGCCCCCTGACTGGACACATCCATACACATAGCATGTTCAACCTGCCTGATGTCCCGATGATCCCGAGAGTGACACATAAAACGTTCGCTGGGCCGAGAATGACAGACGACTTGATATAATAATCTGTCGAACCTTATACCACATTGTACCGGCCTATCTGAGAATTGCCAGAGCCGAGAGATGATCCCCTACTCCTCGAGAAACTTCTTGATCTCAGCCCCTATGAACTCGTTATCCTCCTTGGTGCCCATGCCACCTCCAGCGAGATGCCCCCCTATACTCTCAATCACCCTCAGCCTCCCATCCTTCAGGTGTTTCAGCTCCTCCTCGTTATCCTCGGGCGGGAAGTACATGTCGGTACGGCACGGCATGAGCAGCACCTTGGCCTCGATGCGCGCCAGGGCCTTGGGCAGATCCCCCCTGTCGTCGTCGTCGGCGGCCGCCGCCTCGGCGGGCCCGAGCTGCGAGATGTCGCCGCGCTGCCAGGTCTGCAGGAGGCACAGCAGGTCGTTGGCGTCCCAGGTGCCCATGCCGCCCTCGTTGACCTCGCGGATGTAGTCCTCGAGCGTCGCGTGCCCGAGCGCCTCCCAGCCGCGGGCCCGGTACCAGGCCGGGCAGCGCGCCCAGGTCGAGTAGACGCGCGCGAACGCCCGGGTGCCCCGGCGCGCCGGCGCCGCGTACCGCCCCCCGTGGAAGTCGGCGCTGTGGACGAGCGCGGCCTTGGGCCCCTCGAGGAAGGACCAGTTGTGCCAGCTGGTGCGCGCCGAGCCCGCGATGCACACAACGCGCTCGGCGAAGCCCGGGTACAGCGCCGCCATGTGGTAGGCCTGCTGGCCGCCCATGGAGAAGCCGACGTAGGCGGCGAGGCGGCGGACGCCCAGCGCCTGGCAGAGCGCCCACTGCAGCCGGATGTTGTCCTCGTACGACGTCCGGGGGAAGTCGACGCCGCGCCCGACCGCGGCGTGCGCGTTCGACGGCGACGAGCTCTCGCTGCCGCCCAGCAGGCCGACCACGATGACGTGGTAGTCGGCCAGGGCCGGGGCCGGGGCCGGGGCCGCGCTGCCGTCACTACCGTCCTGGCGGGTGTAGAGGAATGGCAGGGTGCTGTCCAGGACGCCGCAGTAGCAGGAGGGGATGAGGACGGACGGCCGGTCGGGCGACCCGAAGGTGCGGTAGGCTAAGGTCAGGCTCGGGTTCTCTGACGGGCTCGCCGCATTGGCATTCAGCGGTTCCGAGGTGAAGTATTTGGTTTCAGGCGCCATATTGATTTATTTGCTTGTTTTCTTTGGGAGGTCAGGTTGTAAGTCTTTGACGTGGTCTGTTAAGCCAAGCCGGTGATATCCATGGATATAGAAGTGAGTCGCTTTCCCCATCGGCGGCCGGCGTCGATTTAGCCTGCAGAGGTGGAAGTGGGTGGGTGGGATTGTACGACGCCAGCCCCTCGACTACGATGGCACTTATTTAGGTGCATCACCGATCTCAGGGGATTGTGCAACCCAGCGTATGCATATCGAATAGATCTCTGTGTAACGTCCTCCATCTTCCATGGTACTAATGTACTTACTTACATACCTAAGGCTGTCATGTTAGCCTATTCTACTATGTTGTGTGCCTTCGTATTCTTTAGTAAGAGAGTCATACACCTAAAGGACACCACTACGTCTTCTAGGATCGCTATAGCTTCATTGAAATGTATTAGTCAATTTTAGAACGAGATCTAGAAACATCGGCTCTTAGTTGGCAGCAATGCCTTTCCAATCTTGACCTCTCTCCCACAATGCAGCTGCTTGAAGCAGCAGCTGATCTTGGTACTTCCCGCCGACGAGCTGCATTCCCACTGGCAGCTTCACCGATGATCCCCCCGGACTCGCGAACCCTACCGGCACAGACAAAGCTGGGTGACCCGAGAGATTGAAGCCAGCCGTGTTGTGTAAAACCCCCGCAGCACGCGAGAGCTTAGCCAGGGGCTTCTGAGGTCCGGTGCTCAGCGGCGCAGGCAGGACCGGGGTCGTCGGCATGACGAGGATGTCATATTCCTTCAACGCTTTCTCATACTCGTCCTGTTCAGTGATTAACAATATACTGGCAGGACTCCTCGCAACGGCAGGTTCCCGACTTACGGTCAGCTTTCTCACAGCATTGCTGGTCCTGGCGTGCAAAGTTGGTCCGTACTTGGCTTCCAAGAACACGCCGCGAAGATAGATATTCTCACCGCCGGCGCCGAGAGCGTCAAAGGCCTCTTGGCTCAAACCCGCGCCGGCCTTTTCTGTTCTGTCCGTCATGAACAGCTGTTTTCTCCCAGTCATGCTCGCCAGAAAGCCTTGCTTTAGAGCGCCAGTCGGCATGTAGCAGGACCATAGTAGCGCGGCGTCCATATGCATGGGAATCGAGACTTCATCGACTTCTGCACCTAGACTCTGGAATGACATGGCAGCCGACCTCACCAGCTTTGTGATATTTGGGTCTTGCTTCTCTGACTGGAAGCCTTCGAGCAAAATACCAACCTTCTTGCCTTTGAGTGCTGTTTCCACGGGCGATGCAAGGGCATCCTCTACTGCTGATGCGTAATCCGTGCGACCAGGCTGCGACAGGTAAGGCACCCGATCGTCGAAGCCGTCGTAGCCAGAGATGACATCCAGGAGCGAAGCGCTATCCAGGGCGTTCTTGGTCATCGGCCCCACGTGGTCGATTGTCGCCTCGAGGCTGATGATTCCAGTGTACGGGACCAGACCCCAGGTAGGTTTGAGCCCGACCAGACCGCAGTTCGCGGCAGGGACGCGGATCGAGCCGCCCTGGTCGCAGCCGAGGGCCATTTCTACCTGACCCGAGGCGACGAGCCGGGCACATCCGCTGCTCGATCCGCCGCAGCTGTAGCCGTCGGCATACGGGTTGTGCACCGGCCCAGTCACGGACGTGTCCGATATCACCCCGAAACAATTGTTTTCGCAGGCGGCTTTGCCCGCGATGGTGCCGTGGGCATCGAGGATTCTCGTCACCACGGTGGCGTCGACGACCGCCGTCCAGTCCATCGCGGCCGTGCCATTGGTGCATCGTACGTCAGCCAGCGCGATGTTGTCTTTCAGTGCAAGGCTGCGGCCCCTGAGTAGCTCACTGCTGGGCTGGGTGCTGATGACTGTAGCCTATTTGGCATCGAGGGATTCAGATCGAGACGAGCTTGGAAGGGTTTTCTGAATACGTGCATGCATACCTTGGTGGCCCAGCCGCCCTTGTCTGTGTCGTCCGGGATATGGACATTCGTCCGCGGATATCGCTGTAAGTCAGCACGAGGAATGTAGTCTAAGGTTACAACGTGTGAGCCTGAAGCTCCAAGTAAGTATCTTCAAGACCATAGGTAGTCACTCACCTTCAGCAGCCAAGAACGTCTTGGCTGCGGTATCAGCACTGCTGATCAAAATGCGGAAATCTTCGATCTCGTCTTCGGGGATTTTGATGTTGACCCCCGTCGCGAGACTTCGCAGTGCATCAGCGCTTATGAGGTCCTCCCTGTCTCCGGGTTTAGTGCTTCCTGGTCACAAGATGGGATCATAGAAGGGGTAATAGACAGAACTTACTCCTTCGGATATGTAAAAACCGACATGTTATGAATGAAATTGGCGTGATGCTCTCGTAACTCCTGGGGCTCTTGCAATGTCAGAATCGTGAAAGTGAAGATTGCTGTGTTATGCCCCTTTGATCTAGGCGATCCAGCGCCCGACGGTCACTGTCCGACAGGGCCGCAGTTGGCCGACACGTCGCTACTTACGCCGCCGGTGGAGATGGCAGACTTGCCTCAACATCCCTCTCCAAGTAAGTCAGGGTCAGGGATCATTATCAGAGATATGATTTCCAATACAATGTATGTTCGTAAGACTCTCTTTCTGCCCACGAGATGACATGTTGCTAGCCGTAGTACGTACCGGCGATGTGATCCTGTCATGCGTAGTAGCACGCGGGGTCATATCGTCACCGCGTGCGCAAACCTGCTACAGTACCTTGTTATATACATGTAGTTAATCGTTACAGGCGACTATAGCCTCCATTTCATGTATGAGTATACCCGACCTTAGGTCTGCATGTCCTGGATTCATCGCTCTGACACGTTTTCTGAATTCATACTTCCGAAGTTATTATAATAACCCGCGGAATTCGGGAGAATGCGCACGAGGCCGGTGTTGGTTTCTGAGTATGGTCATTTCCATACTATTCCCGATGTACTACTTCGTATCACGTCAGGTAGTAGATATACTCCTCTCGTGCTCTACCTGGCTTGCCTCCTCTCCTCCCCGCATCCCCATGGGGGCTAGACGATCACGCCCCCCAATAACCTATCTCCGGACATGATGGGCTCGAGGATAAATATATAGTGAAAGGCCCGCGAAATTGCGTGGCAAGGCAAAACCTCAAGAACACCATAGGAAGCTCTAGTTAGTCATTCCATCATGGCGACACTGGCCCTCGCATCCTGGACTACCAATCTCACATATACCGACCTACCACCCACAGCGATTGATGCCGCTGTGAAGAGTATCTACAACTGGGCGGGCTGCGCCATCGGCGGGTATGCACAGGAAGCGCCCCAGATTGCCTTTCAGACGGCGCTTCCCTTCATCGGCGCGCCCACGTCCAGCATCCTGGGGTCGAACGGCTCCATAGGCAGCAGCTTCGCGGATGCGCAGGCGGCGGCGTTCGTGAACGGCATCGCCTCGCACGTGGACGACTACGACGACACGCACCTCGCGACCATCATCCACCCGGCGGGCGTGGTCGCCAGCGCCCTCCTCGCCGTCTCGGAATCGCTGGCCGCGGAGACGCCCGTGTCCGGGCCGGAGTTCCTGACCGCGTTCGTGGCGGGCGTCGAGGCCGAGTGCAAGCTGGGGCTGTCGGTCTGGCCCGAGCACTACGACGTCGGGTGGCACATCACGAGCACCGTGGGCTCGGTCGGGTCCGCCGTGGCCGTCTCGAGGCTTCTGAACTTGTCGACGGAGCAGACGGGGCACGCGATAGGCGTCGCGGCGACGCAGGTCGTGGGGATGCAGGAGTTCTTCGGCTCCATGACCAAGTCGTTCCACGTCGGACGCGCGGCGCAAGGGGGCCTACAGGCCGCGCTCCTGGCCCGGAACGGGTTCACGAGCTCGCTGGAGGCCCTGGAGGCCAAGTATGGATGGCTTCACGTCGCGAGTACGCGGGAGAACGCAAGTGCGTATTTTGAGGAGCTGGGGAAGGTCTGGGAGATCGAGCGCAACACGTTCAAGCCGTTTCCGTGCGGCATCGTCATGCATCCTAGTATTGACGGGTGTATCCAGCTGCATAACCAGACCCGAGACGATGGGAAGGATATTGCATCGATTAAGGGGGTAGAGCTGAGGGTGAACCCCGAAGTCTTGGTACTGACCGGACAAGCGGATCCGCAGACTGGTTTAGAGGGCAAATTCAGTATATACCACGCCGCAGCTGTAGGGTTGCTGTTCGGAGAGGCTACGCCGGCCCAGTTCACGGACCCGGTCGTGATGAACAGCACAGTGGTCGATATGCGGAAGAAGGTCAACGTCACGACGGACGATGCTGTGTCAGAGGACGAGGCTTACGTCTCCGTCGCGTTTGATGACGGCACTACGCTAGAGAAATATGTCGAGCATGCCGTCGGGAGCTTGGAGAAGCCCCTGAGCGAGGATGACCTGAGGAAGAAGTTCATGGATCAAGTGACAAGACAGTTGGGTGAAGTCAGAGCTCGGAAGGCGTACGACGCGTTCGCTAACATCCAAGACATGCCCGATGTTGGGATGATACGGATGTCCTTCTAGTTATTAGTGTCATTATATCATGCTCCGAGTGCTATTGAGAGAGCCCAAAATCCGGCGATGTCAGACCGGTCGATGCCCGCTTATCCCATACAATCCAGCAGACTTCATCAAAGCCTCAACGATAGGGCACAGGCGACGGGCACTCTCTTCAATAAGGACTCTCATCGGAGCCCCTGCCGTAAGGGCTCAGCTCTACTTTCTGTGGCCGTGGAACTTCCGGGTTGCCCCATATGAAAACCGAGCTATTGCTCGATTCAGAGCGTTCCAACCCGGGCGATTGAGCGGTAGTGGCTCCAAACGTGGTCATGGTGTCGTATGGGTCGGTTTTAGGCCCAGCTGGAGGCGAGGTATGGTGGCCGTGAGGGTTAAGGTGCTTGTCGGAAGCTTGATGGGCACTCGGGCGGGAGTGTTTTGTATGCGTGTAAAGACTTCTAAACGATGCGCTGCAAGCTACTACGATCGCTGTAGCAGTAAGGAACAATACCGTCAGTTGCTATCGTCAAGGGGTGCTCAGGGGCCTAATCATGCTAATCACTTGAGGGAACAAACGGGCCGTGTTGACTTACCGATCATCATCTCAATCCCACTCCACAGCAGCAGCCAGGTCTGGTCGGCTGGCCCGGTGATTCTGACGATCTCGACGACGATCATGAACACGGTGAGTGAGCAGATACCTGCCAGTGCTAGTTTCTTCTTCAGGGGCAGCTGGACTTTCCAGACGACATTCCCCGAAACAAGCACAACTAATGATGGAAAGGTCATTAGTGTTTGTCCTCATCTATGGGTAATCGAGATCGGGTGATACCCTCGCGATCGAAAGGGTTTCAAGTGACTCACTAGCGGCATCAGACACGATGTCCAAGGTTACCGTCACCCTGGCGCTAATATATTCGAAGTCGATGATATCCTGACGAGTACACGTACCTGCAACGGTATGTGTCAGCGTTCGGTTGCACGACCACTCGCCAAGATCGGGGGCGTCCTCCAGGCAGCTCATTCCTCGTCACTTACTGATGACTCTGATGCCAGTTGACGCCAGACACCGATAATCCAACACTCCGATACACACGAAGTAACTGACCACGATGAATGCCAACACGCCGCGCCAGAGGATTCGTTGCGACTTCATGTGTCTGCCCATGGGGTAGAAGAAGATCATGAAGGACACCTTGATGAGCCAGAGGCAGGTCCACAACACCACGTAGCTTGCCAAGGTTCCGTGAAGAGCACTGGCGGCCGAGTTCAGAATGCTCATAATCCTAGTCAAGTCTATGCCGCCGAAGCTATCCAGGGCGAGGTAGAGATTGTCGCTCAAGACGGTCCATAGTATCGCGTAGGATAGGTACAAGGAGTACGCCGCGATGACGAGGTAATCGTCTGCTTTCAGCTGACCGAGAATCTTCAACCGGATAGCCAGGCGCGCCGCCACGGTGAGCAGCGTGAAAGCGGCTCCGAACCATAAGACGCCCTGTACGCATGTATCAGTTTTCGTCCGCTCCCATGATCGACTTCAGCACTGATGAATCCATCCACCCGTCCACCTGTCCACAGAGATGCAGAGAAGGCGAAGTCATGAGTCGGCTTACGAGAAGAGTGGTCCGGCTAATGATACGAGCTTGGAGCAAGTCGAGATTGGACTCAATGCCCCCAGAAAACGTGGACATATTGAACGGTCGATGCAAAGCCGGGTTGCTTTACATTGCTGCCGGTATATCAATTGTCGCCGACGTTTCAAGCGGTTATTATCCAATGATCGTTTCCGATATCCTTCTTCGTGTGTCCTCAACCGTGCTTACAGCGGTTGCTCCAATAGGGTGGTGGACACGGGCGTGTGGGCGATCACTGGTAGAACAGAATCAAGGAGGCCCCATGAGTGGCCATGTTGCGCTGCGGGAGGGCGTGGCCTGTTTATGACATTAGATCACACAGGATCGAAATCTCGGCTACTACCACGTGGATGATGCCACTCTGGCCAGGTTCCTTCGGTCCAACTTTAGCCCAATCGTGAGTGCGTATGAAGAAATCCTACGGCGCTGCAATAGGAAAACCGTCATCTGTGGGTGCACTGATAAGCTGACCTTCAGGATTCCATCCCCGGTCCAAAAATAGTCCAGGACGACGCCAACGTCCAGTAATATGTCGGCAGCATTCCACAGCAGGGATCTTGACGACGATTGAATCGTCACTTCGTGTCGATCACCCCCCCTTGAATGAGAGTGCCTGAAGTGCTTCTACTACTGCTCCCGTACGCAAGCTGTTTGCGGGCGCAAGCAACAGGGGATGATCTTGGGTTAATCACCGATCTTTTGTCTGCCAGCCTTTTGCCGTACAACCCACCGAAGTTGTTTTATCGATTTCAACATTCCTGAATATAACCAAACATGTCCGGCCCAACTGCAGACTTAATGAGTCTTTGCCGGCCTCCTTGACTGCGCATTCGGCTACCTCGGAAAAGGAGATTGGCATGCTGCGGTAGGCCATCTGCTTGCGACCAACATTCAAAATGCTTACCTAGGTAAGTATGCATGTATGACGTGCGAGGTGTGCAAGCTGATCGGTTAGCGAGATAAGTAAGCCTTACCAACACGCATTGGATAAGGGGCGCTGCAACGGTTGCAGGGCCAGCTTAAGGTGAAGAGAAGAGGATGGCCTTGCATCTCACGCACCCGAGGACCTGAATACATCCGTAGGCCTCTGATTCTGCTTTACCATACTGCGAAGCAGCAGCCTGTCCTCCATTATAATAATATCAAAGATATTCCTATACAACGGTGTGCCTCAGGAGGCTTGTGGGTACCTTGATCAATGGGGGAGGAGGAGGAATGTGCTGGATGCAAGGGAATATGCATGAGTGGCGCCCACCCCCCCAGCCCCCTCAGGTTTTACGAAAGATGCTGCTTCGCAGTAATGCTCCGTAGAGCCCATCAATTAATTAGATCAGATATGCATTGGTGCGGCTCGGAGCACGTGGGAAGCAGGATTCTCAACCAACCCCGGGGAGTACGTGAGATCGAGGACCAGCCCAGCTTCATCACATATCTGAAAGAGGTAGAATGCCTGCATGTAGAGATGTAGCTATCCAGCTTCCATGAGAAAGGTAATTATGGGATCGGAGAAGCTCACAGATAATATTCTTGAATTATCGGGCATTATCTTCTCTGCTTGGGAATTTAGGCTCTGAGAGAAGCTCTTCGATGCTACTACAACAGTAAGCAAAACCATTTGGTCAAATCTAAGTGATGTCTGCAAAGGACCAACGCGCATCCAAAGTCAGAGTGGCCGTCATGCAGGGCTGTTCCAACACCATGGCATATTTGCATATTGCCTACGGACTATCTTCCTTGGTCCCACTGACTCTGTTACTTCCCAATAGTTAGCCAATGGGCACCGACCATATCATCCAATGCCAGTCCCTCGGGTGGTGTGGCCAAGAAAGTAACTACCGATATGTTGGTCTCGCCGTTTACCACCAAGCACTTCCATTGACTTGATGACGTGGAAAGCATTCCTAAACACCAACATCTGTAGCCGCCACAGCGTGTTGCAGTCTAGTCGCGTCCCCGTGCTCAGGAGTCCGATCAACATGTCCTCAAAAAGGACCACACGCCGATGATGAGGCAAATAGAACCTAGAATAGTTCGCGTATGTATATTTGAAGTTCTCTGATTACTTGCATCCTGATTGCTTGCGAATTAAACGCAACCACATTATCACCATGCAACGAAAATCTCGCTTTGTAGAACTAGCAGAGATGATTCAACTCATACTGGTTTCATGTGTGGCGATAAAAGAATCTTAGTAAGCCTGAACCTTCCCAGAATCTACATAGATACTTGTTCTCGGACAGAATAAGGCTCCCAGTCTGTTGCCCTGACGCACGTCAAATACCCTACACTGAGTCAGAAGAGCACTACCATGGAGAAACCATAACACTAATAAGTCTGTAGCAATCGAAAGAATAAAAAGAATAAAAAGACCTGTGTCGACGTCTAGCAACACTGTACGTAGTTGACGTTAAGTCCATTGGCCTTCCCCCCTTTCATTTGATTTTGTACTTGATACGATTCTATTCGGACGTCCCGCCAACTAGTTGTCTACACAGGCCACTAGCCCAGAGAACGCTGCGAAGCTCATGTGGACTCAATGTGCGCAGAGAACGGGGTGCCTCGGACAGCATCCTGAACCGATGGGAAAGACACGAACGACTCCACACTCAAACCGCAACCCAGAACCCCAATGAACAACTAAGTCACCGTATTAGACCGTATTGGTTCTAGATCAAGTAATGCAACGCTCTCTGGCTCTGACTCTGAGATATGATATTGCCGAATATAACAAGTCAGAAGGAAATGAAAATGGAAAGCAAATAAAAACTCCTCGACGACACCGGTTCATTGCTCGGATCCTGACACCATATCGCCCGGCAAGACTGTACAAGTAGAAAAATAATCAAGACGGCCATAGTACACCTCGGGTTTGAATAGTTATGAATACTAGTCTGATCGTCTTGTCTTCCACTTCCCATGATCGCTCTGTTCGTCATAACCGCTAGACGCGGTCTCCCCTTACGACGTTGTAGTATCCACGGTCCGCTGTCCCTTTCATGCATGAATGCATGTATTCAGGCCTATGTCATTTTGTATATCTTATACCGTGAGACTTACGTAGTGTTCATATACTTCTATTTTAGTGCAGAGTGGTTATGCCTAAGTGCTAGGTCTTTACAACTTGATCACGGAGGCATCAGTCGTGACCGCACGTAGTTATGTGATGTATCAGCCCTCCTAAGTGAAGATGATGTGCTATGACTCTGTTTTCCCTGGCAGCCTGGGTTCCATTGTGGCCTGCAAGTTGACTCCCCGTGTGTTGGGCTGAATATACAGGTGCATGCGGATACTGACTGTCTCTCTCCCCCCTCTGGGGCGTGAAGCTTTCCTAATGTTTGTTGCTGACTTTCTGGACTATTGCTCTTCCATTATTATGCATCTGCACACCTGCCATGGCGAAGAGGGGGTGGAATACCGCCATGGTCATTACTAGACCACCCCTACAGTAGTTACCCCTGATCCATCATACCCTCCATTTCACAAATTTTATCTTAAGGATATGACTCTGCAGCCCAATGCATGAGTAACTTATAACTCACACCGGAACTGAGTTTCGAATGAGCATGCTGTTGTATTACAGAATATAGCCGGATCCTTCTTCCATGAGATTTCTCTACCCTTCTCACTACAGCCTTCTTGTCACCCGCATCGTGACTGTTCTTTTCCCTATACTAGGAACTCTGACAAGATGTACTTGCTTATAATAGTATACTGGCTATACACGCTCGGTCAATCACATAACGCTAAGTGGTGACTTGAGAACATAAGGGGCAAGGGACTATGCTTCAAAGTCTGAGACCAGAGAGGCGCATCTTGATAGGTCTACCAACCCCTGATCCCTAGCCTCAAAGGTAAAAGTTGTGGCTCTTTGTAAGTAGCTCTGTCAATTTTTCTTTGGATTCCCCGCCAGTGAATAGATCCAATCTTGTAACCGTTATCACGGAGGGACCGGAGTCGGGCACGACGACTACTCAGTCTATACCAGGTAGAGAGGTAATTCGCTGGATTCACAAGAGCATACCGGCTTTTGGAGGCAACTAGATTACATAATACTCTCGGAGCAGAATACTGGCTCTGATAAGTGCTGATATAAAGGAGTTTTCTGGCTGTTGTTGCGTGCATTGATGGTGGTACCTTTCAGTTTCGATAAGTCTTGCCCCTATTTTTCAGGGCCATTCTTCAGTCTAGCCTCATCCCCCTCTGTGGGAAGTTAAGACCGTCAGACGAAACCAGATCCTATACGATAGCATGCTGAGAGTCCTTACTTCCGGGGCTGTCTCTCCTATGCCGATATGTTGCCCGGGCTTCTCAAGACAGACACCCAAACGCTCTTTGAACATGGTCAATGTTATCATGATACCGGTCACCACACTAATCTCGTGAAGATCTGTGTCCGGCCGACGCTTCGAAGCACGCTGTCTGGGGCCCAGTAAGAACAGTCGAGAAGAATATTGCGCCGTTGGCTTTAGTTGCTGGCGGGTCACGAGTTGGAGCCCGGGCTCGGAGCTGAGATATGATTCATGGTATTCGGCCCTGAGGGACGGGTAGTAATCACGCCAGCGGGCGAGAACTTGGACCGGGTGTAGGTGAGATGGGTGCTTTGGCGGCCTGCCAATAAACTCTGTACCCTCCGAGAGTCTATCCTAGGCTCCAAGCTGAAGCCGGAGGCGATGTGGGTAGTGAAACTACGGAAAGGGACTGACGGGGAGCAAGAAGTCTTAAGAGCGAAACGATACAAACTCCAAAAATGATCTAGAACAGGGCATTTAACTTTGAAAGCACCGCACTTGGAGCGGACTCGCCGTTGGTTACATGACGAGGAGTCAACGAGCCGATCTGTGCTGAGGAGGTAACCCCTGTCATAGCTACTGAAAGCCCTTACTATGTAGACAACGACCTCCCGGATACATCCAAACGCACTGCTACACCAGCTCCCAAGGATCTGAGCCCCCAGAGCCCCCCGCTGAAATCACGGGACAGGTCATATCAAAGTCTGCCAACGAACACGGTGGGATTCCCCAGTGGCAACGGCAGCCGCCACGGCAATCATGTCCGGGAGCACCCGCGGAATGGCGTCGGGAGACGGTAGCGTCCCGTCTCACCAAAACACAAGAGACAGCGCAAACACTGAGCTGTACCTCTGATAATATTGTTGTGAAGTGCCATATCACCAACTTTCCTGCCGGAACTTTCAGATGCACGGCCGCGAGCCGCCGAATGTGATTTCCCTCTCCTGACAGGAGCACGAAGCCAACGTACCCTAGCTCCGCAGAGCCCGCGCAGAAGACAGTCCCGAGGTCCAAGACCCATACCGTCAGCATCCTCGGTAAAAACCGCCCATGGCACGCCTACTGAAGACATGCAGCTGTCATATGGCCATGTACACCCGGCCATCACGGCCCGGGAGGTTAACTACAGGCCCCCACATGCGACGGCCGCGTGTTTTTTTTCGAGAGACGATGCCCTGGTCCGAGGACCCCGAGTCGAAGTAAGTTAGTCTCCATCTTCCCGTATTCGAAAGCCTTCCCCCTTCACAAGCCGCTCGCTTCCAAGATGCAGGCGGCCATCAGGATTTCTCCATGCCCACCACGACGGGTTTACTCCCAAGCTTGGCCCACGATAGAGCAGGCTCGGAGGGCGCGTACCTATCAAAGCTACTGGAGCGGACCCTACGCGAAGTAGTCAAGAGCGGCATTCCTTGGGAAATACGCGGGGCCTGGAAGCTCGGCTGAGGCTTGTATCGGCAGGAGAAAGGGGTCCACAAGCCATCTCCATCCCGAAAGGCCGGGACTACGCCAGGGGCGCCACGACGTTCTACGCCGGCTGGGCCCGTGAGGGCCGGCTTAGCCCCCCCCCCCCCCCCCCCCCCCCCCCCCCCCCCCCCCCCCTTTTTTTTTTTTTCTAACTATAGGTCCAAACTGTTGGTGTTCTGCGTCCTCCGAAGTCGACAGGTCCACGGGGAGTGGGATATTGCCTAACTTGGTCACCGCCCTCGACATGGTTGTTGATGGTATATAGGGGGCACGCCAAAACCAAGTCCCTGTAGCCTGATTATAGCAACATCAGAATAATAACCACATAAATAGTTGCTACGCTATCTAATAAGATTGTGGTTCGAGGTTCTACACGTTCGTAAGTTTCATGTGATGTGAATCTGTGGAGGTTGGTGGTAAACAGGGGTTATCCATGGTAGTCTATATTCGTCCTCCTTTTCTCACATGATAATAACTATTAATAGATATGGCCTGTTGCGCAGCGCCTCGTCGTGGGTACTGGAGGTTCCCGAAGAAAGGAGATCCGGATGTATCGCGAGGTATTGGGATTCACTGACTACATAGTTTCCTAAGTAGGTAGGCGCGAGGTTCCAACTGGCTCACGAGCAACCATGGCGCAGAGATGGAAAGCCAGATTCGGGTCGGCCACACGATATGAGTTTGCCGGACGCGTAAGGCAAGTTTAGCTGCGCGTGTATATGTATTCAAGATCGATTATACTCGAGGATGCAAGTAGCAAGGACTTGCTCATTGATGGAAGCTAGAAGCGCCGATTTGTTGTGCTTGATCATTAAAGAGAATCCGGTACGGGGTTTGAAAGTGCCACTAGACTGGCAACAGTTTCGACAGTCTCAGTGACCGATGTCCCTGTTACTCACCTCGAGAAGCTGGAGCAAGTTCGGTGAGGCTGATAACGATATTACGAGCCAGTCGCAGCTGATGCATGGCCTCATCCTCTTACTGCATAACAGAGCCGTCCACTTTACCTGCCACCAACTTCGGTGCCAAATATAGACACGGAGCTAGCCTTAAGAGTTCATCTCCCCCAAGCCAGTCCCGCGGTAACACTGCTGTGACAGGTAACTAGCCATATGGAGTCAAGGCCGACTGTCATACGAGGCTAAGGCCGTTCCTTCATGTCTACCTAGGCAGCTCGTTCGCGACGTTTATTATCACCGTGTAAGTGTTTAATATCACCGTGTATCTGGTCGCTTTATCTAATCATGCATCGCTAACTCCACCGCCGACTCCACCTTAGAAAAAAGATACATCTATACTAACACTTGTTTTTGTTGATAGCTAGGTAGGTAAGGTTCGGGTTAGGTGTAGTAGTTAGGTGTTAGGTGTAGCGGTTAGGTGTTAGGTCCGGGGGCTTGGGGGGCGGCGAGAACCCCCCGGAGAGGGATGTGTAATAGGTGCATAGGAACGTGCTTGTTAGTATAATAGGTGCGTAGAGGTCTACGGTGATATTAAACACTTATATGGTGATAATAAACGTCGCGAGCTCGTTTGTTTCATTGACGTAAAGCTTTCAGTAACAACCCTCTGTCACGATCTGTCACGATCTTGGGGTATAAGTCCGTAGAACTAAGACAGACGTGATAGACCATAAGGAATCGGGGTTCGAAATAGAAAACAGGAAGTGTTTGCCGGGCCCACACGGTGGTCGAGACGGCTGGACGGTTCAACGGCGAGAAAGGTTGATGAGGAATGTCGTAATGCGCTAAGGGTTCAGATAAACATGAGACATCCGGCGTCCTAGCCGATCCACAAGGCACACCTAGAGCCACAAGTAGGGAGGCTTTCGGCGAAGATAGTTTGTCTCGGGGAAATAAGCAGGAAGCTCGAAGCCACGCACTACAGCCTCCGAGCCTCGCGCTTTGAGACTCAGAAATCCCGAGAGAAGTCCATTTTCTTTCCTAGCCAATGGGTCAAGTCAGGCTGAGTTCGACCCTTCGTACAATAATGCACAAGGTAAGCTCGTCCAAGACCGGGCGGAAGTTTCTCTTGGCCAGAATTGAGGGCGAGAAGTGCGTCCTGCGATAGTTCGGTGCGTGCCGAGGGAGTGTTTTTAACATCGAATTTGAATAAGGGAAGCGCAGGATTCTCGAAGGCCATGTGATTGTCTCAGCAATAGACCAGTACGACCGTATCCAGCTCGATCATCAAGTTCAGGCCAGAGATGATCTGTGAAATATACTGGCGCGATCTTACCACCGATGGAGAAGAGTGAGCCTATCCTCTCCTGGTATCAGATTAGCCAATCAGCCAATAAATGACTGCCTACCTGCGATCATTTATCTGCGATTATTACGCGTGTACTCGGTAGGTGACGGACGGTTAGACGAATCAGTCCACTGGTCGACCGGCTGACCGGTCGATGTCGATCGCTGATCTTGCCGTGGGGTAAAAGGGAGTTAGTTGCCTTATTATCACTGGGGAGAGAATTTTGGAAATCGACGATTCCAACGGTGCTCTTGTGGCTGTTCTGCGGCGCGCTCTTCTCCTTCTCATCAGCCTTACGCTGGCGAAATGCTAATCTCGATGAAGGGTACATAACTGCTGATCCGACTGATCCATGACATGGAGGAAGAACGAACATTCGATGGCCGACGATCCCCTTCATGGCTTTACCAGACTGCTGGAAAGTGGGTACGGGAGTCCCTGAACGTCATGTCGATCAATTGTTCGTCGTGGTTCCAGACTTTTCTTAACGTTGATCGCTAGAGACGTTGATTATGCATCAAGATTCCATCTTGACTGCTCGAACATCATAGAAAAGGAGAACACCCCCCAGCACAAAAACCACCAAGTGATTTTCAGCACGCAGCCGGGTGATTACATATGCAAAATCGACCGTCTGCGGTTAATCTATTATGCGTCCGTTCGTAAGCATCTCGATGACGGTGATCGAGATAGGTGACTGTGCATGTTTACTTGCTACAAAACGGTCGGCATGGGTATGGTTGTAATTAACGGATTCAGCCTGTTGCATGAAGACGTGCTGAGAACTTGTCTATCTATCTGCGATCACCGGTCAGCCTGCCACCTATCAGGTCAGTACTCGTACTAGTAGTGGCCTCTTATCATTCTGAGACACGATCGGCTATTACAAGGGATCACATCACGTACCATTGTACGCGACGACGCCGTGCCAGCGTGCTCCTGTGCGTAAGCTTACCTATGCGGCCGTCCACCCTTTTGCTCTGACTTGATTGTGATTCGAGATAGACGAACTCGCCCCCTATCTTCCCCGCTTCATATATGTGTGATGTGTTTCTGAAAACATTGCTCCGTACATACTGCATAGAAGCCGAGCGCAGCGCAGAGGCGGATCGCATATCGGGTCGGAAATAGGGCCGGCCTGGACGGCGCAAGCCCTGGAGGAGATCAGACGATCAGAAGATTCTGTGTGGAGAGGGGTGCAGGTCAGAGGGTCATATGTTAAAGGGGTTGAATTTTCCAACAAGATTTATTCGTTCGCCCTATCTGCCTGCACATGGCATTTTGATGCGAAAGAATGAATAAGTCTAGATCGCGGGATCGAGAATTTAGCAGGTATCGGGGAGCTGAGGGGGTTCAGAGATCAGAGCTAAACCCGAACAAGTATAAATCCTTGTAAATCGTTCGCCCTCTCTGTACTATGTAGGCCCTCTCCCGCTGTAGGCCCTCTCTCTCTCCGAGACTCTGCCCAGTCTTGCCCAGTCTTGCCCAGCCTGCAGTACGGAGGAACACGTAACTTTTTGTTGGAGTCTCTGACTCTTTGACTGGAAGACCGTGATAGTGTCACCAATGCGACTTTTCCAGTGTACGGAGTACCGTTTCGTTTCAGTGCGGTTGTTCCGTTTGCTTTCATGAAGCTCACACAAACAACTCAACAGGTCATCTCAACTTTGCTACTATCTACCTAGGTACCTACATGTAGGTAGTATCTACCGGTAGTAGTCCTGGATTCACAGCTCGCCTACTCCACATGCCACGGCAGAAGCCAATGAAAGGACATGTATAATGCCCAGGTGCCGTACACCATACTTTATCTATGAAGAAGCATATGCATTTAGCACTTAAACCGCGCTTGGCGGCCAACTGCAAACTTTGGAGAGCCTAGAGGAACAGGAAGACATCGGCCGGCAATCGACTTTCTTTACAACGATCGTGGAAAGTCGTTTCGACTTGACACGCTTACAAAAGCTCCGGCCGGGGTGCAGTCATGCAGGCTAAATATGAATTGCCCGGCGAGTGCAGAGACGGAGGTATTTAGTAGCAACGGAAGGAGCAGAAGAGAGAATCGGCAACCATCATATGAGCTCGTTAAGACGGACACGATGAAACTTGTCCAACGGGTATTACCTACTAAGTACTTACCTAGGTAAGTAGAAGAGCGTACACAGACACGCAAACACGCCGACGCGCTCGTCGTCGTCGTCACGCGCGAAATGGCATGGACGATCCATCTCTATCAAGGTCCCCCTCACAGACAGGTAGTCAACCATTTTCGATCCCCAGATCGCTTGCACCAAAGCAGCCGCAGCACACCATTAGCATTCCCTATTACCGCCCTTACTAGGCTGCTAGATTGCTACTACCGTCGTATGCGAATAGATGAATGATAACTTGAAGCGTGTCGCAATGGTAGATCTCGATACAGGAGGGAACTACGGCTTACAACTCACACCATCGAGTTCCAACGTCGATGGTCTGATCCATTAAACCGTTGACAAATCCTAACCCTAAACCTCTCTATCACACTGAGAGCTTTCTTCTCTGTCCTTCTCCTGAGTCCTGTCCTTCTCTTCCAAATAAAACTCCCATTGTTTCCATGAACAACATACGCATGTTAGCATTAGAGTACCAGATCTGATTTTTTCTCTCTTCAAAACATCGTCAAACAGCCCGTATCATTTCCAGCAAACTCCACAATCAGTCCAGTCATTCTTCGTTGGCACGCGCTGGCAGCATCGATAATTCCCACATAGCAAGCAGCATCCCAGCAGTCCAGAACAGCACTGCTCGTCGTCGCCTGTCAACCTACCTAATCACACACATACATCCCAGCCGTTGATCAGGACCCCAAGGACCCTTTGTACGGGTCTCTTATTAAAATACGTACCTACAAGCCACGGTCGACGTCAAATATAGATTTTGGAAGCCATCGTTTGAATCTTGGAGCCCGAAAGGTCCGCAATTTCATTGTGTCGCAGTCTCGCCAGCTCGCCCAAGTCACCAGTTCCAGGTAGATCCCTGCAGACCTCTTTACCTCAAAACGCCAAAACGGCGGTACCGGCTACTGTGGCTTTGGATAGCGCGACAGTTTTTTTTTTTCCTTCTTTAATTTCACTGCATTACTGTGTGCACAGTTTCGCTCCTCCGTCTCCACAAAACGTGTTATTACTGTCCGTCTGTACTATTTTCGTGGTGGGCCGTACTACATCCTGGCAGGAACTGGACCGGGCCATTGACCAAGACAACCCAGTCACCTCACAGGCTCAGTTCAAACCTTGAACGCTGAAATAGAGAGACCCTTCCCCCTTCCAAGACCAGACCAGCCCAGACCCAACACCAGACCCAACAAGACCCAAGAATCCTTCCCACTCTCCTCTAAAACGAAGCTATTTTGGCCTACACCTGCAATCAACTTGAATATCTCGAAACAGCGCTCACCGAGCTTGATCCTTCCTTCTCACTCACATTATCCCAACCGCCATCAGCTATTATTATAATAAATCACACAAGCACTCCCAAATTCAGACTTCTTATATCTTCCGCATCACCATCATCATCGAATCATTATGGCCACCCGTCCGTCCAAGTCACACTATCCAAGCTCTTCATCGACCACCTCCGCGAGCTCATACTCTTCCTCCGACTCGGACTACTTCCGCTCTAGCATGGACAACCGACCAGTCGCGTCAGTTGAGGTACTCAGGTGCCTCCGCTGCCATCGTAACGTTGAGACCACCTCCACTGATGATATTGCCTCCACCGGGATGGTTCAGATTGGATTCAACCTCTACTACTGCCAAAAGTGCGCAAAGGCTACCGGCTATGCATGAACGGCCTACACGAAGGGGCACGATTTTGCCCTTGCTTACTCCCAACTTCCAAACTCGAAATTTGACATAACACCATCACGACCGTCGACTCTCGACGAATGGGTACGTCCACACGACCGCAGCGACTGCACAGAGTGAGCACTTCGCCTGTCGAATGCTCTGGCTCAAGCTTGGTACGAAGGACACCAAATCGACACTTGCATGAAGGAATGCAAGCGTGTGAATGAATTCAGGGTCCAACCTTCGACAAGCTGAGCTTGATGTGGTCCTATCGGAACTTTGCTTGTGGACCTTCTCAGCCTGCCGATCTATCTCGACAACAAATATAGGACCGATCATCCATCCTACAGGCTGTTTTGGGAAACTTGTCGCCACAATGGAAGCTTCCGACTTCCCAGCTGCGACCATGGTATCAATTTGGAATGCCGTCTGACTGGACGAAGTCTCGTGATGCTACCCAAGCCGCGGCATCGCAACCATCCTTCCTCACACAGTACAGAACCGCGTTCCGGAGCTTTTCCCAGACGAACTGGCTCCTTTACGAGTCGATACCCCCTGGTGGATTTTGAGTTTATTGTTGTCCGCTGATCAATTCTCCTGCCACTCGGCGCATGGAGGCTTGCTCTCTATGAGGGATATCCACTATTCAGACTTTCCTGGGTCAAAGCAACCGAGTCAGGTTTTACATCGAGCTACGCACGTGCAAGCGGAGTTCCCTTCGATGGTATCGCATCAAATTCAATTCCAAAGATGCATTTCCGGTTTTTCTCACCACACAACGACGAGATGAAGCCTCTAATGCCTGTATCAGGCGTCTTGTTTGGATTCTGGACTTGTGTGAACACGAAGAGGGTCACGGTCGGGGCTTATGGGGCTACCTACGTCATTTTCAGATGCTTATAGGCGCCGGCCAATCATGAGCCACATTGGCTCTCCACTGCACCGGTGCTGCACTGTGAGGCTACAACCAATCACGAAAATCCATCTGGCTCTGGGCTCGGCAGTAGTCAGCTCCAGTCTGCAATCCTGTCATCCATCCATCGCAACTGCTGACGTTGCGTCTGAAAAAGAAAAAGAAAAAAAAAGAAAAAAGCTCGCAGTCTGCTTGCAGTTTTGCTGCGCCGGGTATCACTTCACCGAACTTTACAACCACCTTTTGTGCAGGCTTGGCAGATCACTGCTGCGACGCTGTTGGTCGCCTGCAGCAGCGTAACCCTGGGAGGAGCCTATTGTTGGGTACTGATTATGTATTTCCTCGGAGCTGGCTTTGGGGGGGACTTTTGAATTGCGATACCCGGTAGCGAAGTTTTATGTGTTGCATCTATGGCGGCAAAATGGGAGGCGCTTGATACCGTTTGACATTTTGAACAAATTTTGGGAGTACGAGAAAGGAATATTATCACATATAGTGTTAAGGCAAATCAAGTGCCAAAAGTTGAGCATATTTGAATTGAAGAACTGAAATAACATCAAACAATGCTTATCTTATGGATATTGTGCAAGTGATCAGCATGTTTAAACCTGTTGTGAAGCCATCCTACGTGTGGGTGGGAAGGCACTTGAGACAGTTTCTAATAATAAAAATGGCGAATAAATCCCGATCCGGGATCAACAACATAGCTGAAACATTCCAGGCAGCCATATACCTCATGTATTACATTCGAAGGCCTTGAGATGTAAAAAACCGCTGAATGATAGAAAGATTAGGTCTGGACTTCTCATTTCCCACAGAGAGGGTCGGTTCCGACGCGGCGCAGTTGATCGTCGAGTAAAATCGCAAATGCTCGGCGTTCGGGGCCGAAGACCTGGCCTTCGACTCCGAAACGGAGACGATGAGAATCATGAAGGTGAGGAATATCTCTCGCAACTCCCTCGGTAGCAGTCAATATGCGAATTATTCTCCATTTTCACAGCACGATCACTGCTGCAGGGAAATGAGTCAATCAGACCCGGCTGCAAGATTCTCGCCGACACCCTCGTATGGCGGGGAGATGTATATTGCTCGCAACTTGGGAGTGATGGATAGACTATTGGGGCTATATAAGAACCCGCTGGAGGTCTCTTCTCTTAGTACCCGGTGACCTCTCTCTACATGACTTTTAGAACGTCGCGATCAGAGTAAAGAGATGAAAGCTACGTGGTAATCCTTTGACACTTTCTCCAATATATCGCGATCTTTTATTCACCCTTAAAACGCCATCCAAAACCAACACAGAGAGTACCATGCCTACCAGTAGCAACAACCACGACACCCAGCCCCCCGTCCTCATCATAGGCGGGGGCATAGCCGGCCTAGCCCTGGCCCAGGGCCTGCGGAACCTAGGGATCCCCTTCCGCCTCTTCGAGCGCGACGCCTCGACCACGGCGCGGTCCCAGGGGTACCGGGTGCGGATCGTGGACGGGGCGGCGGCGCTCAGCCGGATCGTGGGGCCCGACGTGCGGGCGCTGCTCGAGGCCAGCCGCGCCGACGACCCCGGCGCCAGCCCGCGGCCGCGCCTTCTCGACGCCCGGACCTGCGCTGACGTGCCGCCGGACCCGGGGTTCGCGGAGCGCATGAGGCGGGTGGAGGAGAGGAGAGCGAGGGCGAACGCGGGAGGAAACATGAGTCGCCAGGACGGGAAAGGGGAAGCGGAAGAGCAGCAGCAGCAACAACAAGGACAGCAACCGATGGTCTGGAAGGTGGACCGCGGGGTCCTGCGGAGCGTGCTGCTGACCGGTCTCGAGGAGGGAGAATCGGTGTGCCTCTTCGGGCGCGCCTTCGAGCGCTACGAGGTCGACGCGTCCCAGAACCTGGTCCGGGCCTACTTCGACGACGGCACGGTCGAGACGGGCCGCATGATCGTGGGCGCCGACGGCAAGGGCAGCCGGGTGCGGCGCCAGCACGTGCCCGAGCACCGGGTCCTCGACACGGGCGGCGTGCTGTTCTACGGCAAGACGCCGCTCACGCCGGAGCGGAGGCAGGCGCTTCAGAAGAGGGGCCTAGGCGACGGCGTCATGATGGCGCTGCGCGACACCGAGACCCTGGCCACGCCGCTGGTCCTGCTGCTCGAGGAGACGAGCTGGACCGCGGAGCGCAGGGGTAAGTTGCGCGATATCATTATCCGGCAGGGGCAGCAGGGGCCGAAGCAGCACGAGGTAGACCTGCCGGAGGACTACATGTACTGGGTGCTAGCTACGCAGCGGTCCAGCCTACCGGAGCACATGGCCGGGCTGTCCCACAGCGACAGCGAGGCCGTCGCGGGCGCGGTGCAGGAGCTGACGCAGTCGTGGGACCCGGACATCCGCGCGGTGCTGGGCGCGCAGTCGGCGGCGGCCATGCTGCCGGTGCACTCGGCGGAGGCGCGCATGTGCGCGTGGCGGCCGTCGCGCCTCGTCACGCTGGTCGGCGACGCCGTGCACGGGATGCCGCCGACGGCCGGGTCGGGGGCCAACACGGCGCTGGTCAACGTCGAGGCGCTGGTGAGGCTGCTCGGGAAGGAGAAGGAAAAGGAGAAGGAGAAGGGGGAGGAGGGAACGGGCAGAGAAACGGAAGTAACCGACGAGGCCGTGGGGCGGTACGAGGAAGGGCTGCGGGACCGGGCCCGGGAGAGCATCGAGATGAGCTTCGCGGCGGGGAAGGCGGCGTTTGGGCAGAAGGGGCTGGAGGAGTGCATGGCGGTGGTTTCGGAGTGTTCGGAGTGAATGCTACAACTCCCTAATTATCGTGAGGTTTCTCTCCCCTCAATTATTTTGGTGGGAAACGCCCGTTTCGGGTAATTGACTTGTAGATTACTCACACGGGGGTTGTTGTCGATCACGAGCTGGCAGGCTGGGATTCAATTGTTCTAGAACGACGGGATAAACGCTGATCCCTTTTCCATTACGGCGTATCGAGCGCTGATCTTTTTGATACACTACCAATGAATCGCAACTTTATCATTTCACATGCTTCCACGACGCCCTTCCATGTTCTCCCTCTGTACATGCCCGCAACCAGACAAGTGAGCGTAGACACGCGCCCACTGACCTTTCCATTGCTGCTGAGAGGGAAACGAAGATCACTCACCGTCCCACCGCTGCCAATGTCGTTCCGGCGCCCAAGCGAAACACAGCAGCTTCTACAATCGGGCACGACGCGCAAGCGACCCGTCGCATGTAAAACCCCTTCTTACTACACAATAAATTTCCAGCCTCAACCGCCTGCACATGCATTATCTGATCCCCATCAGCGAGCGCCATTTGGCTGCAGTGCAACACCGTATCGCAAATCCTAGTGGGATCACAGAAGCCTAGGTACTATTGCGTGTGTTGCATGTTGCCAAGAGTTGCCATGTCACACCCACGACCCTTGGTGCGTCTTGCATAAGTTATCATTAGTACACTGAATAGACGACCGGGGAGAATACTGTGTAGAAGAAGATTGAAGGGGAAAAAAAAAGAGGGTGGAAGTGTCATTTTCAGGGGTCTCTCAATCTGCACGATGATGTCGCTCGGCAGACATGTTGCTTTTTCCCCAATACCGGCATTTCAGCGCGGGGCCAGCTTAGAAAATAAAACAAAACAACGAATAGCAACTTGGTAGAAAGCAACAGGAGGAATCTTCCAGAACACGAATGCCCTTGAAGCCCCCTGCCCGGGCATACAGGCATATCGACCCTAGACGTCGAACTCATCCCACGGGGTTGTCGTGTCAACCCCCGAGTTCCCGTTGACAGAAAAGTCCCTTGCTTCATCGCAGGCATTTCCGCGGCGGTGTCTGATGGATGGATTCCTACAGAAGAAGCTGGAGCGAAAGTGAGAGAAAGCTGGGGGTCCAGTGTACTCGAAATAGTATACCGAAACGCCGAATGTTCCTCTACCCAACTTTGGCCTACTCCTTCCACACATATGTAGGTAGCAGAGATGCAGTATGCAACGCAGTGCTACGAGCGAAGCGACGATGGCTTCATTTCCTGCGAAATGTAGATAGATAGACGTAGTACCTAGGTAGGTTCCTAGCATTATTGGTTCTTCACCCGCGCCAAGCCGACGCATTTTACTGAGGACGATGACGTTCCTGCCATGTACAAAGGTCTGTCTGGTTATGCATGCGTGCGGCTTTGCGTCGTCCGAGAATTTCGAGATGATTCTACCCCAAGCAAGTCGCGACGTTCGCCGAGCTTCTGCGGGATGTAATGCTTAGATATTAGTCTACGCCGCAACAGGGAAAGGAAACCGTTTAAAACGGTGTGAGGAACATGAGCATGCATTAGAAATAGGTAGGTAGGTAGGTAGGTAGGTGATATGAACCGAACCGAACCACCAACCAATACAAACCACGATCATGACCTCCAACCAAGTCGGTGTCGAGATCGAAGCCAACCTACCGAACCTAGGTAGGTATCTGCAAGCAAGGCAAAGTGACGACAGCGCAAGACCGGAACGGGATGGTACCTACTGAAGGCCTTGGCGATCCAGGGGAACATACAAACAGAGAGAGAAAGCGGCGGAAGCCAACAACTTACCTTACCGACCAGTAAAGAAACGAAACGCCTCCAAAGGTAGGGACCCTAGACACAGTAGCGAGCCCTCTCACGATACCACCTAACCTTTTACATACCTCGATCGAGGACCCTTAAGAAAAAAACTTGCTATTCCAAGGTTATGATTCCTTACCTTTACATCACCCACCACCACCCACCTCAAACCGGACCCTGAAAAAAAAAAAAGAATCCAGGAGTACGGCACGCCAGTGTGCCGTACTACCTAGCTCTTGACGCCGGGGGACTGGGTTTGGGGGTTGACCTCACCTCACGATCGGTTTTCTGAGCTGTGATCGACACTTGGAGAGAGACGTCACGGTCGATTGCATGCCACCTGGCCACTACTTAAAACCCCGCGCTCTCGCATGCGCGTGCGGGCAAACCTGTCCGCATTTTAGTGCGAACAAGGCGGCGTGTGAGGGTGCATGAGAACCTAATAAATTAACCTAGGCTAGGTAGTCGTTGAGATTCTAGACTTCTCCTTCTCTCTGCGCTACCCTGGACCTATGATCGTTGTCTCCATGTCCAGCTGCAGAGCCTAGACGTGGGGATCAGGAGCTATCCATGTGTACCTACCTTAGGTGTACATATGCGCATAGATAAACAAGCATGCAATTCGTTGCTGGGGTAATATGACTGCAGAGGTAAGTTAAGTAGACTACTTAAAAGTAAACATATCAACTCCATGTGCTTCTACGAACATCTTTCAAAAACAAAACCTTAAGGTTGTCTCGGTCTTATCCGTCACTAATAACCACCCTGAAGAAAAAACTCACAGACCATCGGTACCCGACGCCGATCGTAGATCCCGGATTTTGGACCCTTGTTAGGGGTTCATTTCTCCCATGCTGGGTCAGCCCTTTTGGACGTCAATGCCGATAGCATCCCGCTAGAGAATTTGATTGCTTCAATGCGAGATATCTATGCACTAGAAAGACCACACTACCTGGCCAGACCCTGCCTGCTTTGCGCTGGGCAGCGAGGTTACTGAATAAAACGCCAATAACACCTTGAGATACTTACCCCCCTTTCCCGTGACCGACGCGGACGCGCGCCAACAAGCATAGCACAGCTCAGATTCCCGTGTCATCAACAGCAGACATACCCCTATACACTTAGTGACTGTCCAAGGATTATCCCGATACCAACATCTATATACCATAAGTAAAAGCGTCCACTCATGAATGCCGCATCATCCTTCCATCTTGACGTCCTCGCTGTTGGCTTTGCCCAAGTTCTTCAGCAAGTAACTCCGCTTGAAGTACTCGTTGGGATGAACAATAGTCTCGAGCTGAGCCGACGTCATGATGCCTTCGTCCTTGGCCTTCTTGATCTCATTCTTGTGAACGTAGTCAAAAACCCTGGTTCGCGAATGTTAGTAACAATGCTCCGAGCGCCGTGATAATAAAGCTCGAGGTCTACGAGAAGGTGGGTAAATGAGGCACGTACCGGTTGCAAGCCATATGAAACTTCTGGCTCTCTTTATCCTCCTTAACACCCTGCAAGACTGATCGATCCGAAATTCCCACCCCCTGGAGGAGTGCCGTGAGGTTCTCTAGGTTGAAATGCCTGTATGGGCATCCGTGAGCCTCACCCGGACCTGGCGGATGCTCCGTCAATATCTTTTGACACGAGAAGGGCGAGTAACCACCACTTCGGCGGTTCGAGTCACCGCCAACATCGCCATAAGTATGGCGCACGTTGTATCTGTACTCCTTGTTGAAGGTGTCGTCCGTGACCTTGTGGAAAGAGCTCCGCCAGAATATCAGGCATTCCTCCAAATTGAGCCCAATCCCTTTGAGGAACAGAGTATACTGAAGTCGGCCGAAATGTTTCAAATGCGCATCTCGGCGAAGAGACCGGTGTAGGTGCTGCATGCAGAGGGGGAAGTGTGAGGACAGCGTATCAATGTTGCGTGCCGAGATATCAGCTCCGGCAACAGTAGAGGAAGTGCTCGAGTAGGACGCGTCAGGCGTGATGAAATTCTTCGAGAGGTGGTCCAGGATAGGGGTCAGCCTGTCGTCTTCGTCCAGCCGCGGTAACGCTCGAGCCGTAAGCTATGATGGTGTCAATACAGTCCAGGCGCTTGGTCACAGCAAGCTGACATACCTCCAATGCCCGCTCCAATCTCTTGGTGAACTCAGCGACTACCATACTGGTCTGCTCCCTGGAGGGCACGTACGCCTTGCCTGCTTTTAGGAAGGCCCTTCTCCCTTCTACAAGATCGGGTACCCTTTCCCAGTCGACCTTGAACCACAGCTCTTCGTCTCCCCCTTTCCTGTATCCGCTCGTGGCAGCCAACTCGGCCGCGTACATCGTTCGCTCGTCATCGGTTATTGGCTCACAGTCCAAGTTGATGCTCTGAATGAAGGCATTTCGGTCGCGGCTGTTCTCTTCGTTGAGTCTGAGGCGGAATAGTATCGTCTCGACGCGACTAAATCTTCGGCGTAGGTCCTCTGTCTGCGCGAAGGCAAGTCGGAGTATGAAATGGCTGTAGTGGTCTCTCTGACGCTCTGCGAACAACTTGGAGGATGATGAGGTGTTCGAGTCCATAGGCAGGTATTTCTCGAGCAGCGGCTTCATGTGTGCGTACGTCTCGGCCGGAGATTTGTTACGAAACGAGCACGCTTCTAATTCTGCGAGGACTAGAGGTGTTGTATCAGCACCAAGGAAGAAACATCAGGTCGCATTTGACAATGAATGGAAGCATACTTCGCAGTCTGTCGATAGCCCATTGCTCAAACTGCTCGAGGGTGATGTCGGCTGTGGGAGGGGTTGCGTAGAAGTTGAGGCGGTGGGGATACTCAGTCTCTTTGTATGCAGGGTCGGCGAATTGTTTCTTGCGATAGTCGACAGTGTTCCGCCTCTTAGGGTCAATGCGGTTGTAGTCGTGCCTCAACATCTTGACTATTGGTGTTGATGCTTCGCAATGTTGGAAACACTCGCTTCTACGCTTCTACGCTTCCAGATTGTCTGGAAGATGGTTTGTGAAGGACGCGACTTGTTGAGTGGGAGACGCGTCAAGATCCTAGTCGCGCGACTGCCAATTCAGAACCCGTTCGCCAATCAGAACCAGCCCATCTCCACCCCCCAACCCCACTATCAGTCAAGTACTGAGGTACCAGGGTACATACCACCCCCACTGCTGAAGTACCACGACAGTGACAGACTCGATTTGATCTTTTCGTGACATAAAAATCGCTTTAATGGTAACTACTCAATTTCTCTATATGAAGTTGATGTTCTTACCTTGCAGGGAGAGTTTCATAACCATTTTGAATTTTGCATCTTCGGTAAAGAAAACGCGAATGGAATACTATACTTAATGCACGACATGGGTCTGAAAACATCCATATTGCAGCACAAGATAAGAAAGAAATGAATAAACAAGTCAGTGATCATCCAGATCCAGCTATATTCCACAAGTAGGATGTGATAGATGCTGTTTAGTCCAGAATGTAGTCAGACTGCGAGCGAAACGGTCCCTTCAGAGGCTTATTTCAGGGGTAGATGTGTAAGTCGACGAGTAAAGTGCCCCTTACTACCTAGGAAATCGAAGCAGATCAAACGGCAAAGTGCTGATAAATCGGCTGGTACTCTTTGGCATGATTGAAAAAGACAAGACACATCCAACAAATAGGAGACACGTACATAGGTTGTTCAAGGAGTCGCTCGAGTTTCCTTTGATCTACTGGGACATTCCTGCATGCTTGATACACCTGGAACTATGTAACTGTGCTTCACTCAATCTCTTTGAACGCCCGCCACTGACGCTTAAAATAAAATTTTCACCTCCTGGGCGTTATTCTCATAAAACCATTGGAGAGAACCAGATATATAAAACCAGCCGTGTTTGATGTTTCGTGTATCCTAATTATCCATATCCCGCGGCACCCTTCAGGTGCATAACTGTAGGTGGCCGTTCGACTGAGTTCTGGCTGCGACTATACTGGCCGATATTGCAGGTTCTAGAATGGAAATTACTTACATGAGACGCATTTCTAAAGAAAAAGTACTGGGTTGCATTCCTTGGTTGATTGCCAATTAAGACGCGTTGTCTCGATCGGATCGTCACATTGCAAGACCACGTCACCACTCTGCTTAATTTAGGTACCCATGAGGCTTCGTATGGATCATTGTAACGGTATGACGAAAGAGTTTCGCCTACTTCGTCCAACTTCCAAATTCTACGGTCGAGGATTCCCTAGTGCACCGTGCCCAAGACAGCAAATTTCAGGGGTATAACCGCTTTCACAGTGAGATGACTGAAACACAGTCCCCTTAGCATCAAAGGGAAATAGGAGACAATGTCTACATAAGTGGCGGACTCACGAACATACTCTAGAATGCAGCAGGGAACTCGGACCGCTTGCGTGGCTGACAGGAGCTCAAGTCTACATCGGGACTGATATCAGAGCTGCTCGAAAGTCTCAACGGAGTTGATCGATGTGGAGGAGATGGCTGGCTCGAACGAACCATGCAGGAACATCTTCTAGGTGTAACGAAAAAACGGTAGAAAAACAATATCGACCAACAAGTATTCTGCGTCTCGTAGCTTTCTTAAGATGCTGCAAATTCCTGCCCGCTGATTTCAAAATTAGGTCTACCTCAGGAATCTCGTTTTAGAAATATATTGGGGCGTGGCGACTTTCTCACGCCACTCAGCAGAAACAAACCAGGAAGTGGGCGAAGACATAGAGATGTTGTATCACTCGGATACGAGATGTCTATAGACGTACCCGAACTAGCTCGAGTTGCTTTTCAGTTGGAGTAGACTACCCTACCTATTGCCCAATTTCGTTCAATCTTTTTCCTATCTCGAGGTTCCAAGATCCCATAGTAAATTTCACAATATAGCTCTCCTCCTCAAAGGCGTGTTACATCTGCTTATGTGATCGCTGCTTAGTTACATGAGGAGGATCTATTGGCACGCATATTTCCATTTGAGATCCTGATCTCGGTGTACACAAAGGTAGGCCAGCAAGTGAGACATTATTAGTCACGCGCATCCACGGCTCTTAGTTTTCAGCTGCCCTCGAACTTCTAGAAGCGGTTTTCAGCCGACGTCCTCCGCGCTAGCCGTGCCGATGCGAGTAACTTATGCTCTGATTGGACGTCAGCTGAGAGTCGGACCAATTAACTATCAGTCCAGTCGAAGGATCCTGGGGGCGATCCGGGATCCATCTCGTGGCTCATCCGAAAGCCAGAAAATGGACGGCAAATGGTAAGTTGCCAGACTGTTCCAAGTATACGAGGCTAATCTGTGCGATAAATAAGAGGCGATATCTTTCAAAATGCCCACCACCACGCGGCCTATGTATGAACTCCACACTCTTCACGATCTGACGATAGAGATACTACGGCGAAAATGACTCCAGAAATCGACCAGTCCAGCAAATATGTAATTGTCGAAGACTGGACAAAATGGCAGCCCACTATCCTCCACCTGTATCTCGACGAGGGGAAGACCATAGAAGAAGTCAGGGAGCACATGGCCCAGACTCATGAGTTTTTCGCAACGTATGATTATGTCTGACCATATATACATCCCTATTCCCTAGTAACTAAATGCTAATATCCTCAGACAGTATACCCATGTACAAGAAGAAATTAGCCGAGTGGAAAGCTTTCAAGAACCTACGGGCCAGCGAGGTGGTTCAGGTCCTACGACTGAAGCGAGACCGTGACGCCGCCGGAAAGGCCTCCATATTCTTCATCAGAGGCAAACAGGTCGACCCCGGCTCTTTAAAAAGTTATATATCCCGGAACAGCTCTGTCCTCGCTCAGGTCGGGTCCAGCCAGAGTCCAGACCCCGAGGCTCTAGGAGACGTTGTAGCCAAATCACCCCAACGAGTTTCATCGTCACCCGAGCGAGGGTCATCCTTGACATCTCTTTTGAAGTTACCAGAAATGACCAAGTCAAACCCCAATCTGGCATCACGAGACGATCACAATTCTCATGAGAAACACATACTTGAAGGGTTGCGTGCCTATACCGACCAATGCTTCGATACTGGGCTATGGCAGTGGACCCAGGACTATTGCTGGAACACCAAGGGACACCAGGGTCCTACGGAGCTGCTGAACGCATTGCTGGACAGGTGCATGACAGCAGCCCTGTCCGTGAGTCGCCAGGTCGTTCCGGTCGCGGTCCGCCAAGCCCTCGATACGCCTTTCACCATGCTCGTCAGAGTATTCAGGAATCCACCACCGAGCATGATTCCTCGGATAGTCTCCGTTGCCCACCGTCTACACATGCTTGGACGTCCCGAGGTGCAAGCCATCCTTCTACAGTTCTGCTGCGACTTGGCAGTTTCTCTCTATGGTAGAGAAGACCACCCTCTTGCAGTATTCTGGGACGGCATGGTCAATGTACCGCAAGATGAACAGCATGAGATCACCGAACGCGTTTTGTCTCAATGCCTAGCAGACTACAAAGCACGCCTCGGATCTCACCATCCCCTGACAACGGAGGTATACTTATTACACCTTGACTTCGTTGGGAGAACCAAGCCTCTTCAGGCACGATCGGACAGCCTCTCAGAACTACTATCAGATATCGAATCGAAAGCTCCCCATTCGCCGTTTCTGGGGTTGCTGAGACTCGAGCACGCGTTGAGCATATGCAAGCTAGCAATGGAGCAGGGCCGGCTAGATAGCGCCGAGAAGTCCCTAACAGAACTCCGCCCCGACGGCCTCACAGCCAAGGACGAATCATTCCGTTGCGCCTGGCTCGGATACGTCCAGTGGTGCAGGGGCAAGATCCCCGAAGCGGAGCGGTCCTACAAAGATTCGGTGCGGGAGGCTCAGCACACGGGGTCCCTGGATTGTCTCTGCGAGGCCCTGTTCCAGCTCGAGACGTTCTTCCTGCGGACCGGCAGGCCGCTGGAGGGCGAATGGGTCCGGGCCGAGAGGCTGCAGGCCCTGCGCCGTCTGGACTCCATCATCTGGACGTACCGCGATCGGCCGGCGGAGCTACAGGGCTCTGAGCCCGGGCCCTCGGTGACCGTGGTGAGGGTCGGTTCAGGTGCGAGTAGTGCGAAGTGGAGGCCGTCCGCTTTCGCTCGCGTGACTGAACTGTTTGGGGCTTCGGGTTCGGGTTCGGGCGCGGCGGACGGAACATAGGGGTAAATAGGGGGCTGCGGATCTGGCTCCATGACTCACTCGCATGCAATTTGGCTCAGGTAAATTTCTTCGTACGATAGATCAAGGAGGGAGGGCAAACCTCAACGGTGAATTGGGCTGAAATATACTGCTTTCTGTTTCCGGATCTCATCTCTCCTTACAACTGCAGATCCATTCTCCAGCAGGCGGTTCCTACCATTTGCAGTTCCACGCGCACATTGCCTCAACCATGGCTTACGCTGGACATACAGAGGTAGGTCGATAGTTACTGGATATTTCTATCTCTAAGACTTGCGCGGAACATTTCCACTATTCTCTCTCTCGCTCTTCTGGGTCGCTGTTTTCCTTGTGCAATGCAATTGCGCTGCACCACAATCATCCACCATACATAGCTTTCGTGCCCCAGACACAAACGGCTCCCAAGGGTAAAGTGCCTCAGCAGGCTTGCCTGAGTACCTACTCAGCTTGGTCGCCTAGGGCGAGGGGAAGGCTGGACCATTGTTCCCACCAACGATCTGATGTGCCGGGCCAAATACTCTCCCACGTCGATTTATTCTCCTTCGAAATAATCGGGCTGCTCTCGGCAGCGTATCTCTGGTGTTTCTTGATCTTTTTCACAGTGACACGCCCCCGATCAAGTCTACAAATCCAGGAGCGTGTCATCCGCTCCTCGATTCTCTCCATGTTATATTCTTTCCAATACCCTGACCCTCCGGTTGCCAGCTTCAGGTATTCTAAGTTCGGATTGTTACTACGCAGGAGGCGCAGGATGGCAGTGGCAAGGGTAGAATCGATCGCGGTGTTTATCAACATACTTCGGAGGCGCTTGTTTATACGCGTCTGTCCGAAGTCGCCGTTGGCCGGTTTAGCACCGGGCGATTCTGTGTGGGAGTAGTCGAGGTGGAGAGTTACGCGCCTGAGAGCCTGAAGCTGGCCCAGGCTACGATAAAGCGCCACCTCCTGCTCATTGCCTTCAGTGCGAGGAACAACCAACTTCAGCTTCAGAAGATTTGGACATTGTTTGGTTATCGCGTCAACACGATCGTGTGATATGACAAATCGTTTCGTGTCTTTCGGCAACAGCTCAAGCTTGCGAATACTGTTACCATGTCGGCAGAGGATGGCAGTGAAGGTTTTGATGTCGAGATTGTAGAACAATGATATCTCTACGAGGGGTGGCAAGGCCTCGAACAGAAGAGCTGATGCTGCATCTGCTTCTTGCCACTCTCTCTCGTCCTCTATCGGAGGAAACTGTCTCATCTTTAACCTCTGGAGGGATCTGAAATCTCCCCTCTGAGCCATGCCAGTCATTTCCCGTAGACCGCTCAAGTCTAATTGGGAGGCAAACTCGAGAGAACGCAAACATTCAAATCTAGTACGGCTTGCCCAGGCCTGAATATCGCTCAGTTGCCATGGAGATGCAACTCCAATCTTCAAATGCTCGAGACAGCCCTTGGAGTCGCCGCCTTGCTGTAGACGACATTGAGGGGGCGACTGTTTATGTTGAACTGAAGCAATATATGTCCACCCGAAAAACAAACGGACGGACTTGAGTTCGGGCGCAGATTCTTTTATCATATCGTATATGGCCTCCTTGGTACAGTCAAGTCCCCTGTTGAGTATACTGCATTCGACCCCCACACTATAAAGACATGGAGACGTGGCGATGGCGGTATCGTACTGGTCAATTCCATAAAGGTCGGTGCTGCTTCGGGCAATGCTGGGGAGGCTGAAGGAGTTTATATGAAGCCTGATTCTGGAGTGACGCTTGTGGATCGCCGAGAGTAGGCAAGGTGGTAGTTGGTATGGCATCACCCATACCAGATCTTGCAGGGCAGGGAGACAGTCGAGGAATCGAGCAAGCGGCTCATAATAGTTCTTTTGTCGCGTCTTTGGAGTTACTCGCACTTGACGGTGCTGGAGACGGCGCGGTTCACAGAAGTCGAACTCATCGTCACTCTCCACCGCTGCGTCCTCCTGGTCTTCTTCTTGGTCTTCTTCTTGCTCTTCCGGGATCCATCCAGGGATACTGGGTTTATAACTTGGTGGCTCTAGATCAACTTTGACCGCGCGCACATAGCCCAGACACCCATCTTTGAGTACATTTGCCCATCTCGTTACATCATTACCCAGCTCGTCTTCACCCCGCATGAAGAAGGTGATGCGTGCGTACCGCTGCCTGGTCGTTGCGGCATGACACACCTTGCTCGTCAAAGAGAATGCGAACAGAGACCGCCTGCTGGGCTCCAAGGCGGTGACGAATTCTGAAATGGTGTCCAGTAAATGCAGCGGGAGACTTGTGAGAGAGACGGTCGTCGTGACATCCATCGTTCCGGTGTTGGATGTCGCGCCGGCATCCGCTGGACCTGTACTATAAAGGAACAACTCGTGCGAGCAGGAAATGTGACAGTGCGATGAGGTGGTATGTACGTATGATTTTCTAATTAGGTAGGGATCTGTGCTTTGCTTTTTATTGAGAGGAGTAAACAAATTCTCGGGGGCGAGAGCGGGGGTGCTGAAAGCCGCTGCGGGATGCTTACATACCTCTTCAGTACATACATACCTAGGTACTTACCTACCTAGGTACATATGTAGGTATTATAGGTAGCTATCTACATACCTAGGTAAGGTATATACTCCGTAGGTACCTACCTTTGTAGGTATATATGACGCCCGGATCCTACCTTCTTCTTCCTTAAGCCTCGGCATCTACAAATATTAGAAATTATTGTTGCTAGAAGAAACGCGATATAAGAACGAGACGGTATCTTCAAGAATGATGTCTCGAGACGTAAACCCTGTCTGATGAGATCTGCCGCTTGTGGCACATGTCCCAGCGGTCAAATAGCAGAACCTCCGGCTGTCACGGTGTTTCCTTCAGAATTCCAAACACCCACATCCATGGGGAAGACATGTGTGAAGATGGGTACCTTCCGGCGACTGATTCATGTTGCGCTGCTCTGGAATATTGGAATGTCCGGGGTCTTGGGGATGAGCTTCCAGGGGAGATGTACAGCTATCCAACCAGAAATCCATATCCGTAACTCCTCACGCACAGTATTGGAGTTTATACCCTCGGGAACGAACATCACCTTCCCAGATAATGATCCGACATGCAACAGGAACAGCCAAATCATCTCAGTCGATATCTGCCGCATTGCACTCTCAATCCCGACCTCGAACCGGTCAAGTATCACCTTCGAGATGTGGCTACCGGAGGCCTGGACCGGGAGAACGCTTGCTACTGGAAATGGTGGTATCGACGGATGTAGGTGTGCCAAGAAAGCACCCCCCTTTGAGCTTCCGATGGCTGAGAATGCGTCTTCCGCCTAGGCATTAAGTACGATGACATAGCTTACGGTGTTGCGAATGGCTTCGCGACTGTGGGCACCAACAACGGTCATAATGGTACCTATGGGGATGCGTTCTATCAAAATGAGGATGTCGTGATAGACTTCTCGTGGCGATCGTAAGTAGAGGCTTCCATACGGATGATGTCTCTCGAAGGAACAGATAAATCTAATACCCGTCTTAGCTTGCACACTTCAGCTATCGCGGCCAAGGGACTCTCTAAAATATTCTACGAAGAAGAACCCGGCAGGTCATACTACATAGGGTGCTCACTGGGTGGGAGACAGGGAATTGGGGCAGCCGAGAAGTTTCCTGAGGATTTCGATGGGATACTAGCGGGAGCACCAGCGGTCGACTTCAACAGTCTGTACGCATGGAGGGCCAGCTTCTTCCCTAGAACGGGATCAGTTGGATCTGAGAACTTCATCTCGCCGCAGACCTGGAACACGACGATTCACAACGAAGTTCTTCGTCAATGCGACGATATTGATGGTGTTCTAGACGGAATCATCGAGGATCCTACCCTCTGCCAGTTCCGACCCGAGACTCTACTCTGTGAAAAGGCTGTGGGCAATGGGACTTGTCTGAGCGGGGTGCAAGTCGACATCGTGAAGAGTATATTCAGCAGCTATCTCTGGCCCAACGGCACACTCTTATATCCCGGCATGCAGCCTGGAAACGAGATCCTAGCGGCTGCCGGCCTATACAGCGGCAGCCCATGGGCACCATCTGAAGGCTGGTTCAGATTCGCTATCCTTGAAGATCCGAGTTGGGACCCGTCTACGTATTCGTTGAAAGATGCTGTGACCGCGGTAGAGAAAGACCCTGGAAGCATCCGAACGTGGCCATCGACGCTGAGGGATTTTGAAAGCCGAGGGGGCAAGCTCCTCACGTACCACGGTCAACAGGACCAGCAGATCACGAGCTTCAACTCGATCCGCCTGTACGAGCATTTGGCTTCCGGGATGGGCTATACATACGAACAGATGGATCAGTTCTACAGGTTCTTCCGTATCCCCGGGATGTCGCACTGCAATGGTGGACCCGGGGCGTGGGTTTTCGGGCAGGGCGGCGGCGTCAGCGGCTCGGTGGACTTCGACAGCGAGATCAATATCTTGGCTTCTCTGGTAGAATGGGTCGAGCATGGCACCCCTCCTGAAACCATCACGGGCACGAAATTCGTTGGCGACAGCACCACTGAGGGTGTGGCATACAAGCATCGACACTGTCGGTACCCATTCAGGAGTACGTATAGGGGATCTGGACTTGATCCACTTGATGAGGGAAGCTGGGAGTGCAGGGGGGCATGAGACACAGGAGGCCGTGAAATTTTGAAATCTGTGCGAGATCATGAACGGGTGTATCGTCTGGTCCCAAAGAAACCCCAGCGTTGTTTGACCTCTAGACTAGCTAAGCCCCCTTTCTCAACCTCTGTCAAAGAGGATTCCCTTTCATGTAGATGGACGGTGATCAGGCAGCCACCATGAGGAGGAGTTTCCGCATAGCCGCCTGATCTAGATAGCTCTGCGGATCTTCCGCCCGATGGTGACCGTCCGGACGGCAAGACTCACAACTTTTGCCTACTTACCTACCTAGTGTACTGTGCTCGGAATTCCGTGCCTCCTGACTCTTGACAGGCTGACAGACGAACGATCCACATGGAGCGCAACGTGAATCTCGCCTTCTACACCGACACACTACTGCAAGCAGCTTACGCCGACGCAGGGTAGCTGAGAGACGGCGTAAGTATACACCGTCGAGGTTTTACGACATGCGTGGTGAGGAAGCGAGGAAGCGGACCCGCTTGCCGTCCAGGTCCCAAAGATCTTGCTCACATCAGCGCGCTCCCCTGTTTCTTGCGACCGCGTCCGAAGCTCACCCCAGATATTGGAAATTTCCGGATTGATCCAACCTTCTCCTTTCCCACCGAACACGCTAGGATAGGATAGGGCAAAGGAAAACCATGGCCACCGTCACGCCCGAGACCGCGCTGGCCATATCGCAGAAGAAGGCGCTGTACGGGCACCTGGCCGACACGAAGCGGTGGGACAAGTGGGGGGGAGGCGGCGCTGCCGGACGCGCGCTACATATAGCTTCGTCGGCACGGACGGGAAGCCGATCACGCTCGGGCGGTCGTCGTCGTCGCCGCTGCGGTTCTCGTCGACGGGCGCGTTCCTCGCGCACTTCATCGAGTTCTTCGCCGGCCTGCAGACGGGGTCCACAACTTCGGGCCGGGCCCACTTCGAGCCCGGCGACGCGGCCGACGAGGTCAGGGCCGTGTTCGCCCTGCAGGACGACCTGTACCACGCGCGGCTCGGGTCCCTGGCGCACATCACGGGCGGGGGCTTCTACTACGAGACCTGGAAGCTGGTTGACGGGGAGTGGTATCTGAGAGACCTTAGAAGTACGTATATATTTATGGAGGGATCTGTTCCCCTATTCACGACGGTTCTGTGATATCCTGTTGTTTTACTCCCACAGCTACTTCACGTTTCACAGACGCAGTTCTATTCTTTGAGTCGTTATACTGATATTCAATCTGCTAGTGGAGCGTACTTATCAGAACATGACCTTGTTGGTCCATATAGCTTTGTTCTTGCAGACTTGGCTTGGTTTATCGTTGCTCTAAACCGGCTTAGGGATGTATCATGCCTCGAGTCCGGAGTACATAGTATCAAATAGGATTTCGACTGGAAGACAAGATGCTCTTGGAGAATGTCAAAATATCAACGAGGGGTCTTCAGCCAGCACTAGATGCGTCAGCCTCCAGGGTCTGTGAATGATGCCAATACGCCGCCATTAGACAGACATTGACTGCATTCACTACTATGGGCTACTCGGTAGGAAGTCACGTGGCACGCGATGCGAGTACAGCAATCAAATGCATTTCGAATACATATGTAAGGTTAGTCGGAATACGAAAAACACGCCTCAGCTTATCGTGGCGTTCGGCAACACTCTGGGATTCCAGTCCGTGCTGACCTCCTTGAGGAGCTCTTCACCCAAGACGTCCGCCAGGCTAACAAGCTTGAAGCTCGCCTCGTCGCTGGTACCACCCTCTGGTAACTGATTTGCGTCGTCATGAACAACGATCAGTCCGTCTGGGAATGCATCACCTAGACCCGCACCTACAGCAGCGAGACCGTCCGTGTTGGTCACCGCGTCGACGCCTTTCTCGACATTCTCATAGATCGTAAAGGTCTCGACAAACTCATGGGGCGCTGCTCGGCGGTACACGTTGTACGCACTGACACCTTGCTGACTCACGAGGATGAAGCCCTGGTCCGCGGTCGGACCTCCGACCATCGTCACACCCTCGACGTCGGCATACATGTGGCCATCGCCGACTTCTCCGATGAGTACGCCCTCCGTCGCATCATCGTCCGGCTCCGCGCCGTACCTCCACAGCGCATGAGGCTCTTCGCCGAGGAAGATCCATCCATTGGCCTCATCTGTGACACAACCCTCGACCTGCCCCCCTGAGCCTCCCGTGAAGTTCCTCACCAGCGTCGTGTTGAGACTTCCATCAGCCCAAGACAGTTCATACTGTAGGTATTCGGCAGTCTTGGCATTGACGAATAGGTACTGCTTCCCACTTGCGCGTGAGCGATACGCGCAACTGCCATAGACCTCGTAGTCGTCTTTGGTCGGCTGCGTGCCTCCTTCAATTGCCTCGAGAGTACCATTGGAGGTGAGTTGGGCTAAGCTATAACGAATGTTAGCGGATGGGTGCCATTGCGGTGCGCTGTTAAGGTTCTACCCACCAAAGAGTATTATCCGCTCTGCAAGCAGCATAAATAAGATCTATCGTCTTCTCCCCGGCCTGGAAGTTGTACAATACGTCGACGTTGTTCGGCTCTCCGGCATCAAAGGTCTGTAGCTTTTTACCACTCAGATCAAAGACTGCGAATCCGGCCCCGACTTCTGACTTGGTCGTCGTGATGATCCTCGAGTTAGCTTTGTCGATTGGCGAGATCCAGATGGCCGGATCATCGCCATCACTACCGTTGGCATCGGTTTCGGCAACAGGTTCAACCACCTTGAAGGCACACAACAAGCCACCCCAGCCATCGTCGCAATCACATTGGTTCGCGCCGATGCATGAGCCATGACCAGCACAATCGTTCGAACATGTGAAAGTCGAGCAGTCCGCGCCTTGATATCCTGCAAAACAAGCACAAGCCGAGGCGCCTGAACCACAAAAGCCATTGTAGTTGCACTCGAGGCATACCGAAGCCTGGGTCTCATTACCCGATTGGCGTGGGTCGTATGCGTCGTTGATGGGCAACCCAAGGTTGTTGAAGGCAACCTCCAAGGAGCTGACTCCGAATCCCGCACCAGCTTCGCTTTCCAGAGCATATGCGACTGCCCCGGCAGGATACATCGTGGTCCCCATCTGATAGAGTCCTAAGCCTTTGATCTCGATGTCATTGTCCCCTGTTAGTGTCATGGTTCCTAGCAGTTCAAAAGCAGTGTTGTAGACTGCTATGACATCCTCCTGAGCAACGAGCAGATAGTCCGACGTGTTCCCGACGTACGTCGCGAGTCCGGCGACCTCATCGCTAGCTTGCCCCAGTATGCTGATGCTGGGAGTAACCGTCGACTCCGCAGCTTCGAAAGTGTAGATGGAAGGGTCGTCGTCCCCGCTGAAGAAAACGGCTGGCGCGGAAAACGAGACTGCGCAAGACGACGCTTCCACGGGTGTTTCGAAAGTCTGAACCACCACCAAGTCATAAACCTCGTTCTGCGCTTTGAGTAGAAACTGCACGGCCTGATGCTTGCCGAAAAGGTATAAGTACTGCTCCCCGCTGCTCTGGCTTTCCCAGGCGCAGAGGGCCGACCAATCACCGAGGGTACGAGCGATCGGCCCGCCTATCTGTTCCACCGTGCCGGCATCGTACAAGCGGAAGTAGGAATCTGGCTGAGCAATCGTGATGATCATATCTCTTCCGGCGACATCGTAGACCGTAGTCACGAGTTTGGTGCGGCCGGGGGTCTCGTGTGCTTTCTCGGGCAGAGTGCCGTTGCCGCTCAGGTTGAAGACGCGAATGCCACCTGTTGCTGCTCCGCCGTCGTTGCCCACAAGGGCAGGGCTCTCAGCGTTGTAGATAGCGGCAATCCAATCCGATTCCACCTCACCAGACCGTGCTGAAATGGGCAGGTCAACCTCGGTCTCTGCACTGGCGGTGATGCAGCTAAGTACGAGGCATGCCGTGACAGCCGCGAAAGTCCTCATGATTAGGAACCTGAATATGTTTGATTTGGGGTGCCTATACTCCGTACCGTTGGGAAGCAGTAGTCTCTCGGAAAGGGTGAGGCTGGAGGTGTGTTAACTCAGCATGGCATTCTATGACTTCGCAGTGGCTGCTACGTACCTGACTTTATATCTTTCTCATATATCCCTCCCCTGGCAAAGTAAGGGACCAAGCCGTCAAAAAAGCTTGACAGACCCATCTCCATGGCTTTCCCCCTTTTAATTAAGTGACTCGAAGGCTCGAAAGCGGGAGACCCATACCTATGTCGATCGTCAACCGATTCCAGGTTACAAAGCCGACGATGGTGGCATGCATTGACAACCACTGATGGCTACCACTGATGGCTATGGCATTCCCTGACATGACAGCCACTCGTTGATCGAAAAGCGAGACCCGTGCGCGAATTCATCGGTGCTGTTGGTGGAACATGGGTGCCAAGACTCCACCCCATTGCTACCGCGACCCTCCTCCTCATTTCCTCGCTGTGGCAGAGCTAACTTAACCACTCTGCCACTAACCTCCTCATCGTCATGGTTTCCGGCGGCCGCCGCCTACCTAACCAGGTACCTAGCTGCCTACTGTTTAGGTGGTATTCGTATTAATGACGTTGTGCGTCTTTGGGGAGATATTGTAGGCTGCAGGACAATCCAACCTTTATGCTGAACGGGTCGAAACAAGCCGCGTGTATCACCGGGAAAATGTGATGTCAAGTGCTCCGTACCGAATCGCCGCCAACTTCAGGTAAATGATTAATTCATGCGTTTGGCTGGCATATCGTTCTACCCAGACTTGAATGCAATAAACACCCCATTTACTGCATATATGCTGTTAATACATAGCCCCTCAACTGTCCTTAGGTTGGCGCGATATAAGGAACCAATTGTTAAGGCCAGCTCCGCTAGCTTTGCCCTAACTATAAGCCATATTATTATATTATTATAACGCTTAAAGCACATTGCTTTATAAGGCTCTTTTATTTTTATGCAAACTTTATAATTAAGCTATAACGCTTCCTTTTTTTCTTTTTTTTTTCTTTTTGCTATTTTTTAGTTTATAAAGCTTTTAAAGCTAATATTTATTATATTTTATTTTATAAGCTTATATTTATTATAATATAATAATAAAAATTAATAAATATAATAACTTTATTTTTTTATTTATATTTTATTTTTTAAAGTAAAAATCATTATATCTTTAGTTTTTTATATAATTTTAAAGCTAAAATCTTTATATTTTTTTATTTTTAAAATATTTATTTTATTTTTTATTTTTACACCCTTTTTTGCTTTAAAAAACGATAAATACGCCTTAAAATCCGATAAATAATACGCTTATCGATAAATTTAATTAGCCCGCTATAAACGTAAGCGATTAATTTATTAATTCGCCTTTAATTTTTTATAGTTTTTTAAAAAAATTAAAAGCTAATAAATTAAAGCGATAATAATAAAATATTATAAAAAAACACCTAATAAATAAATAAATAAATAAAAAAAGCCCTTTATTTTTTTTACGTAAAATACGGCTAATTTATTATTTTCACTTTTAATATAATTTAATTTCGGCCTAATAATAATAATAAAAGCTAGCTTTTTATAAGCCCTTTTTTAAATTATTATAGCTTTTTTTTTATTTATAATCGACGTTAAAGCTATTTTAAAGCTTATAAAAGTTTAATTTTTAATTTAACTAAATATATTACCTTAAAAAATAAGGTAGTTAAATTAAAAACCCTTTTTATAAATATAATAGCTTAATAATAAAAAGCTTTATTAATAATAATATAAATAAAAATTATATATTTTATAATTAAAAAGCGCGTAATTATAAAGCTTAAATCCTCGCAATTTTTTTTAATAATTAAAACTATTATAATGCCGCTTTTTAAAAAACTTATATTAAAATATTAATATATTATTAAATTATTTAACCCCGACCCGTTTATAAATAGCGTTAATTTTATATTTAAAACGTAAATAATTAAAATAATTTAAAAGCTTAAAAATAACGCTTAGCTTTTTTAAACGCTTAAAATATAGTTTTTTTAAATAATTAATCTTATTTAAAAAAATATATAAAATATTTTTAAGCTATATATTAATATAAATAATTTTACGTTTTTAATAACGTGTAATTAAATTATTATATTAATAAAAAAGTTTTTTTAACCTAAATTATAAATAAAAAATAAAAGCCTAGCTTATTAAATTTTATATAATTTATTTTAAACGCTTTTTTTTTTAACGCAAAGTTTATTTAATTAATTAATCTTTTTTATTTGCCTCGATTAAAATAATAAAAAAAGCTTAATAATCGTTTATACCCTAATTTTTAATAAGTTATTCTTTTTTTTTATATTAAAAAAATAAGCTTTATTACTTTTAAAAATAAATACGTTTAATTAAATTATATATTATTTATAATTTAAAAAAAACGATAAAATAAAAGCGTCTTTTATAATTATAATAAAAAAGCCTTTTAAAAAATAAAATTTTTTATATAAAAAACGTCCTCTTTTTAAAAAAACTTTAAAATATAATTTATATAGCCTTTAATTTAAAACCTTTTTAAAAAACGTATATTAAAAATATTACGCTTTTAATAAAAAGCTTTTTTTATTTTTATTGCGTATATAAATACTTTTTTTAATAATAAATGCTATAATTATAGCTAAAAAAGCCATATTTTTAAAAAGTATTTTAACTTTTAAATCGCTATAATTATTATAAAAAAACTCGAAAAAAAAAGCGCTCGTTAAAATATAATTTAAACGGCTTAAATAACTTAAAAGCTTTAAAAAAAGCACCGATTTAATTAAAAAATTTTTTATTAAATTTATATATAATATTTATTAACTTTTAGCTTTATTAATAAATCTTTTTTTTTTAGTTAATTAATTAAAAAAAGCGCATTTATAATAAATATAACGCTTTATTATTATAATTTAATAATTTTTATAAAGATATTAATAAATATAAGGGTATAAATATAAATATTAAATAATAAAAAGCTTATTAATTATTTTATAAACCGATAATTTTATAAGCATTATATTTATAATAACGTTATAAACGTTAAAAGCTTCGAAAATAAGCTAATATAATAAATTTAAAATATAATATATATAAAAATTTAAACGTAAAGCCGTTTTTTTAAAAAAAATTCTTATATTAAAAAATAATTTAAAAAAACGCTATAATTTTTAAATAATTATTAGGTTACGCTTTTTTAAACATTATAAAATATATTTAAATTACGCTCGAAAAAAAATAATTTTTTTTAAAAAGTTAAACCGCTTTATTAATTATCACTATAATATTATTATTTTTATAAAGTATATTTTATAATTTTTTAAGCTTAATTATTAAATATAATAAAATATAACATAATAAAATCGATTATAAAAAGTAAAATTAGCTTAAAAGCTTTTTATATAGCTTAAAAAGCGCTTTTTTAATATATATTTCTTTAAAAAAAACCGCAAAAAAAATTATTTAATTATAAAATAAAAACTATTTAAATTCTTTATTTTTATAAGATTTACGCACCCTTTTATTTTTATTTATTAACGCGTTTTAATTAAATTTAAAACGCTATTAATTAATATATTTACGCTTTTAAATAACGCTTATTATTAAAAATTATATAAATTAAAAAAACATTAGCATATTTAAAAAAAATATTAAACTTTATAATAACTTTATTTAATCACTTTATTAAATTTAAATTAAGCAAAAAAAATAAAAATACGCGTAAAAAAATATTAATAAAGCTTTTTTTTAAATATTTAAACCTTATAAAGGTTTTTTTTAAAATAAATAATAATTATTTCCCTTTATATTAATTAATTAATTATAAAATTAGGCTTTTTTTAAATTTATTTTTTATACGCTTCCATTTTTTATACTTAATATTAATTAAATAATTAATAACATTAAAAAATATTTAAAAGAATATTTAATTAAAAAATAAATTATATTTAACTTTATAAAATATAATGCTTTAATATTTTTTATAAAAAAAAATAAAAGATTATAATTTTACGTTAATTATTATAAAATAAATATTCGCTCTCGTAAAAATAAATACCCCTTTTTTTTTATTAAAAAAACGCTTAAATATATCTTTAATATTTATATTTTCATTAAATTAAACGTGCGATAAACGTTTTATAAATTAAAAATACATTTAAACTTTAAAAACCTTACGATTTTTTAAATACGCTTAAAATAATATAAATATAAAATGCTTTTTTTTAACTTTTATAATAAGCCTAATTTATTTTAACGTTATATTAAATAAGCGTTTTTCTTCTTTTAAATAAATTTTATATAATATATATAAATAATATTTTAATTTATTTTTATAACTTTAAAAAGCATTTATAACACGTTTAATAAATATTTTTAAAACTTAAAAAAGCGGGTTTATAAATAAATATTAAAAAATCGGAATTTAAAATTATTAATACTAAATTTTTTAATTATATAATCTTTATTAATAATATTATTATTAATTAAAAAAAAATATAAATTATATTCGTTTAAAAACCTTTTAAACGTATTAAATAGCTTTAATTTTTTCTTAAATTTTATAATTTTTATCGATAATTTATATTAAATTTTAGCTAAATAACTAAGCCGTTTTATAAATTTATCGCTATAAAAAAATAGAAATAAACTAAAAAATATTATTAAGCTTTTAAAAAGCTTAAAATATTATTTATTAACGTTTATTTATTTATTTATTTTTAAAAAACCATAATATTTAAATAAAAATAAGCGCATTTAATAAAATAATAATAAGCATACTTTTTTAAAAAATAAGCAAAATATAATATTTTATTATATTTTTTTTAAAAATTATAAACCTTATAAAATATAATTATAAAACTTATAATAAAAAACTATTAATTATTATTAAATCTTTTAAAAAATAAAAACATTTTTTAGTTTTTTATAAGCGTACCTTAAAAATATATATTAATTATAAAACATTTTGATATTTTATTATTAAACGTAAGTTAAATAGTCGATAAACGGGCTAAAATAAGCTTTTATTTTAATTTAACTTTATTTTATTTTATCGATTAAAGAAAAAAAACCTAATAATAAATACGCTTTTATATAAAGCAAAAAATTTATTTATTTAACGCGCTATTAAAAAATAAAGTAAAATTTAAATATTATTTTTAAATAAAAAATTTAATAAAAAAGCGCTATTAATTAAGATTTTTACCTTTACTTTTAATTTTAAAAATAAAATTAAAAATTTAAACGAGCGTTTAAACGACTTAGCGCTAATTAACGCTATTTTTATTATAAATTAAATATTAAAAACTTTAAAGCCTTTATAAATTAAAACGCGCTTTAAAAAAAATAGCTATATTTTTTAAAACGATTTATTATTATATAAGGGTCGCTTAATTATTTTTAATAAAAAAAAGCTGCGTATAAAATTATATAATAAATTCCACGCTTTTTAATTAAAAGCATATATAAAACGTAATAAAATATATAAAATAATATATGAATAATATAGCTAATTAAATATAAAAAGCTATATTAATAAATATTACGCTTATTATATTTAATATTAATAAATATAAAATAATTAAAAAAGCTTATAAGTTTATTATAGCCTTTATTTATCCTTTAATAAATTTAATAACATATTTTTATAAATTTTAAAACGTTTTTAAAAGATAAAAAAGGCTATAACGCTATATTTATTATAATAAATTGCTTAAAAAAGCAATATTTCTCGCTTTTTATATATAAAACTTATATTATTTAAAGGCTCGCCCACCTTTATTTTTATCACGTTTAATAAATTTATAATACGTTAAAAAATTATTTTAAATAAAGGTTTTTAATTTATAATAAAATTTATAAAAAAGTTAATATAATTAATAAATATTAATTTTATTTATTTTATTATTAAATATACGTTTATTAATAAATAAAATAAGGTGTTTATTTAATTTATATAATAAAAGCTTCGCTTTTTTATAAATTATTTTTAAAATAATTAAAGTGATTTATTATTTTATATAAATTTTACGTATATTACGCAATTATATAAAAATATTAAACTTTTATTATTAAAAATAAAGTTTAAATTTAACCCGCGTATAATATTTAATTAAAAAACGTATATAATATAAAATAAAATAATTATTAAACGTTTAAATTAAAAGATAGCGTAAATATTTGTGTTATAACGTAAAAAAATTATAGCTTAAACGTAATAAAATATATAATAAGCTTAAAAGATTTAAAAACGATACGCTAATAAATTTTAATAAATAATAAATTAAAAGTTAAGCGATTATATATATATTAAAAAGGGAAATTAATAAATAAATCGCTTTTATAATAAATTAAATAATTTAAATATAAAGCTTTATAAAATTTTACGCGTTATAAAAAATAATATATTTAAAATCGATTTATTTAATTTTATAAGGGTTTAAAAAACCCTTAACGCTAAATAATTATTTAAAATTAAAGATAATTTAATTTTAAAATAAAAGTTTATTTTTTTAAGCTTATATTAATTAATAATAAGCTAAAATATATAATAAAAAAATCTTTTTTTTACGTATATTACGTAATAAACTTAAATATTAAGCTAATTAAAAGAATTAAAAGCTTAATTTTAAGTGATATATAATAAATAATTTTAAAAAATATTATAAGCATTATTTTAATATTATAAGTTCGCTAATAAAATTATAAAAATAAGCAAACGTTATAATTAAAAAAAAATTATTAATAATTATTTAAATAATAATTTATTTATTTGCGAAAGCGTTAAAATTATAAGGAAATGTTTAATATATAAAAAAAAATAATAAAAAAGTAACGTAAGCTTAAAAAACATTTATTATTATTATTATTATTTTTTTTTTTTATCTTTTTTTTTTTCTTTTTTATATATATATATATATATATAATACTTTTAATAAATAAAAATATAAATTAAAAAAATTAAAAGCTTTATAATTTTTTAAATATAAGCTTTATATTTAGCATTTTTAGCTTTTAACCCTTTCGATTTAGCTTTTTTTTTTAATTTTATTATTATTATTATTATTATTATTAATAATAGCGGCAATTTATTTATTTATTATAAATAAAACCTTATAAATAACGTTTTAAAAAAAGCATTAACGCTATATATATATAATTAAAATAATTATATAATTAAAAAAGGAATAATAATTTATAATTTAATTATTATTATTAATAACGTTAAATAAACGTAAAATTAAAGGTATAATAAATAATAAATTATAAAATATTAATATAATCACGTGAATTTTAATATTATAAATATATTAAAAATAATAAAAATATTTAAAAATATATTAATAATAATAAGCGCCCGCGTTTATAATATTATAATATTAACCGTTCGATTATTTATATAGCGCGGAATTTATATATTTTACGTAAGGCGTAAGGCGCGCGTTTTTGCGCGTAAAGCGGCTGCGATAATAGCTAGCGGGCGTCGCAGAAACGACGCTAAAGATAGGCGATAGCGTGCGGCGGTAGCAAGCGGCATAAGCAAAAGCGAGGGCGGCGCGCTGCGCGGCAATGCCGCCGTAATAACAATTATAAAGCATTATTATTTATTAATAAACTAAATTTAATTATAATAATAAAAAATATTTATTAATAATAATAATAATAATAATGATAAATTATATAATAAGGTTAATTATATTTTTAAGTTATATATAATTAATATATTTATATATTATTATTATTTTTATTTTTACTTTTATTTTTACTTTTATTATTATTATTATTATTATTATTATTATTATTATTATTATTATTATTATTATTATTATTATTATTATTATTATTATTATTATTATTATTATTATTATTATTATTATTATTATTATTATTATTATTATTATTATTATTATTATTATTATTATTATTATTATTATTATTATTATTATTATTATTATTATTATTATTATTATTATTATTATTATTATTATTATTATTATTATTATTATTATTATTATTATTTTTATTATTATTATTATTTATATTATTTAAATATTAATAACGCGTTTATTAAAAATAACGTAAATATATTTATAAATTTAAATATAATTTTAAAAAAAAAAAATAAAGCGTAACGTAACTAATAAAGCTATATATAAATAAAATTAACGTATAAGCCTTTTATAAATAAAAAGCGCGAGGATAAAGCGCCACCTCGCGTTTATTTTATATTATTTTATATATATAATCGTAGCTACTTTTTTAAAAAAGGGGTAATATTAAGGCTAATTTCGCTAGCTTTACCTTAATTATAAGCCACGCTATTATATTATTATAACGCTTAGGGCATATTGCTTTATAAGGCTCTTTTATTTTTACGTAAACTTTGCAGCTAGGCTATAATGCTTCCTTTTCTTCCTTTCTTTCTTTATCTTTGCTATTTTCTAGTCTATAGAGCTTCTGGAGCCGACGTCTGCTGTGCCTCGTCCCATGGGCCCATGCTCGCCGTGACACCGACCAGGTGGATATCATCATGATGTCAACTTCAAAACTCGATATGGATGGACTACACACGCTTTTATGAAGATCAGAAAATATCAAACACGATGACGATGATAACTTAATCCGATATGAATAATGATGTACAGGAATCTAAAAGAAGAACACCATATCACCCACCACATGAGACATTAACTAAAGTTGACCAACTTGCTCTTCACGCATACAGCCTTGGCCAGCGTCTGGATCGAACCGCTCGACAGCAGCTCCAGCACCTGCAGCGTCGCCTCGAACTCGCGCGTGATGAAGTTGCGGATCTCGATCGCCACCAGAGAATCTAGAGGGTAGTGAGAGAGCGAGCGCGTGACGTCCAGGTCCTCGAGCTCCATCATCATCACCGCCGCCAGCTTCTGTACCAGGCCATCGCAGACCACCTGCTCCGCCTCTGCAAGCGTCTTAGCCGCCTTGACCGCCGCGTTGTAGGAGATTGTCTTAGTCGCGCCGGCTTCCGCGTCCGCCGCCGCCGCCGCCTCGGCGGCTTCTCGCAGGTACTTGCACTTAGCGTCTGGTGTCCAAAACGGCTGCATCGTCGGCGTGATGCGCATTCCCGTGATGGTGTGGCTGTTGCACGCGTTGGCCAACCGACCGCTGATGGCGGCACCCAGAAGGGCAAGCACCTCGGCCTCGCAGATGGTGTCGCTGCCGAGATTCTTCGCCACCTCTGCGGCCTTCTCCAGATCTTCTGCGAGATATCCAGAGTCGGAGATGGCTGTAAGATCCATCGAAGAGGCGGGAAGGCCGAGTGAGAGCCGGTGTTGGACCAGGGCGTTCAGGTAGCAGTTCGCTGCTGCATAAGCAGCCTGCCCTCTGTTGCCCACCGCGCCAGCGACGGACGAGATGGCGACGAAGAAGTCTAGTGGAGCGTTGATGAGAGCCTGGTGGAAGTTCCAACCACCTTGCACCTTGGACTCAACGACGGTAGTCCACTCGTCGTACGCCATCTTCTCGAACAGGACATCCTATTTCGTGTCAGTCGAATGAACAGATGTGGTGTAAGGCATCAGGTATCAAACTTACGCGAAGAACCATAGCACCGTGGACCACGCCCCTGACAGGAGGCTTGCCCTCCAAACCAAAGTTGACTAATTCCTCCACATCGGCAGGATTGGCCACGTTGCAGCGCTGCACAATGATCTCGGCGCCGACTTCAGCAGCCTCTTCGATCAACTCCTTGACCTTGCCCGTGGCACTTCCGCTCCGGGAGACCAACACCAGGTGTCGCGCTCCTCTCCCCACCATCCATCGGGCCATGCTCCGGCCGAGACCACCTGTACCTCCAATGAGGATGTAGGTCGCATCCGCCTTGAGCAACTGAACAGGCGTCTTGGGCGGTGTGGCGCGAACGACGTCCTCGGCGCGCGGCACAACGACGAGCTTGCCGTGGGCCTTCGCGCTCTGTAGCGTCTTAAACGCCGACTCTACTTCGGATATAGGAAAGACGGTGACCGGTGAGACGGGTCGGACCTTATTATACCGGACGAGGTTCGACACCTGAGAGATCAGCTTCTGCATCAGCTTCGGCCGCTCCGCCATGACCGCCATGACATCTACCGAGATGAAGCTGGCGTTGTGATCAAGCTGGGTCATTTCGAGGCGCCCGTTGCTGTGGGCGTCTCGAACCCCGATGTCAAGCAGCCGTCCGAACTTATTGAGACAGCTCCAGCTTTCTCGGAGCCTGTCGCCTGTGAAGCAGTTCAGGACAACGTCTACTCCCTGGCCGCTGGTTGCCTGGCGGATGCCCTCGCCGAACGAAAGGCTCCGACTGTAGAAGATGTGGTTTTCCGGTATGCTGTATTCCTTCATGAGAAACTCCTTCCTCTCTGCCGTGCTCACGGTGGTGAATATTTCGGCCCCGATCATCTGGGAAACAGAGATAGCTGCTTGACCCACAGCGCTGGCACCGGCGTGGATCAGGACACTCTCGTCGTCCTGGAGTCTACCCAGCTCAATCAAAGAATGGTAGGCAGTAGTGAAAGCCAGGGGCAGCGTGGCACCATCCTCAAAGGACATGTCGGTAGGGAGCTTAAATGCGAAGGCGCCCTTGGTTCGGGTGAGAGTGGCGAACGCACCCTGCGTCATCGCCGCTACACGGTCGCCAACTTGGAGGTTTTTCACGTCCTTGCCGACGGCTGTGATCATGCCGCTCGCTTCGACACCGAACTCGGTCGTGGGGAGCTTGCCATGGGCTGCTGTGATGTCCCTATGATTGACACCGACGGCTTCGACACGGATTTCAATATCCCCTTCAGCGAGCGGAGCTTGAATCGTCTCGTCGTCTTCAAAATGTAAGGTGTCGAGGGCTCCGGCATCTGCAATGGTCATCTTCAGAGGTCGCTCATCCTGGGCGAAGGGTGTGGGCTGGAGGGCGGAGGGCTTCGTCTCGCGGTGGACGATCTCGTTCATCTCGGGGTCGTTTATAATCCGGGGAGTGAAGAACGAGCCATCTCTCTCCATAAACTCCATCTCGCCGTTCGAGGGGGCATTTTTACCGAACACAGCAGTGAATACCTTCAATATCGCATCTGATATCTGACTCTCAGCTAGTTGCTTACGCCCATCGAGATCTAGCGTTGCGAATGGCAGCAGCGTCTCCGAGCGCACAGTTCTGCTCAAACCAGCAATCATGTTCAATTCGGGTGTGGTGGCGTTATCATACGCGCCTCGCACTACCCACAAGACGCCTTGGACCGTCGTGAGCATCTTCTGCACGGCTTCAAACTCTTCCGACTTCAGAAGCGAAAGCAAGGGTTTGTCGATCTCAGGAATCACGATGCACAGTTTGTTCTCGACACTGCTATCCAGCAAGCTGCTCAGACTTGGTCGCTTGCCGGTGATACGCTCCAGCGCCTCAGCCAGGCTGAATGCGACCTGGCTCTGGAGAGCGCTATCTCCATGTACGATCTCAATTTCGGTATCGGGCAGCTCTCGGTCTCCATCCGGTGCTAACTCTGCTGTGTTGTCTGGCTCGGTCGAGATCGGCTCCAGGATAGGCTCCCAGTCTAACTTGTAGCACAGTTCTCTGTGGGCCTCGAGGTCGGCTTCTGCGCCTCGGTCGAGGATTGGTGCAACGGTCAGCTCGTCCAGCCTCAACACCGGCTCCGAAGCCGTCTCGTCCAAGGTTGCGAACATGGTCAACTTTGTCGGTTTCGGGCTTGTTGTTGGGAGAGATCCCTGACAGTAAGCCCGAAGTATCTTTCCAGGTTCTTGCGTTAGCTCTGTAACGCTCTTCGAGATAGATATCCGTGATACGGACGATGGTAGGTAAAGCGTATCAACGGTGTCTTTGCCAGCGGATGCTATCGGCCAGTACATCGAGATGAGTGATTCCAGGAATGCAGGCTGGATAATCGTTGAGGTGACATAGTGATTTGGCATCTCTCTAGCGACGTCAGGGACGACGAGCTCAGCCTGGGAGCATGTATCACAAGCTTTGCAGTTCTGAAGCCCTTGGAAGGTAGGGCCATACGCAGCTCCTATGTCCGACAGTTCGTCGTACAGTTTGTCCATGGCGATGGGTGAAGAAGCTGCTTCGTTGATACCAGCCACGGTCGACTGCAGCAGGACTCGCGAAGTCAGTCTGTTTCTGGCAGAATCGACGCCATTCGACTCCTTGGCCTGAACGGCAATAAGACCCTTGCAGTGCTCCTTCCATCCTTTACTCTTCGTCCAAGAGCAAATCCGGAACTCGTTCCAGATCTCGGAGGAGATCAAGATCCCTTCCTGATGGGGTCGAAGAGTGGTCGTCATCTCGACGTCCTCGTCAGGGATAACCAGCGGGGCGATCACGGACACGTCGCGGAGCTCAAATTTGTCGAACGGGGTATCCGCGGCCACGGCACGTTGAGCTGCGGCCTCAACAGCCATGGAGACGTAGCCAGACATGGGGAAAATGGTAAGAGATTGGACTCTGTGGTGCTGCAGCCAGGGCAGGTCGTCGAGACGGACGATGTTCCGCCACGTCGGCTCCAAGTCGTTCGAGAAGTTGGCGAGTGTGCCAAGAATGTCATTCCGCGGTGCTGTCCTGTTCTTGTGCTGCTGCGTCATGCGGGACTCGTGCCAGTACTTGGCAGAGTAGTTCCAAGGATATCGAGGCAAATCGTTCAATAGCGTCGGTGGCTTGCTAGCTTTAGGGAAGTTGATGGCTTCAAAGTCCAGGACGGCACCTTTGGTGAACAAGGTGCCCGCAACCTCCAGTGCCGTATCGACAGCATCCTTCTTACGCGACAGAGCAGACGCGTAAGGGATCTTGGCGGCATCACCCCCGACGGCTTTCAATATCTGCTTGATAGGACCCTGCAAAGCAGAATGAGGTCCGAGCTCGAGCAGCATGTTCACGCCTGTCCTGTGATCCCCGTGCGGCTCAACCATGTTCTGGACAGCTTCGTTGAATCTAACCGGACATGTCAGGTTCTGCACCCAGTAAGAGGACTCGAGCTCGGTGCCTTCGATTCGGCAGCCGAGCAATGACGAATGAAACCTGGTCGGAGTGGCGACTGGTGGCTCGATATCCTGGATGGACTCCTGGTAATCCTTGGCGATCAGGTTCATGTGATGCGAGTGGTACGCCGTATCGACAAAGAGTTTTCGGTTGAAGAGCTGCTTGTCTTCGACGGCTTTTCTCAACTCGTCGATGCCGTCTTCGTCTCCAGAGATCGTGAGACTCGTAGGACTGTTGAAACAGGCAATCTTCACTAGCCCATCTTTGACTTCGGAGATGAGTGGTTCGAACTCCTCCTTGCTCCCGCCGACTGCCAGCATCGAACCCCTCAGGTCGGGGTGTCTCTCTTTTAGTACGGGAACGAGGCGACCTCGGTGGTAAGCGATCGACATGCAAGCCTCGAAGGTTAAGATACCAGCTGCGTAGGCAGCCCCGATCTCTCCGCTAGAGTGGCCGGCGACTGCCGCTGGTCTGATGCCCCACGATCTCATCAGGTCTGTCAGGGCCAGCTGTACCGCTGTACATGACGGCTGGCTGATGTGGGCGGCACCGACAGCAGATGTCTTCTCGTCCTTGCTCAGCTCTTCTACCAGAGACCACGGCGCGCCCATGGAGGTGAGGGAGGAGTCAGCGTAGTCGATCGCCTTCGCGAATACGGGATACTCCTTATACAGTTCGCGTCCCATCCCGTACCACTGAGCACCCTGGCCGGTGAAGATGAAACCGATCCTCAGGGGATCCGTCTCCTTGCCCATCGTGAACCTCTGGAAGTTGATCGCTTCGACGAGGTCAAAAGACCTCAGGGCAGGGACCGCGACCCTCCACTGCAGCAGAGATCGCCGCTGGCCAAGCGTATATGCTACATCCGCCATCAAGTCCTTTTGGAACATCTCTGGCCTCTGTTCCAGGTAGATCACAAGAGCCTTCATCACCGCCTCCAACGAGTTCTTGTCGTTTGCGGTTATGGCGAAGAGCTTTTTGCCGGGGTCCTCGTTCAAGTCCGCATCGTTCTTGGGGCCTCGCTGCGTAAAGGGGACCTTTTCGAGCACGATGTGGCCATTGGTGCCGCCAAAGCCGAAGTTGTTGACGCTGATGTATTTCTTGTTCTTTGGCCAAGGCCGCTGGGTCACCGGGACCTGATCTTTGTCAGTACACGTACAGGTATCTTCGACGTAGGGATTCTGACCTTCAGGTTCCACTGTTTCCATGGAATCTTCTCGTTCGGTTTCTTGAAGTCATAATTGGGCAGGATGAAACCTCGTTCCAGCATCAGTGCTGCCTTGATCACGGCGACGATTCCAGAGGCGGCTTCCAAGTGTCCGATATTTGACTTCACGGAACCAATCAACAGAGGATCCCTAGCCGTCCGACCCTCGCTGAAGACCTTGTGGATTGCCGTAGCCTCGATCGGATCTCCCACACGTGTACCAGTCCCGTGTGCTTCGACAAATCCGCAGTCCGCAGGGTTAATTCCTGCATTATTATATACCTGGCGCATTAGGGTTTCTGTCAAGCATGGTCAGTCTTCAAGCTGGATCGCCATATGCAGGGGACCTGACCTTGTGCGTCACCACAGGGCATCGTGATCCCCGGAGTTCTACCGTCTTGGTTGATACCGCTACCAGCAATGATCGCTCTAATCTGGTCGTTGTCTTTACGCGCCTGCTCCAGAGGCTTCAAAATTACCACGCCGCATCCTTCTCCGCGACCAAACCCAGTACCTCTATTATCGAAAGAGTATGACCGACCCGAATCCGAGAAAAGCCTAAGGAAATATTAGCCGCCATCGAGGGTCGCGTTGATCGTCGATCGTCTCTCACCTTGACTTAGAAAATGAAATCCAAAATTCCGGAAGCATATTCAAATGACATCCGCCAACAATAGCCATCTCTGACTCTCCCGCACGAAGACTCTGGCAAGCGACGTGCAGCGCGACCAGACTCGACGAGCAGGCAGTGTCCGTGGTGAAGCTAGGCCCCTTTAGGTCAAAGAAATGCGAGATTCGGTTTGACTGCATTGCGTATGCGCATCCTATGACCGTCAGCAGTGTCTCCTACCCAATTGTTTCACGATTTGAAGCATACCGGTAGCCTGGTGCATTGGGATAGTGTCGGTATCCCTGAACAGATGAGATTCGTATTCTGGAAAGGATCCTCCCACGAAAACTCCGACATCCCGGCCAAGGATCTTGTGCTTCGGGATACCCGCGTTCTCGAGAGCCTCGAAAGTACACTCTAGCAGCAATCGCTGTTGCGGGTCCATGGAGATGGCCTCCTTCTCCGTCAAGCTGAAGAACGGTGCGTCGAACGCCGCCAGGTCGGTGTTCAGGAAGTGCCCGCCAACGGGATTGTGGCATCCTGCCTTGCCCGGGTTGGGATGCTGGAAGCTGGCGGTGTTGAATCGTTCTTTTGGAATCTCCGAGTAGCCACTGCGCGCTCTCGCACAGAGCTCCCAGAACTCGATGGGGCTGGCGATATTGCCCGGGAGCCGACATGACATGCCGACCAGAGCAATCGGCATCATCTTCTCTTTTGGTGAAGGCGGTGGCGGAGTCTGAGATCGACTGCTGCCATTGACATGCCCGTTAGTATGGACTTCGTTGGGGCCGACCCCGTTACCATTCATATGTGCAGAAGGTAGGATGTTGACGCCGTTCGTGGGAGTGTGGATGCCGTTCGTAGGAGTGTGACCATTCACTGGCACGGGCTCTCGGTTTTCGGGACTGACGTCGTGATGGTCAGATGCCAAGCGAATGCTCAACCCATTGCTGGTGCCAGTGCCATTGAGATGGCCGTTGGTATGGCCATTGACTGGAGCTGCCTGTCCCTCCCCTATACCATTAGTCGCGTAGGCTACATTGCCGGGTGTAGCTGCCGGCGCCATGGCTCTCGGATATACTGCTATGCTACTGTGATCTGGCAGTACGCCCTTCAAGGGAAGCAAGCAGATCGGGCGCCTGAGTGGAAATTGAGGTTTATATGCAACTACTAATGGAGGGACTTCCTACTGGTGTCAACGTCACCTCATCTCTGCAGAGCACCCGGGATGGTGTACGTAGTCCCCCCGGTTAAGAAACCTGATCTTCGGGACAGAGGAAGATCTTTCCGCCCTGAGAACGGAGTAGTAGCTGACGTTTAGGCGGAAACCCATCGAGAGAAGTCTCCTTCAGTCTAACGGAAACTGACACCCTCGAGTATTAGACGCATACGGCAAGTATCATTGGCCGCTGGGCCGGCCCGTTAGTAAATCCTGACTCCTAGATCGTCATGCTGCCGCGTGAAGACGGCAAATTGGGATAGGCCAGGTACCGAAGACCTGTCAATGGCACGTCAAGTAGCCATAAGCCAGGGATGAACGACTTTGATATGGAAGATGGCCATCTGATTGGTGCGTTCATAGATGTGATATTGGTCTCATTTGCACGGATTATGTTGAGCATTGAAGCCCACTGAGGCAGCTAGATTGACGATCAGGGTCCATGTTTCCACCGGCTCGCTTGCGGGAAAGACTCGAGGCGGAACCGATCTGTCCACTTACCCTAGTAACGCATGCGGTTCATCAGAGAGAGACTATATCATCACTCATTCGACTAAATTGGGACTTACGACGCCAGATACGGCTCGGAGAGATGCCGCGTGAAGTACCGCCGATCCATCCATCAAGACTGATCCAACCTAGTAGGGCTTGCGTCAAGCATCAGACTGTAAAGATAAGATAGACTATGGAGACGGGATGCAGGTCAACCTTGCGAAGACTGCACCGGGTGTTTAGAGCCAAACGGGTCGTGATAGGAAAAATAGGGTTGTGATACTACCGTCCAACGGGGAGGAAACAGGACTTGGTCGTCTGCATGTGACTGACATGTGGAATGAGGATCTCGAGGAGAAAATGTCTTTCCCCTGGCATATAGCCAGCCTTGGGATATTCCAATATGGGTAGTTGGGATAAGGATAAGGCCTTCACCTTGGCAGTCGGCACTTCAACCTCCTTCAGGGGAAACATATCTATGTGGGGGTGGGGCCGGACAGTATCTTGACCACGACAGGAACCGACGACATGCGTCGACCAACCGGTACGCATGTAGGTAACCTTAGGTACCTGCTTGTGCAGTAGAGATGCGAGGTACGTGGGAACTTTTGCATACACCGTGTCCTTTACCCGGGCTCTCTCTCTCTGTATGGTGTTTTAACCCGTACCCTGGCTGACAAGTATAATACCCGGAGCTCGCTTATAGCAGCAGCCCAGCGGAAGAGCCTCAGTCAGCTGTGATGCGCGCGTTCATTGACGCGTCACAGAACTTGGTTACAAGATCCTATGGAAATTCTATAGTGCCAAGAGATAACCAATCTCGGAGCGTATGTATCTCAAACGTAAATCGCTGGGCAGAGAGACAAACTTGACACCGCGGACGGCCTGCCCGTTCCACTCAGGGGGTCACGTTCATTTGTGTTTAGGTGGCTTGTCCATTTCCCACACCCCAGGGCTTCCGACCTCTTCAATATCTGCAGTCGCTTCTATGCGATTGTCGTTCTCGAAGCTTGCTCCTCAGAGTGCAGTTCCACTTTGGTTTTCGCTGAGCTCGGTCCAGACTCGGTACGCCAATACTCAGGGGATTGATTGATTGCCCAAGAGATTGCGCAAGACCTGCAACATGAAATTCCTGTGTCTTCCTGGCGCATATGGGAGTGCCGATGTAAGCCATCCATCATGTCGATATAGATTGTAAAGAGCGTTACACTAACAGATATACAGAAATTCCAGGTCCAGCTAGGTATGATCTCACACTGCATATACCTATCGAATCCGAAAGGCTGTCTCTTCTCCCCGTGAGTGCTGATAAGCTTATGCAGCGCCTCTGGTCAATGAGCTCCTCTCTGATGGCACGGCCTCCTTCCGCTTCATCGACGCACCATGTGAGGCTGTTCCTCCTAAGGGGTTCGAAGACTTCTTCGGCAAACCACCATACTACCGGTTCATCGAGCCAGACGACAAAGAGGCGGAGGGCACTGATGCCCTATCGCGGATTAGGGACTTCCCCGAATGTGATACCCCTGAGGATACCATCAGGGAGCTTTTCAAGGAAGGTGTCGCGAGCAGCGTGCTGAGCGCCGCGAGGGCCATCCACTTTCTGTTTGGCATAATGGAGAGGGAAGGTCCCTTTGAGGGGATTATCGGATACTCAGAGGGTGCTACCGTTGCGGCCACTCTCCTACTTGCGGAGCAAAGACGACTAGAGCAGACCGGGCGGGAACCTATGATCAAGTGTGCCATCTTCTTTGCGGGCTGGCCACCCTTGGATCCTCTAACCTTCGCTATGGTTTTGGCGGACGAGTCCGATACCATGCTAGATCTTCACACCTGCCACATCAGTAAGTCGCTCGATAAGTATCACCAAGAGCCATGATTTGCTGACCGCGACCCCAGTCGGGTCCCTCGACCCTTACGTCGCTGGCTCCATGGCGCTATACAATGTGTGTGAGCCTGACACAGCTCACATCTTCGATCACGGCAAGGGGCATACTTTACCAAGGGACAAGGAGGTCATCAAAGAACTCGGTAATGTGATACGCGGCATGATAGAAGATGCAGCATCGTAGCAGAATGAGTCAGAATCAGTACAATGCTTTAGTCATATTATATAAATTAGTATCAACCATACAGTGATGTAATTATCTTGACGGAAGCCCGCGATCAGTATGCCATGCTTTCACTCTGGGACTACACACTATACGAACATCACAAAAGCATCATATCGAACGATTATGTGATTGATGGCAGCTCATTGCTCTCCTACTTCTCGGGTTTCCTCTAGCTCAAGGACACTCGTGAGAACATGAAAGGGGTAAGCAGGTATTACATACCTACCTAACCTACACATCCGAACGACTCCACCTGAAGTCGATCAGGATCGTATCAACCTGACCGGTTGCAACGCCGGTTCCGCGCGAGAGCTGGCCGGGGGGAGATGACCAATGGGGGTATTGCTGCTCATTATCCGTAATTGATGCTTAAATTCTTCCACGTCGCATTCGACGGAGGATGCTTCCGTACTCTCCGTGGCATTTATCCAGAAGTCGAGTTTGACCACCTGGCCAGGCCTTTTCTCCACAACGCCGAATACTAGTAGCTTTGCCTATGTTTCTGACATTCTCATGGCACCTTCAACGAGATCCTTCGTTTCCTCGTCAGACTCCAATTTTTGAAGGCCTTTAGGTCCTCCCCCCCTTCCTTTGGCGCCCGGCCCGATCTTCTTCCTGTCGGCCTCCTATTCGGGTAATTCCTTAGCTCCAGAAGCTTGGCACTGAAGGCATCATGCAAAGGGGTATTGCCGATGACGAAGACCATGCCGCGACTGAGCCGCGGCTCGACGTTGTAAGTTCGCGGCATGCGGTAGGCGGACACGCCCCTAGTAGTGTGCCCACTGTCGTGCAACCCAGCCGCGGCGATCCGCCGCCGGGGGCATCCGGGGCACAGACACCTGCGTCCGTCACAGCGTCGACGAAACAGTCGGTCGCTTCGCACTCGAAAGCTGATTCGGCGACGGACTTGCTCAGAGCTCCCGCTGCTTATGGCAGAGCAGCCTCACTGGCGTCGAACCAATCATGGGCTTCGCTACCTGGGCAGGGGCCCCCTTCAGAGCCTGTGCCGGAGCTCCCACATCGGACGATATCTCTCAAGCCGTCACTGGCATCATTGCCGGCGCCACGAGAAGCATCCAAGGCTGCAGCGACCCTTTCTCCTGTCCAGTCGATGCCATCGACGAATAATGCTGCGCCATTATCGCCGTCAAAACCGACTAAACTCAAGAAATCAGCCGCCATCCCCAAAAGCCCTCACGATTCAAAGCCGAAACCCCCGAAGGGTGCGCAGTACAAGAAAACGCTCAGGAACTTTGGGGTGAGTCTTGTTCCAACCATGTCAACTATCATACTAATGCTCCTGTCAGAGAATATTTACGTATACGACATGGACAGACAAGATCCTGGTATGCGCGTCTGTGTTGTCAGCTATAGGGGCGGGCATCGCGTTCCCTATGATGACTATGGTACTTGGTAAGCAACAGACTCTTACGTTTTTATGAAACTTGCTCACTCGTCTCTACCAAGGACGATTGATCGGTATCTTCGCCCATGTCAACGCAACGTGGACTGCTGAGCAAGCCAAGGCATATGTGCACGGCGAGATCAATAAGAATGTGTAAGTAGGGGGGGTAGCCGGTAGCCGTCGAGCAAGCTGACTTTTCGAATCAGCCTCTACCTGGTCTATCTCTTCACGGCAAGGTTTGTGCTAGGATACATTTCCCTGGTGAGCTAAACAGAATTCGCCCCTATTCATCTGGGTTTACTGACAATCGTCTAAGCTGGGCTTCCGCATGATGAGTCTTCGTATCTCGTCAGCAATGCGCTTGGCCTACGTCAAGGCTCTCCTCGAGCTGCCGGTTTCTCTCCTGGACAATCAGCCCCCTGGACAGACGGCAGCTATCATTTCCACCACCGCGAACGTATTGCAGGTCGGCATATCCGAGAAGCTGGGTGCTGTTGTCCAGAGCCTTTCGATGCTGGTGTCCGCGCTCACCATCGCCTTCATCCACAACTGGAAGTTGAGTCTAGTGACGAGCAGCGGCCTGCTCCTCATCACCATCTGTTACTGTATCACTATCCCGTTTGTCGTCAAGAACATGAAGCAGGTCGAGGATGCAAACATCATGGGCTCCGCCGTCGCCAACGAGGCGTTCGGCTCTATTCGGATGATTGCCGCCTTCGGTGCAGAGCGCAAGATGGTGGAGAAATACAGTAGGTGGTCGGGAGAATCAAGGCGTAGGGGTCTACGGCTGTCGAAAATCGTTGCTTCCCAGCAAGCGACTAGTAAGTATCTTCTGCCCATCTACCACAATGTCAAAACCCAGCTGACAAACCTGCCGCAGTCTATTTCAGCATATATGCGTAAGTCTTGTCTGAAATTGTGCATCCCGAGATGTGATACTGACTGCCGTGACAGCACATATGGTTTGGCCTTTTGGTATTCTGTAAAACTATTGACGAATTATGAGATACGTGACGTTGGTACCTTAATCATGTCAGCTCGTCCCAACGACATATCCATCAGTACTTGGCTAATCACGTCTCAAGAGTCTTAATGTGTATAATGATGATAGTCATGGGGGTTGGAAATATTTCCGCGCCACTGTCTGCGGTGTCTAGATCAGCTGGGGCTGCGAGCATCTTATTCAACGGTATTGATGCACCACGACCTGTCGTCACGGGATTGAAACACCCCGAGGTGACGGCTACCGAGAATATTGTGCTCTGGAACCTCAACTTTACCTATCCAACTAGGCCCAAGCTCAAGGTGCTTGACAATCTGTGCCTGATCTTACCCGCTGGTAAGATAACCGCCATTGTTGGACCGTCCGGGTCTGGCAAGAGTACCATCGTCGCCCTCATCCAGAGGTGGTACGAGATGAATGGAGATCCAACAGAGAGACCACTGGTGAGTGGGTCAATAAGACACACAAGAAGGTCATTCTACTAACAGCTGTCTAGATATACTACTTCCGTAATGGCTCAATAACTACGGGCGGTAAAAAGCTGACCGAGCTTGACATGAAATGGTGGAGATCTCAGATCGGTCTTGTCCAGCAGGAGCCGTTCCTCTTCAATGACACCATTTTCAACAACGTTGCCAACGGGCTGGTGGGAACGGAGTGGGAAGACGCCGAGGAGAGCAAGAAGAGAGAACTAGTCGAGAATGCTTGTAGGGAAGCTTTCGCCGACGAATTCATATCTCGACTGCCAGATGTAAGCTCAGCCCCTTTTTTTTTCATTTCCTCGGGACGGCGCCCTCATTCGTCAAATAGGGGTACGACACCAACGTCGGCGACGCGGGCATCCGGCTCAGCGGCGGGCAAAGACAACGTCTGGCGATCGCAAGAGCCATCATCAGAGAGCCCAAGATCCTGATTCTGGACGAAGCCACGAGTTCGATCGATGTCCGCGGGGAGAAGGTAGTCCAAGCGGCACTCGACCGGGTGTCCAAGAACCGGACCACCATCATGATCGCCCATCGCCTCTCCACGGTCAAGAAGGCAGACCACATCGTCGTCATGGCCAAGGGCAAGATCGTCGAATGGGGCAATCACGACACTCTGATGGCGAAAGTCGGCGGCCCGTACTGGCTCCTCACCCAGGCCCAGCAGCTCGCGATGGGCGAGGACGACCGTGCCGATGCGTCGTCGCAGGAGACCGAGGTCGAGAAGCGGACTATGGACCTCATGACGCTGGACGAGAGCAAAGCGGAGATGGAGCCGGAAGGGCCCGGATCCGTGATTCCTGAGCCACCGTCTTACCAGCCGAAGGGCGTCTTCGGCAGCTTTGGCGCGATGCTCGCGGAGCAGAAGCGGCTCTGGGGTTGGTATACATTCATAATGCTCGGAGCCGTCGTCGCAGGGGGTGCGTCTTCCCCATGCTTGCTTGCACCATAGACAAGTGCTGACAGTAGGATAGCGACCACACCCTTACAGGCATACATATTCGCGAATCTCATCTCGTCGTTCACATACTGGGGTGATGTTCTCATTGCCCTGACCAACTTCTGGTGCTTGATGTTCGTCATGTTGGCGTGTACAGCTTCCGCCGGTTATTTCTGCCTGGGTTTTACTGCGACCCGGGTCTCATTCGTAAGTTCTGCCTTCGCAACCGACCAGCAGAGGGGGGGGGGGGAGCATAAACTGATCTCAATAGTACATCACCTCAACCTACCGCCGGGAATACTTTCAGAACATCATCTCCAAGAACGTGTCCTGGTTCGACGGCGAGGGCCGGTCCACCGGCGCGCTGACGGGTCTGGTGGCCAGCGACCCGACGCAGCTCCAACAGCTGCTCGGCACCAACATGGCCTTCGCCACCATATCCATCTTCGGCGTGGTCGGCTGCCTCACGATCTCATTCTACTTCGGGTGGAAGCTCGCGCTGGTCGCCCTGTCGTCGGCCATGCCCCTGGCCGTCGCCGCCGGCTTCTTCAAGGTCCGCGTGGAGAAGGGGTTCGAGAAGATGAACCTGGACGTCTTCTCGCAGAGCGCCAGGTTCGCCACCGAGTCCGTCGGCGCCATCCGGACCGTCTCGGCCTTCACGCTGGAGGACCGCATCTGCCGCCAGTACGAGGAGCTGCTGCAGGACCACGTCAGGAGGGCGTTCAGGCGGGCCCGGTTCTCGACTCTGGTCTTTTCTGCCAGTGACAGCCTTCCCTTCTTGTGCATGGCGTTCGTCCTGTGGTGAGATATCTTGTAGAATCTTCTGACGCGCGTGAAAGCTCACATGTTGTAGGTACGGAGGGGGGCTCGTAGTGGATGGTGAATACTCAACCTTTCAGTACAGTATGTCTATATCACTCTCCCCATGTGTTCTTATACTATGATTACTAACCCCCATTCAGTTGTTGTCTATATTGCTGTCATTCAGGTAAATAGTCTTAGTTTTTCGTTCCAAAGAAATAAGAAACGTTAATTGATGGCTTTCCAGGGTGCCATGGGCGCTGGACAATGGCTCAGCTTCGCTCCCAGTGAGTCTAAATGGTCAAAGGGCACAGTATCTCATCACCACTAACGCGAGGCAGATATTGCACAAGCTACGGCAGCTGCCAACAGGATCCGAGCCATGAGAATCAATGAAGATGGTGATGGCTACGGTATCACCATCAACCACGAAGCCGTGGATGAGAATAATAGGGGCGTGAAGATCGACTTGCAAGACGTTTGGTTCAGGTACCCTAGTCGGGATGTACCAGTTCTCAATGGACTAAACATGACGGTATGATTGAATTACTTCTATGTGAATGAGCATACTAACCATGAGCAGATCGAAAAGGGCCAGTTTGCAGCCATTGTGGGACCTTCAGGTGAGATCACCCAGTTTCCTTAAGCATCCCCTTTTCTTCAGTGACTAACTCAATATTCCCCAGGCTGTGGTAAAACCAGTGTAATCTCTCTACTTGAGCGGTGAGTCTCGCTTATCTACGTACTCGTAGCTCCGAACTGACCCCCTCCAGATTCTACAAAGTGAAGTCTGGCATTATCACCTTCAACGACATTGACATCGAGGACATCGACCTGAGAGACTACCGAAAAACCATCTCGCTCGTAGCCCAGGAACCGAACCTGTTCGACGGGACGATCCGCGAGAACATTCTCCTAGGGGTAGATCCCGGGTCTATCACGGACGATGCGCTGTTCCAGGTGTGTCAAGACGCCGGGATCCACGACTTCGTCAGCTCCCTGCCCGACGGCTACGGGACCAAAGTGGGCAACAAGGGCATCCTGCTATCGGGGGGCCAGAAGCAGCGCATCTCCATCGCCCGGGCGCTCATCAGGAACCCGCGGCTGCTGCTGCTGGACGAGGCGACCTCGAACCTGGACTCGGAGACCGAGAAGAGGGTCCAGGAGGTCTTCGAGCGCACCAAGCAGAGCCGGACCATGATCGTGGTGGCGCACCGGCTCGCCACCGTCCAGAACGCCGATGTCATCTTCGTGCTGGGCGACGGGCAGGTGCTGGAGTCCGGCACGCACGCCTCCCTGCTGCAGAAACGAGGCATGTACTACGGCATGGTAAGTCCTCCAGGCTCCTGGCCGTGAACCCCTGATCACACACGAGCAGGTTGCTGACATATCCGTTATAGTGTCAAGCTCAAGCCTTGGACAGGTAGATAACGAGGTAGTTTTTTCTTTGCGGGATATCTAAGGGGCTTGTCTCCGGCGCGACCCGGGCGATTAGGCTCAAACAAATCTTGTGGTAGCCATGCGACATCGGGTAACAAAACGGGAGAATATCACATCCCATCCCATCGTAGCGGCCGGTTCAGGGATACATGGGCAAAAACAGGGGTAAACAAAAAAAAGCTTTGAGGGTAGATAGTCACTCAGTTCAATAATAACCGCGTACTGCGCGTAACGTTCCCAATGCCAGGTACAAAAAATCTGCAGATTTATCTCGCCCCGATGCTTGTGTTATCCCATCCCAATTCATCACCCCCTAAGCCATGCCGTGCGAGTAACCGAAGCTACCTAGGTAAAAAAAAAAAAAACCCCAAAAAAAGAAATGCTACCGTCCAAAAGGCATCCATGGCACTCGACCGTTCCGTCCCAGCGACGAGGCTAAATTCCCATGACCTGGTTACATCGTACCTTATCTACGTCGTATCATCCCGCTCATTCATTCATGCAAGGCGACGCTGCGCAGGTTGTACCGAACCTCCCTTTCCCGCGGTCCGTCGGGGGTTTTTTCTTTCAAGGCAATTCAGCATAAATACCAAAGAGACCCACACACCACCGAGAAGGAAGAAAAGGGAGTTGGTTCTTACCCTTCGGGCCCCCAAATTCTTCCACTTCCGTTAACCCTGGGTAGGTCAGGCCAGCTACCTGAATCATCCCGGACCCCGAGACGCCTATCTCTCTCTTTCTCTTTCTCTGTATCGGTTCCTGGATTCGGCTTGGAAATTTTTTCCACGAAACGCGATGGGAGGAGAGTTCTGGACCGGTTACCTGCAGAAGGGGGGAAAAAAGAAAAAACCGGTGGTTGGGATTTGGGTGTGTTTGTTTCCCGTCTCCAGATTCAGGTACGAATACTACGGCGGCTCGTTACCCTTGTTTGTGAGGAGAGGAGACATACGTAAGCTGGGTTACGAATCCGCGTGGGACGAGATGTGAAGATGTCTTGTCGTGCGCGGTGGCATGGGGGTTCAGCAAAGGAGAGGGTTTCTTGGGGGGGGGGCGTTCTGCCACTCTGCTCTTCTGGAAACTAGACACCAGACTCGTGCGAATTGCCATCCAAACAGGATTGGATCCTGAATAATAAATGGTTTCACAGTAGCTCGTGGCTTACCAATGACCATGCTGTAGACCAGGACCGCTCAGTGAGTGATCCTCAATTGATCATTTTCGCTAGTAGCAACCCCTTTCGATACGCGACCCCCTTTCGATACAAGCACGTATCCGTAGCGATAAGTTGGGGCCGTCGCACGAACATAGATTCGACAGCAACAGCAACAAGTCGTACTCAACAGCACATCAATGATGGATAATCATGACAATCAATCACCCCACACAAGCCAACGACGTAAAATCAAGATGGTGCCGTAAGTCAGTATCTCATTAATTCATCGCGGTGGCACATCTGCCAGTGCTCCTTATGGTACATTGTGAGGAAGATCTACTTCCATCCACCATCGACGCAAATATCCATGTCAGGTTTCCGTATTAACCAATCCATTCATTGATTTATTCCGTCCCTTTAAGCCTCGCTCTCGCGCCCGAGGGCATCGTACGGCGTGCTGCCGTCGATGTGCTTCTCGCGGCCGCCGGTGGAGGCCGGGTTCGCGGCGTCGGCGCGGGCCAGCTTCTGCTCGGCGGCGCGGGCGGGGTCGTTCTTGGTGCCGAACTCGCTGAAGCTGGCGTTCTTGTTCTTGTCCTCGGTGGCGATGCTGTCGTCCTCCTTGATGTTCTTGCCGTGCGGGCCCCCGGGGTATTTGTTGTACTGGTTCTGGACGTAGGTCGGGGCCGGCTCCACGTGGGCGGCGGAAGAGGAAGAAGACGACTTGCCGGTGCCCGTCGAGGAGTGGTCTCGGGCACTGTCCGCCTCGTGCGGCTTGGAGGGTGCGCTCAGGTCCTCGCGGGATACTTGCTGGGGCTCGGCCTGGTTGGCCTCGCGGAAGGTCTGGGATTCGGCGGCCAGGGAGTCTGCGGCTACGACGCCGGGGCCCTCTTGGGTGACAGGGGCGTCCTTTCCAGGCTTGACCTTTGTGCCTTCACTTGGTGCTTTGGGACCCATGTTGATTGTGGTGGTTTGTGGTAGATTGTGGTGGTTTGTAAGTGCGTGTTTGTGTGGTGATTTGTGGTATTTTTTCGTGTGCGCCTTGCTGGGCTAGTTGAAATTGCGGGAGGGGAGTAATCTGTGACTGAATGATGACGAGGAAGAAGACAAAAGCAATTCAAAAACCTTGGGCATTACTGACTTTAAGCACCTCTGGCTTTGTTAGGGTTGTTAGGTTGGTGGTGGTTGATGAAGGCCGCCCTCCCAGGTACTGACGTCATGCCTAACAAACTCCAGAGGCGCCTCATGGATGACTTCACGTACCTGATTAGAAACTTTCAGTCCTACAAATCAACCTACGATACTCGCCCAACACTTGTAGTTTTGTGGAGAGTTGCAGATATTTCTGGGACGTTCATCTTTGCCAGGACGCGATGAGGCAACTTGTCGAGGCGTATCTGGCGCCGTCGGAGCATTTGCCCCGGACCTTTCCCTCCCCAATCTGACCAATTACGATTCCCCTTCGGATGAGGAGCTTGATGAGCTTGATGAGCTGATGAGCCACCAACTACCTTATGTACCTAGGCTTAACCTTCTTGACAGCTTGCCAAGCTAGGGACCAGTCAGGCCGTCAGGTACATAATCAGACAATGCCGGATCTGCATTTGAGGTAATAGAAGTTCTCGATGTCTTCTCTCTACCCCTGAGTCTGTCTACCTACAACAGCAGTACCACCAACGAGAGTTTCGGCCATCAGCATTCAAATGGTGTCTGTAACTCGCCAGCTTCTGCGGCCATTCGAAGTGCCTCAATCGTCGCGTACAGCCCGCCCACGCAAGTGAACGCGCCCGCCAGAATTGTGAGTACGTTAACCGTGAACATGACAGGCCTCTGAGACCAGCCGCGAAAGCCTCCCTTATAATGATAGACATCATACAGCCAGAATACACCAGCAAGGCCATACGTATACCAAGCCGCGAATAGCGAAGCCGTGATGCCAACGAGGTAGTTAAAGATGGGAATGCCCACCGCGAAGACGAACGCCGCCACGTTCGCCACCAAGATCAGGAATGCCCATGCTCCCCATCCCATGACGGTATGCGAGTGAATGTGCCGGCTACGCCTGAATATGCGCACGAACACGAGCTTGGCGGCGGTGTGACAACATAAGCTGCCATTTATCCAGAAGTTGGGGATGGCTAGTCCGAATGTGATCTTAGACCAGAGCGGGCTCAAGCTTAGGAGGCTCGGGCTCGCGACGTCTACCCCGATGTAGTAATACGTGACGATGGAGAAGATGATATAGGAGGCGGTCGCGACAATCTGCAACGTCCACGCGGCCTTCATCGCATCCCGTGGCTGTTTCATCTCCGAGATCAGGATGAAGAACATGAAGTGGCCGGCATACGCAAAGACGGGATTGGTGATGCTGATAAAGGCCGAAGTGAAGTCCGTCGTCACCGTAATATCGATATTCCCCTTTTCACCCGGCAGAGCGCCGGCGCCGGCCATTGCGACAACGGCCGTGACGAGGATCGAGACGCCACCAGCGATGGATAGCCATCCGATATTGTCCAGCGTCCTTGGAAAGCTGGTGAGCATGATAGCCACGGAGAAAATGCCGGCGAAGGCGACAGTGCAAAGTCGATTCTCCGAAAGCACGCTCAACGCCAGCTGCCCCGTCAGGATCTGACTGCCGGCCGCGCAGATGGCAAATATGACCGTCCCACCGCCGAGAATCTCCCTCCCCACCGGACCGAAGAGTAGCATTCCGGCATCGCCCATATTGTGCACTACAACAACCAGTTAAGAGGTGCTTCACCGCTAGGAGTCATGGCCGACCAACCTTCAGGGTGCCGGAGCTTGAACTGGATGAGCGCCCACGAAGTGTAAGTCGCGAAAGCGCCCAGGAAGAAGATGACGAGCACCCCTGGGACCAAGCCCACGGCTGCTAAGCTGCTGGGCAAACTGAGCATGCCATTGGACACGATCCCGGTGATCATCAGGACGGCGACGAGCGGCCAACTCAACGTCTTGTACTTGATATCATGTTCGTCTTCATGGCCGAAGACGTCGTCTGGGAGGCCCGGCCCAGTCAAGTGCTGCTCGCCTCTCTCACCTCCTGTTCGCACTTTGGAGCCGCCGTTATAAGACTTGGGATGCTCAATACTCTCGCCTGGGAGGTCCCCTGGGTGATACGTATTGCTTGTCATCGTTTTGGAGGTTCAAAGTGACACAAAAACTTTATTGGCCGGCTCGCGAGGCTGGTGAGAAAAGGCCAAAGTCGGGGTAATCGAATACGTTGTGTCGATGTCCCCCAGGGACTTTAAATGTTGTTTATCATCGTGTCATCGATCGCCGTCTAGATCCCATGGTAGCATCGGCGCTGGAGATAAAGCTCACATATCTGCGCGGGGTGAGATCTCGCTGCTGAGTAACCAAACAAAGCGCGACGATAGAACAGGGGGGTAAACTCCGTCCATATCTGCGGCGTGCCCCGATCGTCATAGACTTCGTCCGCGCTCGGAAGTTGGTCCCTGAAGAGAAGGTGTTGTTGATGCTTCATTTACTTACAGTCATTATTCAACGGTTATGGCTTTCCTTCAGTGTCAAAGGTTTGTAAGGTATGAGATCTGTGGCTTTTTCGATTCGTCGAGGGTAGATTTCACCAGCCCCCCATTGCTCCTCTAGCCAAAGACGAAGTCTTGCTTCGATCATGACAGAGAAAAGGAAATAGAGGAGCAGTGTGATGATGAGTTCGAGAAATGGATGTTTCAAACTTCTCCAGACTTGATATCGATACTTCTGTGGTTAACCCCTATCTATCTCTTGACCCCTTTTCCGACTCCTGGACTCTAGCGTAATACCGAGGCGACCAGAGAGTGTCGTAAGCAGCATTTGTGAAAGGGGCTCACAAACGGCTAGTCGGTTCATTCTAAGGGCTAGGGATAAAGTTTCAAACTGTCTTCGAGTCTGGAATACAATCTATACGAGTTCGAGAAATCATAATCGGCACAAGCTTCGTGAGATATTCCGTCCAAAAATCGACAAACGACGCCGGTGCTCTGGGGAAGCTTGTTCCTGGAATGGGGATAGTTCCTGATATTGGCCAATCAGATTCTTAGAGATGGTCATAACATCCCCCAAAGCTCGCCAATATACGGGGCATTAGTGGACCTCGATAAGCCTAAGACAAATTTACTGCTGACCTCCTGCAGCTGTCCCGCCGACTTCGCTCAAAATTTCGACTCACCGTCTCGAAACTCTCCGCCGGCAAGCTCGTCCTCCGAGTCAATCTTCGAATTCGAGCTACTCGGTTAAGCGGATAGTCGATTGAGTGTTGGAAGGTCGATTTGGGGTGTATATTAAGCTCAATTGACCGAAATAGGAACAATTGACACTGCTTCCTACTTCTTGAACTCCATCATGGCCTTCCATACTCTCCTCCGGGCCAGAGCCCCAGCAGCTCTGTCTCGAGGCGCCTTCCAGCCGGCGAAACAATACGCGTAGGTCGAGCCGACACCCGAAGCAGTCTACACCCGCAAGAACATTGCGCTGATTTCTGGCACTCTAGTCGTCTTCTCAGCACAACCTCTCCCCGCCGATCCGATGCCGATCTGAACAAAGTATCGCGGACGATTACACAGCCCAAGTCGCAGGGTGCTTCCCAAGCTATGCTCTACGCAACGGGTATGACTGACGAAGACCTGAACAAGGCCCAGGTCGGTATCTCTTCTGTGTGGTATGAGGGAAACCCGTGCAACATGCATCTTATGGACCTGTCCACGATTGTCAGAGAGTCGGTTGCACGAGCTGGTCTTATACCCTATCGGTTCAACACCATCGGCGTATCTGACGGTATCTCTATGGGGACCACCGGTATGCGGTACTCTCTACAGAGCAGAGAGATCATCGCGGACAGTATCGAGACTGTCATGCAGGGGCAGTGGTACGATGCCAACATCTCTCTGCCGGGATGCGACAAGAATATGCCCGGTGTGTTGATAGCAATGGGACGTGTGAACAGACCGAGTATCATGGTCTATGGTGGCACCATCAAGCCTGGTTGCAGCAAAGACGGAGCTGCGATAGACATCGTAAGCGCTTTCCAGGCGTACGGCCAGTACATTTCTGGCGAAATTACTGAGGAGAAACGCTACGACATCATTCGCCATGCATGCCCTGGCCAGGGCGCATGTGGTGGTATGTATACTGCGAACACGATGGCCACTGCGATAGAGACTCTCGGTATGACATTGCCTGGGAGCAGTAGCTTTCCGGCGGCAGACCCAAGCAAGAAGAAGGAGTGCGAGACGGTCGGCGAAGCTGTGAAGAACATTCTGCGAGAAGACATCCGACCCAAGGATGTCATGACAAGAGAGGCGTTCGAGGATGCCATGGTTGTTGTCAACATCCTCGGAGGCAGCACCAATGCCGTTCTCCACTTGATCGCCATCGCCGATTCCGTCGGCATCAACCTTACCGTCGACGACTTCCAGGCTGTCTCGGACCGTACACCCTTCCTCGCCGACCTGAAGCCCTCCGGCAAGTACGTCATGGCCGACGTCCACAAGATCGGTGGCACGCCAGGGCTCCTCAAGTTCCTCATTGGTGAGGGTGTCATCAAGGGCACTGGCATGACCGTCACTGGCAAGACCATGAAGCAGAATGTCGAGTCATGGCCATCATTCCCCAAGGACCAGGAAATCATCCGGCCTTTCTCCAACCCTATCAAGCCTACTGGTCACATCCAGATCCTCCGCGGCCAGCTCGCACCGGGTGGTTCCGTCGGCAAGATCACGGGCAAGGAGGGCCTGGTATTTACAGGTAAGGCCAAGTGCTACGACCAAGAGGACGACTTTGTCGAGGCTCTCGAGAGGGGCGACATCAAGAAGGGAGAGAAGACGGTCGTTATCATCCGATACGAGGGTCCCAAGGGTGGACCGGGCATGCCGGAGATGTTGAAGCCTTCGTCCGCGATCATGGGCTACGGCCTCGGCAAGGACGTCGCTCTCTTGACCGACGGTCGGTTCTCCGGCGGCAGCCACGGTTTCCTGATCGGCCACATCGTGCCCGAGGCGCGGGAGGGCGGTCCGATCGGCCTGGTGCAAGACGGCGATACCATCACCATCGATGCCGAGAAGCGAGTCATCGACACCGACGTCAGCGATGCCGAGATGGAGAAGCGGAGGAAGGCGTGGAAGGCGCCCCCGCCACGGTACGCCCAGGGTACTCTGACGAAGTATGCGGCTCTGGTGAGCGATGCTAGCACGGGATGTATTACCACCAACAAGAATGCTTGAGCGGGACAAGCAGGTGTGCTGGCCGGCCCATAAGTGAACGAATTATCGATAGGGAGCAACCATTGTACATATAGAACATATCATCAACCCGGACTGGAAAAAAAAAGGCGCCTTGATTTTTCAAAGAAAAGAAAATGTTGGAATGAGTTAACAGAGATAGTCCTTCTTTCAGAGGCCTAAGTTCTACTTATTTACAGTCAATTTTTTTCTAATACCCTTGCGGGTCCGGCAGGTCGTTGTGTTGAAGACCAAAAAGGGGGTTGAACCAAGATTTGTAGACCGACTGCGGAATGCCGACTGCGAAAAGTGCCAAAGCGTCTCCTCCGAAAAACTACGTACGCCCGCTATTGCCCCACCCTAACCATGCTCTCAATTGCGCGCCGAAAACCCAGTACTCCGGCCCCTATGCACGCATACTGCAGCAAAGCAAATTGGCATAGCCGCCGTATTTGATTTTTTTTTTGGCCGTCATTTCTTCTTCTTCCCCCAGGCCTCGACGAAACGAGCCTTATCCCTCGTCGTAAGACCCACCCTCTGATTCCTAGCTAGTCTAGCCAGAGCCTCGCCGACACGATCGAGCAACCTATGCTCCTCCGGCGTCAGCGCCTCGCCGTCTGTGTCCTTCGTCTCGGCAGCATGGACAGAGTCTCCGTGGATACTGTCGATGCCGTCAACAAGCCCATCTTCGCCGGAATACGCGGTGTTCTTCACGGCTTCGGCGATGCGAACGCGGATGTAGTGCGTCGGCTTGCCGAGTAGGTTCCAGAGGAACGCGAAGTACGAGCCGGGTACGGGCGTCGTGATGTCGGGCGGTGTGTAGCGCATACTGACGGGGAAGATCTTGACGTCGGATGGCGCGGAGAGCAGAGAGGGCGAGAAGGGCATGATGCCCTTGCCATTCGTGGTGGTCATCTCGGGGAAGACGACGATGGCGCGCTGGGGGTACTGGTCCACGAGGGCGGCGAGTGTGGTGAGCTTCGCATTCTCGGGCGGCGCGCTCTGCGGGGGCGGGGGCGCGAGGGCGAGGGTCACGGCGCGGAACAGCGAGATGCGCTGGACCTTCTTGGTGCCCGGGTAGGACATGGTGAAGATGGGGTCGAAGACGGCCGAGAGGTAGAGGGCGTCGATGGGGCTGGTGAACTGGGCGGCGATGATGGTGCGCGCGTGCGGGAACCGGGCGTCGGGCTGCGACGACAGCGACCCGCGCTTCACCCCGTCCAGCTGCAGGTCTACCCACCAAATACCTGGAATGGCGAGAACCGTCCACAGGAGGAGCTTGTGCGCGAATAAGGGGAGGGGCAGGTTGTTCAGGACCAGGAAGAAGAAGGCGCAGTAGGGGACGAAGAAGACCAGGCGGAAGAGGAAGATGCACGTGCGCACGAGCTGGGTAAAGGTCGAGGTCGGCGTCTTGATGGGCATGAAGGGGGATATGCCGGAGCCTGGTTTTTTTGGGTGGGAGGTTAGGATGATGGTCACTTGGGCGCGTGTAAGAGAGAGGCACTGAGGATCTTACCTCGATCCCGAAATTGACTGTACTTCTCCATTTTTGATAGCTACTCTGTGTCTTCAAATAATAGGGGACGTGTGGTGTCGACTCGACCGAAGCAGGGCGACGCAAGCTCATAAAAGAGGCTACTAATCTACCTTATAAAGACATTGAAGCACGACCCCGAGATATCTCAGATCTGTGGAGGGCAAAGTAAAAAACAAAATCGACAAGTAAAACGGGTATGACGAGGTGCACGAGCGTTTCGGACAGATCAGTTACACCAGTGAATAAGACCAAAAAACGTGCGGGAACTTTGTTTTGAGACCCTGTGACCGCTGCGAGAGCGAACGATTGCTGGTATGAGCCAACGATGGCGGGATGTGGATGTCAGACTGAAGGTTTTCTTTTTTTTTTTCTTTGGTTATGAAGATCTGACGATTGGCATGTGAAGGGAAGATCTAACGGATTTGCGCTCGGGCCACCTTTAGTCAGAGTCTAACTTATTAATAACTTGCGCAGTAGATAACTAGTCTGCTAGTCAAGCCACGAGGTGGCAGGGCGATGGGTGGATGTGCGGATAGGTGGGAGCCAGCCACAGTAAGTATCGAAACAATTGAAGTGTGACGTGACTAGGGCCAAGACAGCCCATTGGAGTGGACCCCAACTGTCCTCTCAACAGCTACCTAGGTACATAGTACATAGTAGATGGTGTACTCCCGTTGCCCGGCCAATGTCGGTCAATAAGCTAACAAGGCAGCGCGCATTTCCACTTTAACTTGAGTTCTATCCACCACTCCGCACGCAAGCTCACTTCGCATCAAGATCGATTGCCTGCTGCTGCTACCTACCGTACCAATCAAACTCCTAGTCCTCACTCAAAGTTTCCTGTCGCCAAACATCAACTCCAAGACGTCAGCTTCATATCCGCGCACAAGTGCTCGTGCTTCCGGAGCTTGTCTCCTTGCTTGTTATTTTGTCGTCTTCCAACTTGGCTTCTGTCGCACTTGCTTCGCAAATATGGATACCGAGAACTCAGTACGTCGATTTGTTCCTTTCGTGACCACTAGCCTCCACCTACTATATGCTCCTGGCGCCGATGACAATCATTGTTTATGCTGACCCGTTCTCCTTGACAGATCAACCGCCCGACAGGCCTTCGCCCTCCATCGCGCTTGCCCACCTCATTCTCCTTGTCGACGAACGGCCAAGCTCTCCACGAACTCGATAGATCTCAAAGCAATGTACGATCAGCCATGGCTCCTCCCACCGCTGCCACGGGGATGAAGCGCGGTGTCCCGCCTCCAGGTGCGATCAACCCATTGACTACGCGTCTTCCTGACCGAGACATGTACTCATCAAAAGACACAACAGCCACGCAGTCTGCTCCCAAGCGAAAGCCGTTGTATCAAAGGGCGGGTGAATATCCTGAAACTAGAATAGCAGGATCGGGCTCTCAGCATACGCGAGCTAACTCTATCAAAGAATTGGTAAGTTCTAATACACGATTCCTCCTGAACCAGCAACCCACCCAAACCGAGACCGGAACATCCCTCGAGATCTCTGTGCTCGCATATTCGATATCATTCTCAATAGCATTGTGTCCGCTCGAGCCGGAGACCGAAGCTTCGTGAATCCACCTTGGTTTGAATGCATATATGCGCCGGTACGCCCGCTCGAGACCGCACGATCGGACAGGAGATTGTATCATTTATCAACCAAGTTTGAACCATGGGAAACGAATTCAGTTGCACTATTCATATCAGTTCACTAATACCATACGAGCAGACGCGATCCAATACAAATTACGGAGGCCCTCGGCAAACTTCCAATAGTAGCTATACCTCCAGCAGCAGCTTTTCCAGCACAGTTGGCCCGGGGAGCCGTCCTCCATCCCGATCACACACACGGGCTCGCTCGGCCACTAGAACTGGTCGGCCGGCGACAGCCATGGGCAACCGAGAAGAAGGACAAGGCAACAACGGTACAGTGCCCCCGCTTGCAGATGTTTTCAACGCGAACAAGCCCAGTGAGGGCAAGCTTCGTCCCCTAAAAATGCGCAACTATCAGTCGGTACAAGATTTAAGGGGCAAAAACTACCAAACGCCACTACCGACCGCTAGAGAAGTCTCTATCTGTAATAAATTCGACGGGTTATCTATCAACGGCAATGTGCCGAGTACAGGTGCTCAGGGACATCAAGCGAAAACTGAGCAAGAGACACCCACTAAATCTCGCTACTCGATACTTGCCGGCGTCACTATACGTAATAAGGGCAACGGTGGCAGTCGGCGACCCGAGCCGCGCCTCCCGGAGAACGGGGATGATCCAGTGGCTCCCTTTACTCCTGGGCAGATAATGTTGGCGAGTCTTGAGCATTCTTTCAGGGATGCAGTGACACCAGCAACGCGCATGTCCCCTTCGCCTACGAAGACACCCTTTCTTTCGAAAGATTCTAATCTTAGGGGTTATATAGTTCACGAGATCGACGAAAAGGTTCTTCGCATGGAGAATGAATTCCTGAAGGTGAAGGAGTTCATGGAGTCTACAGAGAAGAATAGTGTCACTGTCAAGGAAGAACTCGACATGGCCAAAATTCGATGTAAGTCTTCGGCCTGAAGACCATCTCAGTACGTACTAACGCATCATAGCGGCGAACCTTGAAAAGGAACGGGACGATTTGCGATCCGAAAAATTACGCTTGATGGACCAGCTGGCCGATGCAGAACGCAAGGCGCGCAACCTCAAATTTGACTTACAAGAAGAGCAAAGGCGTCATGAACGTCATTGCGAGAACCTAGATGCTGATCACAAGAGGCTGTTCGATGCTCAAGCGGACGAGTTCAAGCGTGAAATGACCAAACTGGACAAGCTTCAACAAGAATTCGAAGAAAAATGCGGTGCTGAAACGGAGGCACGACTCGAGAGCCTTTCACAAGAGAATAGAGAGTTCCGGCACACACTGGAAAAGCAGAAGCGAGACAACGAACACGAGATCAAGCTACTGAATGAAGACATTGAACGAAGGGGGAAGCAGCTGTCGGATGTCGAAGAGAAGCTGCGCAAAGCTCTCCATGATCAGGATGGACTCAACTCTCAGATCAAAGCCAATGCCGAGACGATTGACCGGCTACGAAAGCGGGCCGAGGATGCTGAGGACAGCCTCAAAAAAGACAAGGGCCATCTGGGTGGACAAATCAGCTACTTGAGCGCATCTTTGGATTTGAAATCTGAAACGATCCAGAGTTTGGAGGAGAAACTCAAGGCGCTCGAGGCGAAGTGCGAGCAAGAAGTCGCCAATGTCAAACATGCTGCTGAGAAGGAAATCGCGCATAGACTTGATGAGACGACGAAGAAGCTCATCAAGGAGGAGGAGAGACGGCATAAGCTGTTTGAGCAGGTGCAAGAGCTGAAGGGCAACATCAGAGTCATGTGTCGAATCAAGCCACCTTCGGAACGTGAGAAGGATGCGCTGATCCAATTCAACCCGCGCTTCAGCGAGTTGGACGAAGACAAGATCGATGGCGTCAGCATACCGACCGAAAGAGAAGACTTCAGAGAACCGGGCAAGATGATCCCGGGAAAACCGAAGGATTTCAGCTTCGAGCGAGTTTTCGATGATGGATGCACCAACAGAGACGTATTCGACGAGATTAGTCAGCTCGTTCAGTCCGTCATGGATGGCAAGAAAGTCTGCATCTTCTGTTACGGTCAAACCGGGTCAGGCAAGACATATACGATGAGCAAGCGCCAAGGCGACGACGACGACGGTATCATACCCAGAACTCAAGCCATGATCTTTAGGGAAGTGGAGAGGCTCAAAGGGCTGGGTTGGGAATATAGCGTGGAGGGTAGCTACTTGGAAGTCTACCAGGACAAGCTGTACGACCTCCTGGCCTCGCGGCACTCCAAGCCTGAGCCCTTGATGGTGGATCCCATCAGTGAGGAACTGAACATCAAGGGTCATGATTTCACCCTGCTCAACGAGGAGAGGGATCTTGACGAGATGGTCAAGACCGCCGACAACAACCGACATGTCGCCGCAACGGCCAAGAACGACCGGTCCTCGCGGTCTCACTCTATCCTCGTCCTCAAGATCTCGGGAACCAAGCGCAATGAGGATGGTGAGATCATCAAGACTCGTAAGGGCACGTTGAACCTTATCGATCTGGCTGGATCCGAGACACCCGACAAGAATGGACCACCTCAGGTCTACAAGGAGGGGGTTGAAATCAACAGCTCTCTCAGCTACTTGAGAACCGTCCTATCCAACTTGGGACAAGGCAAGACCGAGGGTGTGGACTTTAGGTCATACACCCTCACCCAGCTGTTGCGGCCCTCTCTAGGTAAAGGATGCCGGACTCTCATGTTTGTCATGGTCAGCCCCCTGAAGGACAACGAAAGTGAGACAGTCCGCAGTCTCGAGTTCGCGAAAGATGTAAGTTCGAATCCCGTTCCACACTTCGACAATTTCTTCAAGTAGAAACACTACGAGCAGTGCTACCTACATCCTTCGCGTATTCAATGCTAACTGTTTTACAGGCACAAAAGGTGAAGATGGGTGGCAACGGGTCCGGCGGGAAGTCGAAGAAATGAGGCGGTTTTGATATCATTATGTGGAATGAAAAGAGGAGAAGAGTGTGTGTATATGGTTCGTGCTTGAATGAGCCCTGTGGCTCGAATAGACCGATGACTAGTCTTCGGCGCAAGAGCAGGGTGTCGAGCGTCGACCGTGTCTGACTGGAATTACATATTTGTTGGAGTTTTTTTATATCACCGAGCAAGACCGCACGAGGCGTTCAAGGAGAAAGGGGGGCGTGGCTGTCGGGTTTCGTTGGTCTTCCCCGTCTTGTTTGCAGGCATATCGCTAGTCTCCTCACTATTATGGCCTTGAACAACAACAATGAACTAGACTATAGGGGGTTATTGTTTTGACACAGGGTGCCCTTCGTTTTTTGTCTGTCGATCGATGTCTGTCAAAAAACCTTTATATTGAACCAGACCAGCAGCATCAGTGTACATTCATTGACTTATTACAGTTGTACTGAACAAATGCTTGTGTTACTTAGACCCTCTGACGCTTTTCCAGTTAATCTCTTCAACCCCAGACCTAATCTAACAGTTCTACTTTCGAGATACAGGCTCTCTCAAAAACCTTGACTGAATGAACAAGGCTCCTTTTGGCCGCAACCCTTAGCAACATCGTGAATCACCGCTCCTATACCTCCGTCTCTCTCTCTCTCCCCTTGTCTCTCTTACTTCGTCTTCGCATTCGCCTCTTCCTTTTCCTCCTCCTCCTCCTTCTGCTTCTGCTGCTGCTTCAGGTACCACGCCACCCCCCTCTTGACCCCCTCCTCCATCGAGACCTCGGGCTCGTAGCCCAGCACGTCGCGGGCCTTGGCGATGTCGTACCACCGCGTCATGGTGGCCATCTTGACGGTCATGCGGGTCATGCGGGGCTTGGCGCCCCAGGCCCAGGCCCACCACTCGGCGGCGGCGGCGACGCAGGCCATGAGCCACAGGGGGATGACGCGCGCGTCGTCGTCGCCCCGGGCCAGCGGGACCCCGGCCTCGCGCCACACGCGACGCGCGAAGTCCCACAGCGTGTACCGCTCCGCGTTAGTCACGAAGAAGGCCTGGCCCCCGACCGCGTCCGCGTCGGCGGACGAGGGGGGAGACAGCAGCTTCTCGGCCGCCAGGAGGTGCGCCTGCGTCGAGTTGCCGACGTAGGTGGTGCTGAAGAAGTTGGTGTTGGGGCCGATCTCTGTTGATATTGGGGAGAAAAGAAAATGGGTTGGTTAGTTAATTGATTGGTCGTTGCTACTTACGGAATATTCTCGAAGGAACACGAAAGGGGGAGGAGGGGTTTCAACGTACTAAGAAGAAACTAGTTAGCAAAATGACTCGATGATGCGAGAACTTTCAAAAAAAAAGAGAGAGAGAGAGAAAGAGAAAGGGGACCAGAGATGAAGTTAAAAAAAAAATTTGAATACGTACCGTAATCCGTTCCGGCCCAGCCCGGCCATGTTCATGAGCAGGGGCACGAGGTCGGTATCGCGCTCGCCGTAGATGGCGGCGGGCCTCAGCGACGCGGTGCGCATGCCGCGCGGGTCGTCGGCGGCGAGCACGAGGCGGTCGGCCTCGGCCTTGGTGATGGCGTACAGCATGGTGGGGTCGCCCTCGCGGGCGGTGGGCCAGGTCTCGTCGGCGCCGGCGACGGGGGCCACGAGGCGGCGCTGGACGACCGAGGCCGAGCTCGTGAAGACGAAGGCGCGCACGCGGCCGGCCGTGCGCCGGCTCTCCTCGAGCAGCAGCCGCGTGCCCTCGACGTTGACGGCGCGCACGACGTCGTCGGGTATCGGCGCCCGCGTCGCCGTGATGGTCCCGGCCACGTGGAAGACCACGGTGGCGCCCGAGGCCGCCAGCGCCCCGCGCACCGCCTCCCGCGACGTGATGTCCCCCGCGATGTAGGTCACGCCCTCGACCCGGTTCGCCGTCGGGTTCCGCGACAGCACCGTCACGCGGCGCGTCGGGTGCCGGGCCCGCAGCGTCTCGACGATGGAGGCGCCCTGCAGGCCGCAGCCGCCGGTCACGAGGTAGGACGGTTCGGCGGCGGACATTGGTCTGTTCTGTATCTTTTTCTCGTTGGGATCGGCTAGTGGGAAGAGGGAAAGAGGGAAGGAATCTAGTGGTACTGTAGTGTTTCTCTGGCTTGCTCTTCAAAAATCGCTGTCTTCCTAGGATCCCACCTGGTTTCTTTCTTTTCTTTTTTCTCTCTTCTACAGGTTGATACGAGGTTATTACACGACGGATAACAGTCAGGTCATCAAGTTTTGATTCGCCTCCCTGAGGAAAGACACCGCTCTTCCTTCTTATACGTGAAAGTACCCGGTGATGACCAACCGCAACGGCCGGGACGTAAGCTTGACCCATGGTATCTATCTGTCTCCTTTGCCGGTAATGTCAGTTCAGACAGGTGGGCCGCTGTCAGCAACTAGCTTTTTAGATGGATACCGTGAGATAGCTGATCTTATACGGAATACAAGTCATACAGGCACACACGCAGCCCGGAGTTCCGCCTTCGTCCCGTAATAATAATAAATAGGAGGAAAAATTATATTTTGGGAGGCATCATGTGGGCCTGCACTGTTCTGGTCCCTTACCCACCCAGGTACCTGGTATTCAAGCGCAATTGTCTCAAAGGCCGGTGATCTCGATGCTTGAGTTCCATGTCAGATTCCAGCTGGGAATTAAAGCATCACACGGCTCGAGACGGGGGTGGATTGTAAGCCGGAGGTCGACGATGTACCAGCAATTTGTCATTCATTGTATATAGACAGATCATGGAATACCGTCTCTAGGTTCTGAGATTTCAAGGTGGTTGTGACGCTGTCGGATATCCCGGATGAGAATGAGAGAGTGAGAGAGTGAGCTTTGGTCTTGGTCAGGGGTACTAGGTAGTTACTTAACGCGTTCTTTATCGGCGTTAAAGCTCTTGTACTTACCGACGCGGCGACGCGTGACTGACCGGTTTCTCAGCCGCAACTTGATAAGCGCTCTGTGGAGGAAATTGCATTGCCGTGTTTAATAAGTACTAGGGGGGGAGGTTAGGGCTGACACATATCCTTGACTTGTCGTGTGCATGGATGTTCTAGGGGTTAAGCGAGTTATGTGACATCCGAATAAGTAACCTTATACCGGCTTATTAGCATATCAACGCATCCAGACCAGCTATCATTCAATACAGGTACTTGAAATTATCCCCAAATTGCTACTAGTTACCCTTCGTTCTTTTACTTTTATTGTATGATGGTCCCTGATATGTAGAAGATGATGCCGAGGAGGATCAACAATAAGATATCTAGAGGTTGGTGGCGTGTAAATGGTGGCCGTTTACCAGACAGCTAATCGATTGACCCTTACTTAGATCCCGGGACCGGCTTCTAGATATTAGCTTCGAGTTGGATGGAGTCAGCCGAAGCGAGAGACATCGTCGTCACCTGAACTAAGTACCGAGCCGCCGCCAGCTTCCTCCCCGCTCGGTAGCCCCACCCACTTGTTGTCAATTAGATGGCTTCAGGGCTTGTCTTTGAATCTGATCGCTGGAGCTGCACTGGAACGATTTTAGTTCTTCCCGTGCATCACGGCGGACATGCGGCAGGGCGAACTCATCGCCGTGTTTGTCTACCAAGTAGTCGACTGGGAAGAAGACTAGGTCCGGCAGACAATGGCAACGTGATGCGACATGCCAGAGCATGCTGTATTTCAGAGACATTGGCGTAGGTATGTCAAAAGAAACGCAGAAAAAGAAAACATGCATTCGGGCCAAAGTAGGTATGTTCACGACGTGCACGAAACCTCCGGCGAGTTGGTGGCGCTAGAGAAAATTGTACTACGCTCTTTGAGCCTGCCAGAATAGGGGCTTCTTTTGAAGGTATCAATGCTGGAATTAAGATCTAGTTATACCTATCAACTCCGCGGTATCAATGCACCCTCCATGGCGCTACTTCGCTATGTTCTATGCTCGTGAGGTCCTTAATCGCTTCCAAACATACCACCACGGACCGCATCCAGCGCTCGAGAGTCAGTCCATCGGGGGCATTGTGGACATGATGGGAGTATTCGTGACTGATATGAGTCTACCATCTTGCGCCTCCGGTACTTGTGTTGGTAAAGGGAAGCCACTTGATAGTCTCGATGCCGTCGTCATTGTACGTATCGCTGCCTTCGTCGTCGTCGTCGTCGTCGTCACGGAGTTCTCTACCGAAGACTCAGAGACCCGTGGTTGAAGCCTCTCTGTTATCGTCGAAGGATGTGACGGCGTCAGAGACTCGGGGGCAGTCGGTATGGGAAATCCAGGGGTCGGCGGAGTCGGGAGGCCAGAGATAGCCGGAGTTGACGGTCGCCACGTCGGCTTCCCCGTCGGCTTCCCCGTGGGCAGCGTATAAGGCACCGAGGGCTGGGGCGCGAGCGTCGTCGTCGTCGTCGTGATGCCGGGGAACGCGAAGGCGTCGTCCGGCCAAGGGTGCTCCTCGTTCGCCTGCAGCAGCTTCTGCGTCAGGAAGAGGACGGCCGTCGGGACCCACTTGACATAGTCGAAGTGGATGGGGAAGACGTAGAGCGTGCCGGTGCAGATGACGTCGCCGACGTTGCAGATGATCAGCGTGTCGTTCTGCGGGTACCCCTTGATCCGGCCGCCGTCCTGGTACGTCTGCGTGTCTCCGAACGTGACGACCCCCGCGATCTTGCTCTTGACTTCCTCGCTCAGGCCCTCGATCGCACGATGCACCAAAGCCGCCCCCTGGCTAAATACAGTTTAAAAAAAAAGACGTCAGGAATCAGCAAACATGCGCGTCGTTTTATAAAGTCCCTTGGAGACGCCGTAGGCTCACCTGTATCCCGACGCCACGATCTTCGAATCCGGACATGCCGCGGCCGCAGTCAGCAGGAGCTGCATATCATAGATGCCCCACGGCGGCGCGCCCCCGGGGTAGAAGTTGGTCTCCATGAAGCCCCAATAGTCGACGCCCTGCGTGACGACATTCCGCACCCCGAAAGCGGCCTTCAGGCCATCGGACATGTGGGGACCGACCGTATTGCCCTGTCCGAGGTGTCAGCACGCACAACATGTCTCTCTTCGAAGTCAGCTTTTTTTTGCAGAGGGGGGTGCTCGAGAGATAAGGACGGACGATATTGCCAGGCTCGTACGTCGCCTTCGCAAACACGAAGATCACGGGCTTGCACCCGAACGTCGACAGCTCGTACGAGTAGTAGCCAAGGGACCAATCCTGACGAGATTGCAGGTGAGTCGGCAGGGCCGCAGCCGCGCCTAGGACGACGAGCCAGCAGAGTAGCGAGATCATGGTGGATTCGCGCCGTAGTGTCTCTCAGGCCGTCCTACGCATGCTGGCTGGTTCTTGGTGTAGTCAGCAATGGCGTGACAGGCTGGCTGGCAGGCAGGCAGGCTGGTTGGCTATTACTAGGCCCAACGTGGTCGATGTCCGGGGAGGACCGATGATTGACCAGCAGCGATTGTCTTGGCGTATCTGGTCAAAGCATGCCCGAGGTACACCGTGTATGATTCGCTTGGAGGGTCTCTCGATTCAGGAGCACGGGAAAAGCGAAGGCCAGAGGCCAGGTCACGTTTGGGCCTCCTGTAACACACACACACACACACACAACGACGCAAGCCGTCCAGTATTTTTCGACGAAGCTAGGCGGCGCAGGAAGATCTTCAGGGTCCAGAGAGATCGCCAGCGGACCAACAGGGGAATGCGCAAAAGCTTGAAATTTTGGAGAAAGATGGCTGGATGGTGATGGTGGTTGGGTTATTTGTGGAGGGATCGTCATGATGCAGGAGCCCTTTTTCCCTTGAACTTTTATAGGTACTTGTACACATATTAACACTTCGGAGGCGGTAAAGCCGCTCGGCCTACACGTATAGGGACATACCAACATCCCTTGGGCCGCCATTGGACGGCTCTCTCTTCTTCATATCACCCTTATATGGTATCTTTAGACTAATTACCCGCCTTCTCAAGCCACTTTGCCCTCAAGGCAACGAACGTCCCCTGCGTCCTGTTCCTCTGGCATATCACTTCGAGGGGTGCTTCGCGGCATTGGTCTCTTCTATGCTTGACAGTGTTGGGATTATGTGGTAGAGGCGCCGAGAAGGCTGGATGAAATGTAAATTCATCAGTGTAAGATCCAAGATGTCCCAAGTATTCCAGGGCACGACAAGAGTCAGAGTATACTTCATTCAGCGTGACCGAGGTATCTTCGTGAAGCTCGAGTCCAGAGAGCAGGTTTCAGTGCCGGAAGACTGCTGGGAAACTATGGACGAGTGATATAGATAGAACCCGCTCCCTCCCGGATAAATTGGGCCACGTCGGCACCGCAGGCTCGACAGTCGCACCAGAGCATTGCCGGACGTCTCCGCTGCAACCTATTGCGCACGCCAAATTCTTCACACCGTGAGCACCACCTCTAGGTACATGCTGAATCGAAACTTCTTCTTCTCCATGCTGTCTTGGCGTTTCCAAGATATCCAAAGTGCCTTCTTTACCACTCCGGGAACCTGCAGTCGGATATGGAATGTCGGCGATAAGTCTCAACTGCTCGAGCCTTCTCTTCGCTGCTCGGCGATTGGCGAATACTTCACAAGGTTGTTTGGTTCATCGTGTTAATGCACTTCTTATCATTACACCATGCGTAACTTAGCTGATTCCTGACTAGCAGCCTGTCTCACCACGTCACCACCCTCACCCTCGCAGGTCGTAGCCATATAGACAAGATGACGAAGTCATGTAGGAAGCGTCTTCTCGGTTCCTGGGCTTCACCCGAGAACCGGATTGAGTGCTTGGGAGAGTGAGTTTTCTCGTGTGTGTGTGTGTGTATGTGTGTGTCGTCAAGGGTTCCAAGGATCGAACCGAGTATGCGAGACAGTCGGTAAGTTTGGAGGATAGTAGGCAGTGAAGGAGGGATAGTAGTAGTGAGAGAGTATGTAATATGGAGACTTGATGTCCATCCACCCAGGATACCAAGTCTCAGGCGCTGCCCCTGTTTAACAAACAAAAAAAAAAAGGGGGGGGGGGGGGGGGGGGGGGGGGTCGGACTTATGGAGCTACCTCCTCGAGTGATAGTTTGATTGATAGATGGACAATAACACGTGCTCGACGCAACTTCATAAGAAAAATGGCGGATTGGCTCATAACAGTCATTGAAAACTATGTTTAAGGAAATGAGCACGGTGTCTGTCAATAAGGGGTGGAAAAAAGCAAGTGATGCGCTGAAGTGTCAATGAGTCCATGCGCTCAAGGATTAGAAGAATTGCGGTGGTTAGAGAAAGGCAAGAGAACACAGTGCTTTTCTCTATTCCAAGATATATCTACCTACTTGAGTCTACAACCTTCCGACTTTGTTGATCTAGGTGATTCGAGACCATCCAAGAATAGGGGCTGTCCAATCCTTTCGCGGGGGCAGTGAAGCACCAAACAAACGATTTTCTGTTTCTCGAGGAATCGGTGTCTACCTACTACCATAGGTAATCAAACAGCTAATCAACAATAAAACATAAATATACCGACACTTTCTTCTTTCAAGTTTTACTTTATTGTTTGTTTGCTAAAATATGCCTGTACAGGTCGAGCATCCATTGAGGAATACACATGCCTGCCTAGTATCGCATCTTCCTATCTAAGATGGTATCTATATATTTCCACCTCTTGCTTGATACAACCACGGCCCTAAACGTTCTCACAACTTGCGTTCACCCTTCTCTCCAAACTACTAGAATATCTTTCCAAGTCTCAATGGGATGAATATGACAATGAACCGGACAAGTACCAAACAGTAATTAGCCCTTGGAAGATAGTAAATACCAACCAATGGCCCAGGGCGCCAATGCCAGCCACCGTACTCAACTCCGAGGGGATAACCAAACGACCAAGGAAAATAAATCAATAGAATTGCCCAATTCCAGCCTTGTTCCCAGCCCCCAATCCAAACCTGTACAAACCCCACCCTGGTAAGTGGATGTGAAAATACGACTTTTTGTCGCTCTTTTGTAATGCTGCACGGTGCGGATGCAAGGCTAGAATGCTATTTGTGTTTTCGCTTGATCAAGATAGAACCAAAAATAGCAAGTGCAAGATGAAAGTGCAAGATGGGAGAACACTGATGCTTGCGCCTCAACCAGACCCCAGGAATATCGGGGCACCTTATTGCGACACAGCCGGTCATGCATTAGTGAGATGGCTACCTGAGCCCACTAAAGTCCATCTCAGCTTGCATCTGGCCGAGTCCCATCGAGTTCATTGACACATTTTCGGAATTTGCACGTTGCAACGCATGGAAATCCCCAACTGTTCTCGGTATTTGTGACGGTTGGTGCTGGTGTTGGTGTTGGTGCTGGTGCTGATGCATGACGAAACTGTTGGCCCGCTGCGGAGGCTGTCGATGCAACATGTTATTCATCATGCTTGTCTGACCGATATGACTGAACTGCTGTGCCTGCGTGATGTTTTGTTGCTGTCCAATATTGGGTATGTTAGGCGGCTGATTGAGCCCGTGCCCCATAGCATTATGCATGTTCGGCTGCAGTTGGGAATTCATGTTGTGACTCTGACTTATCTGCGGCAAGCCATGATGCTGCTGATGCTGATGTTGATGCTGTTGATGCGGTTGCTGCTGAGAATTGATAGATCCTTGTTGACCCATCGACGATTGTTGGTTTTGACCCATGGGACTCATCACCATGTCGGGAATTGAATTGTAGTCACTACCGTGGCTACCGTGTCCACCATGAGGGTAATCCACATTCGGCGACATGATAGCCGGCGAACTGACCATAGGGAAAGGCGACTTCATGTCTGCACCCGACGCGCCATTCGAACTGCTCGGCTCTGCGGGAATTTCTGACATGTGTGGCGTGTATGGCTCCGTCTTAAAGTCGGTAATCATCGGGGGCTGGGCCATACCAGCGTTTCCAAACCCATCAAAGATGTCAACGTTCTGCATGCAAGCATTTTCTGGTGCACGCTGGAGCATTGGATTGGTTAGCCTGGGTAGAAGCTCATGGACCTTATGAAGGAGAAGAGGCAAAAAGTGATGATCGCCACCTCGCAGCGTAGTGAGCAGATGCAATAGTGGGTTGAGCTGTTCCCGCGGACCAACGGTGAAAGGATCGGGAGATGCTGGTTGAATTGACAGAACATCCGTGAGGGCGCATGAGATGTCGAGGAGCTTCGCGACCAGCGGTATGCCGAGAAGTTCTGTGCTTTGGGTTTGGAATTGCGATGACATGGACATGAGATCGCGGGACAGATCGATCGGATATTGGTACTGCATCTGGTCCTGGCTGCTTTGTGGGATGCACCCATTTTGCATGCTGAACTGCCAGGTGACCGTCTTCAACCATTGTTGATTAGTACGCATGTCAGGCTCTTGTCCATTCATGTAAGCTGGCATCATCTCAGAAAATTGTTTCTGCAAAGCGGCGAGATACGATGGCGAACATTCGCCACGCGTTTTGTTCCACACTGTGACAAATGTGTCATCGAACGGCCGAAATAGATTGACCAGCATAACATAGCCGTTCAGCTGATGAGCGAGCGGGTCGGTCGGGTCATCGGTAATAGTCGGGAGGTTGATGGAGGCCTGCAGAGTCAGAGGTCGGCCACGCTGCAAACAATAAGCCCTGAATGGATGTCAGCATACCGAACAGTCACAGTCTCACCATGCGCCATACCTTTCCGTTACGAACAGCAGCCAATACAAGCGGCGGCGTCGGGACGCCTCGACATTGTCATACTGCAGGTATGTTTCCTCCTTGGCCATGCCATTCAAAGTGGCCAACGTGGTGGCTTCCCGGAGATAGAACCAAGCCTTGTCATGCATCTCGAGAGCATAGTAAGAACAGAACAGCAAGTAACTGGTGCAAAGACTGTTCAGGCTCGGGGAATCCACATAGTCGAACCCCTTTCGCACTCGGATCGTTTCCTCCATCAACAAAGTTCCCGAGACGATATGAGCTCCAGGCATATGCTCAAGGAGAGGATCGCCTCCAGGCAGGCTCATACCTGGCTGAAACATCATATACGCGCATAGCGAAGTCAACAGACAATAGGTGTCTAGACTTTGGTCCATAAACATCGTCTGCTGCTCAAGTCGTTGTCGCTGGAGGATCGGCATGATCGGGTACATGTTGGCGAAGAAAAATTCGATGCACTCCTTGGCCATCTCGCTGGCCAAAAGACCGGGAGTGGGTGACAGAGTCGGGCTGCACGGAGGGCTGTTGATGCCATTTAATCGACTGTGCACCTTGGCCGAGAGGCTCGTCTGTCGTTGCGTCTCGCGCAATTCGCTTATAACCTTGGCCCTCGAGCCCTTGGGGCCTTTCTTCTGTGGGATCGCGTTGTAGGTGCAGGTCAATTGGGCTGAGGCGCAGTTCCGGCATGGATTGATCCCATCGCATTTGACCTTACGGCGATGGCAGGCATCGCAAGCCCTTTTCACGGCCGTGGACATGTTGACGGCCGTGGCGTCCCGGGGGTCGCTCGAAACCGAAACTCTAAACGCGGGCGAAGGTAGGTACCGAGAGGGTCACACCCTTTCCAGCACCAAATGTATATACTCTACGGTTTGGGATCGTGTGGGGAGGCGAGGTCCAAGGCCGGAGGGATTTGCGGAGGCGGCTGGAGTGAAGCAATTGGACAAGATTTCTATTCGGCCCGTCAGTGTGCGGAAGGCGGAGGATTTAACGGTTCATTGGGAAACGCGGGGATTCGAGGTCCGAGACGTTTCGAAGAGTAACAAATTTGGTATATGGCTAAGTATGTCTGTCTAAGCGGCAGTCTGTCTATAGAAAAGAAGGGGTTGAGTGTTGTACTCGAAAGACGTACGCAGGAAAACAGAAAAGATGACGAGTGGAAGAATAGTGAAGGAGGGCAGATGAGATGAGATGAGTGTTGTGGTGTGGATGTGGATGTGGTGGTGGTAGTGGTGGTGGGCGGCAGGGGAAAGAGAAAAAAGATGGGGATGGGGTTGGGATGGGACTTGAAGACGGGACTGGGACTGGGTGCTGGGACTGGATCCAGGACAGGAACACAAGAGGGCGTCCCGGTGGTTAGGAAGTGCAACCACCACCACCACCTGGGCAGACGAGTCACGCCTCAAAAGGGCTTCAGGCCGGGCTACAGCCTACAGCCTACAGCCTACAGTGCTGCCCAGCCCTGGAGGTCACAGGTGCCAGGCTCTGGGACGCTGATGTGCTAGGGGAAATTACCTAGGAATACAGTGTCTGCTGCGTCCCGGGCAACATATTGGCAGTACTTTCAACCGCCCGCTAACCCCCCTTTGGCTTAGCGCAAGCCACAACTGACAGCGCCCCTTACAACTTCGCACTAGGCCGAGGCAAACGATGAATAATAGCAACAGCAACGGGTCGGGTCTCGGATAGGCGTGGCTTTCAGCGCACTGTGCGTGTATATGTGTTTGCATTACTTCGTATGGCTAATAATAATCATTAAACCTGAGGTCGTCAGCTCTTGCTTTGTTGTCAACTTGTGATTATTATGATTTTTTTGTTATTATCAAACATTATTATGGATTGTATCATTAGTCTACCTCTACCTACCGGTAGGTAGCTGAACGTCCATTCGTGTCTCGCTTTTCGAGGTGGCAGAGTAAGAATTCGTTCGGAATTGATGATGCACTCTGATCAGAGACTCCTATGCTACCTAGGTACTTAACGTAGTATGGATGGTAGTACCTTTAGGCAACTCGAAACAAAGAAGGAACTTATCCATCTACCTACCTAGGTACTAGGTATGTGTATATCACTCCCACCCGGAATACCGGCTTTGGCAGCTGTGAACAATGATTTGATTTGACACGGCACCTACATTAGATACTCGCACCATCTCACCCCCGATGCCATCTAGCCATCGGTAGGGCAGTAGGCGGAGGCTAGCGGGCTTGACTTGGTAAAGCCTACCTGACCCTACCCGCCTGCTGACTTGCCAGCTTGGTCACAAGTCGTTGTTGTAATAATGCATATCCTCGACAGCTCGACAGTATTCAGTACACTGTCCAAGCTACCCTACAGGTACTTACATACCTCCCTCCTATCAAGGCGAGGAAAAGACGCCGCTCAACATTGACTGCATTGCGACGGGCTGAGTAGCCGGCCTGTGATTGGCCTCAGGCCTACTACACCGTCGAATCACGAGATTGCCTAGGGGGTGGTCAAGGTCTTGAAGGATTCGCAGGAGCCGTGCTTTGCACCTGGGGAACGCGATAGGTGTGATCCATGATCCCCTGGGCCGCAGCCGGGAGGATTCACGATGATGATGTAGGTAGGCCTTGCCTGTACGAGTTAAAATAAGTTACCTACAGAGTACCATACTGTATTGTATTACATACACACTTAGTCGAGCCAGCGCCGATCGTCGTACATACCGAGGCATATATATCCAGGAAGGGGACACGAGCGAGCTTCGTATCGTGGCTTTCCAACACACTGCCCCCCTCCCCCATATCTATCTCATCTCCCCCATCTATCTCATCTGGCATGTGTTATTGAACTGAGATCCAGGCTGAACGAGGCTTGCGGCGTGTCTTGCCAATGTGCCAAGTAGCCCTGACAGCTGAGCTAGTTGGCCCCTGAAGTTTGAGAAAAAGGAGCACTTTGGACTAGATCAGTAGATATGAATAGCAAACTGGTTATTCCCGATATTCTTCAAGCGTGATAGGTGACTGGTTGTATGAGTGGCCTATGGAAAAAAGGGGGCAAGGGGGTGGTTGAGGCTGGCTGGCGTATGTCTTACTACTACCATCATTTATACGAGCTCAAGATGGTCTTTGACGATGGCATATGTAGAGATGATCACCTCCGGACCCTCGACTCTCGATTACTGATCATTCTACGCACTCTACGAAGTACAGTGTCTGAGGCTTTGGTATCAAGAAACAGAACCCCCCAAATCGACCAGGTATGGCCCGTAATTTGCGGGAGGATTGTTCAGCGGTCGCATTGTCGCAAACCGCGACCTTGTGGCACATTTCATGTTACCTTATTATTATCAGTAGCATGGGGTAAAAACCCGACCGAGATTGTTACGATTCCTTCCCGCGTCTCTATTTGATGGATGGTAATAAAGAGAAGAATGTTCACTTGTTCCATGCATTAATTGCATGCAGATACTTTGCAATGATATGTTTGATATCCTGTGTTGGAATGACGACGACTTATTGGCCTATCTGAGATGTCAACTTGGAAGCGAATGAATTGACTTTCCGCGTTGCCGCGCTTCTTCAGCTCTGTCTGCTGCTGCTTGCTTCGAAGCCAAAAATAGGCATGTCTGGAAAATGCTTAAAATGCGCTGCGTCCGGTCAAGCATCGATCAACGAAACGGGATTGGACGGATGGATGGGTGGGAGAGAACTGATCGACAATCAGGTCCAACGTTGCAGTGGCCCAAAAAAGCCAAAGGCGAAAAAAAAAATAAAAGAAATTCTTGGTGTCTTCCATTGATCCGCGACTATGCCATAAGGGGATAAAAGCGACGCTGTCGGCGATCATCGACCACCTTGGCCACCCCGACCTGCACACCACCAATCACCAATATGATATATCTCGCGACCCTTGCTGCCTTGCCAGCTTGCTGCGAACTGGCCTCCCACAGACGGGAACTCTTGGAGACTGCTCCTCCGTACAAACAGTGTTGCGCTCCCGGTTCCTGTCAAATGCCATGGGGGTCCGTGTCATCTGAACTGGAGACGGTCGAGTATCTCCCCCCCCCCCCCTTTGGATGGCCACCATGGAGAAACAAAAATGTCCTTAATGCAACCTCAGGTTCTTCATTCATGTGCTTGTCTTTTTTAAGGCTGTCAAATTCCATCATCGATGCTGCGCTGGTGTAGTATCTTGTCCGTCTTGCTGACTCCGACAGCATGGGTTCTGGTTATAGAGTTTCATGCCATCCCGCTGTTGACAAGTCACGGCAACTTTGACAACCAACAACCTCCCACATCCCTTTTTCATCTTCGAAAAAGGAAAGTCGACCCTGGAGCAGATAGGATACACCCTGTTGAACAGCGCGGCAAAGGGCAGAAATAGCCTACAGATGGGGCAAGCACCTTATGAACTAAAAATGTTGCTTCTAATGCAGGCCATCATCTTGCGCTCGTCATATCGGGCTTCCCGTCTGACCAACATATCATTAGCGGCTGGGCCGACGATCACTTGAGTCGGTCGATCTGCCAAATGCGCAAGTTGTCATCCGTCTGTCCCGTTGCCAAAATAATAAATAACACCACCAATCGACACAACACCAATCGACGCCGCAGACACGCAATAATAAGAGAGGGAGCACGAGACAAGCCGACAAACGGTTCGCAGATTACAGTTACCAGACTGTCGGGCCCCCCTCAAGGTTGCTACGTAATGTGATTGATTGATCTTTTGATCTGAATACAAGACGAGACACAATATCGTCGAGAACTTGTCGAGGTCGAGGCTCATTATCATTGTATTATACTTATCTTCTTCCTCGTTCTACGGAGTACATGACCCCCAAACTGTAACCGAACCGTTGAGGGCGGGCGGGCGGGGAGGCTGGCTGCTTTTCCCTTGGGTGTCACCGTGAACCCTCCCTCCAAATGGTTCGTTTCACGAGATAGAGAGGGAAGAAGCAAGAGCAAGAAAGAAAGAAAATAAAAAAGCGTCATGGTTCGTTCCCTTGATGTCTTTCAACATGGTTACGCATCAACGTGTCGCACACGCAAACACACAAGTACTTACCTAATATGCTCACTTCTTATCTGTCACGAAAATCCTTCATTTTCCTCCCTCCCCCGTCGATTCGTGATAAGAGGACTGAACTGATCGATAATTACTGTAAACGTCCTACCTCTCTAGTTGGTACAGTAGACCAGAAATTCCTGATTACCTGCTTTTCTCCCTTCCTCTCGGGATGGGCTGGGCTCCCTGTCTTCAGGTAACAAGTACTTAAAGTATAAGTAATGCACGAGTAGCACGAGAGAGGCACAGTGTCAGTCACTCAAGAGGTGTCTGCTGGTTTGTTTAATCTACGTATTTTCGAGTCCTACCTGGGGTACATAGCGATCGTTGACGAACGGCGGCGGCGGCACCCTCTCACAAGCAAACTGCCGCAGCCAAGGAAACGTATCAGCCGAGGCCCCCTCCTCCCTCTGGCTCTGTTGTGTTTAACAGAGCAACAACACAAAGACAGTGGCACCCGTCGTGGTAGCAGTAGCAGTAGCAGTGGCAGTAGCAGTAGCAGTAGCAGTGGCAGTAGCAGTAGCAGTAGCAGTAATAGGAAGTACAAAGTAGGTAGTGGTAGCAGTAGTAGCCGGATTCCGAGCCCTGTCCCTCCCCGAATCCTACGAATTGCTTTTATCTTGCCTCAACCTACCTCCTGGTAATAGATACCTGTCTAGATAGCAAAGCCCAGGCGGTGATTGATGATGCTGGTAGGGAATGACATACACACACACCTTCTAACAGTATCGCGGCGAAACGAGCGAGCGAGTGAGTACCTGTCTGCTGCTGCTGCTGACTGCAGTGCCTAGTAATGTACATAACCTCGCGTATCGCGATAGCATCACAACTACCGTACCTACATACGGTACCGGATGCAAATCGTGGAGAGAAAAAAAAGGGAGAGGGAAGACCGACGTTCGGCCGACCCCAGCTTTTCCACTTCCCCCTCCCCTTATTATCCCTATCCCGCGTTTTCTCGCTTTAACGACTGCCAATTCCGGGGTGCTTTATCAGGCGTTTTTTTCTTACGCGTTGCTGCTTTTTTCTCTCTTTTGCCCCTTGCATTCTGGTTGTCCTCTTTCTGCCACACCCCCCCCCCCCCCCCCCCCCCTCCCCTTTCTCCCCGCAAAGGGCGCTGCTGTGCGAGCACTAGACCCCGTTCACGATAGCTTCCCGACCGACTTGCGCTGTCTGTCTTTCGGTCCGAAAAGGGAGAAATGGATAGGTATGTAGGTAGGTAGGTAGGTATGTACAGCAAAAAGCGACAGCTCATACAGACAGACAGCCTTGTGATTTCCCCAGTTTCACCCGTTTCGCGTCCGCGTCCCAGCGGGCGTGGGGATCGTACATTTCATTACCTAATAAAAGTCAAACGTCCGGATAGCTCACCATGAGATATCAGGCAGCCAGGCTGCCAGGTAGCTGAAGAAGGGGGGCTCGTTTGCAAAACAGAAGCAAGATACAGGTTTTGCATTCAGTCTTGGTCGCGCCGGGTATTGGTTGGAAAGTTTGCTCAGAAAGCAATCAGCAATCCCACAAATTATTAGCGAGGATCCCAGCGGGTTACCAGATCAATGCTGTCAGAAGAAACATGATTGGTATTATTTATTATTATTAGCAGACGTAACAATCCATCCATCGCAAAAACAAACCTATGGTTCCTGTATAAAAGTCTGGGGGCTTCCCCCCCCCCCCTCCCCCCCAGACGCGGTACAGTAATAGAAATATGTATTGTCCGACGTCAAAACATGGTTGTCGTCGGACTCTTGCCCAAAAACGGTCACCGATGTCGCCTCTCTCTACGGCTGAGGCACAATACACACCTTATTACTTGATTTTGGTAAGGATTCCTGTCACAGCGGGAAAGTCTTCATGCAAGTGCCCTTGTTGTTTTAAGATTATTCATACCATACAGCTCGACATCGGGCCTACATTCGAGAGAATCCCTTGAGTGAAACGCCAATCCCCTAGCCGTCTAGCATGTTTGCATGCAATGTCCAAAGAGCCGGTATCGAATGGCAATAACCCCCCAACCAATAACCATAGTAATAATACCCGAAAGTTCCCCCATATCGCCAGACGTCAGATGCTGATGAAGACCTTGACTACGCGAATGATGCATCTCTAATAAAACTCCCCTGATCTCCGTGAACGCCCCCCTCCAAGACGCCTTGCCGATCCGTGATTGACCAACGATGACGAGGAATGTGCGAAGTACCACGCGCAACCGTATCAGAGATCATTTTTCGCGCTTTGGTAAATATCTCACCTCAGCCGCACAATTTCCGTGGTCCCCTTTGAAGGTATCCTGGGCCGGCACGAACTCGCCACTCTGCAGGCTGCCCTGGACGAAGTACACGTACCAGGCCTCGTGCAGCACGTCGTGGTGTCGCCCGGTACATTTCAGTATGACACGGCCGCCGCTGAACTCCTCGAGGGTCTTCTGTACCTTGGCCAGGCTGTAGGTCTTCTTGTGGTCGGGCTCCATGTCGGCGTTCTCCAGAGCCCGGTAGGTATCTAACATCTTGAAAAGCCCAAACGCTCGCACGAAGTAGTCCACAACCTCGAGGCCCGGCTTGTAGTCGTCGCCGTAGCAAGTCGGCGCCAACGTATTGATGCATGTGGCATGCTTGTTGTACTCATGGGCCCAGAGATGATCATTGGTTCCATATTTCGCAACCCAATAACGATTCATATAATCCAGTAGATCGCCTTGGTCGTAGTGCTCGAGCACGCTGGTGATATTGTTGAATCGGGGCGCCATTCCGCAGTATTGGTCATAGGAGCCGTCACAGAGATCGGGCCTAGGTCAATGCGCACCGTCAGTCGCAACGTTTCTTGGAGCTCAATTCCCACCTGGTTTTGTTCAACAAGTCGCATGGAAAGCTTACCATAGTCCATGGACCGTCCAGTCCGTCTCACTGCCGCCGACATGAATCTCTTCGTCCCAGAACTGCGTCAGCAGTAACCTGCCGCCTGGGTGAACGAAACAGCACGAGTCTGCCTCGGTCTGATTGTTGCAACTCGTGGGGCCGTCTATCGGGCATGATGGCGCACCACTAAGGGGTATATAGGGCGTCACGGTCGATGGATCGTAATTGCTGACGGGATTGTCTGTGGGCGGGTTCAAGTTCGAGAGCGGGTTAGGGACGTCGGAGAAGCCGAGGGGTAGTTGCGACACGAGGTGACTCGCGTACGCAAGTACGCCGCGCAAAGAGACCTGCGATGCCATTGTCTATGTATGACTTCGTTCTATGACACTTAATCCTCTGGTTCTTGTTGAGCGATGATGGGTTGTTGAAGGGAGGAATGTCACGTCAGGCGGCAAGATGTCGGTATCTTGCTTGGTGTGTGGCTCAAGCTTATCGCAATGTCTGGAACAGGCAGTGGATTGGTTGACCTGCGTCATCTGATTGGTTTCTTGGCGTGTCCAAGCCACACTGGATCACGACATGTGAATCTCCCTACATGTACAAGGACGAGTATCGACTCTATTCTAAGGTTGGCTTTTACTATCGTCCCCAAAAAGCCACATTAAGGAGGTGTGTACTTAAGTATGTACCTACGTCACAGAGAAATCCAGGGTTCAATAGCTTAAAGTTCGACGAAGCTAAAGTTTATATATGCTAGGCAAATGGCAAGGGGTAAAGCTCTAGCGAACTTTACAAATATCGTACCTGAGACCAAGCATTGAAGACCGAGATATTGAGGCGCTATCTTGGACGATAATCCACAATACCCCTTTATTGACAACTAGCTTCAATAATGGGTAGCAAGGGATGAGATGTTGCCAATGCCCCTTTTCATGAAATTGTTGAAATCGCCCTAATTCAGGTCACGAAGTGTCTGAAGAACAATGAATACGTTACAAGCATAAATGGGCTGGTAGAAGAGAATTCTACAGATAGAGACATTGCTACATCTCTGTCAAGCGAGAGAAAAACTTCATATAAGTACCGCTCAAAGGCCGGGCCCAATGAGGCCACTTACCTATAACCCTTTCCATACCCAGCCACGTCCAAGGGTTGCAGTCTGGGCCACGCAGTGAAGACACCGCCTTACGAAAATCTCTCGGTAAGTAACTGCCACATGAAACGACGAGCAACTTCTCATCTTCTCTCCATCGTTGGGCTTAGGGTATTCTATATATCATATATTAGATATACCTCAGAAGCCACCTCTTATCTAGGAACTGCGGTAAGTATCCGAAGACGTGAGTAAATGTACAGTAGTCGGTCAAGAGTCTTTTGCCCCTGAAGTTGAGGAAAGCCGATACTTGAGAAAGAAAGAAACCCTCCTCCTCATTAATTACACCACCCTTGGAGATGATGATCATTCCACAGAAACAGTCTTCAGCCTTCGTAGGTAACTAGAAAAGGTAGACGGCCAGAATCTCAAATGATCCCACAACCCCCCTAATTCCCGAATCCTCGCATGCCGCTACGGGTGCCTCTCCTCCTGACTGGTTCTATGTATAGAGATACCACGACCACCCCCTATTGTGGATCCAACTCGACTTATACCCATGGAGCCGGACCCATCAGGGATGAAAGGACGAGCTTTGAGCACAGCACCTTTAGTGACAACTCTTCCCGACTGCACTCATGTACGAAAGCTAGCGAGAGACGTCGTGGAGGAGAGAAAAGACAAAAGACTCCAAGCCTGCTGACCATCTGGCATCCCCTCACACGGAAGGCTGGAGATATCATCACAACAACAACCGTAACCTAGTCTAGTCGTAAGAACATTATATTGCAAGAAGCCAGCGTTCGTTTCGCAGCATCCAGTGGGTAAACCCATCACACTTATCCTCGCGACCCCAAACTCAGAGCACCAGACACAGCATTCTTGCGAAGCGATATTCTGTATATTTATTTATAGCCGTGACCTACCTCCGCATCTACGCGAAGTCAGTCGCCAAGGGCGAGACAGGGAAACGAATACTGCAAAAGTCCTAATCTAAAACCTCTGCCGTTCTATGACGACCTTGGGTGGGGTATCATGGTTTTTTTTTCCATCTTTGAAACTCCTTGAACCGAAACAGGTACTCCTCCTTCCTATGAGGCTCCAAACGCCATTCGAACCTTTCAATCACGAATCCATGCCGTTGACCAATCAAAGAACCCTCTGACGGAAAAGGGACCAAATATCCCTCTTTTCTCTCCCCTGTTGTTGACTTCTCTTCCTGTGGGGTCTCTCCGTCTTTATCATCATGGAAGGACTTACAACGGTGCCGAGAGCACATCCGACTAAACGGCCTCCCAGTCCATCGCTTCTACCATGAAGCCCCAGTCCTCCTGATCCGTCGTCCAGTCCGCCGCACTAACGGGCCCTTCTACGGCTCCAGCATCACCACCATAGCCATTCCCGTTCGCCTGCAGGCTAAGGCCCTCGCGGACATGGCGCTCGGTGACGAGGTACGCCTGTTCGAAGGCGGCGAAGATGGTCTGCAGGATGGTCTCGAGATTGTAGGCCTCGAGGGGCGCGGGCATAAAGCGGCTAGGCTCGGCCGGGTCATCGGCGTACTTCCAGCGGTTTCGCAGGTCCTTGGCCCGCGAGAGCTGCTGGAAGGCCTCGCCAACGCCTAAGATCTCGTGTAGGGGGTTGGCCGGGTTGGTAAGGGCCTGGAGCACGTTGGCGTGATATCGGTGCTGCAAGGGCCCGGCGCCGGCCCCTCCTGATCCTCCCCCATTGGGCTGTTGTACGGGATGACCATTGTTATTATGAAGGTTTTGGCTAAAGCCGTACTGCGCTTCCACAACAACGCCATATACGGCCATCAAATGCACGAGTGCTCGCTCCAGGAGCATGTAGAATTCGTGAAAATCGATCTTGAAGTGGATCTCGTTGGCATCTATCTGCTGCTGGGTCTTGCCGACGCGGTCGGTAGCGATGCCGTAGCCGTGGTTGAGAAAGGGCATCTTCCAGTTCAGGCGGGCGACAATCTTGAGGAATCGTGACAGCTCCTGTTCGGGGGACGGCTGGGCGTTCGCCGGACCATTGGCGGGTCTCGGGTTCAGATGGGCATTAGACGAAGGTGGAGGGGGGCGCGGCCACGATGTCAAAGGGGGGATGGACGAGTCGGCCCAGCGCGAGGCTGCCAATCCTTGCTTCTTGTCCATGCTTCGCCTCCTGTTGAGGTAGTCCGAGGTCTGAGGGTTCTTCAGCTCACCATAGGGAGCATCTTAACTGGAGAGGGTTATGGGCGGCTCGCAGTCGCAGGGGTTGGCCGAGCTCAATGGAGACAAACCCATACAACAGAAGAATGCGGTCGCTCTGGGTCTCTTCAAGTATACTCAAGTGGCGGAGAACAAAACAATTGATACTTGTTGAATTGGATATGGATATAGACTGTAGGGCGCATGAGAAGAAGAGAAGGACAAGCTTCAAGGTTGTAAGTACGGATTTGGATGTGCCATACTTAGCGCTCGAGATACGCCAGAGACGCGCCAGAGACGCGCTTGGTGGGGCTCGCTTACAGCCCTGGAGGCAACCTCGAACCAGCCTGCCAGCCTTTACTTACTCGGGCCTTCCCGTTCATTATCATTGTCATTCTGTCCCGACATTGCGTCAAGTTCGGGTTGGGTAACAGCCCTGGAGCCCTTTCTGTGAGAAGTTCATCCATACAGAGTCCCCCGCCTTGAACTTGAAAGGGGAGATCAGTCAAGCCTTCACTGCCTCCATTCAAGACTCTTCCCGACCGAGGTTTTCACGGTCAATGCTTTGATGGACTAAAATCTTTGGTTCGTGCAACATCGATTCCTCCGTGTCCTGTCACACCACCTCCTTGTCGCTTGAAAGTCAGAGAGTACATCGAATAGTCTAGGGGTGAGCCTCACCCACAACGTCTGCCATGATATCGATATCGGGAAACATGCCGGTTTGGCTCGAACCTTGAACTCACTCGTCTGGTCACTATGCTTCGGGCTTCCCTCTCTTTCTCCACGTGTGGAACCTGACTGGTCATGCAAGACCGTTGGTCAGGTTGTCTTAGTCTTGAATCGGACGGCATCTGAGTAACCTCTGGGCAGGCAAGTTGATTCGAATGGCTCGGTCTTCTTTTGCCGGCTTAGCTCCCTGTGTGATATTTCCCTGTGCTTCTGCCACAACTGGGGTTGGACGACGTTGTCATGTGCACTGCCGCTCGCCACTTATGTCCTGCGCTGGTGGGATCACGAGTAACCGTAACATCGCGATAGAGTTGGACGAGCGCAGCGTCAGCTAGCTAGCTGTATCGCGTCTTTAGTTGGCCTAGACTCTCCCTGTCCTACATTATCCTCACGATTCTTGGGTTGATGCGACCATACACTACCTGGGCGGCTTCAAGACTCGTCCGCGGGAGGAGTGTATACCTAGGTAGGTGTGGATATCACCATTGGTGCCTCGACGAAACATAGATCAGGTCCCGGTCTATAAGTTCAAGCCTTCGCTACAGCTACAATCTCTGGCTTCTCTACCAAAGTTGCATCCGAAACAGAACCATTCAAAGATCCCAGTATATAATATAAGGTTACATTGGATTCATCATATTTGTATCTGACCCCCAATGCTCGCGATGCATTTCTCGGCCATCTTCACTCCCCTCCTTCTTGCCAGCGTTGGTAGCGCCGCCGTCATACGAGAGAACGACCCTTATGTCGCCAGCTTACGAACCTACTCAAAGGCAAACTGCACCGACGGGAATCAAGGCGTTGGAACGGTCACCAAGAGCATGGTAGGGCAGTGTAGGCCGTATCCTGTTGATATCAGGTCTATGTACATTGACATTGTTCCTGGGTTCAGCTGTAAGTGCTTATTATTTCTTTCCCCTTCCCTTCCCCCTTGGCAGGTCACCAACCAACCTTCTATACTACACATTCACCGTCCTCAGTTGTTTGATGAACCCGGTTCACATGCTAGTGCTCAGTCTATGCTTTCTATTCGAAAGATTGCAAGGGAAACTACTTCAGAGTTGTACCTACACCAGCGGGCTCCTCTTGGCCTACCTGCAACTACGTACTGGAAAACTCGTCTCCGTGGGTGGCGTATACTGTTTATCAGCAGGCTACCTGAAGTAGAAGGTCAGGTTGAATGGAGAAGCCACAGATTGATTAGCTGAAAGGTGAAGCATGAGCGAGCAAGGGGCTACCGGAAGCACAAAAAGCAACAATGCACAAAAAGCAATGATGCACAAGCCTGAGTATTCGCAGATGTGGCTGAGTCTGAGACACAACATTGAAATAAGTATCGAAAGCCACCCCGCATGTCATGTTTCCCGCGTTTTCTTCGTGAATTTCATCTCTACAAATCTTTGAGCCATTTCAGATGTGTGTTGTATATGCTCTTGTGCACTCTTCCTACATCACTTCTATCTCTTCAATTTTCTCCATTGCAACGTACTTCCTTCTATCCACTGGGTTATTTCCCCGAACGCCAACTCGCTCAGTGGTAGAGCCGCCGCTGAGACACGATTCCAATTTGTGGAGGATGGCCGCCCGTTCTTGTGCTCCGTTGTCGACCCCCAGCCGACCATGCTCGAAGCTCTCTTCCCTCTCAAAGGCTCCGGTAAGGTCCCTTGCGACAGGATGCCGAGCACCTGTCCGTTTTTTGCGCCGGCAACCACGCCGTCCGGCCCCAGCACCTCCTCCACTCCCATACTCCTGGCAAGCAAATCGTCATGAGTCCAATTCTGCCACGAGCCAAACGAAATCACGTCCCACTCAATTTGGTAGTGACTGGAATCAGGTTGTCTTTTGGGACGCAGTCGAGGCCGACAAATCTATGCCCCGGCGCTTGTGGGAAAACCATGCTCAGATTCTTACTCTACAGAACCGTAACAATCCGAAGCACCGAGTCAACGTTCCTAAAGTGTGGCTCCGTGATGCGTGTCTCTGTCAACGATGCGTAGATCCGCGGTCAGGACGGAAGAATTTCGGTACCTGTGATATACCGAAAGAACCCTCCATCGGTTACCTCAAAACAGAAAAGGATGCCTCCATCAAGATCCAGTGGCTAGACGATTTCTTGGAGGGTGGATATCCTCATCACTCACACTACACACACAAACAACTCATTCACCTGATTCTTGATCCACACCTAACAAGGTCGGGCGTTCATAGTATTGTCACAGAGGGGCCCCGTATTCCGTGGAACCGCCAAATAATGATGGACAATATAGCATTAATTGAATTTGACAGCTGGATGTCTGCAACCCAAGACTTCTATCAGTCGATCCGCAGTTTCTACTTGCTCGGTCTCATTTTGATCAAGAATGTTCCTGTGGGAGGTTTACGATCTCTGGCCCAGCGAATTGGACGGCCCAGGGGAGGAGAGATATTTCCATGGGATTTTGATATTCCGGATTCTAGCGAGAAACTGCCTATAGGCCTGCGTGAGTGGCCCATCTTCTTCGTGATCCATCTTCTTCGTGATCCATCTTCTGCCTATTCACACGAGCTGCGTGATCTGCCTGTTTGGTTCCTCGATCGCTTGGGATGATGAAGGAAAAGTGGCATGCTCAAAATACTGATCAACTTCCATCATAGACAATGCTCATTCTTCATTTTACTCGCCCCCGAAGGTGAAATTCTTGCATTGTCAAGAGAACACTTGTGGGGGAGGGGAGTATTAATTCAGCGACGGGCTTAGAACGGCAAATGAGCTTGCAGTCACACAAGCTCTGGCTTTCGATTCGTTATGTTCTCGAGGTGCTAGTAAAATCCATTACACATCTACTCGTGAGGGGAATACGTACGAGGTGTCTAGGCCAGTTATCAAACAGCAATTTAGAGGAGAACCCGTGACGGCTATATATTGGGATCCACCGTCCCAGGACCCTTTGCAATCATACGTACGCAATCACACTGCGTACGCGCTACTCGACAGCTTACGTGTGTTCCAGAAAGGTCTCCAAGACACCCCTAACGTGTTGGAGCTGAATCTGGAAGCGGGAGACTGCGTTTTATATGACAATTTGCGGATAGTCAGTGGCCGCCGCAGACTCACGGGTGATCCATCGAGACGACGAATGGTATCTACGTACATGGACGCGGAGTATATCGGCCGTACATATCGTTCTTTAGGAACGGTGGGAGGTATGGATGTTAATCGCAGCAAGAATCGGGCAATGCAGGAAATGGAGTTCGTCCGAAAACTCCTTGCGCGTAAGGAGTCCTCATGACTTTGGCTGGAGCTCAGGGAATCAGTACGTAATCCACCCAAGCAATGGAAACTGGGCTTTAAGGGATTGAGGGGGGCGCAGATAGGGTACCTACCTGGTACGACGCACGAAATTTCATGACTCCAGCCTAGCTAATGGTAGGAAGATATCTACTCCAGTACTGTTATTCATGTTGAACCGCACACATGGATGGCCTCAGCGACATAATAATCCATGCCAACCTTCAATGGCCCAGAACAGAGCCATTTCAGCAGTCTGTGATGCAGTGTCAGATATGAGACCACATTGGAGAATGTTCCTTCCAGGTTTCACTCAAGTGCTTTAGGTTGGGTATTGCCCCTTTACCTCCTCTGCCTTTGGCAGCTGCGGGTGATCTCAACTGGCTTCCTGCACGTAAAAGGCTACCCCCTACTTACCTACCTAGGTATAACCGCCTGCTCGGTTCCACAGGCACACATATACCTGATGTCGGTATGGAAGAAAGAGCCGGGGCTGGTTGGAAGTGCTTGACTCCAAAAACAACAATATGAGGAAGTAACTGGTCAAGATGGTTGCGACCTGTTGGCTTTGGTTGTTTGGTGTGTACTACATGCAAAAGTGCCTATGTAGGTAGGTAGGTACTTAAGGCTGCCTGTCTACGAGACAAGATGCTAACCCAACCTCCCCCCCAGCTCTTCAACATCTACAACTTACATCAACATCTTTGCTACTAATATTCGGATACAAAGTCCTTCAAAGCATCAGTGCTGTTACAAGTGAATCTATTTCCCTCTTCATTACACCACGGGAAACGTGTGCCAGATCCATCGACAGAAAACGTAAATGCCGCTTCTGCAGCAAAACACACGACAAGAACGGGCACCTCGAACACGGTCACAATCACGCCGGGTTCGACATTGAGACGTCGCATCATTGCCATCGGCTGTCAACATCACATTGCTTTTTCGCTCGGTCAAGGCTACATGCGGCCAGGCTTTCCGTCATTCCATCGCTAATCGGGGACTGGCACGACGAGGTCGACCACGTCCTCCTTGGCTACCAGAACCGTACATACCTAATACTAGAGTCGCAATGGCCCCCCCTGGATCACGTTCTTCTCAAGAACCCAACATCAAGTCCAAGGTAGACGAAGGTCCAGACGAGCCTGACATGGAGACCTAGGAGTCTCGTGATGATGACCCAGCCCCAGGCAGCAGGGAGGACAACGACACTATCAACCCCAGAGCCCCGTATACAAGTCACACTGACGAATCAAATACTCAAAGCATCACCAGAGGACAAGTTCCGAACGAAAATGCCAACGCACGCCAACCAGTTCGTACTGCGGTCCAGCTGCCACTTCGCCCTCGGCACCTCTCTCACCCGCCAGGAATCCCATCTCAACACCACAGCGCTTCAAGTGCTCAAGCTGGTGGCGCTCAGAGTTCCAATCTACAACCACGGCATAGAGAGACCCCAGACAGCCACCGGTCTCAGCATCCCTCTCATCCGCTTGGGCTCCCACCGCAGAATGACGGCGCCGCTTACTCTGGAGCCGGTAGTGCTCAGACTGACCGTCCTGGCTCACAATATAGGGATACTCAGGCCAGCCAGTCCTTCCCTATACAGCCCCCGACCCCAAGTAATCAGCCGCCCTACTCAGCGGAGACCGGCGTCGCCCTCACGACGGATCAACGTGTGATAGTGGATCCACAAATCGGCGTAGCCCTAACGGCGGATGAACCTGATCCGGATGATAACGAAATTGGTGTAGCCCTCACAACAGATGAACCGGATCCAGATAATGTCGAGATCGGTGTAACCCTCACGGCGGATGAACCTGATCGGGATGATGTCGAGATCGGCGTAGCGCGCACGACGGATGAACGTGTGCCCCTTGGTCAAGAACCCGTCGTATTCCCCCCGCCAGGCGAAAATGATGACGCACCAGCAGAGCCGCCTGTGGTTGCCGAGGCGTCCCACAGTGGTGAAAGCGGAGGGACGAGTGGGCATTCCCCCCCGCGTCCCCCGTCGATTCGGCCAAGTCGCCCGCAGAATGTCTCCAGCACCACCAGTGATGAGATCGCAGGTACAAGCACGGGCTCCGAGCCTCAACCACCAGGGTCCATCGATCCCCTCGACATCGCTGACGCGCTGGTGCCGGGCAGGAATCCTCTGATGCCGCCGCCACCGCGTACAGATGCTCAGTCAGGGCATAGAGATTCTCAGTCGCAGCTTAGAGATGCTCGGTCGCAGCATGGAGAGCGTAGAGGTGCTCCGCCGCGTGGAGAGCGTAGAGATGCTCCGCCGCGTGGAGAGCGTAGAGATTCTCCGCCGCGTAGAGCTGCCCCGCCACCGTATAGTGATCCTCCGCCGCCGTATAGCGATCCTCCGCCACCGTATGGCAGTGCTCCGCCGCCGAATGGTAGTGCTCCGCAGGCTTCTCAGAACCCGCAGGTGGCCACAACGACGATGACGACGAATCAGGGGCCGGCGCCGACTGAGGACTCTAATGACAGCGATGGTCCCGGTTGTTTTTTGGCGAGAATGCAGCGGAGACGTAGAAATCGGCGAAGAGTTGGAACTTGGCGGACAAATTGTGCACCGGCAGGTAAGCAATGGAAGGGGTCCTCAATTGGGGGAATCCAAGTTATGATACGAGTAAAGACTCATCAGACGCAGCAGGAAACCCTTCATCCCATCGTCCATGACCGCGAGCCGGCGCAATACTACAAATCAGCTTGGAAGGGTAGTTCAGGCCTCGTTGACGGGACCTTGGGATGTCGACTAGCGAGGTACTTCTAGGAATGGTGAGGTTTAAGGAATAAGCGTTTTTTATGCTTTTTTTTCTTTGTACAGGAATAGACGGTTACAGGCATGATTAAAATAGCGATTAGACGGTTCAGCGTGGCATTTCTTTTTTTTTCCCAAAAGAAGTTGTACATATGTTTTCCCGATACGATGTCTGCTCGGGGCTCTTTGGTTAGTAACACAGTGGCTACATTCCCCACAATTAGCGTACCCCTATTTATCCCCCCTTTTTTGCCCTCCGCGCAGCATCTTGGGCTCTGGAAGACAAGTTCGCAAATAATGAGCACTCCAAAACCATAAGATAATAAATATTTCTCAAAAGAAACACTACTTCATCAGCTTTCTCGACTGCGCGACTATGACTTTTTTTCTCTCTCTCCTTTCACGCGCGGCGACAAGCCGGCCTGGTCGGTGATATATCGCAGGGGAAGCGGGACCCGGGGCGAGAAAAGCAGTGAAAATTAATTGTTTCTCGAAAAACTTGCACCCCGGTGTGCGAAAATCCCCCAAGACCTACTACATACAGAAAAGAATCATATTTTTTTGTACCTAGAAGGTGCACTTAACCTGAAGGTCCACCTGTTCAATGAAATCCGCCTCGTCCAGAGGACCCCATAATGGCTTCAGCGCCAACGGGAGCAAGGAGACCAGCAATAACACTATCATTGACGAGATGATGGATGTACTGCACGAGTGAGCAGAAGAGCTGAGTAAGTTGCTTGATGAGATTGCTGGAAAGGAAAACAGCAAAGTTGAACAACAGGGCCCTGGCCATGGAGATAAAGCCGCTGTGATCTAAAAAAAGGCACCCGTCAATCATGGAGATGCGGTCGCCATAGCTATCTCAGCAACAACAGGTTGTGATACTAGCAATAGACTTCTCGGATAGAAATAGGGTCGGCTCTGATGGGTTTCTGCCATGTGACTAAATTTAATGTAAAAGAGCTGCTACTGCTGCTGCTGTTGATTTGATCAAATAGCAAATTGAAGCTAATGACGATGCCAGCCGTGGAGCGGCTGTCGTCGCAGAAAGATGGGCATGCGAAAGCTACTGGTGAGGAATACGACGGAGTATTTAAAAGTTTTTACTATAAAAGCCGAGCTGAGGGTTCTATGCTCTACTAGCCCAAAGCCCCCGGAATGATTCATCGATGAGGGCGAGATGAAGTATGCACAGCGTTTATATCAGGATGTTTGGATTACATTCATCGAGGACGATTCCATCAGTTTCTATCAGAGAACTAGCCCGTAATGACGAAGGGGATCCTCTTTGCGAGCTACCTGCGAGAATATCGAGATCTAGATCGAGATCATTTGGAGACAAGGTAGATGAACAGTTGGAAACAAAAGACAAAAGAGGGGGGGGGGGGGGGGTTAGGTTGGGTTGGGTTGTTCATATAATGGCGATATCCCTGAACAACTATATGAAAACCCCTTGGCTTCGATATCCTTGACCACGGCACCTTCAAGACGGTATGGCATGAGAGTCTTCTATCACCCTGGCAGAAGGACTGGGTGATCAATCACACGTCGCTATTATTTGGCACGCGCTAGGTCGTATATATGTGGATGGTCACAATTAAGAAGAAAACCGACTCTTCGACGAGTAGACAACCTAAACAATGTTACGATAAGCCTGGGAGAATGAATATAAGACACGTATGAATAAATAATTGCGATCAAGCAGGCTAGAAAGCAGGACTACTTTTGGGTCGCTTATTATTGCGGTCGTAGGAAGGGAGCTTTGCTATTCACACGTTAAGAAAACTATTCCACTACTTGCTGCGTTTATGTTGAGTTATGCCTATGAGTCTTTGGGCTACGTGATCTTAAGATTAGAGAGCATGGGATTATGATGGTGATAAGGGCAGGAAATATTTTATAGGATAAGGGCGTATGATGGCTATGGGATGAGGGTATAAGAGACAACAATCATATTGAAAAGAGGGTAGGCTTCGGGTATTAATAGCTATGAATAACAATGTAAAGAATTAGGCACAAAAAAGAAGAAGTCTTTTTCAGGGTGCAGATAAAACCATGGCTGTTTAGAAAGATGTGTATTTGAAGGGTCCATATGAATCCCCGACGCCGGTCCGGCGCATCCCAGAATCGACCGAGAAGTCCCGGTGTCTTCACCAGATTAGTCCCCTCTAGCTATATATATCCCCAGGGGCGATCACACTACTGACCGGATTTTCCATGCGAGACTTATAAAGCACGACGGAAATCCCGACGGCGCGGGGGCCCGGATGGCGCGCGGAGTCGTGAACGGTGGTTGTCGTCGGGCTGAGGTAGAGGGGGGCCTGAATAGGGGCTAGAATAGGGGCCAAGGGCGCAGGCAGCAAAGTCAGAAAACATGGATTCTAATCACTTCTACATAATATCTTATGCCTTTCTAAGCTAATTATTAAATAATATTAAAATAAATTAAACTTTCTTAATTTACTTGATTTAAAATATATTTAATGAAAAAGCAGAAGTTATAAAATACTTAAATAACAGGTCGAAATTTAAAGAAGCATTATTGCTATTAGTGTTCTCCTTTTATTGCTAATCCCAGGCTTAAGACCCGATAAAGGGTAGGATATATGGCATATGCGCTCTATACATATGTTAAATCATCGAGTTTTGCTCTTCTTGCATAATAGATAGGCAAGCTAGCTAGGAGCCGTGATTATATATCTATATGTTCTTTCAGGGGCGAGACACCTAGACGCGAAGCGAACGGCATGAGGGAATTTCTGATGGAGGGTATATACCAAGCTGTGGAACAGGACGCGATATATAAGAGTATGTTGGAATAAAGTCACGACTCCTTATTTCTACCGTAGGCGTGTCGGGCTGTGTTATGTTATATGTTGTTGTGGGAGATCCCATATCTCGAGCAGACTAGTCTCCCGGATCTTTCCGAGTCACGAGGCTTGATATACTTACCGAACTTGGAATATAGAAGCCGGTCAGATAGTCACATATATATATATATATGGTGGCATAGAGACCGGTCCAGAGAGATGGGAACGAGAGCCTGCAAGAACCCAACATGGGTTCTGGGTTTCAGGATTTTTCTCTTGGAAAAGCTACACATACACAATACTTGTACGCCAGTCCACTCACAAAGACGAGGGAGGAACTCTCTGGAAACAAAAGCAGAAGGAATAGCAGGTCGCAAAAAATAATAAAGGACAAATCAAGTTAAGAGAGAACCCTTTCCACCCACTCCGCGAGCAATATTCACCGTACCGAGATGTCCAATCCAGGTACCCCGTCAAAAACCTCCTCTCAAGAGTATGGGAAAATATTTCGCTTTCCACCCATCAACCCCTTCCAGACTTTCATGTACATGTTCATTTGATCCCGAGGAGTACTCTATCTGAGTGTGCCCCAGTCTTGTTCTTTTGGAAGGACAACCGTTTTTTACCACCGCGAGGAGGACGCCGGCGAGACTTTAATGTCGTTGATACCATTGGTGCATTGTCAGCGGGTAGCCGCGTGACCACAGAAGACCTGGGACGACGACAGGACGTTCCTAAGTCCTGGACGCCACACCAGATCCTTCTCGATCACCTATTGCTTTCTTATCTTTCCGGGACTTGAAGACAAAGTCACCCATGATCTGGATGTGATCTGCAGGGAAATGATAATTCGGGAACCCTGGGACTCGTTTCAGATATTCATAATCCGGAGGGCCGAGCAGCTCCACGACATCCATCGTGTTGGTCGTATACCAGATATAATCAATGACGCCGGTGAAAGTCGGGGTGTAGTTGGTAAAGCGCAACTCCTCTGCCGTCCCGAACAAGTGCGCATACGAGTTGCGTAGGCTGAAGGGATGTTCAATGCCGTCCCGCGTGAAATTACCATAGTTATGCCCAACTAAGTCGGGGTGATCAGGTGGTATCCTTCCCTTATCGAGTAGTTCGTATACGGAGCTGTCTACCGTTGAGTTATAGTCGCCGCACACAAGCAGAGGAATGTCCGTGTTGTTGCGATATTCCTGGCTCGGCGCGGGCTCCGGGTAGTCTTCCGCTGGGGATTCCCCTTCCGTGGAGGGAGGTTTGCTCAAGACCTTTTCGGCGATCGGCACGGCAGGCTTCCGCGTGTATCTCTCGGAAAACTTAGTTACGAGTTCCATCAGGATGCCTGTCTGCACAGCCTTGACGTCCGCCAGATAGGACTCCCAACAGAGGTGGGCATTCACTACTATGAAGCGGTTTCCGGTGAAGCGAGACTCGAAAAAACAGAAGACCGCAATCGTGTCTTTTGGCATGACCCGGTTGAAAACATCATCGGCAGCCTTCATGTCGGGACGGTTAATCGCAAGCTGTCTGAAGTCGACCAATTGTTCGTCAAGGATAATGTATTTGTCACTCTTGTAGAATATAGAACAGCCATCAACGGTCTGCTGATCCTTGCCCGTCATGTGCTTGACGCGGGTCTTGGGGTAGAAAACTCCTCTGTACCCATGCTTAGCGAGCTCGGGGGTGAAGAAGGTCTTGAATGCATCCATGGCTGTCTCCTGCAGACAGAGAATATCGGCATCTCTATCGAGGAAATCCCGCATAATACTTTCCCTGCGGTATTCCCAGCTCAGGGCGCTTGCCGGCGTATAGCCGTACTGAACGCTGGTCGCGTATTTATCACAGAGAGTATTCCACGACAGGACACGGATTCGTTCCTTATCTGAGCCAACGTCCTCCTGAACGGTAACTGGAGCCCTAGGCTTCGGAGGTATCGGTACTAAGACATGTCAGCCAGAGCATCAAAATTAAGCATATATGCTAGGATTGTCTCACCTGGCGCTTCTTCCTTGAGATGAGTAATCAAGCTCTTCGTCCCATCCTCTATCAGTCTCTGCTTAAGATCGGCGTTCAGAGGATTTCCTTGAAGGCCCAGCAATTCCAGAAAATGTAGAGCACCCAGCTCCGACGGGATGTTCTGGATATTGTTCTCATAGAGGAGCAATTGGCGGAGGGGCGTGCACATGCCTAGCTCGGGCGGTAGGTGGCTGATGGAGTTGTGAGATGCATCAAGGTATCGCAACGACCTAAGTTGACCAATCTGCCGCGGGAGGTAAGTCAGGTGGTTGGAGGCAAGATAAAGCTCCGTGATGAAGTCATAGTGGTTGAAGAGCGTCAGGGATAGATTCTTCAGACCCTGCCCACTGAAATCGATGTTTAACCAGTCTTGCCTATCCAGAGCCTTGTCGACATTGACGGGGCGACCCCTATCTTCCAGCTCCCCGTCGACCGACGCATCGGTAGCGCTAGCACCCAGAGCTGGACCGATTCCCTTGTTCTCGTTCGCCCGGAGCCTTGCGAAATAGTGGGGTTGGCGTTGTTCTGTCATCAGGTTGTGCGCATGCTGAGACTCTTTATACGATTTCAACTGCTCGTTCCATTGCTCATTGAATGACTGGCCTTGCCCGCCGCGGGATGCTGGTGTATTTCCATTCTGGTGACTGCTCGGAGTGAATGGTGTTACGTTCGACATGATGCCGGAGGAAAAGCCGGAGTGGTTGATAGAAGCCGAGGTACCACTGTGGCTTGTGTGATCTGGCTGTTGGATGCTCTGGTGGTGCTGTTGAGGGTGGGTGTGGTGTTGATGTGCCCCTTGAGGCTGGACGTAGTTGTACATGACATGGGGCGCCAGGCCGCGTCCGCTTGGGACCCCATTGAGGCGTGACGCCTGCCCCTGTTGATGGTTTGGCCCGTACATACCGTGCGCTTATGCCGTACTTGGATCGATATCGAACGGAGGAGGTTTCTTAGGGCGGGAACGGGGCTCACGGATGAACAGTGTCAGGCGCAGTCTCGGACGGCTTTGGAGCGCAAAGGGAGCTTTGATGTGTATATGTTTATTATAAGAGATATGTCCGGGGGGTCGCTGCATATACTTAAGAACATCTGCCATAAAGATGTGCACGAGATACCACAGGCCTGGGCGTTGGGATTCAGAGGCCAAGCTGGTTTGGAGGTAGCCCTTAGCAGCTTACGTCGGAAAAGGGGTCGGGGCAGACTTTGTCGTCGATCGACTTGCATACATGGAGCTCTCGGAATCCGACTCGAGGTTTTCCTTGCCGCATGGAAGACAGCAGGAAGATCTTGGAGATGAAGTCTCCTAGATAAGCTGGCTGAAGGCACGATCAAAGGACAGCAGGGGCAAGACGGCGCAGAGTTTTGGCGAGGGCTCGCTGGCGACTGGCTGGTTCGGGTAGACCGACTACGTATTACCGCCCTTTTCTTCTACTTCTGTTTCTTTTTCTTCTTGTTTCCTTTTTTTTTCGTTTGTTTCGACAGCAGGTGGACGGCGGGGAGGGGAGGGGAGAGAAGTTGAGGCAGTGGAGGGGCGCGAGACCATGAGAAGTGGAAGGGTTGGTAGTTGAAGGTGGTGTATCTGATCAGCTTGAAGCTCGGTCCTGATAGTGCCCAATAGTAAAGTGGCCTGGGTGGTGGATAAGAGCAGAGTTAGCTTAAGGTTGCGCGATTGGGTTATCGAGATGCAATAGCACGGAGCACGATTCAGCCCCTATCGACCAATTGGAAAATTGTAAAGCGGGAGAACACGACACACTACTTACGGCAGTACGGGCTGATGTCGAGCGGAAGAGTAAGAGTGTGGCGATGGGACGACGTCTTGAATGAATACTTGGGACAAAATTGCATACAAGCTGAAGCTGGGACCAGAGATGGGAACGATGTCTGGACATCCATCGCAGTATCTGTTCCAAGGTTGGTCTGTGGTCTGTGGCGAGAGAGAACCTTGGAACTGCTTTGTCCGCACCTTCAGCCAATTAGCATTACGCACCAGCCCCAGCCGGGTTTACTAAGTACGGATGCGCCTTCAGCCTGACCTGAGACTTAACTTACCTAAGCATCCTACCATCGCACCATCTCACAGCCCTGATGACCCCGACCCACCGGGCTTTCTCTGTCACGTGGCTTTGCTCTGCACAGGGCCCGCTGCCCGCTGCTCGTGTCTGGGGTACGTGGCAGCAGCATGATACGCTACATTTGCAATGCATTCATGAGCATGATTTTCCAATATCGACGACCAGAGACATGATGTGTTTGCATCTAGTCCATTCTGAAAAAGATCACGAGCCTCGAGCTTCGAGAGTGTTAAGTCGCAGGATGGCTTCATATCCAAGAAGTCAGTCACTGGTCTTCGGGTCTACGAAGCAATCGAGTATCCAGCTGGGGGTCATTGTGAGGAGTAGTTGAGGTGGGATTGAACGAGTCCATGGGAAAGCAAACTTATAAGTTTTTGTTGGGTGATTGAAGATAGAATAAGCTTTCGTGGCTCCGGCTTGTGTATCTTCGTCAGCTGGTCGCCTCACCATGGCAGTACCTAGGTAGGCACAGGCTTGGTGCAACGTCTTATCATGATCTATCTAAGTCGGTTTCACAGAGCTTTCGAGGAAATGCTGCCTTTTGACTGATTACTATTTACTATAGGTGGCTCACAAAACGCTCAAATTCAGTACTGCCCACACTTTCATCTGGAGATTTTACTCCGAGACACTTAACTACTTATGTACAGACCTCAAGACTGATCGGATGGATGTTATGAGTGCCGGGGGTATTGAAAGTTCTACTCAAGGATGAATGACTTCGAGCATTTGAGAAGCAATCATATATCTCTCGATTGCGTACTACATTTCGTGATATATATGTGTGTCATTTGGGAAGTATACATACGCAACGATGTCGAGATCTGATATAATATACCTACATACCTACCTAGGTATTGCTTTATAGCTGTGGGTAAGTAGGCCGGAATAGGTTCCCTTACTGCAGAGTCCGTGATCAAGAACAGCCTTTTAGATGATCTGATTCCTTTCCCACCCCAGACTTCCGACAGCTTGTAAAGCTGCCAATACTGATCGATGCGAAGCTGCACGTCGATAAGCGAGCCGTAGCGAGTGGAGCATGCAGTTGGTGTGCAAACGTGCATCATATGCGGGATGCGACCTCGACAGCGGAATGAGATAAAAAGCACCGGAGTGCGACCTTAAGCGAATGCAAGGCCGTAATTCGGTGCACCTGGACCTCTCATTTATAGACACCGAATATTCGTACACGTAGGCAGAGGCAGCGGCAGCGGCAGCGGCACTGGTATCCTAATGAGACCAGTATGCTATCCCTTTATTGGAGCAGACATCACGTTGTAAAGAAGATACTTGAGTAGATACCTACATAAGCACACAAGTACATACTTAAGAGGCCTGCCGTGGAGAATTTACATGTAACAAGTACTTCCCCCAGGCTGTGGTATTAAGTAGCCTCGTTACCACTCTACTTATCCAGCCACATACATATGTTGGTATAAGTAGACTAAATGCTTATACTATTAGCGTACGGCCGTGATTTGAAAGAACCCAGACTGCCAGATTAGATTTGCCAGCCTCCTGGAGAATCAAGACTTCCAAGGGTATGAATGTAAATCGTCCTAGATCCTTATAAAGGGAAAGAAGTTGGAGTTGAAGCAGAAGGTGAAGCAGAAGCGGAACCAGAAATCACTCATGGCCTATCTACCAGCAAAAAGGTTACGTCCCAAGGTGAAGAAGGATGCATGGCAGCCCATCAGCCCACCAGCTTGTATTCGGGATGCGTGTGTGCAATGCGGGGGAGACGATGCGCCATGGGATCCACGTCAAGATATTAATTGGGTACGAAACATTCTCCCGTGCTCCTAATAAGCTTGCTTGTCTGGGAGCTCGGTAAGTAATCGTAATTGATCACCACCAAGAGTTCGGGAAGATGAGGCTAGCAGAGTATCGTGATCATATGCGGGAAGACGCTTGGCCAAAATAGGGCCGGACTTGATATCTGCTCTCATCTGCGCGCGGCCAAGATGGTGTGTCGGTGTGACGGTGCATGCATACTTAACCACTTCAGATGCCCACATCCAGACTGTCTGTATCTACCTACTTACACACATGTATGTACATGTATGTAGGTAGCATACCTTACCTCAGCCAGTGAATAATACCGCGGTATCATGGTCAATGCCATGGGTTTCCAATGGTCCGAACTCTAGTCGAGATACCGTTACCAGCACCTCTCGTCCGTCTCCGGGTTCAGGCCCGAGGTTCATAAGAAAGAAAGAACCGAAGTCAAGAAAGCCGGCTAATTTGCTAATGCCGGAGCACTCGTTAGACACAACAAGCGATCCTTTGTATGGAACCGCGCCTTGGATCGGAGTAACTTATTACTCGACAGCACCCTTAGACGCAAAGACCGTTGAAGCCGATCTATGAGCGAATGGATATCTAGCAGCTTAGGTCAGTTCAGACTCTTTCGTACCTAGCCCGGACGATGCAGGCAGGGAGTGTTTACATGCACTTCATGTTCACTCTCTAATGTTCACCCTGAAGGTGTCATGTCCCTAACGTATCGTCTGTTGCTAAAGGGCTCATCGAGTGGAAGAAACGTGCTTCGGGACGTGGACAACCCAGCTGGCTGATCGTGGCCCGACGCAAGGCATCAAGGCCTCAAGGGGTTTCCGATCACTTACATGCATACCTGGGCTGCCTGGCAACGAGACGAGCCTGCATAGGTACCTTTTGCTAAGTGCGCATTTCCTAGCTGGGTATCTTACTACTTGATCGCATCGGCCTCGCCGTCCGGGCCAAGCACCAAGGACCAGACCAAGGTGGGGGAGGGGAAGCCCCTAGGTTAAAGGTTACCAGGGTGCGCAAGAGCCCTGGAACTTTGCGAAGCACCGCGGGCCATTCCGGTGCAGCACTCATCCATGACTGCATGAACAATCGAAGAAGTTGTCGTTGTCTTTATTGTTGTTGGCGTTGTTGTACCTTTGTCCTGCCCCCCCTATTGCTGCATATCGAGAAGGCGGTGGGTGCATTCGAATAAGAGCCCATTGAGGGTTGAAAGCAGATCGATCCCCTTGTCCCCAAACAAAGACGAGACGAGGCGCAGGCCTTGACCAGACGACTGCCACGGTCGTGTTCGGCGGTGGTCAGTCAGTACGGACGGAAGAAAGTTGAGAAGCGGTAGGAAGTCCTGTGACCGGTGGGAATCTTTTGCTTCGCAACGTGCAAGAGCCTACAATTTCCAGGGGTTTGGTTATTGAATGTTTGATGTTTGCCGGTAAGTATTTCAAATCAAGATTGTGGAAGTGGAAGAGTTCCAAGGTTCCAAGCTTCTTCCAGAAGAGCTGGATTAGGTTGAGAAAGGGGGGAACTAGTAGGGGCCCCGACCGGTGTTCGCGAATTGCATTGCACCATTACACTGGACTGCATTGGACTGCACTGGACTGCAGCAGCTGCAGCGGCCGCAGCACACAGCAAAATAATCATCCATAGCCCCCTGCCCCCCCTACGAACCTTGAGTATGGAGTTCGCCTACAGTCTCTCCATGTTCGCTCCCCCTGCCCGCCCTGACGTCGACCGCAGCAGACCAGCAGAAAAACCGGCCGATGCTCTGCCCGACACCAACTCGTCAACCTCTGACGGTAAAGGGAACCACAACAAGAACAATAGCAATAACAAGAACAGCAGCAGTAATAATACCGACAGCAACCATGGCAACACCACCGTCACCACTTCGCTTACCCCTGCTACCACCGACAACGCTTTAAGTAAGTCCCAAACCGGAGACCGACGCGAACGCAGCTCGAGTCTATTCAGGAGACCAGGTCGTCGGCGCCGTGCAGCTTCAGCTTCGACGCAGGCCTCGTCAACCCTAAGGTCACATCACTCGAGAACTTCGTCGAGCGGCGCCAGTTCCCGAACGTCACACGAAGTCCAACCTTCCTTGCAACCTCCTTCCTCTGGCTCTGGGTCAGCCAATGTAAGTCATGCATATAATACTGCGTATGTAGGTAATAGCACCTGCACAGCACACCACAGCAAAGCACACGACACGGCCGCAACCACAAAACTACATAAACCCTTTTTGTGTATCACATCAGTCCTTTTTTTTTCCCTTTTCTATCCCTGCTCTGGTTCCTGTTGCTGTGTCTGTTCTGTCCCTATTTCGATCCACACTCTCTCCTGTTTCTGTATCTGTTTCCGTTTCTGTTCCTGTCTCCGTCTCCGTCCCCGTTCCCGTCCCTTGCTTTCATTTCTTGTCCCCCTCTCTCTCTCTCCCCCCCCGTGCTGACCCTGGCGCACCGACCAGTCGAAGCTACAGGAGACCGGGAGTGACATTATCATTTCTTCCACTACGGCTGCTGGTGTCAAACTTAACCACCCCGCCTCCACGTCCACCACCGATACCATATCAGCACCCTATTGCCCTTCTCCTGCCACGAGCACAACTACTCCCGGCACTACAGTCGCATCGTCGTCTACAGCTGCACTTGGGAGGGGTAGTAGTCGCAGCCACAGACCCGACTCAGCTGTTGCAATAGGGGCATCAGCTGCTGTTCCCGCCCTGTCGTCAAATTCGATCGCATCTGCATCTGCCTCCGCATCCGCACACGAGCCGCTACCGGCCTCTTCGCCAAACCTCCCCAAACACCACCGGCCAGCTTTCTTCAGCTATCACCATAGTTTTCCAGAACCCGGCCAGAGTCCTCAGAATAGGCTCCACAAACTACACAAACGACAGTCACACCTCAGGAACCTGATCCTCCCCTTGCGCCCCGCATCCTCACCCACCTCTTCTGCCTACATCACCCCTGTATCTAGCACCGCCATCCCTCCAGCCTCGAACGCCGACGAGAGTGAACACCGCCATGACGATATGGCTCCCGAGTCGGGTTCGCTCAATCCTCCAAAATACCCTTCGCCATACTACCGCACTGACAGCCTCTCATCCACGCCCGGAACTACCCCTTCCAACCGCGGGGGCATAATGACTTCTCATGATACAATACCCTCCTCCGTAACGGACGGTAGTATATCTACCTCTACCGCTTCAAATTCATCCAGATCGCAACCAGTTGGCCCCAAGCCCCTGATCATCCGCAATAACCGCACCTACATACATGACCCGTCACTCCCGTATCCCCTCCCGGTCGATCTGGCAGAGCTGCATCGGCAGTCGCTTCGTACTCTGTTGTTATTCCAACTGTTTAGGGGCCCGATCATCTCTCAGGTATTTACTAACAAGCCACCCGCTCGAATCCTGGAAGTAGGATGCGGTTCCGCATTCTGGAGCATGATGTGCCATCGCTATTTCGCACAGCACGGGCACTCTTCCATATCCTTTACCGGTATCGATATTGTTCCCTTAGCCGGCGCCAGTCTCGATGCGAGCTCCAAGCCGGACAAAGACATGCGGTGGAAATTCGTGCAACATGATATACGGAGAATACCTTGGCCTCTCCCGGATGAGGAGTTTGACCTGATTATGGTCAAAGATATGTCATTGGCGTCCGCTCATCGGGATGTACAAACCCTTATTGACGAGTATATCCGTCTACTGAAGCCAGGGGGGGTATTGGAAATATGGGATACCGATAGCTCCATACGCATGCTGCGCCCGCATGTCTTGAAGACATCCGCTGCACAGGCTAAACATGGTTCCGAAGGTGAATCAGGCGATGATGAGGAGGACGACGCATCTGTCGCCGGTGCTTATGTTATGACTACGAATACGCCCCTCAGCGCACCGCTCAACCCCTTTCTAGTCGAGTACAACAGTTGGGTGAACAAAGCTCTAGAGTCACGCGGGCTGTCTGCTGTTCCATGTACCTTCGTGGGTCCACAGCTCCTGCAAGAATCAGATGCGTTAACCGACATACAGTCGAAGCGACTTGCTGTCCCGCTTAGCGAGATCCGTTGGGAGCGCGAAGGCGTCGGGGGCGTGGTGACCAAAGACGGGAAAAGTTACATCGACTCGATGAAGGGGAAAAGCAAGGCCACCGATTTAAAAGGTGGTAAAGCAGGGGGTAAGGGACTGAATCCTGGCCAGGCGGCCCTGAGGAGAACTGCCCTCGAGACGACGACTGGACTGATTCTCAGCCTCGAGCCTATTTTGAAAGAGGCCAGTGGGAAAAGTCAAGACGAGTGGGACGGGTGGACGGGCAAGATGATGAACGATCTCCTGCGTGAAGGGGGCACGACTTGGGGCGAGTGTCTGGAGGTTGGCGCGTGGACCGCGAGAAAGAGACCTTTCAAGAAGTCTTGATTGCGATATATGGTCATCCGTGGATCTATTTCAATGAACCCGCATCATCTATCTGGTATATTCCCGACGTCATACCACGAGAACGCAATTTGATCAATCACCATACGCCCTCTGCAAAGCAGTCATGAGCCTCTTCACCTGACCCAGTCCCGCAATCTAATAACCGCTTTTCCTGAGCGAGCGATACCTTTTCAGGTAATATCTATACCCTGCATATTAGTTGACTTCATCCTTTGGTTATCGAGTGGAGAAGCGAGTAAAAACAAAAAAGGGGAAGGAATGAAGTTTGGACATAGGATCACCATCATCATCATTATAGACCGGGCGCTGGGAAAGTACTTTGATGTTTTTCTTTCCCTACATCTTCTGGTTATGTCACGGGGACTGGGCTCCCACCCTGCATGGCGCCCGGTATTTGGTTTGCGCTGGCAGGCTTGGGGCCCTCTACTTTCAAGTAGATGTGTATTGGCGTGATCTGGGACTTTTATCTGATCGCCGTATATATGGGAATGGCTCAAGGATGCTCTTGGGTGGGATCTTGGAGGTTGGAGAGGTGTATTGGGTGATATGGGAGTCAACTGATAGACCGGATGCATGGGTAGCTAGTAAGTAGATAACGAGTTGCAAACCCGTATCTGAGTGTGACTTGCTTGAACCCCTTACATATATATGCCCCCTGACATCTCTGGATGAAAGTAGGTGCCGTGGATGTACATAGGAAGTATCCTGAGGTAATAGTACCAGGCAAAAGAATAAAAAAGAACTTACAAGGCCTCGATTTCTGGATATTGGAATGTCAGTGGTTTAAGTCAGATGCGGCTCAAGCTTAGGGGGGTGGGAAGAATGAAAACACCCCTAATTTCCACCAGAACGGTGCCGGTTTTCGTGATGATGTCGCGGGCTCGGTTTTTTTTTTTTTTTTGGGGGGGGGGGGGGGGGTGGGATCAGCCTTACCTTTCTTCACGAACTCGGCCCGCGCAATACCCTTCCGGATGTCCTCCTCGTCGCGGAGGTGCGCGCTCGCCATGAAGGCCTTGTGCAGCCTGGGCCGGAAGTACGAGAAGCCCTGGGGGTAGTCTTTGCCCAGGTTGAGGAGCTCTGTGCGGATAGAAGAATATATGTGTAGAGAGTTAGCGTGTTAGTTAGTCAAAAGACATATACATACACATTCTACTGTCTCCGGTGGAGGGAGGTGGAGGAGAAGTAGGAGGAGGAGGAACATGGGATGGGATGTGGTTCATCGGACCTTTGTATATGGCTATCACCTGTCTTCTCAAGACGGGGTTTGGGCCTGACATCTTGGTGCTTCCTCCATTGAATCCCTCTCGTGGCTGGGCTAGCTAGTTGTGGCCTTTTATGATTTTCGAGGTTCGTGAGTTTATACCTAGGTCTGAAATAACTGAAAGTGCTGAGGTTATGATGACGAGGAGTTCCAGGGTTGGGATGCTGCGTCACAGGCAAGAAGCTCGGACCACATTGTAGGCATCATCCCCATTTACTGCTGTTGAGTTAGACGGGGGAAGAGATCTTCAAAGGTCCTCGCCTTTGCTACCCCTTTTTGCTACATGCAACTTGATGAGGGAAACCAAGAAGAAACAGTCGTAGGTGAGTGCTTTCTCTCTGGAAATTAATCTACGAAACAAATAGTCTAAGTGTCAATACTAACATTGCCGTCCAGCCGCCCACGTCCTCTTCCAAAAAGGTGTTTGTGAACTAAATTAGTTGCGGTATATCCGCCTTGACATATTTGGTATCCGTCAGCCCTGAAAATCGTCAGAGATGGCAGACACTGCCGCGGCGACGGACGAGCCGGTCCAGCTCTCCTTCCCGCTCCCGCGGTCTCTGGACACCAAGGTCCACATGCGCCTCACCGTCAAGGCTAAGGCCATCCTGCTTTTCCTGACGACCGTGGCGCCGGACGAGGCGGGCAAGCCGGCGCCCATGGGGTCGTTCGTCTACTCCCTACCTGACGTGAGTTGTTTTTTCTTTTCTTCATTCATCGCCCTCCATGTCTTTCCCTGCCCCTCCCCTACCGGCTACATGTGGAGAAATTCTTCGGGCTATCCATGCAAGAATTTCCCTCATACGGATGTGATTCGTGTGCTCATGCTTATTCATGTGTGTTACGGCCGCGCCATGTAGAGATACAACGCAAACCAGCCTCTGTCCACCACGATATACTCGGTCGAGGCGACGCTGGAGTTCACCACGCGGCTGGCCAAGATCCTGGCCAAGAAGACGCAGATGCCGGTCTACGTGGGCAACTCGATCAGCTTCGCCAATACGGGCCTCGGGGGCACCATGGAGGAGGAGATGGAGGCGTTCAGGAAGGTTGCCGAGGTGGTACTGGGCAAACTCCAGGGCGTCATCGCCTCGGTTCCTAACGGTGTGGAGAGTTCGTGACGTCTAGGTTCTTCATGACCATGGTCCTTAATCGGGCCGTGGCTAGGCGATGCAGACGACGGTATAGCAGACTGCATTCACCGACCTCTCTCCGGCAGAGGAAACATACTCGATTTAAATCCTGACTGCTCCGGATTGACAGAAAAGACCGACTTAACTACTTGAAGCCGTCCACCACGACTACCACCACCACCCTTGAGACAACGGATCCTCGCTTCTGAAAGCCATCCCTGTTGGATCTATATCGCAATCGGGAATCGGGAGCGGATAGCCGCATACGTCTAAAATAATAAAAAAACCCCGTCCCAAAGTTCCCTTGTTCTCTCTCCCCCTACCTCCCTGCCTCTGCCTCTATCTTCCTGGACACACGTGTTACCCCAGAAATTTGGGAAGCCACCCCCACCCCACGCAGTACCTTTTCGCCTAGGTACCTGGGGCGGGAGAGGGGATCGGGGCCTTACAGTTTCAAGACACAAAAGGGTCACGAATGGGTAGGTAGGACGGGACACACCAGAGTCTTGGGGGACCTAAAGAAAACAGAAAAGGGAAGGAGAAGAGGAAGTAGAACACCAACAAAGGTAATTTCTCGTGCGGTCTCCCGGCGTCGCACAATGTTTTGGCGGGCGATGAGAGGGAGGATGGGAGGGAGGGACTTGTTGTCTACCTAGGTAGGTAGGTACCGAGAGGGAAGAAGGAAAGAAAGCAGAAGGAATAAAGAAAAAGTAGCTTGTGAAGTCCGGGGACATCATTTTACACACGTATGGTACGTACAGTACTCATGCGGCAAACGTTTTAGTGGAGGACTTGCCGTGCTCTGGTTGGCTGGTCGTACAGTGAGTGCCTAGGTTTGGTCTGTGTATGGTTTATACTACGTAGTAGTTATCGTCGTGCAAAAAAAAAGAAGAAGAAGAAGAGTTGGGCACCTGTGTTCTTGCCCAAGGAAGGTAAGGAATGAAAAATAATAATGAAAAATGTCCAGAAGGGTCCTGACATGTGAGATAAGAGTGGGATGATGGATGGTTTGCTCAGGGATGTACAATGGGCTACTCGGTACCTTGGTACGTAACCTAACACAGTAGATGATGGCTCGTATGGTAGACGTTTTGGTCATCGTCATCTTGAGATGGGTGATGTCAGTTCTCTCACCTATGCTATTCATTTCCCTTCCTGTTACCTATTTCCTTCTCCTCCTTCTCCGAGAGAGGTAGGTATATCTTGCTACCACCAACGATGAGTATAGAACTGTTACATGGATGCTTGTCTCGGGAACGAACTGCAGTTTCGAGGTAGGGGTGGAGATGAGAGAGGAGGCTGGGCTTTCATCGCGGGGGATTAGAAGGGAGGACCAATCAGAGATGGTTCGCAAACGAAACGAGAGCGGTGTTATCCCAGGGCTCAGGCTGATGTCGCCTACACATGCCTACCTGGATTAGATTGCGGTACTTACCTGACTAGAAGTGCTATATATCTGTTGATGCAATTATATTCTTTCTTGCCGAGTGTCATGTCCCCTGATATGGTATTGGTTACTAGAACGGCCATGAGAACAAGGGGTGAGTTCCAAGAATCCTCCTTGATCCTGACTGACTGAGTCTTCGGACTCAGGCTGATAGGGGTCCACGGGTTTGATCTACACAGCACCCTATCAAGTTGGGAAACCTGTTACTGGTGGTGATGATGATGATGATGGTGGTGGTGGTGGTGGTGGTGTACCCTCCTCGTCATTCGCTAGGCCCTTCCGATATAAGTATGGCTTGCCTTTCTCTGACCCTTTTGGCAGCCCCCCACCGGGGAATGAAAGTGTTTCATGACCTGTTTTTGAGCTATTGACAGGTATGTACTTCAAACACGTGAAGCATATAGGCTGTCACGGGGGTAGATATTGCAAGCTTCGATTTTAGACTTTGTTGGCTTACTAGAACTCGGAACATCAAGAACTTAGGTTAGTCCTTGTAACAGGCTTGGTAGGCTTGGTATTCTAGAGCACGATAGATTACCTTAGCCTTTGGTTTGAAGCCGCCTTGTCTATGACGGTAAATTTGCCTGCATAGGTAGCAGAGGTGGTCCAGGGTAGGAAAACCACATTACATCGTCCATTGCCTCCTTGCTCCTTAATGCGAAAAGGAAAAACACCAAATCTCACAAACGCTTTGCATGCTTATATCTGACCTTACTTATCTACTTAAGTACTTAGATCTATTGGCCTTTTCCAACTTGGCAACTAATTCCCTGGCCAGGCAAGAGTACTCCAAGCTCCGTTGTGACATCTTGTTCTTGTTGTGATAAGAGTAGAGCACCCTAGGTAGGCTGGCAGGCTGGGCACACACAGTCCTGGAGGCACTACCGATACAGAGTACCACCACCGCCACTACCACCACCAACTTCTAGGTACCCACTATCCACTATTCACTATCCAGGTCTGCAACTGTGGGATCCTGCCGACAGCTGACCACCTTTGGAGCGTACCCCACCATCAATCACCTACTGTGTACCGTATCCTAGCGAAAAGCTTCATGCTTCTTCTACGACTTCGCCGCCGACAACTCCCGCCCACAACCAACTACGCTGCCACACTTTATTACTCCTCCCACTTAACACCCCTTGAATCTATCGTCTAATGTCCCACGTCCTATCCTGGTATACTCAGATCACTACAGACCCCTCTTTGCCCGCCGTCCATCATGGCGTGGCAGCCGAATCCCGAATCCTTGGGCCAGCTGGCTGCTTGTCTTAAGGACTCGCTCAGCGGCTTCGACAAAGCTGCCCAGAAGCAGGCCGAACTTGTGAGCACCCTCCGATCGCCTCTATATCTGACTTTATCATCATCGTCCTTGCGCTCCTTGAAATGTCTGTACCCGCGACTGACATCGTCATTCTGCCCTCGTCTAGATGCTCAACCAGGCCAAAGCCTCTCCGGATATCAACAACTACTTGGTCTACCTATACTCCAGTCCCCAACCCCCGCAGGGTCTGCAGTGCTCCGAACAAGACTATCATCTGGTTCGGTCCGCCGCCGCGATCATGCTGAAGAACAATGTTCGGATGAATTTCAAGCAGATTCCCGAGACCAGTCTAAATCTGATCAAAGCCGCCGTGCCCGTGGGCTTGCAAGACAAGAATGCCCAGATGCGCAATTACGCCGGAAACATAGCGACCGAGATTATTCGTCGCGGTGGCTTGTTAAGCTGGACCACACTGTTGCCCGATCTCTTGAAGATGCTGAGCAACGAGTCTGGCCAAGTTCCCGACGAGGCGCAGGAGGGCGCCATGATAGCCATGGCTAAGATCTGCGAAGACAATACCAAGATGTTGGAGCGCGACCACAACGGCGAGCGGCCCCTGAACTACATCCTGCCCAAACTCATAGCGGTCACTAAGAGCCCCCTGCCCAAGGTTCGCGCCAATGCGTTGACTGCCATAAACGTCTTCACACCGAGGAAGTCTCAGGCTATGCTCAACTCGATAGATGACCTACTGACTCATCTCTCTGACCTGGCCAATGACCCCAACGCTGATGTGCGTAGGCAAGTGTGCCGCGCTTTTGTCCAGCTCGTTGAAACCAGACCCGACAAGCTGCAGCCTCATCTCCCTTACCTCGTCGATTACATCCTTACTCAACAGCGGAGCGACGACGAGGACTTGGCTTGCGATGCTGCCGAGTTCTGGCTGGCCGTCGGCGAGCATGATCACCTGTGGCACAATCTGACTCCGTATATCAGCAAGATCATCCCCGTGCTACTGGAATGCATGGTATACACTGGCGAGGATATTGCGTTACTAGGGGGTGCATCGGATGACGAGGACGAGGAGGATCGTCAAGAGGATATAAAACCACAGTTCGCCAAGAAGAACGCGGCTCGCATGGCCAATGGTGAAGGATCTGGTGATCAGACGCAAAATGGCAATGCGTACGAAAATTTGGCCAGCATGGACGATGACTTGGAAGAGGGCGAGATCGAGGATTTCGAGGACGGCGACGATGCCAACCCAGATGAACGCTGGACTCTCAGAAAGTGCTCTGCTGCCGCTCTGGATGTCTTCGCTCGCGACTTTCGTGACCCGGTCTTCGAGTCCATTTTACCGTACCTGACTACGAACTTGAAGCACGACGAATGGCCACACCGAGAGGCTGCAGTGCTAGCCCTTGGTGCAGTCGCCGAAGGCTGCATGGGAGTAGTCACGCCCCATCTTCCTGACTTGGTACCCTACCTCATCTCCCTTCTCAATGACTCTGAACCTGTTGTCCGACAGATTACCTGCTGGACACTTGGTCGTTATTCGTCCTGGGCCGCAGAATTAAAAGATTACTTTGAGCCCATGATGGTCGGGCTCCTCACCAAGATGCTGGATAGGAATAAGAAGGTACAAGAGGCAGGAGCTTCGGCTTTCGCGAACCTTGAAGAGAAAGCCGGCAAGAAGCTCGAGCCGTATGCGTTGTCTATCATCACTCAATTTGTACAATGCTTCAAGAAGTACAAGGACAAGAATATGTACATTCTCTACGATTGCGTGCAGACGCTTGCGGAACATATCGGCCCCGTCCTCGCCCACCCGGACCTTGTTAACGAGCTCATGCCAGCCCTCATTGACCGCTACAACAAAGTCTCTGACCAGTCTCGAGAACTGTTTCCCCTCCTTGAGTGTCTATCCTACGTCTCGATGGCCCTCAACGACGCCTTCGCTCCTTTCTCGCCGCCTATATTCGCCCGCTGCGTGAACATCATCCACCAGAATCTGGAACAGTCTCTGGCCACGGCCAGTAACCCAACGGTCGACGTGCCAGACAAGGATTTCCTCGTCACCAGCTTAGATCTTCTGAGCGCGCTTATTCAAGCACTTGATCCAGAAAAATCCGCCAAGTTGGTTGAACAGTCTCAGCCGGCATTCTTCGAACTGCTCACCCTTTGTATGGAGGACCCGACGGATGAGGTCCGACAATCAGCTTATGCCTTACTTGGGGACTGTGCAAAGTATGTCTATACACAGTTACGACCTTCGTTGAACACGGTTTTCCCGATCCTGATAAGGACACTCGACGTAGACAATATTCTGGACGAGGAAATCGACAGCGGATTTAGCGTGGTCAACAATGCTTGTTGGTCTGCAGGGGAGATTGCCATTCAGCACAAATCTGAAATGGCACCATTCGTGGCAGGGTTGTCCGAGCGCTTCATTGGTATCATCAACAACCCAGGTATCCCCAGGGGCGTCGTTGAGAATGCTGCCATTGCTCTTGGTCGGCTTGGACTGGGCAACAGTGAGCTCCTCGCTCCCCATCTAGCGGAGTTTGCGGAGGATTTCCTTACCTGTATGGACGAGGTGGACCCTTCGGACGAGAAAACCACCGCCTTCCGAGGATTCACTGTCATAGTAGAGAGGAATCCGATGGCGATGGAAAAGTCACTGCTCCATTTTTTCCAGGCTATCGCTCGCTACAGGGACATGAAACTCCGCAGCCAAAACAAAGACGGTCTCCATGAAGACTTTCAAAAGGTCAGTGTCCCTCTGAGTTCTAGGGGACTTCTATCGGACTATCAGGGCTAACCCATCCTCTAGACAATCGGCATCTACCGTCAGATCATCCCTCAGTTCGACCAGTTCTTTGGCCAGCTGCCACCTCAGGATCAGCAGTCTTTAAGGTCCAATTACGCTTTCTAAGTAGGATTGTGAAATTGACCTGGGAGGGCTTTCTCACCGAGTTCTCCAAACAGACAACAGTATTGAAGATGTACCATCGACTCCGATACATTCTTTGTTGTCAGCAGGGTTCATAGTTGCCGATCGCATGCTATCTCACGGCGGAGTCTCTCTCGTTGTCAATGCGACCATGCCCCAATTGGACGGAGTACTTACTTTACTAGCTTTTGCCTTTCCCATCATCTTTCGACATTCCTTCTTGTACTTCCAAATTGGAATGGTTTGCCAACGTCTCTGGCTACCTTGAGGGCAGCCCGTTGTAGGGGGCTGGTCGTCTTTGAAGAGTTGTTCCGGCGTTGAGGCATCATCATTGTCATCTACGTATATGAGGCCTAGCTGGCTTCTGGTCAGCTTATACCTTGCACGAGGTGAACTGTGGCGGGTGAGTGCAGATATCTGCATGAGGAGCTAGTCATAATGGGGGACATCACGCCAAGGTCATGGTTCAATTTGCATTTATCACTTCTGACAACGCATGGAAACGGCGTCCACAAATGAATGACGATGAAGTTATATCAAAAGATAGATGATGGGAAGAAGACGATGCTGCTTAGCTAGGTAAGCAGAGAGACAGAAGAAAACATACCAGAAGAACAATCATATTTCAATGGAATGATGCCATGTGGTGGCCCGGAGGGGAGACATTGAAAAAGATGAAGACCATGATAATGACGGGCGGGGGCCTAGGCAGAAAGAGAAAAGCAGAGTGACGCCGACGATCATGATGTTTCCTCGCAATCTCGCGACACATCTTCTAATCATCAGACTCTTAATGAGTCGCTCAGTAGATAGATTCCATTTAGATAGATACCTTAGGTAGTCCCAGCTAATGACCACCCCCCCCAACGAATTGTAGATAGGTAGATAGGTAGATAGGTAGATAGATATCCTAAACCCCGGAAAAGGGGGAAAGGGGAAAAACAACTGTAGATAGACATCACACATACTTCGCGAAAGATAATACCGTGCCATACGTGCACCGCTTGACGTAGCCAAGGAGCCCGGTACCCTACCCAACAATACACACCACCTACCCCTCGGCTCACCTTATCAGTAAGTAGTGAAACCCCTTCCCCCCCTTTTCCGAAAGAGTTGTGAGATGGATAAGTATCCTAGTTTCTAGACATGTAGAGATATCCCACCAGGACAGAGGAGTAAGTGAATCATGTAGATATTGCTTTGACTTTCAATCAATCCAGAACCTACATCCCTAAGTAAGTAAGGGACTGTAAGTGAAGAGTACAGATGGATATAAGGCCCTGTTATTGTAAGCCAAAAAAAAAAAAAAAAAAAAAAAAAAAAAAAAAAAAAAGGGGGGGGGGGGGGACAAAATGAAGCCCACCTCTTCCTTTCCATAGGGGGGGAGAACAAAAAAAAAGTTGAAAAAATTAATGAGATAGAAGAAGAAGAAGAGGGTGTGAAAATGGATTCTCCTTCTAGAACTTACCTAGGGTTTGTATTTTCCGAAGATTAAGGAGGGAGTGTGTTGGAAAAGACGGGAGGGGGATGGGAGATAGATACCTAGGTATTCGGCGGGGGGGGAGGATGATGTCTGCAGGCAAGATGGAAAGGAGAGTATTGAGATTGTTTATGTGGACCGAGTTTGTGCTCGAGTGTCTATAGCCTACTCGTACATGCGTTGAATAGCGATGGTGAGATTGGTTAGTTTAGGTATGTAGAGTTCACAGCCATAGAGAAAGATGCGTGCAAATAAGTAATACTTCATTTATGGCTCACAGAAATTTTTGACCATGTTCCTGTAAGGTAGAGAGCTAAGTAGTTAGACCACCCTAGTGGTCACATCAAGCTGAAGATGCAAGTCCGCCGCTTTTCGCCCTACCAACCACGACCCCTGCTGTTCCATCCTCCCCGGTATCCTTGGCCTCGATAGTCCCCTCTTCCTCCCCTGTTATAATGGTAACCACCACCACTACCGCCTTGCTGTGGAAATTGATGTAGCTGTTGTTGTTGCGGGGGCGGCGGCGGTATTGGTGGCGGCGGATGAGGTATCCATCCGGCACCGACATTGGCAGCCGCGCCCGGGTTCCAGTTCGGCATACCTGCCATTGGAGGCGGGGGAAGAGGAGGCCACTGCCCTTGGTAGTTCGGCGGCGGCGGTGGTGGCGGTGGCACAGGAAATAGTGATGGATCCGGAGGCAACCCCTGTGATAGGGGATTGTGCTGAAGTTGAGGATTTTGCAGTCCGGGATTGGGGAATTCAAATTGCTTGTCCTGTCGCTTCCAGGTTGGATGACCGTGCTGATCGTGATGTTGGCGAGGCTGTGGAATAGGACTCTGCCTAGGAGAACATGAGCGGGGCTGGTCATAGCGTCTACCACGCGATCGGGAACGTGAGCTTGAGCTGCTGTAAGATCTTTTTCGATACCGGTCTCTACTGTAGGCTGGGTCGGCACTACCGCTTTTTGACCGGTGTCTGCCTCTGCTTCTGCTTCTGCTCCTGCTCCTGCTCCTGCTCCTGCTCCTGCTCCTGCTCCAACTTTGCGATTCCGACATGCGCCGCCTCTTCAACGCTGGTCGTGATGAGTTGCGTGAGGAACTTCGTGAAATTGAGCGTGATCTGCTGCGCCCACGCCGATCATCACTGGATCCAAGCTTCTTCTTCCGACGCTCCTTCATCTTTTCACAGAAAGCGCGAGACCATCCGTAGTAGGTTTCGCCGTGGATAACATCCCCGCTGATGTCATCAATCGTAACCCGCTGACCCAGCAGATCTATATCTTCATGAACGTCCGCTATCCGATGCCCTCTGTCATAGATGCGATCTACATCGGCCAGCAGGTCCTGTACGGCTTTGATGATCTGTTTGTCGGCAGGCCCTTTGGTGAACTGCAGGGGCTTAATCATATCCGGGTTCATAGGCCTGGTTGAATTGGGCTCAATGACGGGTAGCCAGTTGGCCGCAGGCAGATCGTACCATGGTACACTTGATTCGCCATGCTGGGCTGGCATAATAAATGGGGCATCTTTTGCGGCTTTTGAAGCTATTGAGCCTGGGCCTTCGGTAGACCCATTGGCCTTAGCAGACGTATCTGCTTTATGTGGCGCATCCTCCACGGTCTGCCGCAACTGGCTGAGGAAGGCGGTAGGGAAATATCTGTTCTCTCCCCAAAGCTCCACAAGACTGGAGACCTTCTTGGAATGCTTAGGGCAGTTCGAGAAAGCTGCGGCGAGCCGGACCAGGTCTGATACAGCAGGTTGTATCTTTGCTGAGAAGGCGCTGTCCTGGTTGCGAACGTGGACGTGGTAGAGCAGGTCGCTAAGAAGATACAGGATGTGCAGGCGTTTGCGTTTCGCTGAAGGCTCGCGAGCCTGTCGACTAGCTGCAATGTCGGTGGAGAAAGAGTTGGCTAGAGCTGTAAGGTACTTTCCCAATGCTGTGACTCTGGCAGGTGAATGGACCAGGCTGTTCAATATCCATTGCTTGCTTTTCTATGTGACGACCGTTTAGCCATCGTACGGTAGACCAAAAATCAGAAAGTTGTGTTGCTCAAACCTGGACATTGGGCGGAGAGCATCGCGAGATAGTCGCGTCGAGCAGGCCGAAGAATTCGTCGATCTCGCCGCGCGGACACGAGGTCGGGTCTTGACGAAGGAGTACGGCTGAGAAGGAGACTTTCGCAATTGCAAGCTGTGGCGTCGTCATGGTGGATGAGGGCTAAAGGAGGCAGCTAACTTTGCAGAGCTGCATACCTAATACCTACTTGTAGGTAGTATGTGATTGAAAGAAGTGGGAAGAAATGCAATGCGTGCCGAGATTGGCTCGTCGAGAGGAAGGGGGGGGAGAGCTCAAGAAAGATGAAGTTCTGAGTGCTGAATGTTGATTATTAGTGCAAGCGCAACGCCGCCAGCGTCTACTTACGGGTACATAGGTACTTTTAAAGTTAAAGCAGGTCGTCGGAATAAACAAGCCCCGATGATTCTCGACTACTAGGTAGCTCCAGCTTCTCCACCTGGGCACTAGAGCTCCTGTCACCCGTCCCCAGTCTGGGCTGGAGCTTCATCTCAAATATTGATCGAGCTTGAGCTACAAAGGAGATAAAGATACATGATATGCCGAATCACTTTATTCAAATGTTGTCAGGTAACTTACGAAATTTGCAGATCTGATACCACCAGTTTCTGAGCAACCTACATACCTGTCAGTTTCTCACGGTACTTGGTATCTGAACAAGTGCCATAAGACTTCAGCCCCCAAATTTCTAACAGTGGACCTTGTTGATCGCTACTTGTGGCATACGCAAAAATCGCTGTGATTGCTTGTATCTATTTTATAACCGAATTCATTGGCTCGATTTTGTCTTGGCTAAGTCCACCAATTTGCCTCATGTTAGAAATTTGGGGGCTGAAGTTTTATGGCACTCGCTCAGATAGTAATACCTATTCTCTCTCATAACTAAACCCTTTATACGGCAATGCTGGAGGACCCACGTGGCCATCACCCAGAGCAGTGATTGTCGTCCATCATTTCCATCAATTGAGCCCTTCAAGTGTCTCGTGTAGCATCGTAGCATCGAGAATTGTCAGGAGATGCTTAGACAACCATGCAGAGGTAGTACCGAGGACACCAGCACCCAAGTAGAGTCGAGTTTTATTATGGCCGCTCCTAGTGAGAACGGATCTATCGAATACCCCAAGCACAGGTACATACAAGAAAGCAAGCATTCATGATGGTTTCGTAAAAGATGGTATAATACAGCCGCTGACCCACCCACCATACCACGCTCTTTGATCAAAGAAGCTAGGACTAGGAGAAGCGGTCGCCTTTGGGACTTTTGAAAGGCTGACTACTCTCGTACTTGCTTTTCTCTACCACTCTCTGGCCCTCGGTCGCGGGAGCATGGCGTGTCGGAGCTGGGTCATCGCTTGCTTCTTGACTTGGTGATCCGGCTGTATCGGTCCGAGGTTCAGTCCCGTTGCCATTTGTCGAACCGCCCATAGTAGCCGCGGACCCTGGTTTGTTGGGCACATTATTGGAGTATTCGAGGGAATCGATCATCTGCTTCTTGCGTCGAGTTTCCTCATGCCGTGCAGCTCTATCGGCATTGATGCTTCTCTTGGCAAAGTAATAGGCGCCACCGCCAGCTGCGAAAGTTGTAAGTCGGACCAGGTCGCGAGCATGGCAGGAAGTAAGAAGGTATTCATACCGACGCAAAGAGAGCCCCATCCGAGCCTGTTCGGCGTTGCGACAGCGATCAGTATTGTACGGTACCTAGTTGCGATGCGCGAGCTCGTTTCCGACTTACCAGAAGGATCTAATCTTTTAGATGACTGGGTTAGCTTCGGCTTGCCAAATGGAGTGGGAGTAGACGAGCAAGCTAGCTCCTGGAGTGGACATACTGTGTTCATATTGAGCAATTGAGACGTTGCTGTACGCCTTGATGTGACTGAGAACTTGAGACAAGATCCGAATAGGTGCCAAAGGAACAGGCTGGTGCCCGAGTATATGGAAAGCGAAGTAAGGTTAGGTACAAGGTGTGAAGTAGGTCGCGCGGATAATAATAATAATGCATCATACTGCAGTCGGCTCAGCAATTTTTTGGCCGCCCTCTGGCCTCCACATTTCCGTCACCAGCTTGGGCCCTGGGAGTAGCCCCACGAAGGTGTAACGAATCAGGCAGTCGGATGAAGACGAGACCAATCAGATTGAGCCGTCTCTAGACTCCACGCCGTTCCTTCTGTGCACCGCAGACATCCTGCAGAGCCTCTTCCTTTGTACATTGTTTGAATCTACCTAAGACCTAAAACTTGGTACCTAAGAGCGTTAAGGTACCCGCTGATGCTGCGTTTCCCCCGGCTAAAGATAAAATACATAGTATTAAGAAAACCCCTTGCATGTAGATACCTAAAAGGTTGAGAAGTGCACATGTGCGGTTGGTGGGTGTTCCCAACGGTACTCCGTACACGGCACAGCGTCAGGCAGTAGGTGCTGTTTTCCTCTAGGGCTAGCTGGAGGGTGTCACCACTACGCTACGCAAAACCCAACCTGGTAACACCGTGTGCCGGTGCAAAGAAAACATCCATCCAACATCCAACATCCAACATCTCTACGCCTTACGCCTTACCCCAGTTCATGTCCATTCGCTTTCACTTGTCATTGCCATACATACGGTATAGAGCTGCACCTTTTCCCATCACATCGGCCGTCGTGGTCATGCAGAAAATGAGGAAACAAAGAGTCTATGGATAGAAGAAGAGTAACCTAGTACCAGTACCTAGGTATGATTACGGGAATTGGCTATTTCGTCATCGCACTGAGAGACCCATTACCGAGTACCACCTCACTTGAAGCACTGCCATCAGCATACCGACCACCGACCCGTGGACCCCACCATCTTTGGCTCTGGATGCTGCCAACGACATCACCCGTTCGTCTGACCTTCACACATCCAATACATACCACATACACGCAGCCCATTGCGCCAGATATCCGACTCGGGCCATACGAAATTCATCACCACCTTTGTCATCGCGAACCATTTGTGACCCTCTCTCTTTAAAGCCAACAACCCGTCGGATTCCCATGATTCCTGATTCCCATGCGTGCGAAGTACAGCTTGCAATACCACTTTGCCATGGGATAAGAGGGAGACGTATATCTATCTTTAGCCTTGTAGCATTCTCTCCCAACCATGGAGCCTGCCAGACAAAATGGGCAAAATGGGCCTGATGGCTCATCTTTGGTAAGATCTGGTCTGAATAGATGCCCATTGACTGCTAACTTTCTTCATAGAAGCCTGTCTCGTCCTTGAGGTCGCATTTTGAGAACATGACCAAGTCCAAAGACGGATCTTCGGCCACTCCACCTCCTCGAAACCAGTCCCCATCACCAAAGCCTCCCCCGATTCCTGACACGAGACCTAGCCGAGCAGTTGTGAATGCGATGCAGAACGATGTGAGGAAGCTGTCTATAACGAACCCAAGCGACCTCGGTACCATTCCTCGCACTTCCCAGCTCGCCAACCCTTCCCCTTTGAGTCCCAGGCCCATCAAGCCCCCATCTGTTTTGATCGAACCTCCCCAGTCTCCGCCAAAGGGAAGACCACCACCTGCCGCGCTCGGAAGTACAGCCGCTCACCTGGTGCCTGACCCTATGAAGGCTCCCATCACACCCGCCACGGCCTCGCCCCGCTCGTTCAAGATCCCTAGTCGTCCGAATACCCCTATCCTCGAGCCTGGCCGATCGCCTCGACTGAGTGCCTCACAACCGCCCTCCCCGCCGCCCCCTCGAAGATCTGCTGAGATACGGAGAGATCGAGAGACGAGACCAGCGCCCCAAGTCCCACCTCCGGTAAATCGAGCTGAGAAACCTAACAATAGATTTTCCAGTTTCCTAGATGATTCAACCAGGCTAGATTCTATACCTCGTATCGCAGAACATCGCTCGCCTTTCAACAGTCCGCCCACAAGTGCTAGTAGCCCTGAAATTGAAGAGCCTCCTGAGCTCCCAACTCGACCAGCTCGGCCAATAGCCGCAAGGGATGTGTCCAGAACCAGTACTGTGCCTGCCGGGCTTGATCCTCCACCTTTACATCCTTCTATAGCGAGTAAAAGACGAGAAATGGAATCCAATGGCTTGGCGAAAGTGCAAGCTGCGCCTCCGCTGCCAGTAGAGCGGCCGTCTCTACCAATGCGCCCACAGACTTACACAGAAACTCTGCCTCCTAGGATACCAGCACATTCTACCATGAAACCACCACCACGCCCACCACGTCCTGGTGTGACGAACACCAACGCGACGGCAGACACATCTGCTCCTCTGCAGCAACCGAAACGTATATCTTCGACACCCACTCAGTTTGCGCCACCTCCATCTAGAACGCATGGAAGGTCCATGACCGTAGATCGGACTTCCGAGAAGACGCCAGTGGAATTTCGTGAGCCTCCAAGAAGGCTCCCTGCGAATAACATTAATGATCGCCCCTCCGACTCACCCGGGACTGGTGTTCCATCTTCTGTGCAGGTTCAAACCTCATACCCAGATACCACTAGGATCAACCGGCACCCGCCCTTGATTAAGCAGGGTGTTCATGAAATATACACAAAATATGATACCAGGGTATTCGATGTTTGCGGGCCGTATGTCTGCACGAGTGGTCTCCTCACTCGAGTCTGGAGTGTGCTTGACGGCGAGCAAATCATGAGTTTTGCCTACGGTGAAGGAGTCAAGGCCACGGCTGTAGCGTTCAAACCTGCTTTGGACGTCCAAGACGAAGGGGCAAGACTCTGGATCGGCAACAATATCGGCGAAGTTTTGGAAGCCGATGTCGCAACCCAAACCGTGGTTGGTAACAAGACCAACGTGCATGGGCGTTTTGAGGTTATCAAAATCTTCAGGCACTTCAATGAGATGTGGACATTAGACGAAGGTGGTACTCTGCATGTATGGGGACCAGACAGCGAGGGACTGCCCAATATAGCCAATGGCCCTCACCAAACATACAGGCTCCCCAAAGGCCACACGTTCTCGATGATAGTGGGCGAAGAGCTGTGGCACGCAACCGGAAAAGAAATTCGTATCTTTGCCCCGACAGCCGACGGTAGAAATCAGGTACAGGTCCTCATGCGACCCCTGATCACGGATGGAGCGGGCGAAGTGACATCGGGGGCTACGCTCAAGTCGCAACCTGGCAAGGTCTTCTTTGGCCACATCGATGGCAAAGTCAGCATATATTCCCAGAAAGACTTTGCATGCCTCGGTGTTCTCAACATTAGCACTTACAAGATCAACTCCCTAGCTGGGGTGGGCAGGCATATGTGGGCAGGTTTCAATACAGGAAAGATATGTGTTTACGACGTCGAAAAGTCGCCTTGGGTCGTCAAAAAAGACTGGCAGGCTCATGAAAGTCCGGTTATTCGGATATTTGCTGACCCCGCCAGTTTCTACAAGCTCGATCGGCTTCAGGTTGTCTCGCTTGGTGCAGATAACATGGTGAGAGCATGGGATGGACTACTGCAGGACGATTTCCTAGAGTGTGAAATGAAGTCGCTCGATGCGCAATACTGTCAATTTGAAGACCTTAAGCTCTTGGCCATGACTTGGAACGCTGGGGCATCCACGCCCAGCAGCCTCCGGTACTCCGAGTCGGACGCCGTGTTCATTCAGAACTTGCTTCAGTCAAGCGACAGCCCAGATATTCTTGTTTTTGGATTTCAAGAGTTGGTCGATCTTGAGGACAAGACGGCGACAGCGAAACGCTTGTTCAAATCAACCAAAAAAAAGGATGCGTCGGATCAAGAACGCATGAGCCACCAGTACCGGGATTGGAGAGATTTTCTCATCAGAAGTCTCGACGACTACATGCCCGCCGACCACCTCTATCACTTGCTTCACACGGCAACCCTCGTGGGACTGTTCACTTGTATATTTGTCAAGTCAACGGTACGGGATCGTGTGCGCAATCTCAGCGGTGCTGATGTCAAAAGAGGCATGGGCGGGCTGCACGGCAACAAGGGTGCAATCATCGTGCGGTTTATGATTGATGATACCTCCCTCTGCTTTATCAATTGCCATCTAGCAGCGGGTCAGACACAGGCCAATCACCGTCATAATGACATCGCCGCCATCATGGACAGTACAATCTTGCCGGTTGAGCGCGATCCAAGCGTCCGGATAGATAGTTATATCGGTGGGGGCGACGGTACGATGGTCCTCGACCACGAGCTCTGCCTTCTCAACGGCGATCTCAACTACCGCATAGATACCATGGCGCGCGATACGGTGGTTTATGCTGTGAAAGCCAACAACCTTGGGAAATTACTCGACCGAGACCAGCTTCTTGTTGCCCGACGGAGAAATCCGGCGTTCAGACTGCGAGCTTTCGACGAAATGCCTATTCAATTTGCCCCCACGTACAAGTATGATGTGGGAACGGATAACTACGATACCAGCGAGAAAAAGAGGGCGCCCGCTTGGTGTGATCGCCTCCTTCACCGGGGTTCTGGCAGGATTCAGCAGCTCGACTACAGGCGGCACGAGGTCAGAGTGTCGGACCACAGACCCGTGTCTGGGCGATTCATCTTTACGGTGAAGTCTATCTCGCATAAGAAGCGCCTGCTAGTCTGGGCCGACTGTCAAAAGCGATTCCAGGACCTGCAGGAGAGGGAGGCACACGCGGATAAGTAAGTCCGGTCTCAATCACGAGCCCTTGGTTGTAGATGAAACTCTAACCCAAAGCAGGCTACACTACCTCATGAATGTCATAGGCTACGATTCGGCCACGAGCCAGCGTCTCATTCAAGAGAGGGCAGCTAGGAAAGCGCACCGCAGTCCGAGTCGGCACAGGGAGTAGGCGACTTTTTGTTTCTTTTTGGAAATAGGCATGGTCGGAAAACGTTACTGGTCATCACGATGGTGCAAAGGAGACACAGGAATCTCGGGAAATGTGTGACCCATGAGGGATATATTGGTATCGGGGCCGGTAGGAGGGATGATGTTGCGGCCTGAACTACACACTTAATGAGTCCATACTTCAGTCTAGAGCGCACAACAGCGAGTCTTTGAGATGCCCAGAAAAGGCACGGGGATGAGTAGGCCGAGGCTGATTCTTGGAGTAGGCATGGGGCGAAAAAGTAGATCTCGACCCCTGGCACCTGGGAATCAAGAAGAAAAAAAAAATAAAAGGAATAGAGTCGCCCAGCGATCATATCAAGTCAATCTATTTTTTACATGACCGAAGTCTCATTTGATCCAGCCGCAAACATCGGTTTACCTTGGATATTCCAAGGCCCAGTTCACCTCCCATACATATCAAACATCGCGACTACTGCATGCCTAGTTTCGAGCGAAACGACGCCGCAGGGGGTCATCTAACCGCAGATATACGGAGCTAAGGCCCTTATCCATCTGACCATCACATCGACACCCAGGAAAGGTCCATTCCAAGGCGTATCTACCTAATATATTCGAGAAGATAGAAAGAAGTCTTTATCACACTTGCCTCCTCATTTCACCCCCACCACCAGCAGTTGGGCATGCTGCCAGCCCTGGCGCTCCCGGAGACGAGGAAAATCAGTAAGGTTAAATATGTTCGGGCTGAACCCGGCGCGGCGCCGTAGAGGAAAGCGTAGGGGAGGGCTTTGCCATTGCTCGGTGCCGAAGAGTCGGGTAGGGTTCCCTGGTGTTGTTTGGGTTATTGAACGGTGTTGCGTTGTCTCTTCTAGGTTACCTAACTAGGCGCTAGCCCGTCTAGTAACGGGCTTTATCTTCGTCAGCGCCAGTCAGATAGCCGCGCTGGTTATTAACATACTAGTACCATCTAATCACCAGCTATCGTTTATAAACTAAAACAATTAAAAAATATATATATTTAAAAGAATAATACAAAAAAATACTTTTAATTAATTATTAAGGTAAATATAAAGGGTTTATATTATTAATAATTATTTAATAGCTATATTTTTTATTTATTACGATCCACGGATGGCAGCTAAATAATTTTCTCACTCTTTATTGAATCTTCCATGTTCTGTTCTTGTTTGATTTCTCTTACCCTTTGGTAACGTAAGACTTAACCAGCTTTTGCCCGTAGGGCTTTGATGGCTGGCCCATTTGCAAAGGCTAATTACGTACTTCGAACACTTGTCTCCCCAATCCATGGATCATCATATCACACGTCTCGGGATACCAAAGGTTCGCACTACGCTAGAACCTTCCATTGCTGCATAGTGCATACCCAAATTCGAATAAGCAGGTGTTTCTTGTGGAATAGTCCATAGAACATATCTTGCTTGAAGGGCTATCCCGCGTTGTCTATAGTTGTTGTTACGCTAACTTTTCAGCCCCTGGACTCTGGAGGGGTGTAACAAAGGGGGAAACCCGACTCTGCGCTGGGGATGACAATGCTACTTGGGCCACGGATTACTCAATACTGCTCATTGTTCTCTCGTCGCCAGATCACTCAATACACCACCTATTGTTCTGGCAAGAGAACGTGTCAGCGGCCGTCAAGTTTTAGGTTTGAATGACTCGCCGCAGGCGCGAACGATATCCACTCACTCTGCTTCCATCTTCCTTTGCGATATCGAGCTTGGTGCTTGGAGGACTTTGACTCCTGAGACCTTACACAAGGGCATACGTCACGGAGACCCGCTGATATACCTAGGTATTATCAAAGAAAAGAAAACACTCAGGGCATCATCACCAGGAAACGTTGGGTAGTTGATCGTATACACCGAAGTGAACTGAGCTGGCAACATATACGAGTTCAGCACTGGTTTGTTTGTCGTCTATTGGTCGGCCAGGAACTTCTTACTCGCTGCCTCGCGGGACGGAAGCGATGGGGGCATTCACACCTGTTGTCAATGGCTCACCCGAAACTTCCCTGCCTGAATCTAGGGTTCTCATCATCATTACTGGCGGTACGATATGCATGCAGCCCTCCGAAGCCGGCCTCGTCCCCGTCGATGGGTTCTTGGAGAACGCCATGGCGCCGAGGCCAACGTTTAACGACAACTCCGAAAGAACACCCCTGACCGCCGTGAAGGATGGCGTGCAAGTGACCATCGACAGTCTGCGGACGCCACCGAGCTCCTACTCGAGACATATCCGCTACGGCGCCCTCGAGTTTTCGCCGCTACTGGACTCTTCAAGTATAAGCAGTTTCGGCTGGACCCAGATCGCCAGCACCATCAAAGCGAACTACCACCTCTTCGACGGCTTCGTCGTCCTCCACGGCACGGACTCGCTGGCGTACTCGGCTTCGGCACTCTCCTTCATGATGGAAGATCTAGGGAAGCCAGTGATCCTAACCGGCTCCCAGGCATCCATCTTCGCGCTGCAATCCGACGCGGTAGACAACCTATTGGGCTCGCTCATCATCGCGGGCACGTTCGTCATCCCCGAAGTGTGCCTCTTCTTCCACCACACGCTGTTCCGAGGGAACCGGACCACGAAGGTATCGGCATCGTCCTTCGAAGCCTTCGCCAGTCCCAACTGCGACCCGCTGGCCAAGGTGACCAGCCTGGGCGTCGAGGTCAACTGGTCGCTGATCCAGCGGCCGACCAAGATCGCCCGGTTCCAGATCACCTCGTACCTGGACACGGCGCACGTGGCGTGCGTCCGCATCTTCCCGGGCATCAAGCCCGAGATGGTGGACTCGGTGCTCCGGGTCCCCCACCTGCGGGGCCTCATCCTCGAGACCTTCGGGATGGGCAACGCGCCCGAGGGCGTCGACGGCAGCCTGACCAAGGCGATCCGGTCCGGGGTCGAGCGCGGCGTCGTCGTGGTAAACGTCAGCCAGTGCACCAACGGCTTCGTGTCGCCCCTGTACGCGCCCGGGTTCGCGCTCGGTCAGGCCGGCGTCGTCTTCGGCCACGACTTGACGTCCGAGGCGGCGCTGACCAAGCTCTCGTACCTGCTGGCGCTCCCTGGCCTGTCGCAGGCCGAGGTCGGGCAGCGCATGGCCGCCTCGCTGCGGGGCGAGATGACGCAGATGAGCCGCCCTTCCTTCACGCACCCGGCCGGCGACACCGACGACAACGCCATTTACCGGCTCGGGGCACCGGAGCAGGTGTTCACGGCGCTCGGGTACGCCATCGCGCACGGGGACCTGCGGGCGGTCAAGGAGATCCTGGACTCGGACGAGGCGGCCGCCAACCACCAGCTGCTCAAGCGCGGCGACTACGCCGGGAACACAGCCGTGCACCTCGCCGCCGTCGGCCCCAGCGTCGCGGTCCTGAAGGAGCTGCTGCTGCGGGGCGGCAGTGTGCACGCCCGGAACGCAGCCAATAACACGCCGCTGTTCCTCGCGGAGAGGCGGGGCGACGCCGAGGCCGTCGGCTTGCTGCGGGAGGCGGGGGCGCTGCTCTGGACGGGGGAGAGGAGTGGGAGGGAGAGCTGAGGGTGAAGATAACCGCGTAAGCAGGTCACTTCGTAAGGAATGATCTATTTATGCAACATTACTTATTCGGTCAGGTATGAATTGCTCATGCGATTGTGGCATGTTGTGTATGAGCGTTGTGCTGACGTTCCAATAGCCCTCAAGAGGCGCATCAAGGGATCTCATAGGTTTCCTCTGATAGAACAGATAGAATAGAAGGGCCATCCACATTTGATATCCGTCCATTGTTCCAGGGGCTGACCTGTTAACAGTAAAGGGGAGAGATAGATGGATGGATGAGGCCCGAGCTTCTTTGAGGTCAGATGCCCCTTTTCCCAAAAGTCTTGGGACTGCGTTTCAGTTATGGTCAACATAACAAAGAAAATATCGTGACTCGGGAGAGCTTGACTGAATCATGGTATGAAGGTAGATTCATTTGACTGTCACAGTCATTCACGTACCAAGTATCCGACTACAGATATTGCTTCACTTATTCTGTCCTCAGATTGTGAGTGCTGGATATATCTCCTCCCCTTATGACTTACATTTGAGCGTTGAACTCTCCTACTCCTTATACTTCAGTATATTTACGCTTCTACACTATGCAATGTACAAGTGCTTCAACTAGAATACGCAGCCCTCTGACACAGGGCTGGCTCAAGGTTCAAGGTTCAAGGTTGACCCGGCGGTGGCGCTCAAAGAAAACCCACGGCGACGTCTTCCTCCTGACCACTTGACTGCATCATGCCTCCGAGGCCCCCGGCGATCGCCTCCTCCTCCTCAGCATTAGCTCCGCGTCTAGAAATCCGGGAAAAAAATGTACAGTCTATCTTCAATCCCGCCAAACTCGGCTTTTCTCCCGCAACTGCTTGCCCGGTTTGTAGATGGTCCTAAAAGCAGAAAGAAAAACAATGCCGCTGTTCAGTACCCGAGGACCAAAGATTCGCACCGAGTACAACGAACCCGAACTGTACTGTTTCTCGAGATAACTACACCCGGCCTTGACAGTCAAGGCACTTGTTTACGTCTTATTTTTGAGATATTGTCACATCTCTCTCTCTTCTCCTCGACTTTCCCCCATCTCCTTCTTGTGATCTCGTCCTTCCATCCACCTATCTGCCAGCAAGAACAGAACAAAAATTTAGGATTCAGTCTCACATCGATCCGATCCGATCCCCTCCCATCCACCCAAGCGCCTCCCCACCCGTTTTCTCATCAGACCCCCCGATCCCGAAGAGCCAGCACCATCGACCATCTCCCTAACAACCACCTCCCTAACAACCACGCCAAGCCAGAGAGGTAGCCATGTGCAAAGCATACACCTACGTATCCCTCTGCAAGCACCAACCGGGGTGCCCGGGGATCCTCGGCCGCAAGACGCGGAACCGGTGGTGCCGGGAGGCGCTGGACGCGCGGCGGCTCGGGCGCTGCGGCGCCGGCGTCGAGCGGCAGCCCGACATCGAGGTCCGCGAGAACACTATGTGCTTCGACTGCAAGACGCAGTCGCGCCGCTCTAAGTCGCGGACCGCGGCGACCACTGCTACCGCCCCGACTACCACCGCAAAGACGAACGAGGAAGAAGAGGGACGAGGAGAGGAGAGCAAGGCCACAAGCGTCGCTACCACGACGTCGTCAGTACAACGCCGCCCTGTTGTTGGTGGCGGCGGCCGCAGCAGCAGTAGGGTGCGAGCAAACCTGTTCGATTCGGTATTCACCTTGCCGCTCGAGGAGGAGGTTAAGAAGAGCCGAAGCCGGACCTGGACGGAGAGGGGCGGGGAAGGGACCGCGGGCGATGGTTATGATGATCAGGAGGAAGACAGAGAGGTTCTAGTTGTCGTGGAGCCGGAGGATGAGGCTGATGGCCCAGAAGGAGCAGGAGATTATGCCGACTACGACGTTGACGACGAAGATGACGAACAAGGAGAAGAAGGAGAAGGAGTCAAAAACGACGATGATGACAATAACGAAGATTATGGACGACAAGGACACCAAGACGAAAGACAGCGAAGCGTCAACAGCCTCCCTTCCGCGTTCCCACTCGCCGGCCCTTCGGGCATCCGCGGCGTGGACGATCCGTACGGCATACAGAAGTCGTACGAGGAGAGCCGGGCCAAGCGAAGGAGAACCGGGTGAAGAATTATTGGTGGTTTTTTCAATAGGCGATGTGGAATGGGATGGTGATATCATCGCTCAGGCGAACAATGCTGTGAGTCGGGGGTTAGGAAGAGACCCCGGGGGGGTTCTCGCAAGCTGTATATTGGAGAAGTGCTGTCGGAATCGGGTCGCCGTAGACGAATATGGATGGAAACACTGTTGGATGCTTGCTTGTCGCCGTCTGGGTACGAACGAGATACCTAGGTTATACCCATTGTGGTCTTGTCTCTTAATGCCCATTGTAGATACCCGGCCAAGCTGGCGAGCTATAATTCAATGTTTGGAAGCCTTCTTCTTCTTCTTCCCAAGTCCAACAGCCAACAGACAAATATGATTCGCACCATGCGGAGTACAACGGGTGGTCTCGTCACCGTCCGCCCTCTCCCTCTTGCTTTTTCTTTACCCTTTTTTTACTCACTAGAAGTACTTTTAAGGTCGCAACTCGGTGTTAAAGTCAAGAGTTAAGCAATAAGTGTTACCTTTACCTACCCCAGACATAATGAAAAAAAAAAAAAAAAACTGGGCACGGGGGACGCCTTGTTTCGGAACGGCAGTACGGAGTATCACTACGGAGCACCAGTACGGAATACCAGTATGGAATACCAGTACGGAATACCAGTATGGAATACGGAGTACCAGTACGCAATACCAGTACGCAATCCCAGTACGGAGTACCAGTACTCCGTACCGCGCCAAGTGAATAAACATGTAAATCATCAGACACGACGACGTATCGCTCAGATTTGACCTGCATGTCGGACTATTCGCCCTTTCGCTTCCAGACCAGACCCAGAGATATTATCTTTCCAGATTACCAATAAGTACCGTCTGACAAGTCAAGTCGCGCCCGCAACCGCTTTGAGTACCTACTGAATAGGGAGGTAAGTAAATGCATAAAACCGACCAAGACGCGAGTTCGGGACAGCGTCACCATTACCTGATTGACCTGTCACCTGTCACCGCTCCGCCCCGACCTTGGACCTTGGTGCTTGGTTCGCATCCCCCTTCCCCCGCATCATCATTGTTAAGCAGTCGACCAATTTGTAAGCCTCGGGGCTTTGGGCCTCCAATGGAAGCTCGCAGGCTCGGACTTTTGGATTTGGTATTCAACGAGGCCGAGCCCGACCTTACCACCGTATAACTCGGACGAGGGGTACTTGCGTTAAGGTTAGGTATATAAAGGGGAGTTGGGAGTTGAACCGGCCTCATGAGTTGCGCCACCAGTCATTACGCAACAACGCTACCACTGCGACGACTCATCCTGGGTAGTAGCAGTACAACCAATAGTCGATTGATCAGGCGGACCATAGCAAAAATGGCGACCGCTCATGCTGTCCATATCACGCCCGATAACACCGGGCTCTGGCAGGTCCGTCAGACCGAGCCGGCGGCCCAGAAGGTTACCGAGCTGCTGCAGAAGGACCTCGAGGTTGGTACCAACGCAACGCGGCGGCCCGGCAGGGTCAGACTGTATCTTTCATTGCCTTGCTAACTGGTCATTGAAGAAGCACCACGTCTTCTTCAACAATGATGGGTTTCATAACCAGTAAACCAACTCCCCCCTCCAATCGCAACCGCTAGGCCTTCTCAATTACTCACTAACCCACCCGCAGCCTAAGCCACCACGTCCTCGCGCTATACGGCACGGGTGCCGGCCCGGAAGACATCGAGAAGGGGTACCAGGACAATCTATCCTATCAGCGGCCGGCCCTGAGCCAGCACGAGAATCTCTACGAGGAGCTCAAGGACTGGGAGAAGGCGAAGAAGCGACTCGGCAAGGAACAGTGAGTCAACCCCTTAAGTGAACCTTCTCAGGTCCGTCATGCTGGTTGGACCAGAAAAGCCCCCCTCTTCCCCCTATTTAGGGTGCACGCGTTCCCTAGCTTGTGTGCAGGCATCCAAATCACTAGATGGATGCCCCATATCCTTGCGTATCTACTACCTCTTGCAACCGCCGTACGTAATTGACGTGATTGGGAACGGATCACCCTCAAAAGGTATTATTCCGACTTCCTGCACTTCTACCAGACAGAGATCGACGCTATGGGCTGGGAGAAAGTGCTGGCCGAGTACATGTTCAAGGGCGATGAGAGGAGCGAAGACATGCTGATCCGGATGTTTGCCGGTGAGTAATTCTCCGAAACCCCTCGACTCGACTCGTCCGGTCGTCGTGTTCGTTCGTCGAGAGGAGAGGACCTGCAATTTAAGTAACGCCCCCCCTCCGTCGATAGGCGTCGTGCACCCGATCATCCAGCTCATGTACGGAGTCGAGTGGCGCCAGCCCGCCATCGTCGCCATGGCCCTGGCCCAGGCGTCCGTGCACCAGGACAACCTCCGGGATTTCTTCCTCGCGGCCGAGGAGGAGGAGAAGGCGGCGCGTTCGGCCACATCCGCATCCATGCCCATGCCCAGCATCGCCAGTCTGCTCGACGCCGTGCGCGCCGACGAGAAGCTGGCGCGCTCCGCCCTGGTCGACAAGGTCAACAAGGTGCGCGACGGCGTCCTGGCCAACGCCCGGGACGAGATGGTCAGAATCGCCGGCCAGGTGAGGGTCTTGCCGGAGGAGCTGGACGCGAGGACGGCCGAGATGTACAACACGGCCATCTGCGAAGGCGCCGCGGCCGCCGTGTTCCCCGGCAAATACCCCAAGTTCGATTTCTTCCTCATGTAAGGCCTTTCTCTCTCTCTCTCTTCCCCTCCCGGAAAATACAGTTTTCCAGAGACTTGTGTGTGCGCGCGCGAACTGACGAGGTACGGTACTATAAGGCACCACATCAACGTCAGCCCCATCTTCGTCGCCTTCAACAAACAGGATTGGATCTCCACGGCGAACAAGGCCCGCCTGCTGGAATGGAAGATCCGCCTTGACCTCGTGGAGTACGCCGCCCGGGCGTGTCCTTCCCTGTCCCTGGACAAGATCACATCGTACGTCCCGCGAGACGCCGAGGGCACACGCTCGCTGACTGGTATGTCCCCCTGTGCTCCCGGATATTCTTCTAGAAGTGACTAACGCCATCGGCCAGACCTGCTACCTCGCGTGCACAAACTCGAAGACGACGGCCACGTCCCCAAGCTCTTGCGCGCCATCGTCGTATGCCGGGACCTGTGCCGACCGTACGAGGAGGACGAGGACGAGGACAACGGCAGTAGGGACCGGATCAAGATCAAGGGAGACGCCACGTGGGACAAGATCGGAAGCATCCTGATCGACGCCGTCGAGACGGGCGGGCCCCGATGGGTGCGCAACGCGGGGAACCCGGAGGCCTGGAAGGTATGTTAAAGTTCATGTGTAATCAATCCTACCGGGAATTACCCACAACATACTGATTCATCATCATCACCCTCGTATAGGATGTACCTGACAGGCAGGCGTAAAGACGGGAAGGGGGGGATACCAATGAGGGAGAAAAAAAAGTATGGTAGGCTGACTGAAAGATTTGTAAAAAAAAAATACTTACTTAAGTTACTCGTGACCGGCTTGGGGCCTGAGGCTATTTTGATACGATACTGGAACGAGTGGCGTCTACGAAAGTTGTGTAAGAATATGTGTGTATGTGTTGTACTAAGTATATAATGAACTCCTATTCAACAAATGGTAAAGGAAGAAAGTCTTCTTCCGGTTGCAAGAAAAGTCGTGTGTATGAATTTAGATTTGAGCTGCGAGCTTACGATCGTATAAGGGAATAATAGTCTAGGCTAGTTGTTCATACATCATCAATCAGCGGTCATCCACTCATTCCAATTGAAGAAGAAGAAAAAAGTTCAACCGAGTGGTCAGCTTACTTACTTCACGATACCATTCAACCGACCATCCAACCAACTAACCGACCATCCAACCTGTCGTTAAAAGCAAGATGAAGCGTACTCAGCCAGCCAGCCAGGAGAAGAACGATGACGACTCTCACCCAGCAAGTAAGTCATTTACAAGATCTATCTATCTATCTATCCATATACGCGACGCAAATTTGGTCCATGTAGTCACATCCTATCCAATAATATACCTACCCCCCGTCAACATCAAAATGAAAATATATCAAGTAATATATAATAAACCAGAGATTTCTCATTTTTCACCTTTCCAAGGAAGTATAGTTGTTTCCACCAGCGTCCTGGATATATGTAAGGTTAGAGATCTCTTTGTAATGAACCATATCACCCCGGCATTTCCTATGTCGTACTCATAAAACTATTTATGTGTGAAAAAAAAAAAAAAAGACGCGGGAGGGAAAGCCTGGATGTGGTACGTGATGATCTAAACTAGTAGAAGAGTCGAGAGACAGGCGTAGTGAGGGTTGATAAAGGCAGATTCTAGTCGCCACGTTAACAGTATCATCACAACGAATACGAGTCAAATATCTTCAAAATATAGTCTTTGGTCTCCAGAATCATCTCTTTTCGTAGCGCCAGGCTGCGTATAGCAAGCGGCGGTGATTGCATCTACTCCTACATACGTACAGCAAAGCCATGTAGCCGGGGACTACTGCCTAGATACCTGGTTGGAGGCCCACGGTCAGTCGAGCTAATCATATTTCATGACCATAAACATCTATCTCTGTATAAGCCTGAAGAGGTCTCCAGCTTGACCCTGCCTGCATCAGAGACCAGAGTCCTGGAGACAGCTTTGACCATCCGGATTGTCGCCGACTCCAGTGTGGCCTAAAAGGTTCGATGCCTCCTTTGAGTGCGTCCCCGAGCCTATAGAACAGTGACATGAAATCAGAGGCACAAGACGAGAACCAAAGACTGTAGTAAGACAGAAAAGGCATATGCCACCCACCCTACAAGATCCGAGATTCATGGACTTAAGGGGCGATAATGATACCCTAGGTATGCCACCGCATGGAGCGAGAGCTCACTTGAGGAACATTTCACCACCGTTGCGAGTCGCCCTGGTACGGTCTAGATGATCCATTCCAAGAGTTGCATCGTCATCCACCGTACCTTCGTCATAAAGAATGTCATCTGCGCCTGGTTAGCTATGCTCTGCCATTCCCACAAGCCTGCCCATAACTAACCGTCATTTAGGTATTGCGGTTTCTGATATCTGCGCAGTACTGCAAATTTGATTTTTTCGAAAGCTTTGCCTTTTATACCCGTTCGCTTCTCTAGTCGTTTCTTGGTCTCAGAGAAGGGTTCTCCCTAGAAAAGGTTAGTTAGTATGTGACTCCAACCAACCACGCTGACTGTCCAACAAATACCTCTTTCAAAAGGAATCTGAAAGGTATGCCATGTGCTCGGCTCGGTTCAGTCTGAAACTGTTGCACTTTGATGAAGTCTCTCTCATCGGCATCCAATTCTTCATCGGGAACTCTCTCGGCAACCACGTCAACGTAGTCGTTAATTCCGAGGACGGCATAGCTAGGGACAAGTTCCCGGAAGAATTTGTGGTGGTTTATCTCATAGACCCGTATTCGCCCACCCTCGCGCTCGTCGGGGATTCCCAGCTTGGTCGCCAAGGCCTGAATGAGGTCCTCAACGTGACCCTGCTTGTTGACGAGGACGTCCAAGAGTTCCTGTTAATTCTGGTTAACACCTGAATGATGAGGACATCCGTAGGATCAAAATGACTCACGGCTTTGGTTATGCCTTCACTCAACCACGTAACCTTGACGTTCTTCTTGGTGTCCAGCTCAGCGAGACTCATCTCCAGCACCTCAAAATACAGGCAATTAGGCTTGACCTGCAAATTGCCCTGAGGTTGGTTGTTGGGGTTGATAATCGTGCTTAGGGTCTGGTTGGCATTACGTCTCACCGGCGCCTTGGGGCTCCCAGATGACGCAGCGGCAGTAAAGAAACGGATATGCGTCGGTTCCACCCCGAGTTGCTCACCTACGCGCTCTGCTAGCTGGTCGTAGGTGATGCGTAGGCTGAGTGTCAGGAAGAAGCTCTCGTATTTATCATTCCGTGGATGCGCATCGAAGCGTATCTCTCGCCTGTAGAACAAGAAATCGTAGAATGACTTGGCGTCATCGAATCGATCCCAACGCTTAGGACTCTCCTCCGAGTTCTTATCGCCAAGGCGGGGGATCTTGCCCAGTATCTCACTGGGCGTCCTGCGCTCGTGCACTTTCTGGAAGCATATGATATCACCATCCTGAAGTTCCGCTGCTTTCAGGGTGTGTTTCGCCTTCAGACTCTCAATCATGGAGGGCTTGATCTCTTCCCACATGGCCAACTGCTCACCCGATAGCAGTTTGTCCCCCCAGCCCATCATCTTCGTAATCGTGGGAACGAGTTCTTCGACTTTTTTCTCCTTGCTGACATACACGTGCCCTACACCTCGGAGCGTTTGATTCTCCGCATCGAAGTGTTTCAGGAAGAGAAGGATCAGATCGCTCTTTATGACCACCCCATTGGGACTGCTCTGGTAAGTGGGCCATATGGCATATCCTTGATCATCAACCTCGTCTGCGACCTCGGCCCAGACACGCAATGCAAAGTCGCGGCCCGTGCCCGCGGAGCGGGTGAACGTATCCTCTATGGTCGGTCTAAGATCCATGATCGGAGTATCCGGCCTAGTCGTCCTGTTCTGGCGGTTGACCATAACCCAGAGTCGCACGGTCCGGGGGTCTTGGCCCAGGTCCTCAGCAACTGTTTTAACGAGCTCTTCTATTGTGGCTTGTCTCTTCATCTTGTAGAATTTGGCTGCAGAGGGATCGTTGGTATTGATTTGGAAATTCGCCATGTCGGTACCCCCGTGGTTTCTGAACGTCGCTGCGGTGATGACCCTGACTGGAAGGAAGAGATGCTGCTCTTCGCGTTCCTTTCTCTTGGCCTCTCTCGCCGCAGCCTCCTCCTCCAATCGTTGTTCTGCGTAATAGCATGGTCAGAATGTGGCTCAGTGCCTCCTGCGGATCGGGTAAGAAACTCACGAAGATGTTCTGGACAATCTTCCTGGTCTACCGGCGTCAAGACCTGATCCAATCGCGACTCTCTGATATAGACTAACATATACGCGTTCATCTGGCGCATCACTGGCATCTTCTTTTGAACGCCTGGGCGCTGTGGAAGAAGCGAGCGATACTCACCACCGAAGTTCTCTTCTAGCGTTTCCCGCACGGTGGCCTTCGTGACTTTGTCGTCGTCGAATCTGTAGAACCACCCGTCCTTCTTCGGCTTCAGAAACGCATAGTAGTGGCCAGCATTGAGATCTCCACTATGAACAAGAACACCGTGCAACTTGTAAGTCCACGGTTCCGACTTGTCGGCGTCCTTGTCCAGGTACGGTTCAAGATCGAGCCTCTCGGGAAACTCGAAGCGATCATTGATCTTCATCATGGCGTCACGCTGAATGTCGTACTCGAACCGCTTCAGGTGTAGGTGTAGAACTTCGGGGAAACTCTGGAAGATAACACCCTTGCGCGCATCCTGATGACGGTGCTCGTCACCTGCCCAGTATTGGTTCTCCCCATCGAGCGTCTCCTGCTGGATATAATCCTTGAAACTTCCTTGCAGATTTGCCATACCCTTGACGTTCAGTTGAACATCCCAGAAGTCTTCAACCCGGCTGGATTCGTAGTCGACATTTATACAAGAGACGTAGGTCTTGATCTTGCCGCTAAGCATGCGCGGAAGCGCATCTTCGGCAGTAGTTCCCTTCATCTTGTCTTCCATTCGCTCCATGAGCTTTCGCGACAACTCCTGGACATCCTGCTGCTCGAATATATGCCTTGTGTCCCAACCGAATGATTTCGTGAGTTCCGTCGTCCCCACTGCTGAATTTGATATCTGAAGCTGGTAAAATAATCTCTGGAGGGAGTAGGCACTGTTGGTGATACTCTCATCGCCTGCTGTTGGGATCTCGTAAACAGCCTGCACGCAAATGGTTAGTAGTATTTCCTTCAATCCAGGCGCACATGGATTCGGAGGACAAATTCACCTTTCGGAATGCGTTGGTGAAGTACAGGGACTGTAGCAAGGAATTGAGGTAACAGGTAGCGCCTTGATTCTTAAGACCAACGTAGCCCGTCTCTTTCTTGGAATCATAGTTGTTGAAATTGTGCCACAAAACACCAGTTTCGTCCTCGACTATGCGAACGTAGGCTGTAATATTGACGGTCTCGTTCTCCACTAGCGGGCGACCAGAATTGTCCCAAGGTTGCTGGAACATACGTCTTAGCTCGAGAAATCGGGTGAAGCCCCAATCGCTCTCCTCTTTGGTAAAGCGATGGTGGGCAGTATGGTGGCAGAAGAGGGAGGGGTCGTTAGGATTCCACATGACCAGACCAAACTGTACACAGCAGCTCCAGTCATCTGGAATGCTGCTCGTATCTTCAAATCCATGTTCAAGATATACAGAAGCCTGGTCAACATTGTTTCCAAATGGAAATAGAAGGATTCGCCTATATGGAAGGTTAGCCTCGGCAGCAAGTCACAATGTTGACTAGATCTAACCATGGGTATCCGCCAGCATGGAATATAGGACCATGCTCCTTCTTAGTGAGGTCTCGCCAGTTCTGGACAGTCCACGTATCGACGGCATCTTCTAAAACCTTGGGCTCCTCGAGCAAGGGGGTCAGGACGATCTCCTTGATAGCCTCAACTATCACCTATTGTCAGCACACACGTGCACATGACTGAGGCAAACGATCGATTTCATATTGCGATGGAAGGACGCACAGTCGGTAGCTAGGGTCACGCTTTCGGGTACTTCCTGGTCACCATCCAACTGATCGGGTTCGATGATGGCGACCTGGTCCCCCTCGGCCTGGGCCGGCTGAACGACCATCTCATCTTGTGTGTCGACCATCATGTCATTTGGCGAGTGGATTTCGGAGTCGTAACTCTGGAGGAAGGAGTGACAAATATTAGCTAACTGGAAGCTTCAAATGGATAAATATTCCTAATGGTGAATACGTGACACGTAACGATCGAATTGGTAAGTGGCTCGACGTAGTTGGGAATCGAGGATGGATGATTAGGAATTAAGGGCACATAGTATGGGAGTGGTTTGTTGTTGGTTGTTGGATGTTGGTAGATTGAGAGGGTGGCAGGCAGGTATTGAGAGGTTCTTGCACGAGTAGACTAGACGTCATTGAGAACAAGAGGAAGTTTGCAAGTGGCAAGCTGGACAACGAGGCTGACGAACAACTTACCATCTCTGCGTCGGTCGCAGCTTCCACGTATTGTGTTGCGTAGCAGATAGGCGATGGCAATGGCGATGGCGATGGCAATGCCGAGCGCGGGACGCTGTGGAAAAAGCACGTCGTAGAAGGTGGCCCCCTCAGGATGGCATGGAATGTGTGTGGCAGTATGTACGATCGTGATCTGCTGGTACCGGTAGGCAGTTGTACTTGGTGGGGTCAAGGGGATTACGTTAGAGGGAGATCACGTAGGACTGACTGCGCAGGTACCTCAAGACCTCAAGACCTCGAGCAGAGGGACATGCAGACGGGATGGAAGCTCTATCGGAATCGGGGCTGGTAGTCTAGCCACTACATACATAGGTATGTATGCTCAAGTGTGTAGTAAAAAGAACGCAGGCCGAGTCTTGGACAATGCGACCAAGGCCAGCAAGGAGTTGGTACCAGGTATAGAGATAGAGAGAGATTATGAAGAGGAAAAGAGGCGCGACGGATAACGTGGGAGAAGTCAAAGTCGAAGTCAAAGTCAAAGTCAAAGTGAGTGACGAGACCTGCTTCAAAGCACCTGGGCAAGCTGGCACTGGCAGCACTGGCAGCACTGGCAAGGTAAGGTTGACTTGGTGGTGCTTGGTGCTCTCCAATGATTACTGTTGCTTGCGGTAACAAGTGGGCCGTAGTGGCGGTACCTAAGGCTGTGAAAATGTTATGCCCGCCTGTGACGCCCGCCTGCGACGATGCTGGTGGAGCTTGCTCCCCTGAACGTTTCCATGCTGATTGGTTATGATGACAGTTGGGTGCACTAAAAGATCATAGCTCAGAGCTCACGGGCTGAAGTACTTTGTACCTAGGTACCTGACCCCTCCATTGGAACATACCTAGGTAGTTCCGTGCCGATAGTTTCTAGGTACCTACAGGTAAGCAGTTCTCTCCTAAAGAAAGGGCTTCATTCTACCTTAAATATTGCATCTCATTATATGCTAACTTATTGAGAAGAAGAAAAAAAGGTTAGTAAAGATGAATCATAGACCTGTATCCTGAAGCTCTGCCAATGAAAGGTATTAGAGTTGAAAAGAGAGGTTTAGGTACGAAGTACATAGTAGGGTAACCTCAGCTTAACCCCACCTGCTAGTGCCAGATTACCAATGACGTCCAGTTGAAAGAGCAGCCCATGACCGGCCGCCGTTACAGCTGTTTTCTAAGGCACCGGGGAATCTCAGACTCAACCGCGGACATATTTGAGCTGCTTAAAGAAAGAGCAGAATCTGGGGAGGGGTTCCTATCGACAACCAGGTTGAGTTCATGGGAGAACAAAGAAAGAAATGCTCGAGTCATTTGCAGGAGAGGGTACAAGAACGCTCGTTTATGCCATTGCGTTATTGATATTCACCCATAGCCAGCCTGACTGCCAACCTTGGAAGGTTATGAGGTTACTTATGGGTATTAGGTAAGTCCAAAGTCGACTCGTAACTTGTTGCTGACCTACTCCATTCCAGATACCTACCTAGGTAGATTTTAGGTTGTGTTTTCGATCCTTCCAGGCCAACGTCTCCAAGCACCAAGCTTCTTCGTACGGAGTACTGTAAAAGTAAGGTAACCTTACTGCCTTTTTAGCTGCCCACTGCGGAATCGGCAGTTGCTCTTATGACCAATAATCGTAAGGTTCTGGGTGCCTGGCACCTGGTGCCTGCCCAGGTGGTACCGCCCAAAAAGCAGCAGAGTACTTCGTACCCCGTAACCGAATTCGCAAGACAAAAGAAAGCAGGTGGCAGGGTCCAATCTCTCTACACCAACAAATATCTACATAAATACCTAACCTAGATAAATCATATCTATCTCCCCCCTACAGCAATTGTCCTCATGTGTTTGCTTCGCTACTGCTAGACGTCTGGTTGTTTGTCTTCTTCCTGTGGCATGGAAGTGTCGGCATGCCACCATTCGCGGTGCAGAATGTCACCACCCAGAGCATCCGATTGACATCATCATCCCTCCTCCGGTTTAGGTGGCCGACTGTCACCACTGCCAAAGCCCCAACGCCATTGCTGCTCTCACTTGCCTCAGCAGCCCCCATCAACCACAGAAACCATGGCGCTCTAAACAGCAGGCGATGGGCGCATGCCACGAAATGGAGACCAGTACAGATTCTAGACGAGTATGCATATACCCGTACCCAATCATCATTCCATATGTACCTTCAGGACGTACCTAAAGCTACTCGCGCGGATTTGACATGTGACTGACCAAATGGCCAAAATCGGCATACTGTACCGTAGATGGGTTGCGAAGGAAGCCAGACCGATCAGTCTGCGCCAATTGATGGTCTTCGGTCGCTCTCTGACAGAATCGCGACTGATCAGTTCGGCCAACTATGTTCGAACCGAACTTCCCAGGAGGTAACGGCGCCCCCAATGCATGCTCATCAGAATCAAGCTCATACCAATCTCGTCCTCTAGGATCGCTCACCGCATCCGTGATATGCAGCGGCTCCCTTACGTCGTTGTCACCAACCCACACATAAGCGACGTCTACGAGCTATACTACAATGCGTTCGATACCTTCCGCCGGGTTAAGGAGATCAAGACCCTCGACGACAATGAGCGGTTCTGCGAGATCATCGCCGCCATGCTGCGCGCCCACCTGGCCGTCATCCCCAAGTTGGCCATGGGCGTACTGGAGTGTAACGGCCTGATGCCCGTGGACGAGCTGGACCGGTTCATGAACACAATTCTGCGCTCTGTCAGTCCTATGCCTTTCCTTTCGTTTCCCCAATATTCCAATGCATACAACCATACACCTATTCGCCCCCCCTAAGCTAATACGTTGGCCCCGACAGCGCATATCCCGCCGCGTGATCGCCGAACAGCACCTCGCCTTAACCGAGACGTTCAACTCGCACTGGTTTTCTCCCGGCGCCAAGCTCTCGGAATCTGAATTCATCGGGGAAGTCTTCCTCAAGTGCGCCGCCCGCGACGTGATCGAGCGGTGCGGCCGCGCGGTCCAGGACCTGGCGCGCTCTGCCAACGGGCCGAACACACAGGTTCCCGAGATCCGCGTGGACGGGCACCTGGAGGCGACCTTTCCATACATCCTGGGACACCTGGAGTACATCATTGGAGAGCTCCTGCGCAACTCGGTGCAGGCCGTGATCGACCGCCATAAGTCGAACAAGAGGAAAGGGTTGGACAATCAGCCTCCGCCGCCCATCGAGGTCACGCTCTGCGAGGCCCAACAGCACGTCATCATCCGGATCTCGGACCAGGGGGGCGGTATACCGCGGGACATGCTACCGCACCTGTGGTCGTTCGGCAAGGGCAAGAAGCGGACGCAGCAGCAGCGGCTGGAGAACCTGGTCCAGGTGCCCCTGATGGCCGCCACCCTGCAAGAGCTGAAGATCGATGGCAACTTCAGCGGCCTGCAGGACAATTCCTCGCCCTCGTCATCCTCCTCCCTATCCTCCTCGACACACCGGTCCCCGGGCGACGCAGATGGGTCCCTCGCGTCCCTGTCGACGCGCCCGCCCAACCTGAGGCTCGGCATGGGCCTGCCCCTGAGCCGCGTGTACGCCGAGTACTGGGCCGGCAGCCTGGAGCTGCACAGCCTCGAGGGTTACGGGGTCGACGCGTTTCTGCAGATCTCCAAGCTGGGCAATAAGAACGAGCAGCTGGCCACGCGGGCCGCCATGGACGCCGTATAGGCCCGGACGCTGAACTGTCTCTGCTGCCTTGATGATCATATTACTATATACTTCGTACCAGGTGTATAGCTCAAAAATTCCTACCCTTTGAAGAAAGAAACTTGCAAGCACGAGGCTCAAACGTGGAACGTGACTTGTCCAGGTGCGGACTCAACAGTATGTAGATACTTGCTGGTCTCATTTAGTTACCTAGGTAGTATGGAGAACACCAGAGGAAAACTGAGGGAAGTATATAGAGGGAAAGTGATATACCCATATAAACATTATCATCTCGGATCCGAATCACGTATGAGGAGGCAAATACGCAATCTATTCATGACAAGGAATACTTCATAAGGTCTGCAGTGATCAGTCATAGGAGCTGAGCCCGGGTTGTTGGTATCATAAAAACGAGACTTCTGGATTACATCGTGAACTAAACCTGACTAATCTGTAGAAAAGGGGGTTTGGAAGAAAGCACCTGGTACTCGGAAGCTTCCCACCATAAGCAGAATATTTCGCAACATCGTGTGGATCATTAATAGCAACTTTTTTTTTCTTCTCTTGCCGCTCTCCCATTTTGTAATGCCTCTCTGGGGGCACAGATTGTAGGGCTTCATGGCTCTCTCTTCTTCGTAACAAGGCGGGTAAAGCTGACAAATAGCGCCTTTGCCCTGACAAGCTGGACTGGCGCGAGGCGATACATATATGCCCTCAACTCCATACTCCTCCGAGATGGAGGCCGTGATTATTACTCTTAGATAGATGCTGGCTCGGCTGACGAAATGGGTATATACGAAATTTAACGACGACCGCTGCGGGCAACACTGCCCTGCATTGATTCGAGCTCGCCCTCGAGCTGCTTGATCTGGGCGTGTGTCTGCTCGAGATCCTTGTTGAGACGGTCCCGCTCAGCGATGAGCTTCTGCTCCCACTGTCTGAAACGCTGCTCCTCGATCTTGACCTGCTCGGTGAAGCGCTTGCGGAGCGCCTCTTCCTCTTCCTTATACTTGGGGTTGTCGAGCTTGCGGGGTCGGGCCTCGCCGAATTTGCGAGTCTCCATCTGCTGGGCACGGTAAGCCTCGTAGTGAAGCTCCTCGGTCGTGTGGATGAGATCCAGCATGTGAGTGCGGATCAGGATAGAGCGCAGCTTCTTGAAATCACAGTGGTCCTCGTTCTCGACCTCGGCGACACCCCAAGAGTATTGACGACCCTTGACGATACGGCCATCACCAGTCTTGACATCCTTCTCCGAACCGATGACGGCGAATGGCATGGCGGTCATCAAGCTTCGTGCGTGCTGAGCAGCGGCCTCGTCATCTTCCTCGACGGGGGGTTGATAGATCTTGATGCTCTGAGCCTCGACGACAGCTCGGATCTACAGATTAAATTGTCAGAAATGGCGAAACGTAAAACGCGGAGAGATTTCCCCTAGTGACGTACCTTAGCCTTAAACTTAGCAAGATCAACAGGGCTCAGGGTATCGGCTTTGGCAATAACGGGGATGAGGTTGACTCTGGAGCAGAGTCGCTTCATGACCTCGATATCAAGAGGCTTCAGTGTGTGACCAGTTGGGCGGATGAAATACAGGCAAGCGTGGACACGGAGATCGATCTTGTCTTGTCGTCGAGGCTGTTGCTCCTGGAGCATGTAGGATTCGTGCTGGTCGTCGAGGAACTCAATGATGGGCATCCATGAGTCCCTGTTATTCACGTAGTCACCGAAACCGGGAGTGTCGATGACAGTGAGACGGACTGAGATAGGGAAGCACGTTAGTGGAGGATGCTAATGCGGGATGGAGCATCTTCTGGCGTACCCTTGAAGAACTTCTCTTCCAGCTCGGCCTTAGTGATCTCGATCTCGACAGTCTTGTCAACTTGCTTCTGGTGACGGCGCTTGTGGTCGGCATAGTTCTTGATCGTGGTAGAGAAGAGGGTATTGATGAAGGTAGTCTTGCCGAGTCCGGATTCACCAGCAACCTAAAGATAAGGCGATGTCAACATTCGCTCGTGCTGGAACACACAAGATCAAGCGCTGGTCAGCATACCATAATAGTGAAGGCCGCACCCCTCTTGGCGACAATCTTGTGTCTCTGGTTGGGCAAGTTGGCAATGCCAATTGGTGACGCGCTTTCGGAGGCGGCAGGAGGCATCTTGACGGTGTGCTGTGTAAAAGGAGGGAACCGATGCACAGGGTATCAATAACAGAGTATATGTACGGTCCCAAGAAAGGGTCACAATATTGCAGAGATTGACTCAAGTAGAGCGCTCGGTACTCGAGAAGGAGATGGAGATTTGAGACGAGACGTTGGGGTTGTTGATGGAGGAAGATTCTAGCTTGGTGCTTCAGGGGGAACTCTCAATCTTTGGCAAATTTCCTAAAACACACGCCAGCAGATGGACTGGGGATCAAATTGCTTGGTCGCCAGGACAGGTTGGCTGGTGCTGCTTGACTTGGCTCAGAGAATGGCTCGTGCTTTCAATTTAGAAGCCCCAATCCACTGACCGCCTGCCACTACCAATAAACATCCCTAGTCTAATTGGGCTAGAAGGCTGGGGTCGACGGCAGGGACAGATACCCTGAAGATGATTGGCTGATCAACCCTTCATCCCACGCCGTCCGTCGCAGCTACGTACCGCCCCAGCGCTCTTCCTTATCAACGATAAGCAGCAAAAAAAAAGTTGATGGAGGACTCGAAGCCGATCATCAAGTACATGTACAGAACCAGGACATCACCAAATTTTTGAAGAATGAATATATAGCCATAATGAAGACAGATTTCAAGGTATTGATTGATATTTCCCATCCAAGCATATGCGCCTGTTTGCTCACCAACTCTCATCTCTAGTTCTCCAACCTTCTTGGAACTGTCTACTGCCAGGGCAATCTTCTCTTCAGCCCTGATGGCGACTGCTTGTTTTCACCTGTCGGCAACAGGGTTACTGTCTTCAACCTCGTAGAGTGAGCCACTATTCATTCTTTGTTTATACCGTAAATTTATTTGCTAATGTTCTGACTTCATAGTAATAAATCCTATACTCTACCGTTTGCCCATCGCAAGAATATATCGAGAATCGGCCTTACACCGCGGGGCAATTTGCTGCTCTCCATCGACGAAGATGGATATGCAATCCTGACCAACGTTCATCGCCGGATACCAATTTACTACTTTTCTTTCCGATCTCCTGTTACCGCCCTTGCGTTTGCCCCATCCGGCCGTCATTTTGCTGTGGGAATAGGACGGAAAACCGAAGTGTGGCATGTCCCATCAACTCCTGATGCGAATGCCGAAGCCGGGCTGGAATTCGCTCCCTTTGTGCGCCATCATACGCATACGGGTCATTTCGATGATGTACGCCATATCGAGTGGTCCAATGACTCCCGTTTCTTCCTGACCGCCTCGAAAGACTTGACAACAAGAATATGGAGCCTGACTCCAGAGGAGGGTTTTACTCCGACAGTCCTGTCAGGTCACAAACAGGCCCTTATCGGCGCTTGGTTCTCGAGAGACCAAGAGACCATATACACCGTTAGCAAGGACGGGACTCTTTGTGTTTGGCAATACACCCGACATCCAGATGCGCCGCCGATAGACGAGGACGAAGATATGCCCGATGCTACTTATGATGACGAGCGCTGGAGGATAGTTCAAAGGCATTACTTCATGCAGGGAAGTGCACATGTCAGATGCGCAGCGTACCATCCAGACTCTAATCTTCTGGTCGCTGGTTTCTCCAACGGCATATTTGGCCTGTACGAGCTCCCCGATTTCAGTCAGATACATACTCTGAGCATATCACAAAACGAAATCGACTTCGTCAGTATTAACAAGAGTGGAGAATGGCTGGCTTTCGGAGCTTCTAAGCTCGGCCAGCTTTTGGTGTGGGAATGGCAGTCCGAGTCCTATATCCTGAAACAGCAGGGCCATTTCGACTCCATGAACTCGCTTGTCTATTCTCCGGACGGGAAGCGCATCATAACCGTTGCCGACGACGGTAAAATCAAGGTTTGGGATGTCGATTCTGGATTCTGTATTGTGACGTTCACCGAGCACACTAGTGGCGTGACTGCATGTGAGTTCGCTAAAAAGGGCAATGTCCTCTTCACTTCCAGTCTGGACGGCTCTATAAGGGCGTGGGATCTCATCAGATATCGGAATTTCAGGACCTTTACTGCACCTACCCGACTGTCCTTCTCGTGTATGGCAGTTGATCCCAGCGGTGAAGTCGTGGCTGCTGGATCCCTAGACTCGTTTGACGTACACATTTGGTCAGTGCAGACTGGCCAGCTGCTGGATCAGCTATCGGGCCATGAAGGACCCGTCTGTTCTTTAGCCTTTGCTCCGAACGGTGGCCTCTTGGTCAGTGGCAGTTGGGACAGAACGGCACGAATGTGGTCTATATTCGGCCGCGCGCAAACAAGCGAACCCTTACAGCTGCAAGCGGATGTACTAGACATCGCTGTTCGTCCTGATTCTGCACAGTTGGCGATTTCCACATTAGATGGACAGCTCACTTTCTGGACTGTCGCGGATGGACAACAGGTGTCAGGAATGGACGGGCGTCGAGACGCATCAGGAGGTCGAAGGATCACTGATAGGAGAACGGCTGCAAACGTAGCAGGCACGAAAAGTTTCAACACTATCCGGTATAGCACCGACGGTACTTGTCTGATAGCGGCGGGCAACAGCAAGTACATATGCTTATACTCAGTCAACACCTCCGTGTTGCTGAAAAAGTTTACTGTCAGTGTCAACCTGTCATTGTCAGGGACACAAGAATTCCTGAATAGCAAACTGCTCACAGAAGCCGGGCCAGAGGGGCTTCTCGACGATGAGGAAGACCATTCAGACCGTGAAGCGCGGAGGGACAATACCCTACCTGGGTCAAAACGAGGTGGCGACGCCTCGGCGAGAAGGGCGATCCCTGAAGTAAAGGTGACCGGTGTAGGATTCTCTCCGTCTGGGACTTCGTTCTGTGCTGCTTCCACAGAAGGTCTCCTCATCTACAGTCTGGACAACAATGTGCAGTTCGATCCATTTGATCTGAATATGGAGATCACCCCCGCTTCGACTCTTGCCGTACTCGAAAATGAGAAGGACTACCTCAAGGCTTTGGTCATGGCTTTCCGTCTCAACGAAGCAGGCTTGATCAAGAGAGTCTTTCAGGCGATACCGCACACGGATATCTCGCTGGTTGTAGAGCATTTTCCGACAGTTTACGTGCCCAGGCTGCTGCGTTTCGTCGCTGCCCAGACCGAGGAATCTCCTCACTTTGAATTTTGCCTCCTATGGATCAAGGCTCTGGTCGACAAGCATGGATCATGGCTCACATCGAATCGAAGCAAGGTCGACGTGGAACTTCGAATTGTGGCCAGAGCCATTGCTCGAATGCAGAACGAGATCAGGCGGCTGGCAGACGAGAATGTCTACATGGTGGACTATCTTCTGGGTCAGGCTGACACACGAAAGGTAGAGGCCAAGGGGCAGAGCCTCATCGCGAACGGAAAGGATAGCCCGATTGAACCAAACACAAGCAACAAAGACATGGTACCTCAAGATGGAGGCATGGAACTTGATGGTGAATCGGGAGACGAATGGATAGGTCTGGACTGAGTGAGGGAAGGGGAATGCTTGCAGACCACCATCGGCGCACGCTGTTTTACGCGGAAGCAGACACACGTCTAAGTCTGCCCTCTAGATATGCATTTCTGCGAGGGTTCCAAGTCGTTTCTCCATGGCTGGCATGTCGGTTACCAGAAATATTTGCATAGGCTGGCGTTCGGGCTTCAGGAGGACAAGGATATGTGGTTCCAGCATATTCCGTGATCTATGGGGATGGTGTTAGATACCTAGGTATAGACGAAGTCATCTGACAGGTCATAACAATTCGGGCGCGTTGCAAAGTCTGAGATGTTGATGCAATCCGATAGATCAAAAATGCAACATGGGGAATGCTGCATGTGGAATAATAAGCGCGACTGATGCGACGGTGAACACAAGATGCCGTTGGGAACCTGTCAGATGTAGGGCGGTAAGGCATACATCAGTCGCGTTCGTGTTGTCGGTAAGGCGAAAAAAAACAACCTATCTTCGTCCGAGAGTGGTACTGTAGCGAATGATGAGGTTCAGCGATGCCGCCGAAGGGGGGGTGGAAACTTCCATATTACCCAATCTCTTGGAATAGGGGGAGAAGGGAGGGGGGTTGAGCGGGGCTCCGTTTTCTCGTACTAGATAAAACTTTGGAGGGCGAGGTTCGCCAAGGAGATGCCCGACTTCAGCCGTTGGATTTTTGTAACTAGATAGAAGACACATAGATACGCGCCTGAACGGTGAAATTCTACTGGATTACAAATGAATCTGCAGGCTGCCTGGGTTCGTCATCCGCAGTTTAAAAAAAAAAACCTGACCGACCAGTTCGTAACGTACGGAAAGATGATGACGATTGTTGTTGCCACTGCTGCTGCTAGGCTGCTAGGCTGCCTCGCGGTCTGGTCTGTCTGGCTCGTTTGGTGAATAGGCTGAAAGGTGGCAAGATTATTCACCCACCCAGTACTTCGTAGCCAGCCCTCGAAACAAACAAAAAATTTGAATCTTGCCTCTCAACATAGACTAGACTGCTATGTACCTAGATTCCTTAGTAGGTTCCAGTATGTACAGATATCACATATCAACAGCTTAAGAATTGGAAGGTAAACTCTAACCGTACTGCTGGGACAATTCAGCCAGCCCTGGGGATCACATCCATCTCATTAAGTTGCATCCGGCCTGGAGCCAGCCTGCCCCGTACTTTTATAAGTTGATCCATTTCTTACTAGGTACTTCGTACTTCTACTAGGTTAGGTTAGGTAGGTAGGACAACCTGCCAGCAAGTAGATGCAACTGCTCAGCTGCTATTGGGCAGAATACTAGGCAGACGTGCTTACCTTTAGGTAAGGGAAGGTCCACGATTCTTGCCAACACAGCAGCTCAGCAGCTGGGCAGAAGACGGAAGGTTCCTCCAGACATTTGGTACCTAGCTGCCTACCTACCCAACGTACATAAATAAGTACCTACCTGGAAGTGCATACCTAGGTACCTACCTATGTACCTAGGTAGGTACTGGAGGTGGGAGATATGTAAACAACATCCATGGATTGAACGGGCAGACACTGGAGACAAGACATCTGGAAACTCTACCCAACTGCATGCTTACATTACTGCCATACAACTCAAGCCTTGTAAATAAACAAAGTAATGTTTATGAATCAACTGAACGGTTGGCACCACCGAGGAGCACTTACTTATACTATTTGACAATATTTCGTTCGACTGGAATGATTACCTGACCCACCAGCATCATATCCAGTCTGTCCAATCCAAGGTCTAATAATCGTCTCTTTTCGCCACACCACTGCTGCACGTGAAGCCAACTTCATTACCTAGACATGCGTGCATGAGGTAAGTGAGTCAACTGTTCCTCAAGCAAACGCCTCACCCCGTATTTCCCGAGGCTGGCCGTAAACCATCTCTCAAAGAGCCCAAGTTGAATACAAAAGGTCAAGCTCCTCCCTCGGCTCTCGACCTCAACTTTCGGCTGGACCTGCGGAAGAGAATCCGAAATACAACCCTTTGCCTACTTACTGTGCACCCATCGGGCTTACGTTGGGAAAAAAGAAAGTGAAGGCATCTATCGTTTGATCACTATCGTTTGATCAGATGGATATTGCTTCCTTGATTCGTGGCGCCAACATGAACACCACCCCCAACGACAGCGCCAACGCCTCAACCGCCGGCCATGACTCCTCCCACGTGAACATCGTCGAGAGCCTATTGCCACTGATAGGACTTAGAGGGTTCGCACCGGTATATGGGTTCATAGGAAGCTGGCTGGGCTGGGATCCCACCTTCGTCCTAGGCGCCATCGGTATCATGTGGGCTGTTAATAAGCTGCTACGCCAGGTCTACCACCTGGTCTACGGGCTCGTCACCGAATACCTCATGAGTTCCATCCACATCAGCAGCACCGACGATATCTACCTGCACCTGATGAAGTGGCTCGCCTCCCAACCTCGCATGGTCAACTCGAGGGCACTGACCGCCGAGACCGTGAGCAAGACGGCCTGGGAAGATGAGGATGAGTCAAATGTGGCTAGGGACTTGTCGGGAATGTACTTGAATTTCTCCAACCAAGAGGCGAGAGCTGTGAGTCTCGCACCCCGTGCTGAACCTGTGCTTTCACGTGCTTACTGACCAACCTCGGTCAGCCTCCTCAATACGTCCCGGCGATGGGGTTACACAACTTCTGGTGGGGAGGACAGTATTTCAGACTACATCGAAAGAAGGAGTCCGTCTTCGATGACGGGGGAAGCGGCGGTTGGGCTTCACTGAAGGATAAGGAAGACCTTGTCCTATCTTGTCTTTGGAGGAGTCCAGGTAAGCAGAGCCTCTCTCTTTTTTTTCCCCATCATTTCTCCAGGCCATCCCCTGAAATAGTGCGTGGGTCGGATGGGTGATACATGGAGCTTTTATCTCATGAGAGCGAAGTCGCATAGTCCATCGTGTTGAAATGCTGATCATGCAACCCACATACATTGTTTCAGGGGCTGTTTGACCTGTCAGCCTGTGCACTTTCGATCATTAACTCGTATATCTCAACAGAGCCGATCAAAAAGCTTCTTGCACATGCGAAACAGCAGTACTACAGCGACCATCAAGCCAGAACTATTGTCAAGAGACCTAGTCCTCAAGGCCTCCGCCGCTACGGTGGTCGTTATAATTGGCAACAGGTAGCGAACAGACCCGTGCGCGACATGAGGACAGTCGTATTGGACCAACAGCAGAAATTACAAGTGCTTGCTGACATCAACGAGTACCTCCACCCAGAGACTCCGCGATGGTACGCTAATCGCGGTATCCCATTGCGACGAGGCTATCTGTTCCATGGACCCCCTGGTACAGGAAAGACTTCCTTGTCATTTGCTCTAGCTGGCGTCTTCGGCCTCGATATCCACGTCATCTCGCTGCTCGAGCCCACCCTGACCGAGGAAGACCTGAGCTCTCTCTTCAACTCCCTCCCGCGAAGATGCGTAGTGCTCCTCGAAGATATCGACACAGCCGGTCTCAAGCGGCCAGCTGAGGAGCTCGACCCAGCAGACAAGGGCAAGTCGGACGCCGGTAAGGACGAGTCTGTAAAGGACTGGAAGGTTAGCGACCTGGCGAAGGCCTTGAAGAAAGAAGGCGATGACCAGAAGAAAGGTATCTCGCTCTCGGGCCTGCTAAATGCCATCGATGGTGTAGCGTCCCACGAGGGGCGAGTCCTCATCATGACGACGAACGTCCCGGAATCACTCGACAATGCCCTCATCAGACCGGGTCGTGTCGACCTCCAGGTCGGTTTCACCAACGCCACCAAACAGCAAGCACAGGAACTTTTTATCCGGATGTACGAGGGTCACCAAGAGCGACCGAAACACCAAAAAGCCGCTGACGCCGCGTCCGGAACAACCCACAACGGGTCCGCGGTAGGTACCCACGAGAAGAAAGAAGCGACACCGACGGCTAACGGCTCTGGTGAAAATCAGACCAAGCCGGCCGAGCTCGACGTCCCGGTCGCTGAACTCCCGGAAGTGGCCCGGAAGTTCGGCGATAAGATCCCTGACGGCGAGTTCTCGCCAGCGGAGATCCAGGGCTACCTCCTCAAACGCAAAAAGCACCCGCTGAGGGCGCTCGATGAGGCGGACAAGTGGGTCGAGGCTTTGGTCCGGCAAAAGGAAGGGAGATCGAAGATCTTGCAAGTGCAGTGAAGATACTTCCCCTGGAAGATGCTGTCTAATCATGGTTTCCATGGTGATTGCCTCGAAGGGGGGACGGCTTCAACGGGTCAAAGATGCAAAAAAAACTGTGAGACAAGTGTAGTACGGACCAATACTGCACTCACATCCTCCCTCTTCGGCATCACTCTCAGCGTTCGCCTTATAGCCCTGAGTTGTACCTCGGTTCTAGTCGTTGGCGTGCGAACGGTACCGGTGGGGTATTAGTCTACATGCTGGGGGTTGGCGGTACTAGTTGCAATGACGATGATGATAATGAAGACATTGGATATGGGTTGGAATAGACAGCGGAATGCAAAAGACCATTAGACCATGAACTGCCTTCAGCTTTTCATAATGATATTTTCAGTTCCATTGAGTAGTCCTTCGCTTCCGTTGGTTGCAAGTTAAGAGATATTCAGACTGATATCGTTGTCTCCTTGCTAAGCGCTAGCAACATACAGTTGGCGGGTCTGTATCGTCCGAACGACGTCCCAGTTGCTCTATTTACGGCGTTCATGATGTTGTATATGATAACGCTGAACGCAGAACAACTGGAACTGTTATTAGACGTTTCAGCATTGCCTTCACGGGCCGACTACCCCCAAAGAATTTTATCCGGACGATAATATCGCAACCCGCATCCGCTTCGACAGGTATTTGGGTTCCCCTGAAGGACCTGATCCGACGACCACCGAACAGGGCGCATGGCTGACTACGCGGAGTCGACGTGATTAGCTCTATGTAAGTAGACGAAGTATTGCAGACCTCATGACTTTCTTCTGAGAAACGCGCAAGTTATTGAAACTCCGTGTATCCATCCCATCATTTCGCCGATCCTCGTCGGTGTCATACTTGGTGTATGATGACTCAACAACGCAGCCATATCGCTCATGTAGTTTCACACCTCTGAGATCCCATCTCTCGAGGTCTCATAGTACGTAGAGTGAGTGTATGAGAATAGTCCTATAAAAAACCTTTTCTAGTAAGTAAGAGACATCGCTATACATTCAACTTAGTTGACAACTACCCACCACTACCACCACCACCATTATTCGCATCGGAACTCAACCTCGTAACTAACTCAATCTCGCAACTCGACGTCTCGCCTCCTATTCACCTTCGTCACCACTTCTGCGCGCCGCCACAAAATTCAATAAAGAGAAAAAGAATCCAAAAAAAATGGGCTTAACCCCGAGCAAAGACCCCTTGAAGACCAGCCAGGAATACCAGCGAGAGCTCGAACAAGCCGCGCAGAAGGCTACGCGCCCCTACCTAGATAACAACCAAACCAGCCGTTCTTCCGCCGAGACGGTATTCGCCGGCGTCGATGCGGGTGAAAGTGCGTTCGTCAAGAATGATCGGCCCGGGGCTCGGAGCCCGGCGCGGGAGGAGTTGAAGCGTAAGGAGTGAAGTGGGGAGCGTATGGGCGTGTGTGTGAATATGTGTCGGTGGGTGGGAGTGGGGGGTTGGTTTGGGGAGGATACAGAACTTAGGGTTGGGCGGGTTGAAATAACAAAGGGGGATGGGTCTACGGGACTCAGGCGGCTGGAGTTAAGTCATGCTAATACGTTTTATTGTATTGTATTGAGGAAAGTGATGGCGGCACTCAAGCCTGTGGAGATACAGACTACTTACTGTATCTCACAGAGTAGTCCAATATCCAGACCAATCTCACCAGGGTCGGAGACAGCAACCGAGCGCCCCCCCCCCCCCCCAATCCCCCCTTTCCTCTCTCTTTCTCTCACTCTTCCTATCCCCCTACGCACAGATCCCCGCAAAATACCGCTCCAACCCACCCAACCCGTCCAACTGCGCCCCGAACGCCAGGATCCCGTCGGGCCGTACGAGCACCAGGGCCCCCGTGTCCGGGTAGACGCCGTAGCGGTCGTGTGCCGAGCCGTCCCCGTCGAAGTACAGCCTTCCCGGCGGCGCGGGGCCGTCGAATGCGGTCCAGGCGCTGTTGGTCGCGCCGGCGATGATGGTGGTTACGTTCACGAGGTGGCGCCAGTCCACAGTGCTGCTACTACTTCTACCACTACTACTACTAATAATAATACCCGGATCCAGCTGCTCCCGCAGAGACGCGATCTTGTCCCTGGTCAGATGCGGCCGTCCCGCGAACACCAGCAGGCTCCAGCGGCCCCGGATCTTGCGATCTTTTGTGTATGAATATACAAAACAAAAAGTCAGTTAGTTACTTAGTCAATCGCTACTTAGCTGTTTGTTTGTTTGTTTATTTATTCTAGAAGGATATCGGAAAAAAAAGGGGGGGGACTTTTTCACGTACTAGAGATATTGGTCAGCAAATAGTCTACTTACTCAATTTGCGTGAGAGGTTTCTGAAAAAAAAAAAGGGGGGGGGGGGGGGGGGGGGGGGGGGGGGGTGATGATGAGACAGCAACAAACATCCATGTTCCTACACGTACCGAGTTATGCTGTGCAGGCGCACCGGAGTGCGCGGCCCGGGGCCCCGGAGCAGCGCGTCCGGGCTGCGGGTGCCCGGCGTGAGGTTGGTGCCGGTTGTATTTACGAACGCGTCCGCCGCCGCATCCGCATTCATATTCGCATTCGCGTTGAGCACCGAGGGGGTCTCGTCGTACTCGACCCCGAAGCCCATGGTGAAGCTCATGTTGGCCTCGAAGGTGGCGTGGAACACCTCGGCCGGGCTGAGACCCGCGTCGTGGAGGCGGTCGCCCGACGTGGCCGCCGCCGCGCCCTTGTCGATCCGGATCAGCTTCTGCGCCGCGGCCCGCCGCTCCGCCGCGTAGCTGGCCAGCACGCCCGGCCGGTACCAGCCCTTGAGCGTCCCGGCCAGCTTCCACGCCAGGTTCGTCGCGTCGTGGACGGCGGTGTTCATGCCCTGCGCCAGCGCGGAGGAGTGCGTGTGCGCGGCGTCGCCGGCCAGGAGGATGTACTCGTCCTTCTGGAAGACGGCTGCGACTTTCTGGCGGATGCTGGTAGTTTTGCTCGGTTCTCAGTATTTTTCTTATGATGACGGGCATTATGTCGCGATAACTAGTTGGACAGCTGCAATACGAACTTACGTGTACAAGGTCCACCAATCCACCCGCTCGACTTCCAGATGAAATGGCAGAAGGCAGTTCTTCGCTTCTTGGATGGCGCTCTCTTGGTCGAGGCCGTTGGGGTACTTGGCCTTCAGGGCTGGCGTGACAGTGAACCCGATTCGGCTCGCATCACCCTCGAGTTTCACCCACAGTGCATAGCCGTGGTTTTCGGTCTCGAAGGTGGCAACCGGGATATCCGGCATGGGCATATCGGTCTTCATACGACCGTCCAGACGGACCCACTGGTAGGGGGTATCGTCGCCCTCCATGGCGATCTCGGACAAGCGCCGCACTGAGGATTGTCCACCGTCGGCACCGACCAGGTATTTACTGCACACGAGCGAGCAGGGAGTGAGTGGGATGCCAGATATGCGGCGCCCGTATGAGGAGGGAACTAGACACGGGCGACAAACTCACCATCGTACCGTTTTCTTCCCAAGCGTAGCGTGGGTCATCTCAACTGTCACATTATAACCATCGCCGAGACTTGTGTCGATGCCGCAGTCGACCAGCTCCCAGCCGTAGTAGACGCTCTTACCGAAGTCGGTCTTGTATTTGGACACGAAGACGTCCTCTGACCGCTTCTGTCGGAGGTTGAGAATGTAGTCGTGGTAGCTGTTGTCCAGCATCTTGATCATGAGCTGCCACGACTTCCTCGGGACCGGCTTTCCATCCTTGAAGACGACGAAGGACCTCGCGGTGACGCCGATCTGGAGCATGTCGTCCAGAACATCGAGCTGCTCGAGAAGCTCCGCAGTACGCGGGTACAGGGTGGTGGCACGGCCGAAGCTCTCCTGAACATGGCGCTCTCTCTTTTCTGTAGATCGAGTCAGTAAGTGAGTGAGTGAGTGGATGGGTAGATGAAACGCGGACAGCTAAGTAGCCCGGATGGGAACGAGATTCATTACCAATAATCAGGGTGTCAATCCCCTGCTGAGCGAGTCCTAACGCGACCAGCAACCCCGCTGGACCAGCTCCACAGACGACAACGTCAGCACAGTCGGCAGGGTTCATAGTGAGAGATGGAATTGTTTCAACAAGTAAAAGAAAGAAACTTGGCAGCTTCTGCTCAGTCAGTTCCCGAACTAGTAACTGGCATCTCGTCTCAATATATATGGGAGTGGTTGCCGTATCAGACTCATTCGCTTGCCGCCTGACAGTTATCTAAATGGGATCGGCGTCGTCTTCCAACTCAGCCCTTGAAAGTGCCAAGATACGTGATAGTATGGGCGTACTTACGAGGGATGCGTGGCCATATCGGTATATTTACGAAGGACCCGACGACCTTGGGATTCTGTGCCGCATCTGACGCTGCTTATGGGTTTAAGGTCCCTGCACGATTCGACATAGGTAAGATTTCTTGATACCGTATCCACGATAATCGTAAAAGTCGAAATGATGGATTCTGTCGTTGAGCGATTGGGGAATGACCAGGTATGAGTGAGTGCCAGGGGAATGTTTCCCTCACGCAGCGTAGAAAAGCCTACCTACTACTCCCTACGCTTGAAGTACATTTTCCATTAGACTATCAAGAACAGCCTCCAACACCTGCTGTGCCTCCAACGTCTATTCGTATTATATGACACCCGGAACACCCGTCCTCTACCACAACTCAATCGCACTTGAGAACTGGGGCAACCTTATCCTCATCTCTAGAGATAAACTACTGCCCAAGGGAGGAATGCGGTTGCTGCTTTGGTCGGGGCCCTTGAGGAATGAGGACTTACTTCTTCTACTCATCACATCAATATTATTTTTAATCATTCACTCTGTGCGTCCCTCTTTTCCGTCCCCGTGTGGTATCATGTCCTAATCCTGTATACCTAGGACTCGCAACCCCTGTGGCCCTATCCCACGCCCCACTTTTGTCTCCTTTTTTCTCGCAAACCCCCTTAGGGACCTAACGACGAACCCAGCGACTCACCACCATCGCAGCACTCGCAACGCCAAGCACCAGGAACCCCGACAGCCCACTGGTTCCTGGAAATATCGACGACCCCCCCCCCCCCCCCCCCCCCCCCCCCCCCCAGACCAATGTCAGCGAAGCTGAAGTCCCCACTACCACGGCGCGTCGCGAGCTGGATAGTACAGGTGCCGTTGGTGGATGAAGCCGAAATTGATAATGACGATCTGGTTCCCTCCAGGACTATTCCTATTCCCACAGTCGACGAGACACACCTTGTGTCATTGTCGTTTCCGCCGTGTTGTGCAGCAGCAACGTCTTCGCCAGACACTTGACTCGCCACGGGCTGTGTCTTATCCTCCGCTCGTGTCTGTCTGGGAATCTCGTCGCCGGAAACGTAAGAGTGTAGCTGGGATAGTCGGGCGTGATTCCGGCTTCCTCGGCGTTCTTCTTCCCCCTGTGGAGCTATCGTTCTTCGCGGGATGGTCTTTGTGCTTGGTATCAGAGGGGCTGCTTCAACATGGACTCTAAAACGCGATATTATCGTTGTAGGTGCCACCTAGTAACGTGGAAAACCCCTCGAAGTCCCATCGTGGAGCCCAGCTCCGGCCAAGAACGTCCGGTGGGATTAAATGCCTGCCCATAGAAATCTCCTCGAGAAGGTTCGTTTTCTTCTCGCTCATAGGAATCGCTCACTGCAGAGGCAGAGTCACTTGGTACCCTGTTCATATCCTGGTAGTAGGGGTCGTTCGGGTCGTTCATTTTGATTCTTGTGCTGTCCCAGACTGCGGGTTGGAAGAAGGGGGTATGCTGAGAGGTAAGTGGGCTCTGAGAGAAGATATACCAAGATGTTGCGGAACGTGGAATGCGGAGGTTCTGTACAAGTTTTGGAGATTGAAGGAAGGCTTACTTATTTCTATAGAGGTATAAGAAAGAAAACCATCACATGAGTCCTTGCACTCGGGCCCAAGGCACATGAAGAAATTCCCTAGGCATCACGGGAAGTCTGTGTATCTCTTGTCCCAACAAGTCGGTCTTGTCTTAAGCTACACACAAAGATGCTACTGCGTAAAACAGTACCCAAGCCACATCATCAGAACTCATTAGTTTACTAAGGTACCATACCGTACCATACCATAGTCGAGGATGCCTTACATCTGATGTAAAATCAGTTTCAATAATGCATTCTTCGAATTCGAATTTTTTATTCTCAATTAGACGATGTTAGTTCCCAAGCTGTCTCACGATGCCCCCCGGCGTTTCTCAGAAGCCGCTGTGTGATGGCATGTGACTTCATTGTATATCATCGGTGGGCTTTATCCAGTACCTGGTCCCTACGAATAAACCACCAAACACAATAATCAAAGCCTGATTCCCCCCCATTGCTCTATTGCATTACACTGCTCAAAGCCATCCGCACGCAAACACGTCACATCGTACGAATGAACCCATATATAATAGCAGTTATCGTAACCCACTTCAAGACCGTAGCTGCGAAGACGAGTGCCATGAATTGCTCCTCATCAACCAGCACCAGTCTCCTCCTCTCATCATCTTCTGGATTCTCGGTGGCGGCGGGGACAACAGCTCGGGTAAGAAGGACAACGGCGAGCAGGAAGGAGTGAGCGAATGACGGCGTAGTGGCTCTGAGCGGTGGTATGCTTAGGTTTGCCATGGTTGACGGTGTGGTTTCGAAGGGCCAGATAGCTTGTAGGAAATATCGCGGAGGGAGAAAAGGAGATGGACAGCGTTTCCAGAGTTCGGGTGTTGGGTTTCTCGGTTGATAAATCAATAAAGCGAGCGAGAGGGACACATGGTGGGAGGGAGGCAGAAAAGACGAGAAGGATGTTGCGTGCTCACATAATAGTCATCACAGCCTTACAGTCACATCAAGTCACGTACATTGCCCTATATACACCCTAAGTCTCAACACTAGGCCCCTTCTCCTCAATTTTGACAACCAATTCATGCTGAACTTTCAGATTTTGAGCAGAACTCAGCGACCTGGCCACCGTAGTCTCGTTCCTCTCCACCACGATCCGCCTGAGGGCCTTGACCAGGAAGCCGGCAATGAGATCGACACTCCACGAGTCCGGAATGACGGCCAGGACGTCACCTATATCAAACCAGCCGCCGAACCGGTCCAGCAGCAGTCCGGTCTGCTCGACGCGGTCGCTGATGTCCTCGAGCCTCAGGAACTCCCTCAGCAGGGCGCGAAAGAGTCTCGCTTGCTGGTCCTGTGAAGGCGGTGCGCTGTCTCGGCGCTTGGGTGCCTTCTGGTGGCTGTCCTCGGGACTCGACGGCGGCTGGTTCTGTTGGGACTGGTAGATGGTGTATATGCTGGCGCCTCCGCGGAAGCAGTAGGCAACGGCGGTGTCGTAATCGCCGAGGCGGTGGACGAGCAGACGGAGGGCATCCTCGTGCTTGCGCTCCCGGCCATCGAGGATAATGGTCTCCGGGACAAGGAGGTCCTCGGCCGTGGTGCTTAGACTGGCGATGCGATCCCTAATTACCGCCGAATCGTATTCGTAGTTGCCGCCGAGCAACTGCAGAAGCCGGAGTCGGCTGTGCCAGGCCTCATCATCAGGTGGGGCGTTATCTGTCAGGAACTGGCGATAGGTAGGTTTCGGGGGCTGCAAAGCGCGATATGCTGAGTACGTGGAGACGACTATCTCGCGTGCCTCGGCGGAACTTTTGAGGTGGTTGACCACCACGTCGAGGTAGTATGTGATCAACTCTCTGACATAGACCGTGTGCCCCTTTCCAAATACAAGATATTCCAGATAGTACCTTACGGCTTCCGGGGCTTCCGCTCTGAGAATCTCAGCGACATGAGTTGGCTCGAACTTGGTCTTGCCTTTGTCTTCGGCGAAGATTTGGACCCCGAGTTTCGGGTTGCGATTTGCCAGCCAAATGCCATATTCTTGGACTAGGGACTGATTGCTGATCTTTGAGAGATATTCGCGAACGCGTTGCTCGCCATCAGTCAGCTCACCCCCGTCGTCCCTCTCCCCCTCGACAACCCGTCTCCATGTGTAGAGGACCTCGGCGGCCATTTTCCTGCTTTGATAGAGTCTGCTCAGCACGAAGAGCCTATGGTAAGATTCAATCAGAGTCTCTGCCCTGTCAAAGCAGTCCACCCCATTATCTACAAGGTCGTATAATTCGGCACGTATTGAGCGTCCCTTCGCTAAACCCCGTGGGGAGTGCTGGTCGATCTCAAGAAGTACAGCTAGCAGGGCTGCATCGACGGTTCGAAAAACTTCGTTCTCGTCGGGTATGCTACCAAAGCCCTTTTTGCGCCTCCAGGCAGTTAGAAATCGCTTCAGAAATTGAAGCACGGGTTGAGATAAGGCACTCAACGCCGTTGTATCCTTGTCAAAATCACGACTGGAGAGGAATTCTTCGGCGGTTGATTTGACACCTCCAAAAATCCATATGCCTCGTCGAGTCTCGATTACTTCATTGCGTATGCCTGGTACTAGAGACAGGACAACTCTAGGGTCAAGAAGACTCTCTACCAGCACCTCTTCCATTGCACGGAGTTCTCCATCGGAGAAATTGCTTCCTCCTGATTTTAGGAAACTGGTCAACAAAAGGATACCGGCTCTTTGTTGTATATAACTGAGAGTCAAAAACTCCAGTTCAGATTTCGCGTCCCGGCCACGTATTGAGCCTAGAATTCTGAACAACTCCCGCCGTTGGAAAATGGTATCATCGGGGGCAACCTCCGTCGACTGAAGCTGAGCTTCAAGCTGTAGGACCAGTGGATTGCGCATAGCCCACCATATATTCTTTCCTGACCAGACGGCTAGTCGCGCTGTGGTACCAGCAAGTCGCTGAGCAAATTCCTCCTCCTCGGCATTGCGAGTTGCGTGCCAGCCTTCTGGCAAGGAATCATCCGAATCATTATCCCTGTCGAAAAGATCTCTCTCTTTGGACACCCGCTCCATCGATTGCGCCGTCCTCAGGTCCATACTCTTCAAGGACACTGTCGAGGCGTCGAGGCTTCCCGACGAAAATGGTGTGAACCTTCTTCGGCACAGTGTCGCAACGATTTCCTGGAAGTGTGAGTCTTCTGTCCCCAATAACGATCTGACACCGAGATTCTGCGGGGATTTGACACTGTTATCATCTTGTGAATTTGGAGGCTCCAACCAGTACGTCCTCGGCTCACCGTCGGCTGCATCGGCATCCCAACGCTGTATCTCGAGACCGTAGTGGACGCCATCAGCAAATTCTCTGCCCATAGATGCGAGCACGTATCCCTCTTCCTCCGGGCCAAAGGATGTCCTAGATGATGATAAGTCTGTAGAGCCTCCGTCTACAACAATTTCCTTGGGATATCTGTCGAATTCGATCGTAGGTCGTGTGGGGTCTCCATCAAGATTCACAAACATTCCAATACCCGGCTCCAGGGGACCTGTACCAGTAACCAGAAGGAACTCCTCTGACGTCGGAGAGGCAATGAGTGGGTTCAGAATAACCGGTAAAGGCTTCGCCGTAGCAGCAGCCCTTGTAGCTTGGCCTTGAACAGCCAGTCCACCTTCCTGCGGTTGAGGACCAGCAGCCGGTTCGGGAGGAGTTGTCTGCTGGTGAGGGGCAGACTCATCGGCCTCGGCAGGCCGTTGTTCATGTCTTCTGTTCACGTTGGAAATCAGGTCGCCCAAGCTGGTTCCTCTGCGATGCGACGAAGGGTCAGGACTTTCAGTGCGCGCGTGGGCGGAAGAATTGCTCCGTGATAAGCCGCCCCCTGTGCTCCCAGATATATTTTGAGCTTGGCCGACAATCTCGCCTGGCTGACCCCGATCCAGCGAGGAAATAGACATGAGTGGGATTTTCAGCTGCTGGTCGATCTCCAGCAGGGCGTAACTTCTCGCATCGGCTACACATGCAATAGAATCCCTTCTCATTGTTATCCTACTACCGGCAAAGTCGATAGTCTTGACCAGCTTGACTCCATCATCTATCCTGACAAGTTGTATTTTTCTGTTAAAAGACAGCAATGCCGTGGCGCCCCTGGATTCAGCTCCTCCGCCTACAGCATCGGACTCGTTGAGATCGACGCCACCTATCCAATTGCAATTTTTCAGTTGCGGAGCCTCGAAAACGGGACTCAGTTCGGGGAGCGTATAGAAGGTAGCAGTGCGATTGCACAGCACGCAGGCTTTGCCGGCGGCGGGCAGCAGAAGTATCTGCTGGATTCCAGGCCTGGAAGCATTGGATGTGGTGGCATTCTGAGGGTCGGCTGGGCGAAGTCTCGAGGCAAGTATGAAGGTGGGATCACCCGACTTGTCGGTAGGATCGGGGGGTATCTGTACGAAATGAAGGAGTTCGCCGTCAGAAGTGCCCACATACAGGTTTCGATCTTGAAAGTGAGGTATAGGTGGTTAGCGACTTGCTTCCAAGCTCCAAGCTCCAAGCTCCAAGCTTCAAAGCCTTACTCTAATGAACCCTCAATGAATTACATACCTAGATATTCGACGCAATTGATCTTTATATCATTCCTACTACCATCCTCGGATAGCGGGAGGTCGGCAAAGAGAGTACGAAGCACGAATGGACCATCTTGAAAGTGTTTTCGCATTGACTTGTCACTGTCACTATGAGGATGTGAAGCCATAATTAAGGTATGAAAACCGTAGAGCGACAGAGTGGCTCATATTGAAGGAGCGGAATAACCTTCACTATGCTGTTTCGCGGTTCATCTGGCAGGCTTTAATGTTGCTGTTGTTCTTATTGTTGTCGTGGTTGTAACTTGTGATTGAGACGGCGTGGATGAGGGATGATGGATGATGGATGATGATCTGCGGGTGATGGTGGATTGTGGATTCGAGTCTGGCCGGGAGTTCACAAGGCTGGCTGGAGGTCGCAGCCCCTGGCAGCCTGGGGCTGAGTTATTAGTAGTAGTCTACAGGGATAGCTTCAGTGGATCAAGCGCCGGACGCACCACTATTCGACCACTAATCGATCCAGGTTCTTGGCTGCGCCTGTTGGCCCTGCATCCATGCATATCTCCATCTTTCCAGAGTCCCCGATAGATTGATTGGATCCTTCGATTCAAAGTGACAGAACGACCGCGAGAACGACACGTTCAACCTTACTTAGGCTGTTAGGTACTTACATACCCTTAACAAGACGCCTAATTACTTCTCTATCAATCGCAACATCCATCTACCACCTGCGCACCAATTTCCATGCCTCTATGATTTAGACGTGACGAAAGGTATACAGCAGTCAGCCGTCCGCACATATATAACGATTGGTGCTTACTCGGTTCCGACCTTAACTCGTTGCGAAGAGACTGCGTCCCTCGTGCCGATGAGCTTTCACAGCTGGTAATAGAGATGGCCGACGTCTCAGAGTATACCGTTCTGGAGTCATCCGACGTCCCCCAGAATCAGTCATCTGCGGATGGGCACGATGCCAACCCGGGCTCCGAGACTACCAATCAATTCCAGCAAGCCATATCAGCATGGAGAAGTATGGAAAGCTCATTGACAACCGCTACGCCCCAGTTCTGACTTATGACAGATGTTGATCTGACCTCGTTAATATCTACCCTGGACAACACCGCGTCCGATATCGTTGCCTACCAGCGAGACTCGACCGTTCAACGAAAGGATCTTGCCCAGAAGACCAAAGATTTCAGGAAGCTGGATGATGCGACCAAGCTGACCGAGATCAAGAGCTTATTAAAGGGTATGCTACATGCTGCCCAATATCCCCCAGCAAAGACACTTAACTAATCAATCATACCGCGCAGCCTACCAGACCTTCATCGATCTATTAACGAACCACTCCAAGTCGACCAACTCCGCCTTCTTACAAGTATACTCTGCCTTGGAGAATGCTCCGGATCCTTATCCCTTACTTGAGGCCTCCGTCGACTCCATGTTGGTGTCTGAAGAGACCCTACCTAAGCTCACCGAGGAGAATCAACACCTACAGGATAACATTGCGGACCTCACCTCTCAGCTCGAGGATACCGAAGCTAGGTTACAAGACGAGAGCGCGAATCGAAAACAGCTGGAGAACAACCTGGAGAGCAAAGTAAAGGAAGTAGAATCTTCGTGGAGCGCAGTGCTGGAAGAGAAGCAAGACAACTGGGAAGCAAAAGAGAAATCGTTGGAGGAGAAGATCGAAAGTCAGGATAGGCTGATCAATGAGATCAAGGCTAGCTACGAGGTCAACCAGAGACTCAGGGGCTCAGAGGATCCAGGGGCTGAGGGGAACCGTGACCATGTCACGAGTGCCGAACTGGAGATGGTCAATTCTGACCTCGAGAGGACAAGCGTTAGGCTGGCTGAGGTGGAAGCCCGAAACGAACAGTTGCGACTGGAGCTTGCACAGTCCAAGTCACACGTTCCGGCCCAAGCATCCTCTCCAGAGGACGATCCTGCGTATATGCGGATGAGATCTGAGAATTCATCTCTCATGCGAAAATTGGACTCGGCAAGGGTGGAGAAGGAAGCTTTCAAACGGGATATCGATACGAAACTGCGCAGTCTGGAACGCGAAGTCGGCCTATTGAAGGAAGAGCGGGACGGATTGAAGACAAAAGTGCAGAAATGGAGTGATTACGATGATGTGAAGCAGGAGCTGGAAGTTCTCAAGAGCATCGAGTTTGCAACCGGTGACGACGATGACATACTAGTCAGCAATGAATCGAACGGCTCGGCTGCCAAAGGCAAGGGAGACACCCTGGAACAACTATTATTAGCCAGGAACAAGAAGCTGAGTGATGAGCTGACGATCTTGCGAGTATCTCACCAAGATCTCCAGAGCCGCCTCGAGAACTTGCAAGAGGATATGTCAAGAACGAATGCAGACCTCGAACGGTCCCAGAATCTCAATGCACAGCTTGAGAATGACCTGGCCAACTTGCAGGCTGAGGGTCAGAACGCCTTCCCTTCAGGAGCTTCGGTGGCTGGGACTTACACAAGGTATGCGCCTTCTGTAGCCCCCGGTAGACGAGGTGGAAGAACATCTCCGACCTCATCGATCATATCCGGCTTCGATTCAAGAGCACCTGGCGGTGAACCGATGGGTGGTGGCTCCGGCATCTTGCCAATGATAACGGCCCAGCGAGACCGCTTCAAGAAGCGCAACAATCAGCTCGAGGGGGAGCTGTCTGACTCTCATCGTACCGTGTCACAACTACGACAGGAAATCGCGGCCCTGCAGAAGGACAATTTACAACTGTATGAAAAGACACGGTACGTGTCGACATACAATCGAGGCGGTCCATCGGCTGGATCATCGTCATCTGCGTACTCATCAAATCCTAACCCATCGACGGTGGCGATCGGCGGTAGCGGCAATCCAGGAATAGCGCTGGACCGGTACAAACAGGCATACGAGTCCAACATTTCGCCGTTTGCCGCCTTCAGAGGACGCGAGTCAGCCAGGGCGTACAAGCGAATGAGCTTTCCCGAGAGGGTGGTCTACTCGGTTACGCGGATGGTGTTGGCGTCAAGGACGAGCAGGAATCTATTTGCAGCCTACTGCGTCGCGCTGCACCTGCTGGTATTCTGCTCACTATACTGGCTCGGTACGGTGGACGTAGAGCAGCACTCGTCGAATCTGAGCCAGGGTATGGCGGCTGCAGCTGCCGCCGGGGGTGCTGCAGGCGGTAGCAGCGGTGGGGGTGGGATAGGGAGTGGGAGTGGGAGTGGGAGTGGGAGCGGAAAAGCGCTGCACCATGGCGATTGGCAGCAAGAGGGTTTCAGCGGATCATGATGATAGGCTCTGAATTGGGAGGAAAAGATTTGACGTTATGTATGATTACAGTGTCAACCAGCCGAGCAGTTGTTTATATCGCACGTGTCGTGCATCTAATGGCATTTCCGCTTGGAAATTTCCTTCACCAGGCATACACACACAGCTTCAGCGGATCAATACTTTTGTCGATCTGACACTTGTTCACGGACAATACGCTGCCGTTATGGCACGGGTTTGGGGTCCGGATCGTGGGTATCGCAGAGGACAAGCACACTCCATGCTTCTTTGTACGTACCATTTCCCCTTCGCACTGGTCGTCAAGGGTACATGAGGGGGAGAAAAGAAGTCGAAATATAGGAACAGAAAAAAATCGATTCAGGTCTTTTCTATTCTGCTAACGGCAAAGAGACAGCCCGAGTGGTGTCTCGAAGTCGAGCAGATCTTCAAGATGATAACTCGATTCATGTAGCCGCTCCGGGTCGGTCTCAAGTAGAAGACTCGCATGGAAGGAATCAAATCAAGAAAAAGAAAAAAAGTCATATGCTCTCTCCCGTCGTTCCCAGTTAGTCAGTCACCTGAGGCTACCGTTTATTCATCGAACGAACTTGAAAGCAGGGTGTATGTAAATTGCGTGGTGGGCGGCAGGTAAAAGCAAAAACATCAAGGGAGGGAACCCATCCACCCATGCAACCCGTTGAAGAATTTCGGCCGCGGGAGAGAACACCACCACCCACCCACTCACCCACCTTTGCCCTGATTGGCTGCGGACGCGACACGGCAGCGGTTCGAGGAGATCATGGAGGATCACGGAGGGCCAGTCAGGCAAATTAAAAAGTACTTCTTTCAAGCGAAAGTGTCTGCATTGTCTTGTTCGTAGAATATGCAGGTAGGTCGGTATACATACACACACACACACCTTCAAAAGTTCTCTGATCGGTCCTGTTATTACGCGTCGAACAAATTTTTACCTCAGTTGGCGCTGGGTCTGGTCGGGGCCTTGTTACGCTTGTGTTGTTGTAATTATTGTTAGGCGGCAGACAGAGATGGGGAGACGTAAAGAAGCCTCGACGGCAGCCAACCGTTCATTGTCATACCCAATCAGATCGACTATGTTGCTTGGATGGATGGCGAGCGGGACCATTGAAATACAGGTGGGCTTGCGTGAGAGGAGGACGGTGAGAGGAGATGATAAATCATAGACTACTGTAGGTTAAGTAGATACAGGTTTCTGCTGCAACTACATGTGCAGTTATGCTGGAGTCAAGAAGAGGATATACAACGCTGAAAATGTATTGGATGATGCAGACAAATCTCAAGGCCAGTGGATTACCGATGTAAGTACAAGCGTCTCGCTGTCTAAACTCGCGAGAGCTTCAGGACACACACAAACAAACCCAGAGAGAGAGAGAGAGAGAGAGAGAGAGAGAGACAGACAGAGAGATGTGGCTGTTTCCATTTCTGCCCGTATTTCGAGGTACTGTATGTAGGACTCGATTCAAGCCCCCAATTGCTCGCGAGCGCCTCTTTGATTGGACAGGTACGGTATATCCTGGGCCAAGTAAAGTAGGTATGAATGGTGGATGGGTCTGGGCACTCCTCCTCCAACATGATCTTGATTTTGTTATGTTAAGCGATGGCGACAACGATAGCGTATGTACGATTTTAATCGCGCTTCGTTGCTATTTCGAGCCCTTAACCGCCGGACTGGATCCCGGAATAATCGCCTTCCAGAGTTAATTAGCCCACGGGATCACATCATTTGCCCGGCTTCACGATGGGCTAATTAATCCTGGTATCCGGTCCAATATGCAGCTTCTTGCATACCATACCCATACCCATACCGCTCACGCCCACCCAATCGCTTCCCCTCTCAGTGCGGCAAGACGAAATGAAGGCGACCTCAGCAAGGAATGGAAGGGAACAAGAAACAAGCTTTCATTTTGCCCGGTTCTGCCAATTCAAGTTGACAAACCTACCTAGGTACCTAGGTAGATAGGTTGAGCAAAATACATCCATCAAAGTCTAGGCCGTCGATCCATTGGGCGAAAACATGGCAAGATTGCAAATGCGACATCGTCCACCGGATCCAAGAGCTTCCAGCTTATTTTCAAATGTCATACATGAACTATCCCGCCCTTCATCACAGGCCACGTCCGCATACATACATACATACATACATACCGCGAAGGAAGACACTCCCACACCGGACGTGCCCAGCCAGGTTATGCTCTCGTCATCTCATTCCCCGTGACTCCATCTTCAATCTTCTCTCCTTGCATGGAGGTGCAGAATACTAGTCAGCAACTGCGTCGGAAGCAAGTGGATTCGTGTGTAAGTAGAGCTGCCGCCGTGTCCCAGTGTCAGAAGTAGGAAGAACCTCCGAGCGAGAGGAGGGACTACTGCTTTTCTCATACCTCCTCCTCTTCCCCTCTAGTGATGATGGTCTGGAGTACCTACTGTACTGCCCAGTCTCATCGCGATATCCCGAATTATAGATGATGAGCCCCCCTTCGATCGTATCTGGCATCTTGAGAGATCCATATGTGCTGCTGTCTTAAAACACCAAGCGTTTTGCCGCTGCAGTCCCGACCACCCCCCCTCCAACATTCAGGAATGCCTACAACCAACCCCGTAACGGACGAGAAGGACAATGTCCGCGCGCATGGGTACACAGCGGGTGGCCGGCGACATGGCGGCCCAGGCGCTTGCATCGTACCCAATGAGATGTCGTCCAGGGGCTATCAACCCCTGTCATCCAATACCCGGCTGCAGATCGCTTGGCTTCTCCATACAGACTCCCATGTTCGACCTCTCCTCCCACCTCGTCCTCGTCAAGGCTTGCCGGTCCAATTTTTTTTGCTTTTCCAATTACAGCAACGGTTCCCCATCTTCCCTGCGTCTATCTGATGGGTCCTCGTTCTGGTGGCTCTTCGTCGGCTCACCGTTCGTTCCCACACACACCGCGCATACACACAACATCTACTTGCCCAGCAGGGCCCAGGGCGGCTGCTGCCAACGAAGAGAAGGCTGGAGTCCCAGCTGCGCTAAAGGCCGTTGGCACCCCTTTCCTATCTAGGTAGGTTGCGTCGTCTTCCTACAGATTCGTGGGACCCTTGCTTTCGAGTACAGGTAGTCCCGTAGGGTAAGTAGTAGAATCCATGGAACGCTGCTGCTCGTCGTGCCGCTTGGACGGGGCACCAAGAATATAGGCATGGGCATGGGTATGGGTATGGGGGTATGCCAAAGTCTACTTACCTACTACTACAGTACATACATCCAATATAATAAAGGAACAGACCTCGGCCTGCTCTGTGAGATGTTTCTAATACACCCTCTTACCTTCGACTACACACCTTTCACCTCTATATCTTCCTCTCTCCGGGAGATCATTTCCTTTTACGTTTTTTCTTTTCCTATTTTCCTCTTCTCTCGTCTTTTCCTAATAACCTTAGTTTCTTAACTTACTATCTATATCTCATCGTCATCTAACGGGTTGCTTTTGGGTTTCCTTGTTGTTTGTCATCGACGTCTCCCTATTACACCAATACGTAACGAATATAACAACATCGATCCCTCTGGACATTCAACACCTCGCTTGGGTCGACGCTGGATCTCTTCATACCTCGACTTCCCCCGCCCAACATCCACCCCCCACGTACAAAGACACACATATCAAAGATGTACGCATCGATAGTACTCGCTTCGGTACTGGGTGCCTCCTCCATACTTGCCGCCCCAGCATGGCCGGCCGTGAACTGGGACGCCGCTAAGCCAGATGGCCTCGCCACGGTGTCGGACTACTTCAACATGTTGGCACAAAAGGTCGAGTTGGGAAAATACATGGCCGCCGCTCCAGTCTGTGATCTATCCAAGGCGGTACTCCCCAACAGTGAGCTTTCCCCCATATATCTACCTCCAGCAGCAGATCATCCGATAGGAACAAAGACGCTGACGTTCCTTGCAGCCGAGATATCGCCTCTGATAACTCCCAAGGCTGGCCTCACACTAAAGCACGGTACGTATTCGAACATGTTGGGACTTTCTCTGCTAGTCCTTGTTTCTCAAATCCCCTTCGACAGTCTCCCCCTTTTCTAGGATCTACGTCTGGCGATGAATCACTAATGTGTGTCTTGGTACCTCCAGTGGCTATCGGGCGCGGGACGCAGAACTACACGTGCGACACGACCAATGCCACGGCGGCGCCGGTGCAGACGGGCGCGCTGGCGACGCTCTTCAACGCCAGTTGCGTGGCGTCGACGTACCCGGACCTGCTGCAGCTGCTGCCCAAACTGGCGCTGCAGTTCACCCTGACGGCGGAGGAGTCGCGCATGGGGCCGACGAACCTGATCATCTCGGGCCAGCACTTCTTCACCAACAGCACGACGCCCTTCTTCAACCTCGACACGGAGCGGCTGCAGATCGGCGAGGCCCCCTGCCAGAAGAACGCCACCAGCGCCGCGCCCACCGGCGCGCCCCGGGGCCTCGGCGGTGAGGCCGCCGTGCCCTGGCTCCAGCTCACCACCCGCCTAGGCGCCACCGGCAACCTGCAGGAGGTGTACCGCGTCGAGACCGCCGGCGGCAGCGCGCCGGCCACGTGCGAGGGCATGCCAGCCGCGTTCGAGGTGCAATACGCAGCACAGTATGTCCCAACCCCCCTCCCCCCTCTTAAATATCCTTTCATCGCCTGATAGTTAATGGTAACCATCCGCACATGCCACGACGATGACTAACCCGAGATAACAGATACTGGTTTTATGAAGGCCAACCGATAGAGTGAAAGGCGTGAAAGGGTAAAGCCGAGAAGGAGTGAAGGAAGAAGAAGGAGAAGAAGGAGAAGAAGAAAAAAATTGATCTAAATACTACTGCATAATTACCTGGCAAGAGGGGGGAGATACTACCGACTACCTATGAGAGATGGTTCCGCTCACGTATTAGGGGGGAGAAAACACTATGAGTGTTGTCCTTTCCCCCTTATCATCCAAGTGTGTACGATCGGCGGAACATCATCATCGCTATCAACTTGGAACTGCGGGCGTTTAAGGCGTGAGGGTTTCTTTCTATTATCGATTGGTTCAACTCTGAGCATATAACATATAACATAACATATACCTATTTATACCTTGACAACTTACTATGGATGACCATCATTGTTCCTTCCGTAGGACATAGAGAGAGAGAGAGAGTGCTCGCCTGGCTGTGTTCATCTTTTTAATCAGTAGGTAGACAGCAAGCAATACTATGACAACGCGGTCATTGTGATGCCGCACCTCCCTTCGGAGACGTGCCGACCACCGCCGAAGACGACGACGAGGACGACCAGGATGACACGACATTTTCCATGTTTGCCAAAAAAGAGGAGAAACCTCCCTTCCCAAGATCTTCCTCCTCCCCCCCCGTCACCACATCAAACGGGGTGGTCATTCAATTCGTGATAAGTAGTGGTATCAAACAGGGAAAGAAAACATCAGTTGAACCCAAGCCAACGGGTCACATGGCAAGGATTCTGCTTCCTCCCTTCTTGAACCCCGTTGATAAGTAGGTATTGTATCAATCATTCAAGGAAGTTCGGATCGCGATACCGAGATACCTTGAGTGATAGAATGATAGAATGTGGGGAAGGGGAAAGGGGAAAGGGCAAAGAAAGGCTCGAGCGCAGTATGATACGATCGGACAATCCATCCATACTGTAGATACATGCATGTATGCCCTGTCTATCTACTATATCTATTTGATGTTCAGTGATGCGAAGGAGGGATTACGGACGTATTCTCTGGGGTTTTGCGATGATGGTTAGGTTCGGATGAAACAGGTACGTGTTTCCAGCACAGGCGTTCAGGATGAATAAGCTTTTTTGACCCCTCCCCCCCTCCCCTTTTATTGCTTCCCCAGGGCTATCACTAGACTACAAGTAACAATACCAAGAATTGGAAAGAAAAAAAAAATCCTCAGGGGTTGCTTCTTCTTCTTCTTCTTCTCTGAAACATTGGTATCGTATTTTGGCTCCATGGACCGAGGGGCAGCTGAAAGAAGATAGGTGTACGAGAAGAAGGCCGGGAATGGAAATGGATGGGGTTGATTGAACAATCTGATTACTTAAGCTTGAGTTTCGGAATAATAATCAACGTGGGTTTAAGTATGGGTGATAGATTGATTCGGGATGGATGAAACACACACTCTGCAAGTCAAAGTCAAGGCCCGCTCGTGATATGTAGGACTACCCGTCTGCCCATACGGATGAATACATGCATGTACTTTGTTAGGTAGCATGCGTCTGCTCAGGAGTAGAAGAAGTTGTCAATGTTCTGGACGTAATAACTCAGGTGCATTAGGAGTACATATGGCAGCAGTGTTTCGAGTCTGAAACATCATCCTGATACTTTATGTAGACAACTTAACACTTTCCCGTCTGGTTTCTTTCCTTCCGATCCATGGCTGGGAAAAGCAAGCGCACCCGGGAAGGCGTGGAGGGAGGACTCGGCCCGGCCGTACCAAGGTCTTTTTTTCCCAGCAGTTCGGATGAGACCTGACTCGACGATGGGCAGATAACCCTAGTCCTGGCGTGTGCGCGTGTATGTTGTTGGTTCCAAAATAGGAATGATCGGGAGGGGAGGGGCAGAGGGAGGGGGGATATAATGTGTCTCGGATTATAACCCTCTGACTACCGCCAAGCCATCCCAGGGCTGAGGAACCAGACAACCAAGTCAGCAAAAATCTTGCAGTGTCATTCACCACTTATTACAACCATCATCATAGTAAATGCACGAGTTTACCAAGACGGCAAGGCTTTGTGCTAATTCAGTATGTCTGGGTCTTGGACTCGGTCTGGGTCAATAACTATTGCCAACAGACAAGCAACTTATATTCCCAGAAGCTATTTTCAGCAGCAGTCCATGTAGTGGTATAATACTTGGAAGAAGAAAAAAAGAGATAAAAATAAACATCATACCAATCTAATCGCCATGATACTCGAAGCCCTTCTTCCACCAGTCAGTCAGCAACGTAAGTACTTACCCATCTCCCCGGTAAAACTACTTACAAGACGCGACCCATCCATTCATCCTTCCATGCATGGCATCTAACCATGTACCTATTAATCTGACATGCCAATGATAGCAATCCAGAAAAGAGCCAGCTCAGAACCGTTTCAAAATAGAACAGAAAGGGGTATAAAAATGTACGAGTTTTGGCATTTTCTTGTTTGTGAAGCTGCGCGTGTGTGTGTCTGTGTGCATCCACATAGATGGGACGAAGGATTCTCTTCTCTCACACATACACACTCTTCTCACTCAACCCTGCATGCGTGCATGCATGCAGCGAGAAGTATCCACATGACCATCACAGACGACATACGATGTATTATTTTTCCCAGGTCTGCGATTGGGGTATCAGCCAGGTACGAGGTATGGGTAGGTAGGTAGGTAGGTCCGTGCTGTTCGCGAAGACTTGACACACACAAGGGGTTCATTCAGTCTTTTGAATCCCCCTGACTGAAGCTATCTAATCTTGGCTGTGAGTAGGGTCCAAAAAAAAAGAAGGGGGGGGGGGGGGGAGGCCAAGGGATATACCTAGGTAGGTGATCGATACTTGAGCATGCAGATAGATGATACCTCCTTTTTTCCGCGTGTCTCTCGCGTCTAAGTATCTATCTTTGGCTCTTTACAAAGTTGTTAATCTATGTATTTAGCCCGGTTTGCGCTTCCAAGATGGGTAGCCAGTTCAGATATCTTATCTATATGGATCCGGATCCGGGCTCAACGAAGGGAGAGACAAGACATGGGCGACGAGCTCGGGAGCCAATAGACTTCAGATGGAATGTCACTACCCGGTGGTGACGTTATGTGAGAAAGACAAATTCGAATAATGTCGCCATTCAAGTAATTTACACCTGGGTGAGAGATGACGTACTCGCTCACTTGCTTGCTCTAAGCCCTAGACTATCTATACAGTCCTCGCGACCGACCTCTCTTGTGTAGGAGAAGATGGTTGATAATCCTTAGCTTGGGATTGGGAATAAGCGAATGTCTCGACCGAGAACCAAGCATGATCAACCTGGGCTCCTGCCAGCTCAACCCTCCATCTCGACATCCTCCCCACCACCCCCCTTCTTCCTCCGCTCCAGCCTCGCTCTCGTCTTCTGCTTGGCCTCCTGCACCCAGTCCTCATACGCGCCCTCGCCCTGCTTCAGCTTCGTCCCGACGACGCCCTCGAGCACGGCGCCCGCGAACCCGACGAAGTTGTGCCGGCGCAGCGCGTTCTCGAACTGCCAGTCGCGGCGCTTCCGCTCCTCGCGCTCCAGCATCTCCCGGTCGCCGATCTCGCGCGCCCGCACCCGCAGGTCCCGCACCATGGCCATGAGGTTGAAACGGATCTCCGACTGGTCGTAGCGCGCGACGCGCCGCTGCAGGACCTCGACCACCTTGGTCGGGAAGTCCTGCTCTGTGCACGGCCCGTGGCTGATAGGCGCCGGCTGCAGGCCGTCGAGCTCGTACAGGGTCCCGCCGATGGGCGTGTAGGCGATAAAGTGGAAGGCGTCCTCGGTCTCGCCGCCGGTCCGCTGCGTCTCGTCGACGAAGGGGCTGCTCTTGGCGAAGCTGTTGTGGACGTCGCGGATCAGCTCCGAATTGCTGAGGGCCTCGCCGCGAAACTCGGGCGGGAGGACCATGGTGAAGTCTCTAAACTCCTTCAGGCCGTCACCAATCTCCACCTCCCCTACCTTGTTCATCAGCACCGAGAGCAGCGCCTGTGTGCCGCACGCGTTCTGAATCGTCTGGGCCGCGAAGAACATTCGCTCGGCGGCATCGTGGTCGAAGGTGCCGTCGAGCGGTCCCTCGGTCGATGTGTACGGCGTGTCGGTTGGGTACTTGAACAGGAAGATGACGCCGTAGACTGGATGCAGGCTAGCGAGCTCTTCGGGCTCTAGCATGAGTAGCTCTTCGAATTGTACATCCTTCACCCCAAGGTTGTTGAGGAGGGACGTGAAGACTCCCTGGAACACCGAATAAAGTGATTAGTCGCATCGCATTGGTCATGTATGGGTAGATGGTTCGAATATGTGGGCGTGCAAGCGCACATCACGTACAGCATCGGATTCGACTGTCGTTCACGGATTAGTTTACTTGCAATTGTCCTCTCTGCGGGAAGAGCCAAAGATGAGACTCAACTGGTATTCCAACCACCGCTCATTTTCGGTGTGAACTTGCCCGAACAGGCAAGACACTCTGTGAGTGGAGGATAATTGAACAATTCAAGCGCCGGAGAGCTTTATTTATCTCGGAAGTCTGCGATGATTACTTCTGTTCCGCTTCGTCGGTTGACTCGTGAATTTCTGCCGCATACGTTCGCCAGGCGTCGTTCTTGAAACAAGTCCGACTGCAACGAGTGAGAGTGGGTGTTCTGGACCGACTATGGAAGAAGCTTCTCTTCGCTGATTGTTCCAGTCAGCCAAACCTAGAAGTTTGCTGTCGCAAGATATTAGGTCATTTTATCCACACGAGCTCGGAGTCAAGCAGTTCAAGGGCCGCTGATAAGATAAGCAAGCAAGCTCCGGCCTCATAGCAGCTTAGTAAGCTGGTGACGTCTTCTCGCTCGTAGCATTTCGCGGTACTTTGTACGAGAAACCTCAGAACACATCGATGGACAGCTCAAATCTGCGTCTTAGCCTCATTACATTTTTCTTGTTCATCGTCAAGACATTCAATGGTGCCCTTTAAGCCTATCTACAGCTCAAGTGATGCCCTAGGATTTTCGCACCAGCATCTCTATTACTGGTTCATATCCCGGACTTTGGCGACATCGGCGCAAAAGTCAGGCATTATCCTCCCAAGGTCCCATCATCTGCCCAACACTGCCCAAACATGTCTGTACATGTCTATCATGTCGCGTCTTCCGCTGATTGCTCACATCATGGTGTCCATGACAAGGAAATGTAGGCCAGATTTCCCACGTGGTCGCCCTGTATGATCCGTGTATACCGCTCTCTATGATCTGAGCACACCCATAACTTCTTCCGTCTTATGGTTGATTAGTGGAGGGAAGAAATGTCGTGATCAACATGATGATGACGGGTATGCATATGATGAGAATGTCCGTGGTGTGCGATGACACGTATCTCCTTGTCTTCGGCCGACTCGGCTGATCCCATTCTCGAACTGGTGTTTCGCGAGCTAGTGTTGATCGTGCTTTCGTTGTCATTATCGGCCATCTCGATCACATCCTTTCTGTCTGATTCCACCTCGCTTCCTCGACGTACGTATTTGCGCACGAATTTCACCCATTTCGGAAGATCTTTTTTTCCCATACCCCAGCTATAGACCTCTTTATCGTGCCAGTTGCAGGGTACAACCTTGCCACCAGTAAGATAGACCACAATCCAGATCATGGTGTTGAGAACGATGTATATCAGCATACCCCTATTCTAATATTAGCCGATGCTTACTGACTTGGCGGGCACAGTACATACCCAATTAGGCCATAGGCAACGCTATAGCTGAAGGGAATGAACGCCAAGGTGACAAACGACGGTACGGCATCACCAATGTAGTTCCAGTTGATAGCGCAAACCTGGCGAATCATCAAGCACCCAACCTTGAAGAGGTATTAGTGTTGCTCATATCTCGGATGAGGCAGATGGGGGCGGGCTTTGTGGACATACCAAGACTAGAGTGGCACCAGTAGCCCAGGGAGGGACGGATGCAAGGATCGGAGCTAGGAATAGACTCAACAAGAAGCAGCATCCAGTCGAGATTGCGGTTAGTCCTGTACGGCCTCCATCTGCGATACCAGCACCGCTCTCTATGAAAGCAGTGACGGGCGAGCATCCGAAAAGGGAACCAATCGAGATACAAGCAGCATCGGTGCAGTAGGCAACAGTCGAACGTGGAAAGTCACCGTTCTCTTCGACAACACCGCAGAACTTGGCCATGGAATACAGCGTCGCCGTACAGTCGATGATATCGACATACAAGAATGTCACGAGAGCCAGGGCGAACTGACCACCGCTAGTCCCGCTGAGATCCCATTGCTGAATGGACAAGACTTGCTCGATCGGGTGGAAAGCAACCACTTGTTTGAAGAACTCGAATCGCTCTTGGCCAGCTTCGGTGTACGGGAAGTATGTGAACGAGGTGTTACGACTACCATTTGTTAGTAATGTTCTTTCATCTGCCAGGTGGCTTCGACTTACGGCCAGGAAAGAATGGACACGAGTGAGATGCCGATAATGATGGCACTCTTGATCTTGTACGCCATCAGGAATGCGATGAGAACTCCTCCAATAAAGATTCCGATCCACATCTGCCACTGCGGTAAGTTTCTTTCTGCTTTGGTAAGACGGGCTCAGAGTACATACTGAAGGGTTGGTCATGATGTCCTTCGAACACTCCAGATTGCCATCGAGGTCCTCGGGTCGACAACCGCCGATCGCTAGAGGAGTGGAATAACCACCAGTGATAATGCCGAGACCAGCTGAGTACGACAGGCCAATCTCGGTGAGAAACAGGCCAATGCCAACACCACAAGCCGTCTTGATGGTAGCTGGAATCATTTTGACAAGCCATTGTCGCATTCCAGTGAGGGCCAGGAACATGAAGACAAAACCCTCAACGAAAATAGCAGTGAGGGCGATCCGATAAGGAATATGGCCAGTCCCGTGCCATCCAACAACCTGGTAGGTGAAGTATGCATTGAGTCCCATGCCTGGTCTAAGACGTGGAGTTAGTTATGAGAACTTAAGAGCTCAGTAAAGAGATAGTGCCACCGCGACGAATGGGTGGTGGTGGACCTACGCAAGTGCAACTGGCAAGTTAGTGAGAAAACCAAAGGCGATGCTCGAGAGACCGGCAATTGCGGCAGTGGCAGTGATCAGGTCCCGCTTCAAGACTTTGAGAGTCGGTTAGTGAGATATCCCCTTCTCTATCTCGCAAGCGGAAAAAAAAGACTTACCAGCTACGCAGCCCGCATAAGCCTCGTTATTGGGGCAACCTGGCATGTCATTCGTTCCCACGGGGCACTCGCAGATACCGCCAGAGTCGGATAGGACTTGGGACTGTGTCACCGTTGAGCTTCCAATCTTATCCCAATAGGGCACTTGCTGAGTGGTCTTCTAAGACACTTACATTGACGGCAATGATGTAGGCCATGGTGGCAAAGGTAGTTAGACCAGCTCGGATCTCCCTGAAGAATGAGGCTCCTGCGATGGTTTGCGGCTGCAGCATGTCAGTTATTGACTATTCCTGATGACTGGGAGGCAGGCAGCTAGACGAAAGGGGATTGGAAGCGACTGGGAAAGGGCGATCATTCGCTACATGCTCGATGCTTGGGAATCGGGAGGGAAAGACAAAACAGCGCCCAACTTACATGACCCGAGCCTTCGAGACGGAAGACGCGCCCAAAGGTTGAGCAATTGATAGCTGTGTCAATTGCGTTGACACGTTTCAGGAGGCGCTCAAGGCCTTTATTGATATAAGCTCGAATGCCCATCATTTTGTCGGTGGTAGGCAACTCGAACTCTCAACGACAAAACATGAAGGCGCCGCCGATTCGGTCGGACGATTATTAGTGTCCCAAGGATGGCGAAATAGCTGGGAAGGAGATTATCGACTGGTGGTATCGGCGACGGATCTGAAGGAATGGAAATTGAAAAGACAAATGCAGATGCAGATGACGACAGCAGTGGCAGTATCTTCCAGGACGGTCGTGCTGACCTAAGTTCCTAGATCAAGATTGTTCAGAGGGCGCAATGAATGATCGCAAGGGTGCGTGCCCTTGGGAGATGATGGGAAAGTGGTGGGATGACAGACGGGTGGACAAAGGAACGAAAGAGTGACTGAAGGGATGATGAAAAATGCTGTGGAGGACAAGATCGAAATTAAGGGTGATACCAAAACGGTCTCTTGTATCGATCCTGCACGCGGAAATGCACTTGTCAGCCGTTCGTTCCCATCGAGGAGAAACAGAAAGGGGGAACAGAAACGAGGAGAAGAAAAGTCAGAATGGCACGACGCATGCTTCGGGCAAGCCCAGAGCGTGCCTAGAGGACGTGAATGAAAAGAAAATAAGGAGATGCTGAGGAAGGTGATCAAGTACGTGGTGTGGTTTTTTTGTTTTTTTTTCCCAGTGTTGCTTTTATTTCGAGGGAAGTGGGAAGTGGAAGGTGTTGACTGGTGAGTGTCAACGAGCTAACGGCCTGACAACCGGTACCTAGGTACGTGCACGCATTAGCAAAGGTACATATTGCATGTACCTGGATATCTGTACCTTGAGGTAGGTACGCACCTGCACTCTTAATAACTCCAATTGCTCAGTATCGAACTCACTGTAGGGAATTACCAGGTGAATACTAGTAATGGAATGCTTTGTCTGGATCTAACACCAACCTCCACGATGCATCGAGCTTTAATCTCTCTTTGTAAGACAACTCGCCCAGTGGTCGGGTCTTGTACTGATGTGAGAATCGTGCTTGCTGAATAAGGTATCAGAAAACAAGCATTAGGTCACTCTGCAAAGGCCACCCTGGAAAAGGGGGGGAAGGGGGGAGAGGGGGGGTTCTTACGCTGGCCTGGCCTGATAGTTACTAGTTAGCTGCATGCATGTCTAAAGGTTGGTGGTGATGATGGTGATGTGACAAGAGTAAGTCATTCACGTACCTCTTATACTTGGGCAATCGATTTCCTAACATCCACTGCCACAGTATGTTTCTAACCTAGGAAGAATTTGAATCTCCTTGTACTTGAAGATATCAATGGGTCAGCTGTGCGGACTTGAGGTTCCTAGGTACGTCACTGAACGGGCCATCAGAGCTGGATGTCGAATCTTGTCAACGAGAATGGACCATGCAAACTCAGTATCAGGATGTAGGAGTCAAGGCCATCAAGTTTGCTACAGGTCCGAAGGGTACCACCTGCTGGGGATCTTCGAGTTCTCCAAATATTTAGATCGAGGTTATCGCCAAGGGGCTCCTAAGGGGTCAGTACCACACTCCAAACATTCTTCGAATACAGGGCATCCGCATCACAGCTTCATGTACATCAACACCCATGTCAACTGCCGACTTGCCTCTTCACCACTTACTTAAGTACTCACCTCAACTACCTCTGGATTCCAGTCCACGAATGGCAGGAACTCGACGTACAAGTGCCCATGTATACACACCGGATATAGAGTGGCATAATCCGTTCTGCTATACCTAACTGGTAAGCACGTTGCTTCTCCGTCCCCTTTTACAGCTACAAGATGGGCTTCATATCGAAAGTTGAAGATGTAAGCTCTATGAAACTGTTTATCGGGAGATGTGAGGAGTCTACCCGAAGCGGCAACAAATCTGCAACTCTCCTGTAAGGATCCATCCGCACGTCCTACCCTTCCAGAGACACTGGAGCTGATGGCCATCCCTCATAGCACGAGTCTGGGCTAGACAGTGGATGAGGACATGAGACAAGCGGGGGTATTTTCAATTACCGAAATTATCGTCGTACAGGCACACAGGTTCGTAACACAAAGTGGGGATGAGGCGGTGTTCATGCCATCGCTATCTCTCGTGTAATTCGAACTACCCGGGGTTCGTACTGCCTTCAGGTGGACAGTCCTTTTGTTTCTATAGGACAAGGCGTGCTTGACCCATTTCGCCACCTGATTCAGCCCTGTACTGATTCAACTCCAATAAATATCGAGCCTCTAGATGATCGATGATTCAGGGGTCCCGGCTCCTCAAGCCTAAGGATATTGTTTTCACCAAGCGTTCTTGGAGTGATGGTGGAAAAAAATATCACCTGGGATTATCCATGATGAACATGATGAGTTGGCGTTACACAGTTTCCATTTGCTACCCCGACTCAAGAAGTACAATACAGTACCAGAGGTAGAGGCATTTCTCCGTTCCGCATTATCATTGCGCGCGGAGGATAGGTTATCTGAGTAGGTTTGGTATGCCTTGGATCCAGGGATGCGATCATGCAACATGGATGTTCAAGTGCTTCGCCGAAAACCCTTGGACATGCTTCGAAGATTTCTAGCCGAGGAAAACTTCAAGTAGGGCCGACCCGTCGTGTAAGTGACTCCCGACAGAGTCCCGCCTGCTAGGTCACTCACGCTACTTCATTGTATTAAGCCACGCTTCCGGGTAATATACTGTAGTAGGGCCGTGATTGTTCATGTGGCGAGTCCTAAAGGAGTCTCATAGAATAGGGGCTTTAGCACCGTACGTTCTTCAATCCGGGTACAGAACCCTGACCTCAACGCCGCAACGTGGCGAATGGTGCGCTATGTATCTGAAATGTAAAATGCGATAACTCTATCCGCACATCCATCGGTTCAAGTACTAAAGACAGGGAGATAGGTAGGTACTCCCATTGAATGGGACCTTTATGTGGAAGCACGTATCTTACCGCTTACCGACCCCTGAGAAGCTGTCCCTTGGCGAAGACATTCCTATGAAATCACTGAATTGCGATTATCGATTGTTGGTAGCTCACACGAAGCCTTTGACCTGGCGCAAACGAAATTATCTTGATTCCACCAAGGACTAGCTGACGGGTAGATGAACTACCTAGGCAATATCTGGAGACAAATTGTAGGATGCTTCGAAGGAACAGACTGGAACGCTTTCTAGAATGACCTTGAGGAGACGGCAGAGCCCTCCTTTCCGCTTGTCACGAGAATACACAGACGGATGGCTCCCAAACACGAGGGTGCAACCGGCCGCACGACGCAACGCCTCCTTACGCTTGATAGCTAAGCTACAAAGACCGAAGCAAACTTTGCGGTGTGGTTGCCGCTAGCTTTGGCGTGCTATTCAAACCGAATTTAAAAAGCACTACTTACCTGAGTAGAGAACAGACATCCGCGAAGATATTGCAGAAATGGGAGATCGTGACTTCTATCTCGAGGACAGCCAAACACATGGTGAGTAAGCTCTCCTACCAATGCGTTCACCTACGCCATACACCAGGCTGAGGCATCCATGGGTATGTCCAAACGTTACCCCGAAATATGTCTGTTAGCATAGATTAACCTTTCACAGCCATTTAAAGTCCACGATGCACAGTACCACCCTTCTAGGATTTCCACATGGCTGTCTTGAACTGCAATATGCTGCTACCGCTGCTTGAGGGGCATTGACCTTGAGGTCGGCCTCAATGGCATTCTTACCTCGTCCAATGACGAGCGGGGTGCAGATGGGACCTGTTCCAGCGCCGCGTGTACGTTGGTTGGTAGTGGAAGCAAACAAGTCCGGCATTCTGAGACGAAAGGAAGCTCGGGTTGCGCAGGAGGGGTCTAGCGAGTCCCGTCAAATCGTTGGATACAGTCATGTGGGTGAAGGGACCTGTGTTCCCCCTGTTCCCCACCGCCGTCATACAAGAGAGACATTCCCTCGAACTTTTAACAATGGCAGCGATGATGGGAGAGGGCTGGCAACGGTTGTTCTTTTGAGCAAGATGGTACCTGATCTCCGCAAAGGGAGATTTTGAGAAACCCCGGGCCCTGTGAGCAAAGGCTAGAAGGATTGGGTAAGAAAGCTCCGAAGCCAGTTTGTACCAAAAGACCCCTTTTTGGTGCAACTCTATAGGAGAAGCATTGAAACCCGCGATACCAATGCTGCCAGCGGCAAGACCACGGGGCCACCTACCTAACACCTGCCTCTCATTAAGGTACATATGTACCTCCTTATCATTATCCACTACATATTGGATGTACTTATGTAGATATCAAAACGTTGGATGACGATGAAGAGGGATCAGTTCGAGACTCGCGAGGCAGATTGTGGGGGACTTGAAACGGAATTCAGAAGACGAGCGGCAGGTGCTTCCCTTTTTATGCTCATCGCCCCGGCGACGACGATGAAGACGACGCGCTGTTCAATGTTGTCCCCGTCACCCACCTTAGCGTGCCTGCCACAGCCAACCCGTGCCCATTTCGTTTAACCCGACCAGGTCGCTCTCTCGCTATCTCTCGCTATCTCGCTATCTGGCTATCTGGTGCAGCTGGTCCGGCTTCACCTTTGTCTCACCTTTAAACTTTCAACTCTCTCTAGCTCCTAATTCGCCAGGGCATCAACCAACCTGCCAGTCTCGCCGCCGCATCCTTCTAGGCAATCATCATAATCATCAATACCTCTCCGCCTCCAGGGCTACGACCCAATCTCCGACTGATCCATCATTTACTGCCACTCGTTCATCCGTTTTCTTCACTTTATGTTGACGCTGTACCTTCTTCTTCTTGTCTTCCTTGTCCCCTCCTCTCTTCCACCACCCACGACGTTCTTCTCCTTTGTCACGAATCCCGCTGCAGTGTTGCCCAGATACTCCAGATCCTGCCAAGACTTCAGTCAGCGAGGCAAAACTCCTCTGCAGTACTCTGCATGCATCTCGAACTTCACGAGACACCGCATCAGTACCCAGCATACATATTCCCTTCTCTGGCCACGAGCCTGCGTCTGCTGCCGAGCATGATAACACTGATCTGGGACGTCTGGGTCTACGAATCTGATCGTTATCTGGTTGGCTGCTCTTCGGCCACCCGATCCATCCTTTCCCGTACTCCCGATATCTAATCCACCAGCACATACCAGAAGTGTTACACGGCATACTCAGACCCTAAGTACGAAGCTGCGACGTCAACATGTTCGACGTACTCTGGACCGACCCCAATAGGGAGCTGGTTGGTGAGAGGATAGCAAGGAAGGAGATGGAGGCCAAGGATAAGGAGAAGAAGAAATCCGAGAATTCACGTCAGTCCATCTCTACAAATAGCTCCTCTTCCAGTGATCGCGCCTTTGGTATATTCGGGTCCAAGAACCGTAGGAAGACACCAACCCCGTCTAAGCAGAAAAGCCCAGCTGCTTTATCAGGGCTGGGTGCTTCAGATGACCGCAAGGGCACCCGATCTTCGACTTATGGCGTCAAAGCTCTGCTTAATCACCAGAATGAGGCGGACATTGCCGTAAGACCCATCACGGGCCCATTCCTCCCCATGCAAGCCCTTGAGAGGGAAAATACTGTGTCAAGTCGTTCGTCCAGAGGTAAGATGTGGTGATCCCTCTCTTTACTGCGCATGTAGACTAACTGCGAGCCCATCTAGAGTCTATAGTATCTCGGTGGACACAGAATTCTGGTGTTACGACCGGCCCTTTTGGTGGTGTGTCTGCTAGGGACTCAGCTCTTACCACCAAGTCTGGAAACCTCATTCAGACTTTGGGGCCTTCTTCTTTCATCACGAGAAGCACTGAGGTCACTGTATCGCCAAGGAACTCGGACATTGACATCGATCAACTGATCGACGAAATTCACATATCTTCAGATCGGACCAAGGCGGAGACTCCACCACTGTCCGATTCAGTCAAAGAACAGTTAGATGACCCCAGACCCAGACCCAAAAGCACCATACTCAACATACTGATTCAATTGCGCAGAGCCTCAGGTGCTTTTGTGGAACATGGATCCGTATCAACGCCGTACAGTCTTCCCCAGACACCTCCGCCCCTCGAAGGTCGCAGCAACTCGGTCGTCAGCCGCTCGCGATGGGCAAACGACACTAGACTGGACAACCCGGATGCCTGGAAGCCGCCCCATGAATGGGAGTGTACACCGACGAGGATCGTGGATAACCCTCGTGAAGATATACTGCAAGCTTCTCCGGCAAGTGCTGAAGAAGATCATTACATGTGCCCAGATCTCGTATTGCTTCAACGCGAGATTCGCATGATGGCCGCAGCCGGACCGGAACTCATACTGGCCAACCTGAAATCGAAAATGGGCGATGCGACCGATGCTATGGTGTACAAGGAGCTGGAAATGACGAAGAAGCGTTGGATGTTCTGGGCCTTGCACCGCAATGAAGGGTACGCTACACTTGTAGAAAGGGGGGAGGCTCAATTGGACAGCCCCGTATTTCCCCGGCCCCCTAGAATTCTTGCACTTTACGAGACTCAAGGTAGGTCATCTCCAATATGCCATACCATTGAAATGTGTTAATTCTTTTCACAGCCTCTGCGTCATTCCTTGCTGCCCTATACCCGCAGATCTCAATCACTCACCTCGCACCAAGGCCGATATCACCCAAGTTGTTTCCAAACGTCCAGCCGATTCTGGTCCCGGCCACCTCAGTATCCGCTGGGTCCAGAGCGTTGGCACCGCATCTGTATACAATGGTAACATGTTTGTCGATGCCCTCTTTATTTCCCTCTGCTGAAATCCCCCCTTTTCTTCGACACATCAATCGGTGTCTTGCTCCTGGTGGGGCTCTTCACCTCACCATTATCGACCCTCAGCCAGTGTCGACTTCCATGGGGCCAAAGCTGAGACAATGGTTGTTCGACAATCTACTGATAAACCTCGAGCAAAAGTTCCGCACTACCTATCCGAGTGGGACATTCCCAGCTTGGCTGGCTGTTGGGAGACTGAGGGGAGCAGGCAGCACGATTGGGACTGTCCAGGTGCCTGCGGTGGAAGGAATGATGCTCAGGGAGCCTGGCGTGATATCTCAGTCGCCCGTGAAGTGTGACCTTCGCTGCCAAGTGACCAGAATGTTGTGGCAGGAAGTCTGGGGCGGCTTTGTTCTTGCGGATCGTTGGTGGTGGGAGGATGACGAGATTGTGCAGGAGTGTCAAGAAAGGCAGACATATTGGGAGTACTCCTACATTGTCGCGGTAAAGGAAAATCGATAGATGATGAATGGTTGCTTTATACAGAGGAATGAGGAAGGGGTATGGATCTACGAAAAAGGAGGCAGGGATTCGATGGCATATGGCATCGGCGTTTTGGACGACTAATGACGGATCACTTCTGCGCTCTTCGGCATACTTCCCTCGATACCCACCCCTCGCGTTTCCCGGATCTACATTGCTATTACAATGAACACAGGATTGGTTCTTTTCTTCTTCACTAAAGGTTTGGAACTCATTTTCACCAAAGTCCTGCGTGAGAGACATTGCCTAATGGTCACAACCAGAAAGTCTGGCCGAGTAGCTAGCTTAGTGATAGTGCAGCCGCTCAGGAAAATTGATAATGTATTGAGGAATATCAGACGAGGGCCTTGTCACGTACCAAGTCTTCGTCGAGAATGCCCATCGACTTCTTTCACTGCTCCAGAAACAGCATCGCTCAGGTACTGGGCAGTGACCTTGATAGCAGGGGTAGCACGAGTCTCGGTTGGGGACTCGTGCGGTCACCCGGGCGAAAAGAGGGCGGGCAATATGATTACTCAGGGGTAACCAACCCCCCCTTTTTGAGGTATTTCCGTGGTGGGATAACACTTCTCGGACTCGAGGGGGTTACTATAGCTTTTTGCGCACCTCTTATACACCATCGTGAGTTTGGCGGTTAAGCCTTTCCATAGAGGTAATTCATCCCGACTGTAAGAGCAAGAAAATCACAGCTGCTCGAAATCGTGAGATTAGAGAGACTACGTATCGAAGTCCAAGCAAGCCGTGACGGGAAGAGTATCTAATCTAACGTCAAGAGAGATGTTGGGAACAATATCCCGGGCCGGATGATACATTTATGGCTGTCTATTATTCCCTAGGCAGACCGGTCTGGTACGCTCCTCCCGAATCTGTAGTCTACGGCATACATATACGGCCGGGGCGACGCGGTATGTACAGTACATCATGTCTACGCTTAGGGTCCATGTTAGCTGATAGCAGGCATGTTGGCACTCGCAAACTTGTATTTTTCCCCTCTTTCTCAAGAGCTCAGGTCTAGTCAAGGAAAGATAACACGGCGCTGTAGATGGAGGCAACTATACGAAGTGTCTACCCCTTCACGGGAGTGATTCAACCCAGGAGGGTTATGTGAAATGGATGGATGTCAAAGAGAAAAACAGCGAGTCTCGTATCACCACCATAGTGCATACGCATGCATCCAAGCAAGATATCGAGACCTCTCGAGGGGAGCGGAGCAGGGAAACCCCAGACATACATACATACATACACACATACATACATACATACATACAGTATCGCCCCTCGATAACCCGCCAGCTCTCGTGCTTCCCGACCGTCTTTCACCAGAAGAAGAAGACATAAGAAGGAAGGTGGGAGATTCAGTGTTTGTATTGTATTATATCAGATGGAACGGATAAGTAGGTAGGTAAGGTAGCACGGGGAAGTACACATGTCGAAAGGCAGCGAGCGAGCAAGCGAGCGGCACGGGAGCGAGAGCCGCTGTCAAATGAACCGTGCGACCAGACGGACGGGTGAACCGAGGGAACGAATTTTGCCAGTCTTTGAGACTACTTACGGTCTGTTTATCCTTTTTTTTTTTTTTTTTTTTTTTTTTTTTTTTTTTTTTTTACTTGCGCCCCCTCGTTTCTCCTGTCAGACTTTGGAGAGAAGAATATCATCGCTAGCACTATCATCACACCGGGTACCTTGCATACCTACCTAGGTTAGTATCCATATCGTTACGTGCTTGCTTCGCACTCGACAGAGCATCAACGCTGCAAAGCACATGAAAAAAAAAAAGGGGGGGGGGGGGGGGGGGGGGGGGGGGTTCCTGCACCGAGCGCTATGCTCCCGTCTAGCCTCCTTTTTCTCTTTCTCCCATTATCTAGCTTTTTCTTGCCAGTGCTTGTGTTTCGTTTCCTCGATTCGATGCAGGTTGGCTCATAGATCTCTCTCTAGGTTAGGGAAGTACCTACTCTACCTAGGTACCTGAGGTATGTTCCGTCTCGTCTCGTTCCTGATTGGACGGACGACGCGGTCCAGCCAACTAACCCAACCCCAAGCTGCCCGCGGTTTCTTTTTTTTTCTGGCCCAATCCCCGATGTAAGGGGTAGAGAGGGAGGGTTCAACGGTGTGCGCGCCGGCGCGGCCAGACTTGGTTCGGCCAGGTATTCGGTCCAAATAAGTAATAACTACAGGCGGTTACACGACCTTCTAGAAGGACGTTCCGCGAGTGCGACTGCGACGGTGACGATGCGGGAAAGGAATTCAAGCAAAAGTTTGGCTTCTTATTCTGGTTGTTGTTATTGTTGTTGTTCTTGTGCAGCTTCGCATACTTACCTAGCCTGGCCTGTGAATAAGTTTGTCGTCGGCAAAGGGGGAGATCCCAGAGAGGGAAGGTGTATGGGAAGCATTTCTCGACCAACCAACACACCTTTGGCTGAATCTTCTCTGACCGTGCGGTAACCTGGCATTGACCACGAGCTGCCCGAGATGGATACGAGCACGAGTATTCATGATTTCTGATCAGTGATCATCACCGAAACTGCGTAGATTACCAGCGAGCGACGAGTGGCCAGAGAAACCCTGCATTGCACACACCTGTTGCTGGTTGGCGGCGCCACAGCCGCAAGCCGTACCGGACGAGGGAAACATGCGGCGCAAAAACAAGCTACCCACGGGTTCGTGATGATGAACGAACTAGGTAGGCAGATCATTTCCTCAGTCGAGTATGTAGACCCTGAAGGTCTGACCTGTGGTCATCCTCTTCATTTGCTCGACGCGGTGACGACCCCTGATTAGATACATGGTGATGCATATTCAAGATAGTAACCTATATATGTATGTATGTACATAGGTATCAGAGGCGCTGGACGGTCACACAGAAGAACGACCCCCCTGTGGTTAGGTAGTCTAAGTACAATTTCCGAGTCTCCCGGTTGGCTGGGGATGCAATTAAGCAGAATGAATGTTGGCTATTGGAGTACTCAGTCGGTAGGTTCCGCCAGTTTTCCTAGACTCGCCGACATTCGGAAGAGACTGCGTGATCCCTTTTTCGATGAAATTCTGGAGTTTTGCGAATAGGTAGTCTGGTGAGTATATTCGAACGGGAAGCACGACGTCTTCTCGCCATGAACCTGGCTGCGGTCTGGACCACTGCCATCGGGAGAAGTGCGCGTCACCCATGGCGTTGAGCCTCCCTCTGGCTACCTAGGTACGTAGTTAGAATATACTGCATCCTGTCTCCAAGGCAGGAAACATTCTTCAGAAAATCCAGAGTCCTTTTTTTTTCTTTATTAGTTGACTGACGACTAGGTAGGTATCTCGGAATGTATCTCAGTCTTATGAAGACCCCTAATCACCTTTGATCCACTGTAAGCTGACTGGTTTTCAGGGGTAGACTACCTACCTATTGCCCCTGGCAAGTCCTGCACGCGCAGTCAAGAACTGTGTGACTGCGGAGTAGTACCTCTCCACGCCGGCCCAGTTGTGCTTGTTAAAAGATTATTATGAGAGAGATATTTAACATACATGTAGGCCGAAGTGAACTGCGTAGAACCGCCAAGTAAATAAGGTGTCTCCTCTGTCTTCGAGTATATAAGCATCATAAGAGTAGAGTACAGGATATACAACCCAGGGGCTGCGCAGAATTACAGCAGAGAATACATGAATAATGGTGTCTTGAACGTTCTTGTTGCTCATAGAAAGTAAGGAAACACATGGCGCACGTCTGACGATCTCCACGATCCCTTCTTTCGGCGCGTTGGTCTCCAGAGTCAGTTCCTACCTAGATGTACTTACAACATCGGCCAGACATGAACACCCATACTTACTTACCCGAAACGCGGGGCCAGACCCGTCTCAACGGATCCGAGCCGACCACGGGTACATTTTTAAGGCCCGAGGCTGATTTCGACAAGGTGTATGTATGTATGCCCGTTGCCCTTCCCATTGCCTCGGAGAGATGTAAAACAATGCAATAATGAAGCAGCAAGCACACAGACGGTGCAGGATTTTTTTAATATAAAATATATTGAGCAAAGCTTCTTTTCCCTTGTGTGGGTTACTACGGTAGTTCCCCGGGGGGAACCTGAAGGCGCTTTCTTGGCTGCGGGGTTTTGATTGAACAATGGGGGTTTGGTTGTGGTGATGGTGGAGGGTTACAGCGCAGCGAAGCAGCCAAGCGAACCGGAACACCAGGGACAGCGGTATTATGCACCTCCATACAAGAGTAGACCTTCGTTCCGAGTCTGATGGACAATGCGAACTTCGACGCAAAAGAATTCATCTGGACATGATGAGGCTCCCCTACCTACTGTACCTACTACCTAAGGTAGGTGAGGAGAAATAGGGGAGAAGTCTCGAGGTGTCCAGGATTCCGACCACCCCATCATTACGTACTCGGTGCGAATTGAAATGCGACATGATACATGAACGACCGAACGAACCCTTGACGTTGCAGAAGAGGAAGCGCCGAGCTGCCCGATCTGACCGATCTCTGACCCGACGAGACGGAACCCCGAAGGATTCTTGTCTTGTCCTGCTCCTGCATCTCGCTGCATCTCGCTGTCAAGGTACTAACTAAGAAACTCCTCCGGGGTTTCTGGTCCGTAGAGGTGTTTTATTGTTAATAGGCGTTTTTTTTTAACATGCCTATGTAGGTAGGTAGGTAGTTAGATGTAATGAAACAGGAGTAGAAAACTCTTTTTTGACTGCCACCTCCTTGCCTCGCTCACCCCCCCCCCCTGAGCCATGGGTAATCTCTCTCTCTCTCTCGACATCCCCCCTTTTTGACAGGATAGCGTTGATCCTTGATATCGACTTTTTTCTCCGATCCGAACCCAGCTAATAATTCAAATGATCCTTTCATACACAGCGTAACGGTGCCCAGATACTGCTAGGTAATAATAATGAATACAACGAATCAAACACACCGGGGTATATTTTGTCTCTCGCGGGGACTTGCACCGCGCGTGGTCCGTCCAGCGTCACCGCTCCCATCCAGCAACCCGCGACTATACAATAAAGAAATATAGTTTGCCTAGCTAGTAGTGGCACTTGTCGTCGCAAGTGTTAAAGCACCGTAGAATAAGAAAAAAAAAGATAAGAGAAAAAGAAGACCCAGCGCAAATCATACCTCGCACTCCTTGCTTGAGAGATCCTCATTTGACGACGGCCTCTCGCACTGGGCAAGCTCCGTCATGCTCTCGCTCTCGAGATCTTTATGCGCGTTCCCTCTGTGTACCCGGAAAGCGAAATTGTGCTTGTCGTTTGTCTCGGTAGGAGGATGATGATGATGATGATGGCACTTGTTGTCGGGCCGCGTCTTCTTCCGGCCGCCGACGAGGTCCGCGAACGTCATCCGTACCGCGCTCCACGACGTGACGATGTAGATAAGCGAATTCCAGAAGCCCTGGAGCGGTAGCACTAGGGCGCTCATGATCTCGAGCGTGGGCGAGACCTGGTTGATGTGCACCACGCTAAACACTCGGTTTGCCGTCGACGGGATCCAGGTAACGAGCAACGCCGTGAAGAACAGGATCGCACACTTCGTGTACGACCATGCCGCGCTGTTTGCTGCTGCATTCTGCCTTCGTTTCGTCCTACCTCGAGCCCGAGCTGTCTGCGGTGCTGTGGCACTCTGCTCCGGTAGAGTGCAGGTCTTGCGGTTTGCCCGCGCATCCGACGACACCGTCACCGAGTATGCGCCATTGTCTTGTTGTACGATGGACTCAGCGGTTGAACCACGACGTCCTAGCGTAGCGAGGTTGATACCCTGCTGAGTCTGTTGGACCGTTTCCGACGTGACTGTGACTTCGGTCGTCTTGACGGAAAAGGGGTCATCCATCGTCAATGGTTCAGGATCGTTAGTCGTGCTGCCAAAGTAGTGCAGCTGTTTGCGCTTGTTGTATATTTCTCTTCCGGCGCGGATGTAAATGAAGAACGTGACGAGGATGGCCACCCTATCTCTAGTTAGTACCAGGTTCATGATTCGCGTTCTTGAACATACCAGACTGGCGCATAGAACACCGCAATCCGGAAGACATCCCATTTCGAGCTGATCCAGCACCACAGCGTAGCATCGCCATACATTCTCCCGGCCGCGGGCTTCGTGACGAATATAAACGTGATGGCCGGTATAAAGGGGACGCCGTAGCAGAGTACGATATAGTAGATTTCCATCTTTCGAAGTTTCTCTGCGTCAAAGCTTTGGTAGAACGTGAGGTAGACGTTGAATGCCATGGCTAGAGTCCAGAGTGCGTCGGCAGGGAGGAACCTTGTCCTGTTCAGTCCACTATCCAATATCTCCCGCCAGCATCAATACTCACATCTGAATCAGGAACCCCTGAAATTGACATCCGAAAGAATCGATCGAGGTGACGTACTCCCGCGCCATGAGCGTCCCAACGTTCGACATCATATTACCGAAGGAGGCGTAGAAAACCAGGCGGTTGATAGGTTTGTGGAAATTCTTGGATGTCGAGAAGGTGAGGATAATAAACAGACATCCTAACAATGAGAATACCGAACACACTCGCTCGATGACACTGACGGCATATAATTGCCCTGGTGAAAGTTCGCCGGCCATGTTTGCTGTTGTAGGGATGTGCGAGATGTAGTTGGCAGAAAGCAGTATAAATATCGAGTCCGGGCCTATTGAATGGGATCTTGATGGGTGTGCGAACCTTCGATGGTCGAGAACCTTTACGACCAATGATGGCCACGAGGAGTGTTCCGGGAGCTGTTCGCTTATAGCGAGAAGCTTTTAGCAACGGTGGAAGCTATACGAGTATCATCGGCCCGTATAGGTACGAAGGCGAGCGTAGGTGACCTCCCGGTACCGAGATATTCAGCAGGCGGCAGTGAATGATGTTTGTGTTACTGCAAGAAATCGGATGGCAAAGAGACAATCATAAGTTATAACAGCCACATAACGAGCTCAGTCTAAGTCAACCCGTGACGATAACAACTGAGTGTTTCGGCGGCCGGTGCCGGTATTAGGTATAAAGGGGAGTCTTAATAGGTATAGGAGTTTCTCGAATATTGGGCTTCACCCATTTATGGGCGATGAACGATTCACCAGCCAACAAGATATGACAAGGGAGAACTCAAGTAAGCAACAGGAGTTTGACTTTTTCTCCCGGGAGCGTTGGGAAGACGGAGATGATATGCGGACAGGCCCTATCTAGTGCGGTGGATGGATGGCTGCACTCGGTCCCTTGTGTGCTGCAGCAAATGCTGAGCAATCAATGATTTGGTGCCGCATTTTTTACTCACCATCTCACGCTGTAGTCGGCAATGAAATCAGACTGTCAGACGAGAGATGGCGAAAAGGGACGTGCAGAGCGATTCTCGAACATGCAAACAGACGACGAGGCCCTGTTCGATACACTACCAGAGTAGATCCTGCCCTGAAGAAAATGTCGATCCACCGGTCCCGGTCTATTGTGAAGATGCAGAGAGGATGCATGGTGATGGTGTCGCGTGACCCTTGATTGGCTGTATGCGGGATATCCAGTAGTCACTTGTTGGCTGTCGTTGGCTGTCGTTGGCTATGGAAGTCACGTAAAAGTCACTCCATGGGGAGAGCGCGATACCTCAAACTTCCGAAGCTACTTCGTAGATGAGGCAGGGAAGTGGTGCTCAGTCAGCTTGGCGAACCTGGAGAAGGCCCATTCGCACCATCAACGTTGAAGGGCCCGGGGCCCTTGTCGAGGCTGGGGTAGAGAGAGAAGGGTCCCTGAACTCGCAGTCAGCCCCTGAGCCGGGGTCGTTTTGCAAAACACATGGAGACCTTGTGAGGTTCAAGGAACCCGAGGAGATGCACTTATCCCGTGGAAGGCACTACTTAGTAGGTACCAGACATCAGAGTTGAGAGAGGCCGGGATTTCTTGTAATTAAGTTGTGGGGTAGACGTAAAAAGGGTTATACTGCTAACGGGTTATAATCCTAACGGGTTTTCACCTCTAGCACACGTCCAGATGGAATAGAGCAATGATCGGTGCCATACCAACATTTAACACAGACACAACAAATGAAATGAGTGCCCAACTCGCAAGATACGGCCGTCATATATGTTTCATCCGGTCCTAGCTAGACCGTTTCATGAAACATTGTCGACTATTTCATGGCAGGGAACAGTAGGCGATGATATCTTCCGTTTCAGTACCTAGGTAGGGATTGTCAGCGTTCAGGACTCGCCAGCTCGCTCGGAGCTCCTCTCTTTAAAAAAGCAACCTTGGAAGCTGACAAGGGGATGCCATGTGGCATACTACCTGACCGCATACCGGTAAGTAGGGACCAGAATCCTTCTCAGTTACGAGGTAACAGAAATTTCAGCTTTGGCCTCTTCCGTGCCGCCCGTCTACTTCGTACCTTTTCGCTATCCAGTCATGCACGGGCTGTCTTCTCCTCCGCATTGTTCGATGTTCTGGATCGTACTCATCTTTCAAGTATCTAGCTGCGCAGTATCCAAGGGGCCATCATCTAATCTATTCCGTAGACCTACGTACCTACTAAACTCATCGATAGGCACTCTACTATCAGTTTACGGCTGAGTCGAGTCTGAAATGGCAATATTTCTCTCTTACACATCCGTCTCTGCTATTCATAGCGATTGCTTGTCTCACTCGCACGCTTCTTCGCGAAACGCCACGCCCCCTCTCTGGTGTGAACTTGGTAACATCATGATCGTGAACCATACGCCACCTGGCTGACGTGCCTTAAAGTGTTCGTCCTAGGGTTGCACCCCCTTTGCCTGCATAACTGTTCACAGCTAGACTATACGCCATCTTCGCAGCATGCAAGTCTCGACCCATCACACCGCCAGCGTTGAGAGAACAGAACCTAGGTACGTTAAGGTCAATGCTGTCAAGACGCAGTCAAGATGCAGTCACAGTCCCTGACATCTCTCGCAACCATGGTTATAAGTTATTGTACTAACTTACAGCGATATATCACAGATAAGAACTTCTCTACGCCAATTGGGTATACGAACCAAACCATCAGCTTCTGGGAATGGTCAGGGGGTATTGTCCGTGCGTACACTGACCCGGTGAGATATATCTGAACAACTGCGAGTTAGGACCAAAAAGTTTGCCACTGTGGCTGAGGCTGCGGCTTGATTCCGATTGGCGCTAAGCCAGATTTCTCTCAGTGCTATTGGCTCGTTGGCCCTTGCCACAGGTGGCGAACTTTTTGGTCCTAACTCGCAGTTGTTCAGATACCTAACAAGATCTCTGTACGGAGTTTATTCGCATTTCGAGTGCTGCATAGCAGGTCGCAGCGCCGTGATGGGAGTCTGTGCTCGAGTCCATGGTCTTGCATACGACGAGGGCTCGCTCACAACTTATCGTATCCTTTACGCAACATCTGGCGTTCAACAACCACGTCTTGCTGGCGCACGGATGTGAGCTGATATCATCTGCTGGTGTCATCGTCGCGGCGATGCCGGCAGCACAAGCACGTAGAGTCTCAACTCTCACCTTAGTAAGTACAAATATCCAACGGCGAAGCTCACTCTGTCATCTGAAGACGAGCTGGACTGTCACGAGGGAACGCTTGACAGCGTTGTTGTGCTCCTGGCATACGTAACTTTCGCAATCATCTGACACGGCGGTGGCGGATCGTACACCTGATGTACGCCAACAGGTCTTCCATACTCCTACCAAGTTGACACAAAAGAGCCGAGTCGTTTGCTCAACCGGCGCCGCAAATTTCAGAAGAACCAGGCAGTGCAGTACTCAGAAGGATTCTCGTGCATTCCGAGTGCCGGCGTCACGTCGCATTCTTCCCCTATTCGGAGAGTTGAATCCCAATGTGACCATGCAAGGTAACCAACTACGAAGTACAGGGAGCAGCTTTGAGGGCTTTCAATTTGCGCCTCGTTAAGTCCATACCTAGATAGGTACGTCGTATGCATCACGACATACCGAGGTACGGATACTTCGTACTGCAGGTGAAAATCAGACGGACGAACCTCGAGAGATCTCCCGCATGTTTCGATCTGGTTCGCCGTGCTTCATCGTCCGAAGATCACCCAAGAATCTCACAACACGTGCGTCATGACTGCTTCAGCAAATCATTGGCAATACCTACCTAATGAGATAGGCTGCGAGCTCGCAAGTGCAAGTTGAATACGAGGTGCGGTTATACCTACTCAAGGTAATACACACAATGACAGCCATGTTCGCTTTATTATCGCGCTCATAGAGAGCTATTCACCCCTGTCGCTCTGAACCCGTTTAGTAGGTTGGTTGCACATTATCTCCAACTCCTGGTATTATGTTGTTCCCTCTATTATTCGCGGGAGGCATACAATGGAGAGACAGTCTTTTACTCCGGGACCATGGTCCGCTCTGCAAGGAAGGATCCGGGGAAGAAGTCCAGATGCAGCATCACTAGCCCTGCCAAGCGTCAGCCGAGACGTCCAACAAACGTCAATGCACAACTAACTGCATGACGAGCTCCTCATACTGAAGAAGCGGGACGGACATGGATTTCAACATGCCGGCACCGAAAGTCTTGCCATCCAGATTCCAGCCATCCCTCTCTTCGAAGACTTGGAAAAGTCGGGGTGTCGCATCGTGGTGGGACACCCCGACAATGTCCAAGACCCTCGATGCCCTTCTCGGATCTCGGCATACGTACTAAGTACAGGGTCACCACAACACTCTGAACGGTGCCGTGGACTCCCTGATGGCGCGCGATGTGGTGCTGGTATTCAAAAGGTTGATTCAGTAACTACTGGCTGGGAAGCTGAGCGCGAGATCCCTGATATCCGTGCCCAGAACTTTGGGGAGTTTGGAGACCGAGGGCGGCATCGTGGCAATCAACAAGAATTCGCCACTGCTGATAGTTCTCAGCGGCTTCAGCGTGTTGATCTTCGAGACTTGATGGAGCTGGACCGGTCAGGAGGAATGCCTTAAGGTACCTCCCAATGCGATTGTCTCCGAGGATGAGGGTGACTACTTTCTCCCGCCCGATTCGGTCATTTTTCTCGTACTACAGTCTCGCCCCTTTTCACCTTTGTTATGAGGAATTCTGCCACAGATGTGGGAATAGCGGCTAATCTGTTCCAAGGTCCGGGCTCATTGACCAAAGTATTGGGTGCCCACTAACCCAGTGATAGGGGGGCAAATGAGGCATGTCTGTCTCAGTCCCTGACAGACCTCCTCATCAGTTGAATGGACAAGCTTTGTTCACGCACACAATCCTTTATGCCGGGCTCAGGGCCGTGTGAAAGGTAGGGACCATTGTAGCATGGGGGGTTTATCAATGGTGAGACCCCGTCTTTATCTCCTTTCTAGAATAAGACGAGTGGCTTTTCCACCTTCCAGAAGCCTTCTAGATGCTGAGAATCAGAACATAATGGGCTCATACAGGTGATCTCATATGTTTTTTTTCCTGGAGGGGGTTGTTGTCATAGAACCTCTGATCGAGTGGAATTTTGTCTTCCCATGGAAGGGGTCTTTCTTGTCTCTTCTGCGCTGAGGCAGCAGCTTCATTGCCTAGAAGAGTCAAAAAGAATAATCGAGATCTTTGAGAAATAACCAAATGAGGAGCAGCCTCCAAGATGAAGGAAGGTTCTTCTCAGAAGCGTGTGTCCATCTCGTTCCTGTGCACTTTGAACCTCGCTGAGGCATTGATATAAACACCCAATGGTACCCAGGTCTGAAGGACCAGCTGGGTAGACGACACAAGGCACCCCAGAGCCAAACGATCTCGAAATCGCTGCTGTCCCCATTGTAGAGTGAACGTGCAGATTCTCCACCAATCGAATCGGCACCTCGGACCTAGAAACCGAATATGTCAAGAAGGAACAAGAACAAGAATAGAAACCGTCGTGGTAGACCACCTGGCACCGCCAATCTCGACCGCGACGATGACTACCCGATGGAGGGTGTAGACAATAACAGCAACAACAACAATACCAACAACAAGCAGCCCCGAGGCAGAAACCAGCAGGAGCAGCATCAGCGGAACGTGCCCCCCAACGGCCCCAGGCACCCCTTGGGCCGACCCCTGAACGCCAGAGGCGCCTTGGGCAAGCATCAGTATCAACCACGTCCGCATCACCGCAGGCACAACCACCAGCACCCCGGAGCAGCGCAACGCAGCCGCCACCATGGAGATAGGAATCGCAAGCATAATTACCGTCAGCCTGCAGCAAACCCCTTCGGCCAACCCTCCCACAAGAACCATCACCATCACCACCACCACCATCATAACAACGGTAACAACAAGAACCCCTTCCTCCCCCACACTCACCCCCCAAACAACGGCAGCCACCACCATCACCATCACCACAAACCCCTCCAACTCCCAACGCCCCCGCTAACCCCCCCAACCGCCTTCTCCCCACCATCAGGACCCAGAAGACCGCGATCCTCCTCCTCTCTTTCCTCCTCTTCCTTTTCTTCCTCTTTCTCCTGCTCTTCTTCCTCTTTATCTTCTTCTTCTTCTTCTTCTTCCTCCTCACCCCCTCCTCCCCCTCATCTCCCCCTTCTTCCTCCATCCCACCACCACCTCCCATCATCAACATCACCACCACCTGCACCATCCCCAAAATTCTCCAAGCACCAGCAGCAGCAGCAACGCCGTCGTCATCATCGAGGCGCGATCCGCTTCTGCACCGAGTGCCGCGACGTGCGGCGCGCCAACATCCGCTTCCTCGAGATCCTCGAGGCGCGGCTGCGCGGGGCGTCGCACCTGGTGGCGCAGTGGAGCGAGGCGGTCGGCGTCGGCCGGGACACGGCGGACGAGATGGATTGGCAGCCGGAGCCCGTGGTCAGGGTCCTGATGGTGCATCATCATCATGATCATCATGATCGGGATCATTATCAACAACACCGGCCTGCTGCTGCTGGTGCTGGTGCTGGTGCTGGTGCTGGTGAGGAGGAGGAGGGTGAGGGGGATAAGGGGGGAGCGGGAGGTCTGTTACGAAGAGGAGGTGTGAATAACGGACAGTATCACTGTCCTCTTCCTCCTCCTACCTCTGCCATTACGGGCGCCGCCACCAACGTCAACAACAACAGCAACTACAACAGCAATGTTCGAGACTACAAGAACAACCCGGGGATCGCGGGCACCGGAGCCGGGTTTGGTGCATACACTACTACCTTTCCTGCTTGTACGGTCCCGGCCGCGTGTGAAGCTGCTGCAGCTGCTCCAGGATTGGCACTGCAGGCGGGAGAGAAAAAGTCGCTGTATGGAATGGGATTTGGATGTGCGGGAAAAGGGGGCCCGTATTCCGGTTATCGGGACAGAACCGGGATATATTCTCCGGAGAGTCCGAGGGTGGTGGCCGGTAAGATTTGAGTAAGGCTACTTGACCGGCAAAGCCTCCGAGTGATATTGAGGCCATGGAAAATTGAGAACCATCGATATAGAGGACCTATAACGGTGTCCGCGGATACTGGTTCAAGTGATCAATCTACGAGAACATGGAGCGTGGAGAGGTTCAGGAATTAGACACAAGGTCAACAGAATGGACAACAGTATCAATTCGCAAATACCAACGAACTAGGAATCGATCGCCCTTTGGTATCAGTCATGATGACTTTGGCCAAAATGAAGCTATGCACAATTTAATCAGCAGAAGCCAACCCCAACGCCAGATCGCCGTTGCCCAGATGGGAACTCCATTCAATGAACCGCATGAGATTCACTCGTCATACACTGAAGACCGCAGTGTATCACTTCCACATCATTATCGCCGTCTACCCTTCACCTATTTCGCTTCCTGGTACTGTCCAATAACGATACAGTGATCTCGCTCATAGGGTTCTAGAATCATCGCGTCAGTATCGTGCTAGAACTCTGGATGGGATCAGAGTGGATCATACCTAGCGTGAGCTGTTCTTGTGGCTTGATACGCTCGGCCCTCAGTTTCTGGACCTCCTGGGCGAAGACTGTCTCGGGGGCGGCTGTGCTGTCAATGCAGTTGGCTTTAATAGAGATAACTACACCACCTCCGACCTTGAGGAACATATGGGCGTTCAGGGCAACGATACGGGCTTGGCTGAGCGACGTGTTAGTAAAAGTCACAGGGATGCAATGGTTCCCATATTGAAACTTACTCAGGCTGAGCAACATCTGCGAATATGCAGTCAACCATGGGAACAAGCATGCGGTATCTGAGTGGATGTCTGGCATCTTCGACGATAGGGATGACGTTGGTGCGATTCTGAGCCATATTCACCAGATCACGTCCTGATCTGTGTGAGAACTCAACAGCGTAGACGTTGCCGGTGGGGCCAACAATATCCGCAACGTGGGATACTGATGTGCCGGAAGCAGCACCGAGGTAGAGAACCTTGGAGCCAGGCTTGATGTAGATGTTGTCCAGACCACCGATGACACCCGCCGCCAGCTTAGATCGGAAAGGGTTCCAGATTCTATATTCTACCTTGGTAGTGATGGAGGCGCCATCGTCATCTTTGGTAGCGCTGTCGACCGACACGCGCTTTTCGCCGTAGACTTCGATGCCGGGAGCAATGCTGCGCGTGAGCAGGTGGTCTTCTTTGCCTCGAGATACGAAGATGCCTTCGTGACGGTGGGGTTCCTAGATTGGATATCAGCTAGAGCTATCAAGGTGATCAAATCGGAGTTACTTACGACGACCACCTTAGCACCACCTCGGGGGCCACCAGGCTTGCCTCCTCGGCCGCCTCGGGGAGCGCCTACCATTGCGTTGTGAGCGCCTATCATATGAATGAACTGTAGGGAAATCGGACAAACCTCGACCGCCACGGCCACCTCGTCCACCGCGATCACCGAAGCCGCCTCGGCCTCCGCGTGCGCCACCTATAAATCACCATCTTAGCTGCTGAGACCTTCGGCAGCAAGCGATATATGAGTGGACAAACCTCGACCACCTCCACGGCCACCTCCGCGGCCACCAAAGCCGCCTCGATCACCGAAACCACCACGACCACCGCGGGGAGGGCCTCCTCGACCTCTTGGAGCGAAACCCATAGTTGCTAGAGCTTCGGTTATTCAGGCTCCGTATGTGTATGCGTTTGCGTAGGAATGAATGTCTGTCGAATTGACAGAGTGGTGGGGTAATTGGGGTTGAGTATTCGATTTGCTCGGGGAATTGAGCTTTCGGCGACGAAGAGGAAAAAGTTGACTGCTGGAGCTTCAAAAAAAATTTCTGGAGCTATCGATAGCAAGAGACAAGCCTGGAGCCAAGCGCAGGATTGAATTGGCTGATGACTGATTTTAGTGATCTAAGGTGGTCTAAGCGCTATCTTGCTTTCAGGCTGTCCGAAATTTATCCGTCTCTAGAAAAAAGAAAAAGTCGGCGCAAGAAAGCGCGCCCCACTCTGACCCGACCAGTACGTACCTTCCTGTAGCCACAGAGGGCCGTAAGCGAGAGGGCACAATTTTCCACATTTTGAACTTCCCTAATCCGAACCTCGCGAAAACTTCACTCCAACAAACCGACATCGTACCCGTCTCAACCACAGCTGACAGCATCACACAGCAAAGATGGTATGTTTCCAGCTTCCTCATGCGCAAATCCCTCTACTCCTCTAGTATTTCGGTCCATCGAGCGATTCTATCAATTCTTCATCCAGACGGGTCGAATGAAAGAATGAATGAATGATACCGCCACACTCGACCCGAAAATGCGAAGACCAGCTAGTTGGGGCCCCTTGCGAGGGACAAGATCACCAATACTGACAACGACAACAACCATAGGTTCGATACGCCGCCACCGAGATTGAGCCCGCCAAGTCGGCCCGCGCTCGCGGTGCCTACCTCCGAGTTTCCTTCAAGAACACCCGCGAAACCGCCCAGGCCATCAACGGCTGGAAGTTGACCCGCGCTGTCAAGTTCCTCGAGAACGTCAAGGAGAAGTCCGAGGCTGTCCCCTTCCGACGATACGCCGGCAGTATTGGACGCACTGCTCAAGGTACGACTCTTCCTCCTCGACCGTGTAGACGCGCCTGGTTAGCAAGAGCAGATGGAGGATTCGAGGGGCCGCTGAAGTGCGCAAAGTCGACAGCCCCGAGAACATGCAATGGAAAATTTTCGGATTTTAGAAAAAGCAAAACATATAACTGACATAATCACGTATCGCACAGGCAAGCAGTTCGGTGTCTCCCGCGCTCGATGGCCCGTCAAGAGTGCCGAGTTCCTCCTCGGTCTCCTCCGAAACGCCGAATCCAACGCTGATTCCAAGGGTCTCGACACCAGCAACTTGATTGTCAAGCACATCCAGGTCAACCAGGCCCCCAAGCAGCGAAGACGAACCTACCGTGCCCACGGTCGTGTATGTTACAACTACGCACCACTGACTGACTGTTGGGAACGTTCGGGACGACTAACATAATTCATAGATCAACCCCTACATGTCCAACCCCTGCCACATCGAGCTTATCCTTACCGAAGGCGAGGAGGTCGTTCAGAAGTCAGACCAGGTCAGATCCCGCGAGGAAGCGCACCTGAGCTCGAGACAGCGTGGTGCCCGTGTCCGTAAGGCCATCACCGCCTCATAAATTCAGGGGCTTGGGTGGTGTGACGATTAGAGAGGAATGATATGGTTCGGGGCTCAGTTGTGCTTTCACTCCAGGTGTCCAGGCGGTCGTAAAGCATGGGTCTAGGGTTCTTCCGGCATGCAATTTCACGAGATAAATAAAACTTCGTGGATTCCCCAAATAACAAAAAGTTTTCGAGCAACCCGGTACTTTCCCTCGACTTTTGTGGTTCTCTATCAATTGTCAGTGTTTTAGATGTTGGTCTAGCACTAGGTATTCCCCGAAGATGCGGATGGATGCACAAGTAGGTAAGCTAAAGGTTGGGATATTGCTTGGATATCTTGAGTAGAAGGAGCACTGTATCCTCCTTGCTGCCTCAGCAGACGATCAAATACTCTCCCAGATGCCAGGTCAGAACCGATATGAGATCCTTTCCTCCGACCCGACTGAAGGATTTTTTTTTTCAGGATGACGAGATCACCAAACTCTCTCGATGAAATCATCGTCGACCGATGACTCATTTCCATTCATAGCTACCTAGGTAGTCAGTGCAAGAGGGACGAAGAAGGACTGATGACGGATATATACCTAGGCACCTAGGTAGGTAGGTATGTTATCGGTTTTCTGGCAATCCAAACCTCTTCCCCTCCGAGCACTTTTTTTTTCAAATCAGAGTGATTAATTACCTAGGGTTAATCATATATGAGATGAGATACAAGATACAGATAGGCAAGAAGCGCTCTTAGGACTTATATTATCAATTAGGACGGTCAGAAGTCTTAAGTTTACGCTACGGTTTGTTTGTGGTTTCTTTATTACAACTACAACAGATGTATGACCGATCACCATTTTTTTTCTTTTTCTTGTTCTGCAAGAAGTTTCCCTGAATAGTTGTCATTCTCTAGGAGGTAGGCAGGTTCTAGCTAAAGAGAGAGAGAGAGAGGGGGGGAGAGAGAGAGAAAGTCCGTGATCTAGAAGAAATGGATTGGAGCAGACCTCGATCTCAGCGAGGGAGGTGTACACATACGAAACGGAACATTCGCAATCGTCAAACATTCGGGCAGACCATCAGAGGTCCAGCAGGCCGAATACCATCCTCTCTTTCTCTCTCCCTTTTTCCTGTCTCCCGCTCCACAACGATTCCCTTCATCCAGGTTCTACTGTTCATCAATGATCTATCGTATGGTGTGGATTTTTTGGTGTGTATACTCCTAGGACAAGCAAGAACCTTAGGACACGGGTCTTGGGGACGACTCCAGAACCAGAGGACTTGCCTGTCCGGTTTTTTGGGGACCATAGGAACAAGGATCATAGTGATACTCGACCCAAACAAGCCTCAATACTGTTGGTTTGTCTCCATGTATCGAGGTTGGCATCACTCTGCCCGGGGCGGTGGAGTTCATGACTGGAGTGTTGAGAAACCCGAGGGAGACGGGAACAGAACTCCTGAAGATATCTCGGACTCGGGGGCAGTGATGGCTTGGGTGGAAAACACCTTGTCTCATCTTGCCTTAATTGACAGATTACTGCAGGAACAGTGTGTAGTGCAGCTTTGTGGGTGGATATCGACAATGATAGACGCCAAGAGGTCGCGCACGTTGTCTAGTCGGTGTTGGAAGCTGCCTGTGAAGTGAGGATAGGGTGCTGAGGTCTATAGCTCCGAGTGCGTACCGAAACCCCGTGGTTGGTAATTCCGGTCTTCATCCTACCTCAGTGTCGCCACGCCATCGTCCGGAGGACAAGTCTGTGTATGAGATGTTGGTAGGCTACCCTTTGAGGGTCAAGCTCATGGTCGTCGCCCCAAATACGGAGAAGAGACCTTCCATTCTGTCCTGGATTTTGGGAAAGGGGTTACGGAAGGCCTGTGTGACTTGGTCTTCTCCTTCTTGTCTCGTCTCTGGCTTTTCGAAGCCAGGGCCATGCGAAAAGCCAGAGACGATAGCCCACCACAGAACGACCTACCACTGAACTCGCTGATCATTGACTCAGGGTCGGAAGGCCTGAGGTGTGTCGGAGATTTCCCTGCCTTCGAAGGTACCGATCGTGGTCAGGGTCGTGCAGGCTGCTAGTGTAGGTGGCGAGTTGAGGTGAAGCAAACTGAGCAGCCGGTGTGCTAGGATATCGTCCCCTCCTTTCACAACACCTTGACCTCTCGCTCTATGTCTTGGCGAATTCATCATTATCTTTTGGCTTTCCCCGTGTCTCATCATCATAGTCATATTCGTACATTTTCTTCATTCATTATCCATTAATCGTAGTGTTCGTAAACACCTCTTTTTCCGGACTCAATCGGCCGGCAATTTTCTCGTCATCTTGGTTACATTGTAACAGGATCATATGCGGGAAAGGCGTTGGGAAACAATGCAGTACATTGGGAGCAAGAGAAGGCGGCAATAGGAGAGACAGGCAGGAGAGATGAAACAAATGGGAGTATTTGCATAATGTCCTGCCCATCAACAGCGGCAAGATTGCTGCCGAGCTGAGGACAGCTCTGCATAACTTGAGCATCTCGAATCACCTTCGGCCATCACTTTCCAGCAGAAACTTGACTTGCCGTGAATTTCCGTGAGATGCTTGTGCGCCCGGTCCTTGGTTTCCATCCACGTGGCAACGCCAATAATGAGTGTCGATGTTGCCTCTCGAGGCTAGGTGCGGTGTCGAGAAAATGCAGGGGAGTAGCCTTGACGAAAGACTCCGGCAAAAGCTCCCATGAGAGTTCCAGGTTGTTCGTGTAGTGGAAATACTCCATTGTACGAACTAACTCGGCATCCTATAAGCGGCGTTACTTGGCCCATGCCCATTTTCCAACAAACGCTCGTTTCAATCATCCATCTAGGGCTCCAGCAGTCTCCAGCAGTCTTTAGACTGGTTGGCGACTGACTATGGTCCAGGGCCCGTGTCTCTGCCTCGCTTTCGGCTCAGCTGCCCACAAGGTGTCTCGCTCCCATCGTCGCCGATTTTCAAGGAACGCCATTACCTGGTCGGAGGGACGAATGAGACGATCATGGGAGCAGGCGGGAATTTCATGATCATGGAACCCCACCGATGGAGGTGTCTCATCAAGTCTTGATACAGCTATTGCATAGGGGTGACAGCCACGCTGCTGAGGGAACGCGTAATCTTTGTCGGATATCGACATCGTCCGACAAGTGTTTCAGCATCTTCGATGACGACAGCGCTTTTCTCGTCGTCGGAGATTGCCCCTGCATCAAAACTCTTCCGTTCAGGCATCTTCTGAGTGTTGAAGTGTTCAAGTCGTTGTGGGCCTTATCTCTAGACGCTCGACAAGCGGTGCGGACAGAAGAGAAGGATGGATTGATCAATGCTGCGGACTAGGCGAAGGCTGCATCCCACGAAACGTGGACCCTGACTACACCACACGGCGCTGTCTCAATATCCTTTACTTCCATATCAATGATGACAGTGGTCGTACATGGAGAAACCATAAGTGTCTCCTGACAAGATCGTGGAACAGGGCCTCTTTAAGCTGAGCATGACGTCTTGATGCCAAGCAAATGTTGATTATCGCACACCCCTTTTCTCAGAGAGTGCGTGCCTCTGTGTCTGTGTGTTCTTTTCTTACTTTTCATTTCCTCCTTCCATCTTCTCCTTTTTTGGATGGTCTTTCTTCTGGTCGGTAGGCATCGTGGTATTCATACATGATTGCGTTGCATGTCCTGCAGGCGGTGAAGAGGCAGGATAGTTGGGGAACCCCTCGATTGCAGGGCCTACAAAGGCATATGTCAGTATAATCGCTGCTTTCCAACAAGGAACTCGAAGACATAGATATAAATGACTTACCCTCAACCATGTTGTAGATTTTTCAGGTTAAGGCTGACTAGTGCCGAGGCACAAGCTCGTCCTTAGGATCAGGAGGTTGGGTTGGGATCGCGGGGCCCTTCCGCAGCGTGTAGTGTGCCCCCGTCTCGAACTGGCTGATGAGAAGCTCTAGGCCGGCGGTATCATCGTAGTCATACTCCCACCTAGCGGTGCTGTAGTTCTCTACCTCGAGAGGTGGATAGTCGAAGTGCGAGACGTCGTTGTGACCGTGTGATGGCGTTGGCTCGCCATTATGCTCAATCGTACCACTGAATCGGCCGTTGCCAGGATGGGGTATACCGTCTTCCTTGGCGAGTTCGATTAGGTCCTGGTCGTAGAAGTCCTTCCAGCCGTAGCGCAGGCCAAAGACGACTTTCATGGCAAGCTCCTCATGTCTGTCATCAGACTTGGTAATGCTAGCAAGGTGTCGATCCGTGGAGACTTGCGCAAAGTGATCAAAACATGCTAGAGTTCTCACCACACCCCGATCCAGAACCTGTTTGGCTAGATCAACGCCATTGATGTCACGTTGAAGTATGGCTACAGATGCTCGAAGAGCATCTGTGAACCGGTGACTTGATATGAACCGTTGGTCAGGAACGAATACATATCCGCATGACTTAAAGATGAGCCTTCGTAACTTCAGATGCTTCTTCAAATTCGGAGAGTAGCCATAGTCGCGCTCGCAGATGCGCTCTCGAATCGTCTCTCCCGGGGTCAGCATGTCGATCACATGAGCCCAGGACAGGTTTCGTGGTTGTCTGAGAGGAAGTATGCCTAGGCTTGGTGGAGGCAAGAGCAGAGAATCCTCGACCTTCAACTCATTCGGTGGGCCGCTCAATGACACCGTCTCAAGCTCCAGCGTGTCTAGGTTTATCGTTGCCATCGCTCTTACTATTCGAAAGAAGACATGCGGTGTAAACCAGCAGTTCTTGAGGGATAGGCTTGTGATGTAGGGAAGGATGAGAAGGTTTGCGGGGCTCGAGTCCATCACCTTTCGGTGGTCCTTGAGGAAAGGAGCAGGCAAGATATCACGATTCCTGTGTAGATGACCAGGGGCCAGTTCGCCTCCGCACAGCCACTCAAAATGAAGGCGTTTAATGTGCTTCTGGATGCCTATGTACTCGTGCAAGAGTTGGAAGACCTTCGGCATCGCAGATGTAGGGTACACTTGGTTCTCTTCAATCCAATGGGCTGAGCGCATATTAAGATGTCGCCAGTCAGGGATTACCGCTAGAGAGACTTCTTCCAGTGTTTGGATAGACCAGATACTGTGTCGCAAGAGAAGATGGAGATGAAAACTTGGAATACTCGCAATCTTGATCGTGGTGAGGTTCTGGAAAGAGGGTGCACGATTTACAATGGCAAGCGTGAATGACTGGATGAGAACTCTGTTGAGTTTTCGGAGTCAGTAAATATGTCGAGGTGTATCATTGGGGGTTAAGATGAAGGTTGGAAGAGGCCAACGCTTTGCAACAACTCAACGGAGGAGAAAGTCATCAAGAAAAGGGGTAAGAGAAGGGGTGAGAGTACCCCTGAAAATACGTACTGATGGACAGACATGCACTGCAGCAAAAGCCTCTTCTGGGCGTCGGTGAGCATATCTGGTTGGATCCGTAGACGCCCCTCGCGGCCTTTACAACAGTCGCATTTCAGTTTTCGATAACGAGTCGTTCCATTACTTCCTGGAAGGGGGCATCGTTCGCGGAATTCATGTGTAAGTTGGTCTTGCTGGATTCCTTGGGTAGTGAGCAACGTTGCCGCTGTCGACTCGACATTCTCTTGCTTCACTCCGGCATCTAGGAGCCCTTGAATCAGATAATCGTAAGACCAAGATGTGTCGAAATCGATTGGTGCAGCAGGTTCCTGCACAATTTGTCCCTTGTGCGGATCACCGAAGACGGCCCTAAGCCTCGAAGGGGCCGAAGCATTCACATCAGGACCATTGAGATACCCCAAGAGCCCATTACAGGACAGCGCGAACTCTTTAACCTGTTTGAGCTGACGCATAATGTTGAAGATGCCACTGGAGCTGTTGAGTGACCTCATGATGTTGTCAAGAAACTCGTAGCTGGTCTCCTGAAGAGGCCAACGATAGATTCCCCAGTCTCTGACTTCAATCGTCCACGGCATCTGAACGTTCGGCGTTACCAAGTCATATTCAGTCATGTCCAGCGACAGTCCGAATCGACGGATTTCAGTCCCAAAATTGTCGAACACGCTGAAGCTCTGCCTAAGGCGACTGGTGACGTCAATTGGCCGGGACCATCCCTGCAGTGGAAGGCCAGTGTCGACAGTGCAGACTTTGGGACCGAAGTGAAGGACAAGGTGACGGAGGTAGTAGCTGGACAGCTTGGCGTTGAACTCTCTGTTCACGAGTCGCATGGATCCCAGGTCTTTGCGGTCGAGATGCTGAGCTATGTAGACCAACAATTCCAAAGGCACGCTCCAAGAAGGCCATCCGGCCGGCTGATCAACTGGTGTAACAGTTAGTAACTTACACACAAGCTCTGTTCCAGCTGGATTGAAGGCCAGCGAGCAGTTTCATATGGGGTACATATCAAGTATGAGTATCCTGGTTTTCAGGGGCACAGGACAAATCTGTTTGGAAACATACCCTTCGACCAGTCCAGCACAGCGGGAGAAGGGAAGAGTACATATAATGATAAAGTACTTACTGTGTAAAACGTCCATTAGATCAGTAACATTCGGATCCAACTCGGCAACGTGATCATCCTGCTTTTCCGACATGTTCATAAGCAAGCCTGTCCGTAGAAATCTTGCAGAGAGCTACTCGACAGATGGCGAGCTCCAAACAAAGAGCTCGCTTGCTGGTGGAATCAAGATTCAGTATCTCTCAAACGTCAAGCTGCCAGGACCAGGTGCCAAATGCAACCAAAAAAATTGAGGTTGAGGGATTGGCGTGCGAATAGGCGGTTGAGTGGTGTGGGAGTGGGAGTGGGTGTGGGTGACGTTGCCGACGAAGACAATAAACAGACAGCAATTCAGCTCGTCCAGAATACCTGCACTTCGGGCCGGCGAAAAGTACAGGATATTCGTTCACGCAGGTTGGACCAAAACCAGCCCAAAATATTGGACAGAAGATGGAATCTGGCGTTGGCGAACAAAAAGACATCAAGGAGTCATCCGAGGTCTTCAAGTTCTGGATGCTGTTAATAGGTTCTACCCCCGGTGAGATTCAGGGGTACTTGACCAAGGAGTCGTTGCAAGGGCACGATGAGGCTTACAAAAGCTGGATTGGATAGAGAGGAACCTTGCCACTCTTGAGCCTTGCAACCAGGAGGGTTGTTGCGTCGGTTTGGATGCTGTCCAGGGTATTAATATAATGAGCTTCATGCCACGATTAAGGGGTCATGCCTGTATTGTGATATCTCACGGGGACGAACGCTGAAACACTTACTCCTCGAGGACGATGTAAGGCACGACCGAGATACCAAAGATCTCTTAGCGCCTTCCAAAAGTCAATACGGACGTTTACCTGACCTAGGTAGATACGTCGGCAAGGGCAAGTCCAAGAATATTATCTTGGGAAGACGGCACGAGGCCTCGAGAGTGTTGATGAAGGTCCCAAGCGATGACCTTTTCTCGACCTTGATGACTTTGGGATGGCACGTGTGGCGGCTTGACCACCAGTAGCGATGACTAAGGTAGTAGGCGTGTCAGTCCAGCTTGAGGGTTTCGTGCCAGAGCTTGGGGTAAGGATGGACCAGTAATAAGGAACGCATATCAACGGGAGCAGATTCCTCTGTAGGTATCGCAAGTCGTGTCGTCAATGACTGAAAGGAGGGTGGGAAACTTTACCTTTTTCTCCCAACAAAGACTTGATGTTGATAGAGTTGTTGTCGCCGATTTCAGTCGGAAGGTTGCAGATTGCGGATTGCGGTGTGGAAGAAGACAAAGGTTGAAAACGTTGATGGTGGAAGGTTGTGTGGGCGTGTTGCGGATGCCCAGGTGGGTGGTCATAGTTTTATGTGGTGTGACCCGTGTGAGGGTGATACCTACCCAAGGTAGAATAATCCGATTGCGGGGAATAGCAACTACTTAAGTACACTAGAAGATTAACTAGATACGCTATAGTTATTCTCCTGATTTCCATGAATACCTGTTTACGTAGGTACTTACAGTTACTCAACTTATCATTGATAGTTTACCCTATCTTCAACTCAGGAGGTGCCCAATGGGAGTAGTCTAGTTGCCCAAGGGACAAAGGCACTCCAGGTGCCACTGGCAATTTGGGTACTTCCCGGAGGAGGTAACACTATGTTGTAATCTAGCTCACGTATAATGGTTCTCCCTGGGTGGGTACTGATGGTCCTATAATATGATCAATCTCGACGTCTACTAAGGGATGTCTTACAATGAAGTATCAGACCATGGAAGCCAAGATGTTGGGTCTCAAAAAACATTACTTATCATCGGACTTGCACCTTACACAAGGACAGGTCATCTCAAGGTTTCTGTGGTTTCCTGTGTTGCATACTACCCAAGAGAGATTTGACTCAACATCTTGGATTATCTGTTCGAAGTCCTTGACGATGCTCCACCTTGGGCCGCTATAAATAGGGGTAAAGTACGTGTTGCCAAGTGCCACCACGGAGTTCTGTCTCTGAGCAGGACTCTTATACGACAACCTTAACTCTCAGGACGGTAGACACTGTTGTCGAACAGGACCAGGGTCTCTCTGGCTTAAGGGAGACAAGAAACAAGGTCCAACATGGAGAGCTCTTGGGTTAATAGCGTTTGGAAGTGCTGCATAACACCGACAGAGTGACCACATAAATTGTGACCCACGTTTCCTGACTCAAAGACATGGAAAGCCGTGTTTGAGAGTCTTCCATGCCCTGGACCATCTGATATGACCACCCGGGAAGACAGAAAATGAATCACGGAGCTACTCCTGGACACACTGGGTTTATAGGCAAAGACCCACGAGTCGGCAATCCAGGCAGCCAGGGTAGTCATGGAGTTGCAGTCAACGACATAGCCGTGCATGAAACGAGAGGAGAAAGTAAATAGACGTGTTTTCTATCTCCGTGGTCACAGAGTCGACTCACATCACTGGGTCGTAGTGCTAGACAAGCCTACAGTTGCGATTCGTATCATGAGGCTCTCCTTGGATGCCCTTCTCACAGTAGTGTCCCCAAAATGGGTGGCCGTGTCCCGGTGAGAGAGTAGTGTGAAGACTAGGTACCATTAAAGGAAGGCAGTAATTAGAGCATGATGATTGCATGCTCTGACTTCAAAGATCATAAAAGTGCAAACAGTTTCTAAACTAGGCATCGCAGTGACTCAACAGTGATCCACTGAGTAAGGATTCTCATATCTGTGTTTGGGTCGAGAGAGGATTAGGAGACGAGGTGCTGTCCAGAGAGTTTCCAGGGAAAAAAGTTGGCCGTGCCATCTGCCGGCGACACCCTTCCGCGAAATGGAATATCCCGGTATGAGCTAGCATATGAGAACGGAGGTGCTTACCTCAAATAAGAACGACGGCCAAGACTTCTGGCTGTCTAGTTTCGTAAGGATATTGGGCGAGGAGGTTGCCAATGGCTACTGCCTCTCAAAGGATCCCAAGCGGGCGTTCTCCGACGGGAAGCTCGAACCCCTTCCCACTTCAACCTCCAGAGGCCGACAGCGCAGCCTTGGAGAAAAGTGCGGCTCTTCATCGACAATCATCAGAGCTGCCTCCAATAAGGATGTTCGGTGAGACCCGATGAGGGGGACCATCCACATAGCCCACATGTAATTTGGACTGACGCCGGTGACCTTTTTCGGAAGGGCGGTCTGGGCGTTTCGTAGTCAAACAAGGCGATGACTCGTCAGCCTTGCGTTGCATCGTCAGGAAGGGTGATGAGATCGGTATTAAAGAAGAGTGTCGACATAGATGCAGGCTAGGTATCTGGGTCTTTGTATAAGAGGTGGCTATAATGTTGCTTTGGACGGGATGCGGCTCCCACAGTCGGGCGAATGTAATCGATCATCTGTAAGGGCCTATCTCTTGGGTCGCGCAGAGAGATCACCAACAAATCCCGCGGCCCCCAGGCGATTTTGCACATGTGCCTTGCAGGAGTGATAATGATCCCTTTCCTAAGCCTCAGCGGAACTAGGAAGTACCTGGTTAGCAGCGCGAAACCAAATAGTGTAGGTAGAGTAGAGCACCTCATAATGATTACGCCCTCTCAGCCTTACTTGAATGGGGGTAGGGGAGGCAGTATTGGAATTTCCAACTGCCATCCAGGAGTAAGCTGGAGCCAAATTCGGCCTGTTGAATGGACACCCGCCCTTCCTACACGGGTCGAAGCTAATTCGTAAATGTTGGGTAGCCCAAATTTTCGTTTCGTCAAGATTGTCGTCGGCATTTGCTTCTAAGAGCTTGGGGGAAAGGTGTAAGAAGATGGGGGTGGGTGTGTCGTTACTATCCGCCCCCATCCTTCCGCCCAGCCAGAGCGTTCACTCGTATGGAATACCATATGCCGGATTCGTGAGCCCCCCCACGATAGAAAGGCAGGCAGGCAGCTGTGTAGGAGCTAGGTAGTATCAGGAATGAATCCCACACTCTTCAAACCCACCTATAGTATAGCCTGGCGACCCTCCACCGGCAAAGAAAAGGGAAGGAGAGCAGGGAAGAAACAGAGCCGCTGTAGACATCATTCAGAGCACATGTGTTGAAAAGACTGACTGATCTGTCACGGTTTCTTCGGGCCGCCAAGCATTGGTGAGTCATCTGCAGCAGCAATGGATTGGAGGAGAAAAAAGAGGTGTGTGTGGTTGAATCTTGGGTGGCAATATACCTACTTCGTAGAGGGTACTGTACCTTGAATGTGGCATCACGGTTCTTTTTTCTCCCTGCTTTCTCATTAACCGCTACCCATAGGTATTACAAGGGCGGCTATTGGACGTGGTAATCCCGTCCCATCTCTCGTAGGTGCATGACCGGGGGAATATGATGAACGGGAAGCAAAGTAAGGGAGACAGAATAGCGCGGGGGACATGCTAAAGATTGGTTCAAGCTTGTGGTACATGGATTTATGCACTCGCGCCGGTGACATCAAACAGGATCGCCGAGAGGGTGTCGAGTCGGGACTGATTAGCGGACAATAAATATCGTGTAACCCTCCACCTGCACCTGCAATAAGTGTGTGTGTAGGTGTGTGTGTTTGTATGGGTGTTTGTGTGACGTTGGAGGTGCGACATGCGTGTCTATTGCCACGGGACCAGCGCGAAGTACTATTCTCTCTGGGGGTACTTGCAAAGACCTCAGGCTCCGACCGGTCGGTGGTTGTGGTTCCACTTTCCCCGCACTGCTGATGACCTCGGGACTGCTAGGGCTAAAGGTATGGATAGAGTTGGAGCTATCCACAGATGGGACGGCCCGTCGGCTGAGGGCCTAACGCAAGGAAGGTTACTACTTAAGTGCCTACATAGGTAGTCAGACTGGTTGCCTACAACACATCGACGTAGCTGGCTGCCTGGGTAAGATAGATACTTACCTGAGTACCTACATATGTAGGTAGATACTCTTAGATATATAAAGCAGGCAATACCATCAGACGACTATTGTTTATTTGTGGTTACGTACAACATCAGAAGACCATAGCAGTTTGGATAGTAGGACAAATTATACAAGTGGCTTTGTCCAAAGTCCCAAAACCAGTTATTTCAACCTCTTTACCGAAGTAGACTAATCCTTTTAACTATCGACAAACTCCGGGGTATAATGATGCGAATCCACCCAGTTGCTAGTATAACAGTGCTCAAGGTTGGCTCCTCCTCGTAATGCACACCGTACGCCTTGCTTGTTTTGGTGCGCTTCAGCCCAAGTCCTCCAATGGTCAGACATAGAAAACCGTATATATCAAGAAAATCAAACGAGGGTACGGGGGGAATCCCGCACAATATATACCCAGTCAGCGTCAATGTCAAGAAACTTCCAGCTGATCCAAATGGCCTGAATCTGATAACTGCTCTGACGCACTACTACTTGACCGAAAACCACGTATGCGCCTGACAGAGGCCAGACTGTCTGCATCTTGCACCTTCTTCACCTGGGATGGGTCGGGATTAGCTGCGCCATCGCGTCCCCAGTAGTACAAAACGTCCCTCTGCCACTGATCCATATCCAGGATCTTGACATGTTGCTGAAACGTTCCCCAAAGCACTTCGGCTTCCATTGCCGACGAGTGAAGTTTTTGGAGTAGCCAACGGTTGACGTAGTCAGTCTTGTCCTCTTCCTTGGTCTCTTTGAGAAGCCCTTGGATATTAACTTCGCGTGCTGCCTCGTTCACGCGAGACAGCCTGCTGGGAAAATCTTTTGGCAGAGCGATGGTAGCCCTGAGAGACTGCTCGGCAGTCTGTGGAAAGTCCCCAAGCAGATGAGTCGGATTCGAAAGGAGTAAGGGAAACACCGGGTGAGCTAGAGGCGCGGAATCGTCGCTGGACGCAGTGCCTCTGGATAGGTGCTCGTGACCAAGATGGATTTCATCAGGATGAAGCGGCTCAAACCCAAATCCTTCCTCTCGATAAGGTGTCGTCTCAGGTATCACCCGTTTCTCCCGGCATTCTGTTTGGAGGCGGCGGACCATCTTCGTATAGTGGTCAATGTCTGCTAAAGCTTGCTTTTCCAGTCTATCATAATCTTGTAGCATTTCTACCTCTTCGCCAGTCATAAGCTCCGACTGCCACTTCAGCTCGAGTATCCTCTTTGTATCCTGGTCTCCATAACTCTGTAGCAACTTCAACTTTTCTTCGGATAGGCTCTGAGCATGCCTTGCGTTAATTGCGCGACGCTTCATCCGGGTATTAAACAGCAGTTCTCGTGCTAGTTGCAACTCTCCACGAGCCTGTTTGTATTCTTCGAAAAGGGGGTGTATGTCTTCTGGACGATCTCCAGATATTCCACGCAATGCGGAAATCTCGGAGGTTTGGGAAGCACTGTCGCTTTTCAATGCATCTTGGCTTGCGACACTCCCCACGCCCACGGCTACCGTGAAGAACCTTCGTTCTTCGACTTCCAGCTCAGCCGCATGGTTCTGAAGCTCGTCTATCATATCATCGAAACGCTGCTCGGCCTCTTGATATCGCAACTGGGCGTCTTGCATGTTCTTGAGTAGCTGGTGTAGGGCGTCATTGCGAGACAACAATTCCTGAGCGGCGCGTATGAAGGCAAGATCTGCGTCTTCCTTCAGATGGCGGTATTCTTGGCGCTGGTTGCTTTTCGACCGGAGGCCGTCGAAAGTCTCCCACAGGGCTGATCTACAGGTTTTAAGCTTTGAATACTGGTCCGTCAAGCGCTGGAAGCTTACTCTCCCGGAAGGATACCCCGGTCCAGAGAGAAGGTCAGCGCGCTGCCGAGTTTCGCTTCCTGCGTCGGACCCATTTCGTATCCCCGAGGCTTCGTCCTCGTTCTGCTCAGAATCGTAGGTAGTGTACCAGTGCTCTCCTCCTATCGAACTAGGATGTGAGCTGCCATGATCACCATAGCCCGAAGACGAGACTTCCTGCGAGCTCAATGTAGATGTTCGCGACGGGTTCAATGATCGAGGGCGATGCTCTGACAGCTCTCGATCGTCGGCTGGATGTTCCGTTGTTGCCTCGGACTGATACCATCGGGATGGTGAGGGCGCCCTGACTTGTCGGAGGCGGCCTGGTGGGGATTGAGATTGGGTTGTGGTTGAATGGCGGTGAGGCGAAGGACTGGGTCGAGCTAAAGTCGGCTCGACAGCCGATATGGTCGCAGCTAGTACTTGGGGCAGGCGGCTAGAGATATTGGAGGAGAAGCTAGTGTAGGGGAGGACTGGAGGGAAAAGGGGGCGAGGCAAGATACTCGAACTTTCGGAAGAAGCATCATCATTATCTGACTCGGTCCCAGCATTTCCGTCCCCGGCGCAACGTGGAGTGGAGCTGTTGTCTGCAGTCATGTCGATTACTGGACCGCCGGACGCGATGACTTGCTGAGAAACATGGTTCTGGTGAATATGTTGAGGGACAAGAAAGCGGGCTTTCCGAACAGCGGTAGAGTGATGGGCGAGTTCACATGGTGGTGATGAATGGTCGCAGCCATTCATCGATGTAAAGACATGAGTTTCGGGTCGGCATCCCGAGAAGGCAGAGGCAAAGACAGAGACAGAAGAAGAAGATTAATTTCCAAGGCTACTGAGTATTCAAGTTTCAGCCGAAACGAATTGATGATATGAGACGGGCAGCCGTGAGGCGGTGGTTATTGTTTTGTTCGCCGCCCAGTACCTACCTAACCTTAGGTACCTAGGTAGGTATATGAACAAGTGGCGGAAGGAGGCGACGAGACACGGGAAAGGCAGGAAGTGGCGGTAGCACAACAAGCCTGGCATAAGCCGAGGATTATTACGGGATTACTGTGATGAGCTAGTAATGGAAGACGCGATATAGACACCTATTGAAGATCAAGGTAGGTATGCACGCGTCTGCCGTAGGGGTTGCTTCGAACGAAATGCCACGGCTTGGGATCAGCATCGAGATTGCATTGTTTTTTTTTCTCTTGATACATGGCCAAGTGGCCGCGGATTGGAAGTACATGGGAAGGCGAGTGTACATCGCAGAGCCTCAAGACTGTTACTCGGGAGAAGTTGTTGATTACTCCGCACTCTCGTGCACGATTTCACTGTAATACCTACCTAGGTAGAGTGCACCCATCCCCCGGGGACCACGCACCACGCACCACGCATCACGCGTCAGGTAACAGCAGGGGGGCTATCAGCAGGCTGGCTGGGCGTGTCAGGGCATGAGATGCGTCCAGTCCAATGGAAATTAGCGCATTAGATGACTACCTAGGTAAACTTATAGCCCGTATGTACGGTTGGTCCAGCTAAATAGCTCCAGCTAGCGCATCCATTCCACGTACCTAGGTATCTACTTACTTAGCAGGTACGGGCTGCGCTGCCTGTTGATTGATCTCTAGACTGCTTGTTCCGTTTAGTCGGGCTGCAGAGCCACGTTGCTACCACGATGATGCAGCAACAAGAACAAGAAGTAGTGAACCCTACCAGCCTACATACCTAGGCTAAGTAAGTAGTCTAGTACCTGAAGTATTTGTACGTATATTCATCCATGTCCTTCATCCCTGCTATGAGCCATTAAGAAGTATACTGAATCATGAATCTCATATAGCAACCTGTCTGTGACACCCTCAGATTCCCTGTCCAGGAGCTACCTAGGTAGATACACTGAAAGACCTGCCTAGGTAGATGCAGGTATATATCAAGTACATACCTATGTACTTAAGTATGTAGATACATAAAAGCTAGGTAGGCATCCGCCATTGAATACCAATACCTCCCTAGGGAGTGTTACCTTATATCCATGAATCCATCCTCCGTCCACCTGGACTACCCCTCTTTGTCATCCTCCCTCTTGACTTCTTGGGTTTTGATCTATTCGCGTCTGTGATGAGCACCAGCCAGCCAGCCTTATATGTGGATGTTATTTATGTTTTCCATATCCTGTTCGATCGATATTATTTTTCTTAAATAACGTACAGTAGCCGTCACCCTTCCTAGGTCCCCGGTTCCGTGGCCACCCGTCGCCGAACCATCTGCATAGTATCTTGCTGATTACCTACCGGAGGTATACACACCTACGGATACCTACGCCGTCTTTATAGAGAGGAGCGAGCACCTGACAGCCGGCTTCCTGCATACCACCTACACCCGCTCGGGTCCCAGGGTTGCAGTCTTCGCGAGCCGGCTGAGGAGAAGCTGATGGGTCGAGTCTAAGCTACCAACATCCCATCCCACCTTTCGAACTCACCCTATCATTATCAAGCCTGCCTGCTCATCTGCCTGCTGCTCATCTATCTGCCTGCTCATCCCGGCCACCATCCATAACTTCTTGTCTGTCTTTGTGCTCCGCATTGTCTCTCTTATATGACCCTCACGCACTGCATCCTGCAACTGCAACTGCAGTTTTGCCGCCAACCTATCAGGCCAATGCTTTTCGCTGCCGTGTCACGAGGTATTAAGTCCCACCTCAGGTCGTCATATCAGATAGATTGATGCCAATCCCAAGTGCAGTCCATCTTCTGCGACTGCCCGGCCTGGTCCAACCTCGGCCATCCTCCGTGGCTCTGACCGGTCCCAGCCTATCTTTGAACGGTTCTTCAAAAGTGGCGTGTCACTGATCTGCGACAGAGCCGCATTATCTGGTTGATTTAAGGCCCACACGGAGTTATCCCACCCCTTATTCCTTCTCCCTCGTGAAGGCGTATGCTATCCATGGCCCAGTGTATAGGGCCTTGATGTCCTCCCGAAACCCCATGACAGTCCAAGGGCACAAGATGTTACAATGCACAGACCGAAACACCATAGAACGAGGGGCCCTGGCCGTTGGAGCGATCCCATGTGGTCAGAGGACTACAACCAGTGGTTTTCAGTGCGAATAGATCGGCATGGTATGTTGTCCATGCTCTACAACTCCCGATCGACTTTCTGTGTGCTGAGCCGCCATCCATAGGCACAGAAGAGTACTGCTGGCACGGTTCGACCCAGCCCGACAGTAGCGATCAGTCCGTCCCTCGGTCCGACCCTTTAGTTGATCAGGTAGCGGAAGGTGTTGCAGCTGTGGACATAAACTCGGGCACTGATCCGAGTGGTCAAGCATCTACTAATACTGGCTATGCGTCTACCGGTATTAGCCATGCATCTCCGGGACCTGCTGGTGCGATTCTACCCGCCAAACTCGATGTGAAGCTGTCTGACACGTCAACCCATTAGTTTCTAGTCCATCTAGTACCGTGAGCTATACCCATGGTTCCGCACAGGGGTACTCCTATTCGGAGGATGATAAGGGGAAAGGAAAGCACGTTGAGATCAGTAATCAACCAGCACACACACCAACAGCTACGTCTAATACCTCCATTCCATCAACCTCGGCAACCTCAGGTTTGGGACCTACAAGCACCTACAGTTCTACCGCAGGGGCACAATGTATGTCGCAGCACCCTTTAAGCAGGAATATGAAACTCACCAAAAGTTAGACCCCGCCTACGATGACCCAGTAGCATTAACAACAAGCCCCCCGGTCACGAACCCTTATCCATCACAGGGCACCTCTTACAGCGCTGAGGGTGATCCTCTTTCCAGCCAGCAGGATGATGCAGAATACCAAGAGGCTCTCAGGCAAAGTCGTGAGGCGACTTATGGAACAGGGACAACTGGCGAACCTTCTTATAGTGGAGCAGCTTACACCAGCGTCTCTTCATCCCACTCTTCCTCAACTCCATCCGCATGGAATACTACAGCAAATACAGGGGCATACACAATAAATCCGGGAACATACACAACAGGTTACCACCCCTCCATCTCTTCATTGCACTCCGAGGACTAATGAACCCACAGCTACACCTTCAACGTTGAATGATGACATCACACCTCGAGGATCCCCCGTCCCAGGAAACCTGGGTTATGGTTACGCACCAGAGATGCCAACGAATGAGGACTTACTAGACACTCGTATGCGAACCCCAACCCACCTCCCTACTCTCTCCCATGAATACAGCTCTCACAACAGACTCAGGTTACAAGGTAGAACGATCTGCTAGGTGGCAGCCAGGGGAGGTAAGTAACCTAGTTTTGTTTCTTGCGACATGTAATATTGATTAGTTTCCATACAGGTATTCAAGATCTTATGGTCAGAGCCGCTTGGTCAGGTTCACAGCCTCGGTGGTGGAGGAAGGACTGAACCATTTTTCCAGCATCCCAATAGAGGGCCTTTCTATGTGGGATTCCGCAGGTTTATCATCATATCAACTGACGAAAGTCATCATAGTACTTGCGTGTAAGTTCAACCCCTACTTGTATTTAGTGATGGTGCTAACAGGGCAGACCTATTTTAACTTATGACCGCCAGGGTTGTAATAAGAGGGGTGTCAAGGCCAGTAAACATGGCATCATATACGAAAAGGGAACCAAGCCTAGGCCACTAAGAAACGAACCCGAACTCGGTTTCCACCCCGTATGTCTCAATATCTACGCCGATGGTGAGAAGCTCGCCAGAGAGTCTCGCGTGAACTACTCCAAATTAGCTACGATTGAGCACAATACAAAGATCTTCTTCATTGGCTCTATTGAGGGGGTAGACTTTGACACTGTTGCCTGGGCCGTCAACGAGTGCTGGGATTCCAAGACACATCAACGGCCATCCAGGAGGCAGAGGAGATAAACATGCTACCCAGGCAGTTCCAGTGAGACAGAGCTTCTCCCTCACCACTGCTGGAGAGGAGGTACCTTCGCGTCATGGACACCGACCAATATACGTTTCACGGGGCAACTTCCCCGTAAGGAAAACACAAACTACTACTCACGAGGCCCTATCTGGCCTCACACTCGAATCACGTTCATCTCCACCTCCCGCCACCCTTCACCCATGCGACTCCCACAGACTATAGATATTCGGGATCAACAGCACACCGGTGCGCAAGCACCAAACAACCAACAGATACTGGGTAATCACCGCCTCTAAGCCCGGAGGTCAGGGTCCAGGACTTAAAGATCTGGACAGCTCCCAATGTCATCGCCGGCACCCACAGCACCGGATACCACCACGATGAAACGGACTTTACGAGATTACGACCACATTTCTTTTTTTTTTCTCCCGCGTTATTGATTGTTCCCCTCGTGGGAGGGAGAATTTCTCGTACGGCTCAGCTTGACAGTCTGCACTCCTGATTTTCAATCATTTTTTCATGATACATGATATTTCCGTACTATCTTGTCACATGTTCTCGAGACGGTCTCCGTACATCGGACATACCCGAGCAATAGGATACCCCACCTTCCTTGATTGAATTTGAATGTTGTCTCGGCAGAGAGGTCGGCACTTGTGTATCCCACCCCTCCTCTCCCCTTCTCTTCCCCCCTCTCTGGCTCAAATTTGGTATTATCAAGAGTTCGGTGCGCGCAAGATGGGCCGCCAGTATGTATCTAGTTCGATGGCTTTATCTTGAATGTTGTTTTTTCTCATGTTCGCCTCTTGAGGGTCCGTCTCCCTTAGGAATCAGTTCGAGCTTACTGAGTCAGGTTCAGGGGTTCTTGACGAACAAGACTGTATGAAACCTAAGTGACTTGTATCCCTCTTCTGCCTTAAGTGTATGTACCTAGATATGTATCCTACCAACCCCACACGACTTTGACCATTCATTATTTACCTTCTCCTTTCCCCCTATCTGATTTCCCAGCACTCATCAGTACTTAATTCCCTCTACACTTCACCACCGACCGCACTTCCTCGCAAATCCAACTATTCCAAATCACCACTACCTCCCCCCTCATCTCCCCTGCCCTCCGCACAATCCCTGACCCATCCATCCCTCCCTCTCCATTCATCCATCCATCCTGACTGCCTGACTGTCAAGAGAGTCGTCAGTCTAGTGCCGAATATGTCCAACCAACAACACCAACAGCAACATCTCTTTCGCAAGTTCCGTCCGTTTTCTTCTTTTCTTAAACCAACCCAATACCAATCAGTAGCAATCATAGACTCAAACTTACTCGATGGCACAGCTTGATCTCATCAGAATTCATCTACCTACCTACCTACCTCATTTAATCTAATCTACCTAAACCATTTCTTTACAATTGGATTCATTCATGCATTCTCCCCTCGCCCTTTACCCCTCCCCCCACCCCCTTCCCATCGCCGTTCAGATCAGGAGAAAAACATGAAGACGTAGAATAAAAAGAAGGGAATATTCATGAACACATATATCTATTTACTTCCTTCCTTCCTTCCTTCCTTCCTAGCCAGCCGTATCGGTACAAGCAAACAAACAAACAAACAAGCAACCTTGAAGAAGCACGAACGCCAGCAATGGTTGTATGAATGATGATGATGACGTGGGATCGATGCCAATCAACCGCTCGTTCTCTTCCCCTTTTTTTCTCTTCTCATCTCCTTATCCCTATTTTTTCCGTCTGTGCTTCGTGACGTGCTTCATCTCGTATCGTATCAAAAATCAAAGTGAGTGTAGAAGGGAGGGAGGGGGAGAGAGAGAGAGAGAGAGGCGGGCCATTGTAATGTAAAGAAGAAGAAGAAGAAGAATGAACATCCATTCAAGTAAACCAACCCTCTAGTTTTCCATCTTTCAGATTCCGAGACGCGAACCCTTACAAATTGAAAAAGAGACTAGCGGCGGCGCCCAACCAGCCCATTACACGTTAAACCCCCTTTACCTCTACCTCTCTCTTTCTCTCTCTCTTTCACTCTTCCCCTCTCCTATACCGCTTCCCCCCGCCGCCGCCCCTCTTCCGCCTCTTCTCCTCGGCGTAGTCGCTGCCCGCGACCGAGCTGCCGGCCGTGCTCGACAGGCCGGGGATGACGTGGTGGTACGACTTGGTCCCGACCTCGCTGCCGGACCCGACGTCGCTCTCGGCCCAGCTGCCAGGCGGCAGGTACCGGCCCCGGCCGTCGGCGCCCGCACCGCTGCCGCCGCTCAGGACGGTGCTGGTGATGTCCTCCTCCTCAATCATCTCGGGCTGCTGCTGCTGCTGCTGGTGCGACTGCTGGCCGCCGCGGCGCTCGAGCGCCCTCGCGTCCGCGCGCTGGAAGCTGAAGTCGCGGCGGTGGGTCCCGGCCCCCGAGTAGGTCGACCCGCCGCCGCCGGCGACGGCCGCGCGCCCCTTGTCCGCCAGGCGCCGGGCCTCGGCGCGGATGCGCTCGTTCTCGCGGTTCGTGTTGCGGTCCGCGGTGGAGTAGACCTTGCGGATGCCGCCGCTCTTCTTCTTGTTGTCCTTCTTGTTGTCCTCCTTGGTGGGCGTGCTCTGCTGCCCGCTCAGGAGGGACTCGCTCGCCATGGTCGAGTTCTCCGGGTTCGTGGACCCGTCCCACTCGGAGCCCTCGCTCATCTTGTTGATGCCGCCCACGCGCGCCGCCTTCTCGTGCCGGTAGGCGCGCAGGTGCGACTGGGCCTCGGCCTCGGCCTCCTCGTCGACCAGCGCGCCGTCCTCGCCGACCCGCCGGCCCGTGCGGTGGCGGGACTCGGAGCGGTTCTTGCGGTCGCGCTTCTTCTCCCTCTCGCGCTCCTTCTTCTCGCGCTTCTGCTTCCTCTTCTCCCGGCCGAGTATGTCCGAAGCCCCCGCGGTGATCCCCGTCAGCGTGCTTCCCGTGTCCCCCGTGTCCCCCGATATATGGGTCAGCCCCCCCGTGTACTCGGTGCTGCATTCGTCCGCGATGTCCTTGTACACGCTACCACCGCCGAGACGCGTGCTAGGCGTAGCACCGGAGAGGAGGGTACCGTTGGGGCCCTTGCGTCGGAGGACCGTCGACTTGTAGTCGTCCCAGTCATCGTTCCTGAAGTGGAAGCCCCCGTTCTTGGCCCAGAAGAAGAACCAGATGCCGGTGCACACGAAGGCGACGCCGATCAGACCGAAGAGCACGAACATGAAGGTGTTGTTGATGTCGCCGGGGCGGATCACGCCCTTACTCGGGTCCACCTTGTTCGTGTTGTCGGAGTCATCGCGGGCGAGGAGGACAGCTCGTGCTGCAAGGGGCCCCAGATGTGAGATGGAGTCAGTTGTCGACCGGGTCGCGAGCTCGCTGGTGGTGGTTCGGGCCGAGGTGAGGAAGTTGCGGGCATGTGCTGCCAGGGAAGGTAGAAGGGGTGCCATCTTCTTGGGAATGGCGTTGGCCGTGCCTGCAGAGATATTGGAATGGGAATTTCGGTTGCTGCTTGGAATGAAAACGGTTATGGATAGCGGTGGGTGTAATCGGACTCGGCTGGTATTTTGCTGGAAAATGCCAGCCAAGTCAGAAAAGTGTGGAATTTAGATCAGGTTACTCTCGATTCAAGGTGCCTATCGTCCAACTTCAGAGCCAAGAAAGTCGATAATGTTGATTCTTCGAAATGTTGTCGAGGACAAGATGGTGTGTTTACTGTATCCGTGTCCATGCACATGCACAGAGATGGTATGTGACAATGGTGGATGGATTTGGCAAACCAAGAACAAGGTGTTTTGCAGCTTTACGACGTGGTTGTCCGGGCAGTGGTTTCTATGGGCCGCACGGGTTATGCACTGCCAACAGCTAGAATTCCGTGGCTGGAACGTTCCAAGTTTATGGTTTAGAGGAGGTTGGTAAAAAGATGATGTCAAATGTCAATAAGAGGCACCTGAGCAGTGATGACCCGGCAACGACTGAAACAGCCCCACTACTCCTGCACTCGACACAAGCCGCTAAAACTTTATGTATTTCGTATCGGAAGGCTACGTAAGCCACACCTGTCGTAGCCACAGATTCATAATAACATGGACACCTGTGATCTTCAATCCGAAACCCTCCGTCGATCAGAGCGCCAAGTAGGACTACGGGTTCATGCACAATAGCTTCTGTCAACCTTCTTCCAAACGCGCTCTGTATCGCTAACCGCCAGGACCAGCGGTAGGAATAAGCCACCAATACCGTAACATTATTTATTATTACTCGAGACAATAAGCTGTTGTTCTTCTATCAGGTAATGCCCGGCGTCAAGCAACGAACTTCTAACTTATTAGTCTTCGGGTATGCTTATGCCATCCATCTATCGGTCTATCAACAGCACAACACCTACCTATCTAGGTATCTTCAAGTTTCAAAACCGTCTCGTCTCGGCTTTGCGTGCTGAAGCCCGTCTTTCCTATCATCCATCATCCATTCATGTTGTCTTCAAACAATATGAATCTGTCCCAGGGGCCTAACCAGACGGCCGGTGCATGAATGCTGCGTGCCGATCACTGCATTCAGTCCGTCCCCAGTGTAGAAAGCAGCTCCCCTTGTCTTGTTTGTCTTATCACCACTTTAGAGACTTATACAGCTACCTATATTATATTATAGACACCAATAGTCAAATCCCAAGCAAGAAGAGAGCCTTCCTTCGGATCTAAGTCCCAATGAATGAGCTGGCTGACACCAAGTGAGCCCTCATATTGACAGTCCCAGCTCTCAGGAACAGGACCAGGATCAGAGTTTCCCCCCGCGATCTCCGGATTTCCAAGGGAGTCCCTTCCCCCCGGCAAGTTGTTCCTTTCAGCTTCGGGCCTTAAAATATCGGAGGGAGGGAGAAGGGGATGGAGGAAACATAAGATAAAAATAGATCATCAGTATGTGGGCGATTTCCGCACACCGTTTCCTGGGGGAATGTCGCGTGAGACTCACAACCTCGCCGTAAACCTCATGGTAAGTAGTCAATAGTAGAACTCGTCCTCCAAGTTAATGTGATATCGCCCCCCTAACGGTCTTGAATATAATACTCTTCTTTTTCGATTTCCATTAGCAACGTCCCCCATCTACATATGTACTTAGGTTAGGCACCTCGGCCATACGCCCCCCCTTCTCGAAGTTCAGCAAATCCATTCTCTCATCCTTCCCTCCACCATCCCATCCCCCTGGATCAGGCACTTATCTACCACGGTAACCACAAGGATATTTCACATACCTACCTACCTACCTCCTTCTCTCCCTCCCTCTCACGTTCGGTGACTTTTTTTTTCTTTGTTTCCCATCAACGGACGTCCGGGAGGACAAACACCACCCAATAGGTAGGTACCCCCCCCCCCCCACCCATATCCTGAATCCTACTTATGTCTACCACCACTATTACCACCACGATTTTGGCCGCCAACATGAATCTTGAAACACGTGGTTTGTACTTACTTCGTTATATCAATGTTTCCTTCCTATGCCGTGAATTTTTTTTACACACGCCAAGAGTAGATAGAACACGTGACAAGTCTCCATCTCATCATAGATGCCCAATAGGTAAATCAAGTACCTAGTGAAGGACATATAGGATAATCTAACCTATGGTATACAGAATACCATTTCAAGGAACAATAAAAAGGGTGGAAAAGGGGGTGATCCATCAGCATCGCATTGTATTGTGTGTAGCTACCTAAACTACCTAAACTACCTAAACAAGGTGTCTACAGACTTTCCATGCCAATACGTAACATCTACACACATGATGAATCCTTTGATAATTTGAAAGGGGGACTTCTGTTGACTCTCTCTCTGTGGCAGCATGTAGCTAAGTAGCTACTAGACTAGCTTTTCGATACCGTCTTTGCCTGTCTGCCTGCAGCCCCCCCAATACCGTAACAAAACAAGTTACTATCCTAGCTTCTGGGCTTCACGTGGGAAAAAAGAAAAAAAAAGGGGGGATGATAGCAGAACCACCTAAGTCAGTCCGATCCCAAACCAGACGAAGCCTCTCAAACACCTTCTCCTTCTTCTTCTCGAGTGTGGTAAAGGGGGGAATCAGATACGCAAAATCCCTCTCATGGAAAAAGTGGAAAGGGGAAAGAAACACCCAGGAAGTGTGAACTTCATTGCCGTCCGTGGGAGGGGGGATACATACTGTAAGTCTATGAAGTAGTAGGATAACACCTAGCTAATAGGGAATAGTAATGGTGGGTAAGCACCTGGGCAAATTAAGTCACAGTTTCCAGCTCTTACTCCATGCGAGATGCGATAAACAAGACTCTGATTTCCCTCTCTTTTCTCTGTCAATGCAGAAAAAAGGGAGAAAAAAGGGGGGTACTCGCATATAACAAACATGAGGCTTCGAGCCAGACCTGTGTAGAAACAATGAAGATGGAGGAAATGGGGCGTATAATAAATGGCCCCAGAGAAAAATGATAATAGAAAACATGAGTTATTCCTGTGCCCATGCGCATTGAAACCTTCCACTCATTCCGTGACACTACTTGAGTGAACCTCTCCACATGGACCACGTAACCGGCTGATCCCTTCCACCCATCCTGGTGTCCCTGTGCAACTGACGTCCTCATCAATTCATCTCATAATCATCTCATCGTATACATGGTCAGGAAATCCAAAAAAGGGGACACCCCAGTAAAGAAAATGAAGAAGAAAAGGGTGCAAAGAGTTTGTGCTCCGGAATCTTGAAATCCAAACTTTGGGGTATCAGCTTTTTCCTGCTTGCTGCAACGAAGCATCCTACCCGCTAAAAAGAATAGCCCAAGCAGCTCATGACGAGAGATATATGAAGAACATCCACAATATTGCCCCATCGACACTTTTGCCCAGCATCAAGAGAAATGAAAATAGATCGCAGCCCATTCGCTCACTGCAACGGAGCAAAGTCGAAACTGTCCATGCCGGTATTGCGACACAACGATCAAAAGTATGATTGACCATTACTATCGTAGACCGAAGGCGCATACTCCAAATGGTGTCCATACGGGTATCCATGTGGGGGCGCGTACATGGGCGGAGCATGGAGTGGAAGAGGTCGGCGGAATGTGCTCGCCTGGGAACCAGCCCTTGGTCGACCGAGGAGTTGACGTTCGCTGCGGCTCCTAACGTCCTCACTGTAGACTGAAGTCGTATGCTCGCTCCCTCCGCGAGATGTTCCGCTTCGACCGATGGTCATGTCGCCACCATTTTGGCAACGTATCTTAGTATTGCCAACTTCGACTACAGCACCTGAAGGCACCTTGATAGTGATGTCATCGTCGCCACTGCTTGATCTCGTCGTCCGAGTAGGCGCTGAATGCTTGTAATCGCTCTCATCCCGACTTGCACTGCTGCGAGTCGAGCGACTGCTGGTCCCATGCTTCATGTGCTTCACGGCATCGACGGTCAGGGCGGCACCCTGGGAACTAACATCGTTTTGGTATCGGTTAGCGGTTTCCAACTTGGCCTCGTAGCGGGAGTTCCGCCGGCTGCGGGGGTTTTCAATCCCTATGTTGAGATCCTCGAAGTCATCCACTAACGATTCCGACGTATAGCTTCGGCGCCGTAGTCCGCCTGAGACAATGCCATCGCCATAGGTCACTTCACGGTCCATAGAAGGGTCGAAATACTCGGTATCGAACTCGACAGACTTCCTCGCGATTTGCGGCTGAGGGGGTCTGAGAACCACCCTTTCCCTTTCAGGTCGCGTGGAAGCAGGGCGTGGCGGGGGAGGCATCCGTCGACGGTCCTCATGATCTCTGTGCTCTTTGCTTGTCTTCCTCGACATGGAAGATCGTCGAGCCACCTTGTCTTTTACCACCTCGTGACCTCTAGGCGCGTGCAATCCCATTGCCGAGGAAGGCCGCTGGAACCGCTCGGATAGCTCCCGATTACGGGGAGGTATAAAGTAGTCGTGGCCGGACGGAGGTGGAACTGGCGGTCCACGAGGCATAAGCGGATTGAATGGTCGTTGTCCGTGGCCTGACCATTGCGGCGGAGGATATGATGGGGGAGGAAATTGCGAAGGAGGCGCTGGGTGGTAGAAAGCGGAGGAAGACAGCGGTGGTCGTGCCGGTTTCGCAGACTGACCATAGTAGGTCTCCGGTCGGGTATGCGCACGGGGTCTGATAGATGTAGATGCCGGCACGGTCTGGACACCATAATACGAAGAGTCATCCGATAGTCGTGATGAAGGCGCCGGGGTGGTCTTGGTGGTACGGGCGGAGGGTCGCTTGACCACAACGTTGGACTTCCTCCTCTCTTCTTTCGACTTGGTCTTGGAAGCTCTTCGGGACGACGTGCGGTCGACCGAGTCGGAGGAATCGGCCAGACTCTCTACTTCCTCGGGCGGCGAGACGGACCTCATGCGTCTAGAATCCCTCCGTGATCTGCTCGTGTTTGGTTTCTCCTTCAAAGGGCTGCTGGGTGCGGTGGAGCGGGCGTATCGTCGTTCAGCGTCCAGATCGACCTCGCCGTCGCTGTTGGCGTCCTGCACATGTGCGATGTGCGTGGGCGTAGAGTGTCTACCCATGGTCGCAACTTGTGAGAATCCAGCGATCAATTCCTGTTCACAGAATGTAATTGGGAGGATGTCTTAGAGGCAGAGTATGCCTCGAAGGGCGGTGGAGGGATCCAGTCTGGAGTCGGGCAAATTGACGGCGTGGTGAGAATAGTTGGTGCACTTAGTGGGGAACGACAGAATGGACCGACGGAGGTACTTAAAGTAGTGGTGGCTAATCGGGCGCTGTATGGACCAGCAGTTGGAAATCAGTGAGGCAGCTATTTATATTCCGGCAATAATAGAGGTGGGAGTCAGAAACAACAAATAAATGTTGCAATGAACAGTAGCCTTTGTGTTTCTGTTGTTTCTCTCAGTCTTGGGGAAGAGAGAATGAAGAATCAGGGATTGGTGTGAGAAGAAGGTATGAGGAAGGGTGTTGCCGGGGCGTTGTGGTGGTACTTGGGAGCATGTATGTAGGTATGTAGTATGTAAGTGAAGTGGGATGAGGCGATGCAAGTCGGGTAGGTGGGTGGCGACAGACGAGGTGACAGGACTGTAATAATAACGGCTGAAGGGACAGAGTTTTTGTTGGTGTACGAGGGTGAGAAGGTGAGAGAGAGGAAGAGAGACGAATGACTTGCAACAGTCAGAGCTCGGAGAGTACGCAGCAGCAGCAGCAGCAGCAGCAGCAGCAGAAGCAGCAACGACAAGAGTTCGGGAAATAGAATACTTAGAAAGAATATTAATTAAGCTGTTAAGGTCAAGTCGTTCAATACCGGTGCGGTACTGCAAAAGCCGTGGGAATGGATGACTGGACTGGGAGTGGTGGTGGTGTTCGTAGTGGTGGTAGTGAGGTGGGATGGGACTGGATCCAATGTACTCCGTAACCTTACTGCGGTATGGAGTATGGGTATGGGTATGGGTATGGGTATTCGGTATGGGGGGTGTGGATAAGTTGATTGTCAGATTGTCTCGCAGGGAAAAGGCCGGTTGTCTGGTTGATCTCGAGCAGCAGCAATGACTGATTTGACGCTGACGCCTGCCACCTGCCTCTCTCTGGTCCTGTGTTTTTCGTGCTTATTAAAAAAAGGTTGCTGGCTTGCTGGCTTGCTGGCTTGCTGGCTTGCTGGCTTGCTGTCTCGCTCGCTAGGTTGACTGACACCTGACACCCGACACCCGACAGACAACCTTGAAGACGGGACGGAGGGCTGGGAGGGGTTGTCGGAAATAGAGGTGCGCTTCTGCTGCGAGTTTTCAAGGATCTTTCCCTCCTCTTCCCCGTCTTCGTCTGCTTATCGATATGTACTTCGTCGCTCTTTTTGTCTTTCCCTTTCCTTTCTTCCTCCAATGTTCCCAGATGGAATGCTTGACACTGCTGACACCGGCTGTGTAAGTGGTCTTGGCGTCTGGGATGCCTTGACTTCCTGGGGGGGATGGTTGGGTCTCTTCTGCCGTTTCGGGGAGCGAGACAAGCTGCCGCGTAGGGGTATCTCAGGTGTAGATCTGTAAAACGGTACCCAACAGTGACCGGTAGTGGAGTATCGCAATGCTGCAAGGCATGAACAGTGTGCCTGAAGAACCGACCAACCCACTAATTGTTTGGCTTCTAGAACCTGTGCTCCGATTTTTATTTTCTATGAAAAAAAAAATTTGAAGACTCCGACGATTGTCGATGCCTACATAGGTCCCGTAACACCGGGTCGTGGTCGTCGGTACTCAGGTGCGTTTTTGTTCAACGTTGCTCACTCGGTTGCTTCGAAAACTCCCGTGTCGGCCCAGTAGGGAATGTCCGATCCTTCGTGGCTCTGGCAGGTCCAGATACCACATGCGGTAGATGTGTATGCGTGCTTGCTTACGCGCGTTCGTGCCAGCAGTTGTCGCAGCGACTCGACGGAATCATCCTCCAAGAATTCGCGATTGTCGTTACAGATTGGTTGGCCATCCACGTCGATCTCTACCTTGATTTAATGCACCCTGTTGGCTGCCCCCCCTCTCTCATTCAACCAGTCAACCTATGAACGGGTTACTGTGGCAAATGTGATAGGGCTGGACGGCTGGCTGGAATTTTTTGTTCGTCCTTTTAAAAGGGGCAGGTGTATACCCAATCCAGAGAATTAATAAGTTATTGATCGTATGGGGAATACTAGAAACCGAGCAGGATGTTCCTAGCGACAAGAGGGCATGCACCTCCTTTCCACGGACGGACGAAAGATAGTCGGTTCTGTTTCGTGCCCAATCTCGAGCTTGGGTATCAATAATGCTTTGAAGAATATTGAGTTATTAACAGTTGGGGGCTGTCGGTGTAAGCCGTATCACCATTACTCGCCAAAATCCTCATTTGTTGCTGGACTTCACCGATGTTCCAGACAGAAAAAAAGGGCGAGGACATAATGAGTCAGTAACTTCTCTTTTTTTGTCCCTTTGGAAAATATATAAATCACGATCATGCCCCATTTTGTGGCCCCGTCAAGGCAGCTACTCTAGGCAAATGTCATTTGCTGGCAGGCAGACGGCAGAGGACGCCAACGCACCTCTTATGCAAGCTATGATGGCTTGTAAGAGAACTTCCCATTGGGCTCTGCCCCCAAAGATACCAGGGTGTTCTGCAGGCAACCTGCATCAAGCTAGATAGATACCTTCTCCCATAGGACCAGCCGAGTTTTGACGACAAACTTGGGATCACATTAGCCGTGTGAAGGAGTCATCGTGTTCCCGTTTCCTCGCTTTCGCTGAATACCGACTTCCTGTCATCTGCCTCTTATGTGGACTGCCATGTGTGGGCCGAAGTCGTGGCTGATCGAGGCGACAATATCACCATTGACACGAACGAACTCATGTCTTGCAACATGCGTATAACAGCACGTGTGCTATATAGACCTCGCTACTCTGTCCACCCTTCGACATAAGAGCAAAACCTTTTTTCTCTATCCCCCCTTTCCTTGGGCACACAATCATTGGGCTACGGCAAAATTGAGGGCGATCAGTTCGTTGGGGAACGTCCAATAGAGTTGCTTCCGCACCATCCTCCTCCAGGACTCTCCCTGAAAAGAAAAGAGGGAAAAATTCCCGTTCAACACAGCACAGGTTATTCTGGTTGCAGGGCCTGTGGCATTGGGTGGTAATCGTCCTGTAAGAAGAGGAAAGTTTTTCGTGGCTGTTCAGTGCATGCATATCGATCGATTGGACCCTGGCATTTGACGCATTTGACACAGAATTCTGGTAAAATTTTTGCCCAGGAGTTATTCTGGGGAGTCTGGGACCTGAATTCCGTGGTCGTGGGGATGCTGTCTCCACGTCACGTCACCGATAGCTCTTGTTTCGTTTCCAAACATAAAATTGTGGTTTTGAGCCTCATCAGATGATCTTGTGGCTGAAGGAAACAGACCGCCGAAGATATCACCAGCATGACTTGTCGTACCCACGTCATAAATCGCTCCCTCCTTGCCATGTCACTCAACGGCGGGATAGTCTACTCCACCAGCGATGGGGTTGGTAGCCGTGGGAGACAAAGCATTGACGCAAGTGCAAGGTTCCGTAAGAGGCAAGACAATCTTTTTCAACGTCGGGTAGATGCGTGATCCTTCGCAGGCTAGTCCGCCACTGACAACGAGTAGTCTCCCGTGGAAAATGCTCACAAGCTCGCTCCAGAAACTTCAGGATATCACAAGAGTTTCTTTTAGCCATTAGATGCGATCTGCAACCCGGGAGCGAGGCGTGCTCGAATTTATAGTAGTAAGCTACTCGGCAAGTCGAGCTTTTTTTGGTGTAGATCATCGTCAAGCCCTAACGGACTCATACCGAGTCTTTTTCATTTTTCTTCTTTTTTTTTCTTTTCCCTCCTTGTGAACGTGTCGGCAAAATCTAGTCAAGTTAGGAATTCGGAGACTCACTTCTCATGACTGGTAGGGTCCCGCTCTCGTTGGAGGGGAACGGGCTCTCTCAATACCAGTAGAGCCTCACCGCTCTTTTTATCAAGGGCATCCTCGCGTCACCCATTCACCACGCCGGGTGCAACAATGTCTCGAATGCCACGCCCTGAGCTACCCAAACTTGCCCCCCAGTTGTAGCATTCGAAGGAATCGTAGAGGGCCGCAAAGTCATGGAAACGAATTGCGTACTTTCTGTGGTATGACGAGTGGCGAAGTTTACAGCATTTGTGGTATGCTGGTATGGTATGGATAAAGTGGCACTTCAAAAACCGACGTTTTCCGCCTAATATGTAGGACGACTTCGTGGAACATGCGCATTGGCAGAGCATCCTTCAGGTGCATAGCTCCTGCCCGTATCGTCTCGCCTCTGCGATGTCTTCATTCAACTTCTTCGAGGCGGCCATCTTCGACGAGTTGATGGTGGGAAAAGCTATAACTCGTGTTTCGTATAGCCCGACAGTCGTCGAAAGCTGACTCGCTTCGATGAACCTTCACATTTGTCGTACCCAGGGCGAGACTAGACCATCATCTCTTCCCTACCCAGCGGGAAAAGAGAGGAGGTGAGAGAGGAAGTCAATTCAGTTGCTCGTTCATAACCGCCGATTGATCGTTCCATATGTAAGAGGGGTGCCCGAGTTCAAGCATTCACCGTCTGAGTAGCTGATGCGTTGCGCAGAACAGTCAAGAGTCGAGCCTGTTCTTTCAACACGACAACCACCAATTTGTTGTCAACTGTATCAACAGCTGATTGGTGCCATCTCAGCCAGCGGAAAAGAGGAGGGATGATTCGCAGCAATGGTTCGAGATTCCGCAACATGAAGCCATACCAGAAAGGGGTGGCTTCTGCCAGAGCATACAGCAGCGCAGTATGTCCAAATCGGGCCCCTTTCGCTGTCGGAATTCTGTACCGGCGTGGCTCATCTCGTGGCAGCTACCTTGCGAACGTGTTCCCGGCCTTAGGGCAAAACCGAGATCAGACTCTTGACCACGGCGCTCACGGTTTCCTGTGAGATTTGCTTGGACTGCTCGGACGGCTGCTCGAGCTGAGACCTTGGGTCTGCCGGCTGAATGAGCGTCCAATAATGGTTCCCCATGATTCAGGTAGGCATGGTCGAGACGCTTGAGGGACTTGAGCGCCCATATGAGGAATCATGAGGCAATCCATCACGAACCGCCCTCAACCAGGTATCTCCCACACGCTGGCAGGCGGGGCTCTGATTCCAAGAAACTACCGACTCCCTCATCGCGATGGCGATATCTTCATCGACGATATAGCGGTCACGTATCAGGTTTTGATACGATTTAGGTCGTACACTCTGATGGTCCATGCTACTTGGAATATTCAACAGGGCCCTATCCAATTGTGCTAACTTGCGTTGTTCGCCAAGCCCCGTCCTGCCCGGTATCTCGGCGCGAAGGTTTCTCGGTGAGCGCTGTCGTCGTCCAGGAATCCATGAAATGGGAAGCGAGAGGCATTCAGACCTCGTGGGACCTGATGTCTGTTTTTAGGGGGGCATACATATGTGGCTGGGCTCAGAGAAGAGTCAAAAGGTGTCGGTAGGGCAGCGGTGAGAGTCGAGATGGAGATGGGTTCATGTGCTTAGTGGGGTTTATATCAGGCATGACTCGTGTTGCGAATGACTACTCTTGAACGAATGACCGCTGTGTTCGCAAGAAAGCTGATGCCGAGGGTTGGGGTTGAGAGGCGGGCGCCAGGCGAACCGCTGGGCAGTTCCAAACCGGGTTCCGGGATAACCCAGCAACAGTTGGTTTTCAATCGCTCTAGTCTACGGATTACTAGTAGAAGAAAACGGTAAAAGAAGTTCCAATGTTACTGCTTAGAGTTTTACTGACCCTACCGCCTGACACGGAAAGTCACAAGACCCGTCGCGAAAAAGAAAAAAAAAGGCTGCCCGACGACGGAGGCCCTACGGTATAAAGGTCTCTCGAGATCTCGATCGACGATCTCAGATGAAGCTGTCAAGGCATTAATTAAGGGAAAATACTAGGGGAAATGCGGCTGGTTGATTGGCTCAGGCACAGTCGGGATCAGCCTAGCAGAGCCCAAGCATGCTGGCTTGCTTCCTTGTCTCTCTCAGCCCTCTTTTTTATTATCGTCGGGAGATCAACATCCAGGGTCCTCTGCCCTGCAGCTCCTGCCAGCCTGCAGCCCGTAGCCAACCATCGTGGATGCGGATCACCGATCATCTTGGAGGATTCCTATCTAATAATATGTGAGTAACTATCTACAAGCTGCAATTCTAACTATCTATATTTTGCTACATAGAATGAGTATGGGAAAGCGTTCGTTTTTACTGATCAAGTTTACCATCCATATATGTCACGGGTGGTAAGCCGTTGGACTGTTGACTCACTGCGCATCTAGGATCAATCAAGGTGGCTTTGATATTGGGCTTCTGTTACTCCATATTTGCCAACCTACCAGCCGCTGGAGAAACGTGTTGTGGTCGCGGGCATATGAAAAAAAAAAAAAAAAAAAAACTCCAGACCGCCATAGCCGTCGGCAAGGTTCCCGCTGCGGAAAGAGTCTGACAGTTCACTGACTCCCTTTCGCAAACCAGCACTACCCTGGGCGGTAAACGGTTGAGGCCGACCGCCTTGGATCTCCCGCCGAAGTCAATCTACTATGCTAGATCTTGACAATGCGTGCAGTGCAGTAGTCTGGGCAAGACTGGACTACGGGATGCATTAGTCTACCCGTCATCGAGTCTTCTCTCTATCTTGAATCGACCGACTTCACTCACCTATTGTACATCCTAACCTACAGTTCAGGTAGATAGATGCCAGACCACGAAAATATCGCGTCAGCGCGTATTACACAGGTAACTTGTCGATCCGATTCAGCTGTATTCTACTTACGCGCACATTACGATTCATGATGATTCGAGACGCTGATCCTCCCACCCTCACCTAGATAAGCCTCGTCATCTGATACAACAACTGATAACCATTTCACCCAAGCAGCCAAGTTTGTTCTAGCAACTTCCCGCTAATAAATCCGACTTACGAAGTACAGGCGCGTCTATCCCACCTTACCCAGGCGTCGAACCACTGACCGAAATAATGGTGAATGGTGGGTGCCCAGGTGGGTGGGCACTTCTAGGTAGACAGAGGTAGACTTCCGCTAGCGGGGCTGCCTAAGATAGTACTAGGTAAGTTATCGGGGCGAATAGTGTCGCATAGCCTCTCCACGACCTTCTCCAACCTCCCCAAGCTCTTTCGACCACCCGTCGAATCCAGGATTCGCAATATTTCGCCGCATAGCCCGCTTATCCTTTATCCAGATGATCTCGTTGGGTGTGTCTGTCTGTCCGGCCTGCCGTCGTCGCGGATGCAAGGGAGCTTCTTCCTGGATGCACGCGCGTGCAGGTCGTTCGCGCCACGGCGAGGCATCATGCAAGGTACGGCGCAGTGGCATACAGGTGGAAGTCGCCATAGGCCGATCTCTACATGGTCCAAGTACGCAGGCCGCCGGGGCATTCGATCTGCTCAGAGTCAAGACGGCAAGAGACAATGCCCGAATGATATCCATGGATCGAGTCCTCACGAGCCTCGACAGGGTCACAGACAACGGCTGCTTCGGCAGATAGTGTGCCGCCAACCTTGTCATCTGGCTATTTCGACCGATCATGGTGGTGTCCTTCTGTCTTACTTCTTAGCTCCTTAGTGTGCAACCTGCATCCTCGATTATCCTCGTATCTTTGCGCCTCTGTATCTGCTGCCCACCACTACCGCCCAGCTTCCAACATTTTCACTCCTTTCCACACACCCTCTCCAACGCGTGATGCCCTATCCGGTAACTCGAGCTGGGGTCTGCCCGCTGAGCCCTCGCCGGCTTGCTACCTAAGTGATTCATTGCCAAATAGTCCCATGAACGAGCCCAACAGGTCCCTCGAAAATTCCCAATTCCCAAGTCCGGCTTGTGCCCTGCATGTGCCCTGCATGACCACCGTCTTTTCGCAGCCTGCCGACTCACAAGCCAGGCTATTTACCTTGGCTGGTGACTAATACCACCCTTCGACCTCGAGAAAGGCGGAGACCATATGCCTCTGCCTAGTGGCCGTATATAATACTCGGCTTCGCCGCTCTTCTCTCTCCTCTGTATTACACTTGTGTTTCCTGACTGATCGGTTGGTTCTCTATGTGAATACGAGTCGCTATCATCTTTTCCTCTCCTCACTTTCAGATATCCTGTCTTGAGCCGGCTTCAGCCCGGCGATATTCGCTCTAGGTTCGCAACACTGGGCCTTTCCTGTCGATATCTCTCCACAACATCTATAAGAGGTCTTCAAGTGGGAATGCACACATCACTGAACACATATTCTACCACTACACTCCGACACCTCCCCGCCACCTCCCACTACCTCATCAACTATGTCTCTGCGCCCAGCTAGCCCTCGCACGGGTGTGCCGTCAGAGTCCTGGCCGCCTAGCCCTGGCCGCCTCACACCAACGTTGGATGAGGACATCAACTCCACGGATGACGAAGAATTTGATGGGCCGTTCTCGCACGCGAACCCCATGACATACTTTCTAACGCCACCCGAACCAAAGAACGATGACTTCGAATTCGACTTTGACTTCGATGCTGGAATCGAGGATGCGAACAATCCTCGAGAGATCGTCCGCAGCGTTAGTCCATCCACTCTAGATGGCCTAAAGCGATACAAGCCCAATGGCAATGCATCAGACTGCGCTATTTTGGACGACGACGAAGAAGAGAGTGAAGACTACATTCGCTTCGACCGCAGTCAGACATTACCCTTCGGCTTTGAGAACTTTTTCGATCGACCAAAGCATACTTCGCTCATGACCTCGCAGTCCGCTGATGCTTTATTGTCCCCTGTTGCCTTTCATGTGGGGTCCCCTAGGGGGCGACCAGCTAAACGGTTTGCACCACCACGGCGACCCTTTCCCGGCAGGCCGCGAAGCCTATCGCTACAACGACGGCATTCCTGGCGCGAGCCCAGCCCAGACGTATGGTCTATAGAGGAGGAACCCGAGAAGGAGACAATGAGCGAGATGGGACTCAGCATCGAGTATCTCGAGATGGGGCATGCGAAGAAGACGCAACCAATAGATATACCGGCTGCAAAGCCAAAGAAACGGGTCAGGTTCATTTTACCGGTCAAAGATTGAGAGCATTCCTTTTGCTCATACGGGGTTTTTTAACACTTTTTCAACATTATCATCAACGGCAACGGGGAACATGCATATACGGGGAGTCGAGGCTTGGTTGTTTTCTTCTTCTTGGTTTTTGGACACAGCATTATATCCCAGCATTATATCCCCTGATCTTCTGTCGGCTGCATGCCTTGACTTTACATAGCATTCATCGGAATCGGACTTGAGTTGGGTCATCTTTTACTTTGGTTATAGGACCCAGGCGGTCAGGGTCATGGGAGGCAGCTTCATATTTCCTTTATCGCCTAATCTATAACATCACTTTTACTGTTCTCCGCTCTCATATAGACTCATGGAGCCTTGTGAATCTTGAATATGTGACAGTATCTCGTCGCTCAGCAGCGATTGCAGGCAACCGCTCCAAAGCATAGCAGTCGTTGTCCCGCCGTATCAGCATTCAACGGCGAAGTTCTAGCGACGCTGACACGTCTAAGCCACTCAATAAAGCAGACGCTAAATGAGTTTTTCCCTTCTAAATAGTTCTAGCCGGTAATTGTGCAATCACTGGGTTCCATTATGATCACAGTCAGAGTACTTACTCTGAGTAAGTCCATTCATTGTAAGCCCGTTAATCGACAACGATACACATAATCAAATGCTCAGTGGAAGAGCAAAAGAAGAAAGGAAAGAGGCCAACAACCGTCAGAGTCAAGAGTCCTCGTAATCCGAACCAACCGCCCGCTCGGCACGGCCGCCTCGGATCGAGACCGACTGACTGACAAGAATGCCACACACCCGTTAGTCTATCCGTAGACGCAATCATCTCACCTACGATGGGCTCTACACACATCACATGCTCAATCATCTGGTCTGGTCTGTCCAAGCATCCCAATTCGACAATGTAAGTAGCTCGATTTGGCACATCCGTCTCTCCCTTACATAACTGTCATCCCCCCCTCTCCCAAAAACCCCCAAACCGACCAACCAGCTTACCATTATCTGAATTATGACAGATCACCCAAGTACTTAGAGGTCAGAGCTAGGGTAAGGTATATATATCTCTCTGCACGCGTATATTATATCCAACAACAAGCCAACAGCCAAGATGAAAACTTCGGACCATCCACTCAGCGGATTGAGAATCATTCACTCACTCATTCATTCACTCGCTCGCTGACCCTGTCAGCCCTACGTATGTGGGGGGTGAACAAGGGGGGTGAAGGGGGATAGAACAAAAGGTAGACAAAAAAAATAATAAATGGAAGGATTAGTTATTAGGTAGGGATCGTATGCAAGAGCTTTCTTTTCTGCACGAAGGGTTCTCCGAAAGAAACGTCACACGACAGACGGACAGATAGATAGACAGACAGACGCGCCGCTGTCAGATTGATTACCAGGAGGTAGCCTTTACATATGTATCTAACCTAGGTATGTAAGACAGCATGCACATGCACTTGTACATGTACATGTACATATAAACGCGTCTGTCTGGTCTAACTGCTTAGTGGTGGATAGAGTAGATGGATCCATTTTCTATTTTTGTATCAACGTTTCTTATCGTAAATGGTCGCGGTGTATGTGTGTGGGTGTGTGGGTGAGGAAAAGGTCAGAGCTGCGGTGTGACGGGGTTGGAATCGTGATGGGATGGGTGAGAAAGAGAGGTAATGTAAGGTAGGGTAAGGTAAGGCGTGTCGTGGCGTGGCATTGGTTGGGGGGGGGGGGGGGGGGGGGGGGGGGGGAGGGGGAATTGGCTGATGCGGCTCGTTTCCAGGATGATAACCCATGGCGAGGAGGAATAGAGGTACCTAACCCTAGGTAGATAGGGGTCTGGACTCCTCGGCTGACTAATATGACTGACTGACTGGCTGGCTGGCTGGCTAGTTAACGACGTCGTCGGATAGGAGGCAGTTGGTTCGTTCATGTGATAATGGCCATGAAAAAGGTGTTCACGCGAAGCTACGTTGTATGATAGATATTCACTTGTCTTCCCTAATGACAATAGAGAAACCCAACAGAACTTGGTCCTGACATCATAGCAATACAGACAGACGGGAAGCCTATATTAATGAAACAGAGTTTGGGGTAAAAAATCGAACGCCCTTACATGAGTTGAGCAACACCTACTTTCCAATCCGCCGAACGATCACGATTCAACCTACCTACCTACCAACCCATCCTATCCCCTCCTCTCTCATCCTCTCCTATCCAGACCATTCATCAACCCGCCACCCCCCATCCCACCCCCTTTCTCCCTCCCCTAACATAAGTAGTTAGCCCCATCTCCCTCGACTCGACCCGACCACATCCGCCGACTCCCTAACCCCCGATCACAATACGAAAGGTAGGGTAAGCCTCACAGAGCCGCGCAGGCGGGAATTTTTGGTGGTAGGATAGGTAGGGTAGGGGGAATAAAAGAATCAAGAGGGAGGAAAATACCTAGCTGACTGACGGTGGGGGCCATGATCTCTCTCATCCACACATACACACACACACACACACACACACATTTATATATATATATATATACATACGCATACGCATACGCAGACATACAGACAGACGCATGGACGGATTCCGGTGATCACCGCTCCCCAATCGTGATCGGAGGGTACCGAGCGGGTTACCGGGGCTCTGGGTCGGGGTCAGCACTAATGAACAAATTGATCCGGTTTCGAGGGGGGCTGGGTTGCTGCTTATGGTAATCTCAAGCTTGTAGTGGTGGTGGTGTGCGTGTGTAGGGGCGGAGGAAGTAAGCAGACATGGTATGATAATGTGTGTGTGTAAGGGTGGATGGGTGGGTGCACAGGTAGGGCTGTTGGGATATGGGGTTTTGAGTTGGTGATGGAGGGAGGAGTGCTGGGTTGTTGTTATTACTGTGGAGTTGTCTGATATATGTGACTCGACGGTGATGTTGCATATCACAGCTGGAAACAGCGAGGTTGTTAGGGTCATGAGAAATAGTAGGGTGTAGTTCATGATATGGGGCTTTGGGACGTAAGGGTAGATAGAGGTGGCATATTATTTATTCATCGATATGATATGATATCAAGACGTTGGTTCAGTTTAGAGCGACGTACCCACGATATAGGACCTATCTCGATCAATATCTCCTCACACAGCCCAAGGTTAAGTCCAGATGTGAGTCAAAACCCCTCTTATCTTGTCTTTCAACAAGCCCCTTTCCAGACTCCACCTTGATACCTACATTATCAATGTCCCCTATATACGCTTTGCAAAAGTCCCCAAGCTCACGACTCATGTCGACCTAGGTAAAACAGTGTCCCTACCACACACAAATTACCCCCACCTATACCGCCCATTCCTATTCGAAACCAACTCAACCATAGAACCATACCCCCTCTCCCTCTCCACCATCATCAACTCCTAATCCCCATCCCCATCCCCAGCCGATGAAATCCAGCTGCCATCCGTCCCCTTTTCAAGCTCTCGCTCAAGCACCAACCAACCCATAGATAATCACCTATCTCCCCGCAGAATGTACACCCGTCGAGGTTCCAACCCATACTCCGCCAAATCATCAGGTCCCGACGCAATAATCTATCTCTCTCGTCTTCCCCTCTTTCCTTTCTCCTTTCTCGCCCCCCCCCCCCCCCCCCCCCCCCCCCCCCCCCGGCACCGCCCCCTTCCCCCGGGGTCTCCTCTCCCCCCCGATCTCCTCTCCTCTCCGGGCCGGAGGACCCGGGCATCCCCGAGTAGCCGCAACCTCACCACCACCATGTCGATACCCCCGAAAACGGGGGCGGGCTTCAGGCACTTCGAAACGACACAACCCCCTCCTCCCACCACCACGCTCCCCCAGTAGTAAGTACCAGGACGGGACGCCACGGCACGCTACGGCGTCCTCATCGGCCGGCTGTCTGGCTGGCTGGCTGGCTATAACTTCGCGTGCCAGAAGAAAGCCCTGCCCTGCAAAAGCGCCGTCTCCCCCTCCCTCTCCCCCTCCCCCTCCCCCGAGCTCGGCCTGCAACAGCAGCAGCATCGATGGCAGCAGCTCGCGACTGTCTCCAGCCCTCGCGGAGAAAGAACATATCAAAGCGGTGGCCGAGCGGGGCGGCGGCGGATGGACACGTCCAGGCCCCGGGTTTCCAAAAAACGGGGGGGGGGGGCGGGGATGGAGACCTTGGGGGGTTTCTATCATTGCATTCCTCGTGATCCATCCAGATGGCATTCCCTAATCCACTCCCTGACTTGGTTTCGTGATATGATACCTCGTTCGTTATATGAGGTAACTCGCTCCCACGTCGACGCCCGGTTTGAAAGTCTCATGGATCGATGGTTGTGTTATTCACTTAGGTAGGTAGGTAGGTAGGTAGGTAGGTAGGTAAGTAGGTAAGTAGGTAGGTAAGTAGGTAAGTAGGTAGGCAGGCAATCTCCACCCTATGCCCCCCCTTGTGTGTCAAGTGTGGCAGCCGTACTAGAATCACTTTAACCTAGGAACGTCAACCAATAACTCATTATTTTCTGAAGAAGGGATTTGGCTCGAAATACACGCACGTAGATGAATGAGAGAACACAAGAGAAGAAACTTTCGAATATGGTTGTCAATATTGGGTTGAGCTTCACCATTCATTTCGGAATATACACGGAGGTAACCGATTTGTTTTTCTTCGTAAAAGGCCCCCCCAAAGACTGTTCTCGAGTGTACCTAGGTACCTATTGATGGTATATTCGCTGGAAAGTCATGGAGTGGACTGCCACTCCAGTCATATTTCTCTCTCACCAAAGCAATGTCGCTGAACGCCATACCTTATGCAATTCCTCTTTAAATTTTTTTTCTTTACAGAGCCGGGTATAGACTTGAATAAGAATCGAAAACTCATTCGTCGTCTGTGTCCTCCGTGTCCTCCGCATCTTCTACTGTCACTGCTTTCGCCTTTTCTTTCGAGCTAGAGCCCAAGCTTTCTTCCTGGGTACTAGGTCCACCTTGTTCAGGAGCAGCATTTGACGCAGATGTTGTCCTTGATGTAATACCAGCCTCAGCAGCCTCTTGCGGCTGCGATGACGGGCCACCAACCCCGCTGTTGGCGAAAAGTTGTGCAGGACCGCCCCAGTTCGGCACCACCGGAGTGGGCGCCCCAACCTCAGAATGGGAGCTGGTTGGGGTTGGTCTCGGTTCGGTGTTGACATGCTGCTCTGTGTCATGCTGTACCACCTGCGATTCACTCTCTCTATTGGGAGCTTGCGGCGGTCCTTCACTGTCATCGACATTTCTGGACCCACTTGCGTCGTTGGTGGGTGCAGCCTGTTGTTGGTCCTGGGCAAGATTGTTGTCATGCGACGGGGGACCATCAAGACGTTGAAGAGGCAGCAATGACCAGCCTTGAGGTATGACAACGCCTTCAGGCAGGTCTTGACTACCTGCGGGGATAGCTCCGGAGTAGGACGAGCCACCATGCCTAGTGACGGCCGGTGGATTTATGCGTTGACCCAGATTAAGGAACGGCGGCATTTGAGCCACAGGGGGAAAGGGGGCCGCGGGTTGGTGGGTGAATTGGACATTGATACCAGGCTGAACGGGCTGTTGATCTTGCATCCCCGGTTGCAATTGACGAAGACGGTTGAGCTCCGAATTCATCGCATAAAGCGTTTGTGCCTGAGCCTGTGAAAGCTGGAGACTTTGTATTTCCAACTGAAGTCGATTCGCAATGTCTATAATTTGAGCCTGTATGTTCATCAAGGCACCGGAGCCGGGACCGGGACCGGGTCCTATATTGGCAGGGCCTCCTGGCGGAGCTTGAGGGGTAGCTGGGGCTGCTCCAGGAGCATTGCCTGCATCATGGAGACGTAGCCGCCGGGCCATCTCCTCAATATCTTGCGGTCCATCCTGTGCAAGACCTAATCTAATTGGTCCCAACTGGAAAACACGCATGTTAGGGCGTCCTTGTCCAGGTTGACCGGGATTCGCAGCTCCGTTGTTACCAGCGGCGTTACCAGGAGCCTGGGGCTGATTGGCATTGGCACCGGCCCCAGCATTGTCCCCATTAGGGGCAGCCCCATCAATGACTACTGATCGCCGACACGTTGGGCAGACTTGCTGTCTTTCAAGCCAGCTCTTGAGGCAGCCAGTGTGCAGAATGTGACCACAGGGGAGTTTTTTAGGCCGAGAGCGCTCGACGGCGCTCACATTTGTTGGGTCCCACGGCCTCATGTCCTCTCTGCAAACGATGCAGGTATCCTCTCGGGCCAGGTCTTCCTCGGTAGCGTCGGGATATCTATTTATATCCTCCAGGGCCTTGCGGTACTTCAGGAGAGCGCCAGCGCGCTTAATGACGGATCTAACGGTCAGGAAGAAGTCACGCATAATGTGGATCGGCAGACCATAGAAGCTCAAGAGGATGGCGAAGAAGGCCGAGTAAATGCCCAGCTTGAGGACATCTGTGATGGGTGAGCAAGCGGCAAAGGGGTTAAGCGAAAGCGATTATCTTACCGATCATGAAATCGAGGCTCAGGATCCACCATCCCTTGTTTTCCCATCCTGGTACTTCGATATCCATCTCATCGATGTCTTCGTCGGGCAGTTCTTCTTGCTCAGCAGCTTGGGCTTCAGCAGGATCGTCGGACTCACGTCGTCGCAGGATGTCGGCACGCTGTTCCTGAACTTGTCTTTGTCGTTCTTCCAGTCTATGACTTGTCTGTCGTTTGACAACACTCATCTCATAAAGGGATAGAACGTAGCGAAAGCATGCGTGGAACGAGCATGTGGTTAGGATGGCGAACTCGAAGAGAAACATGACCATCATGTTAGGGCGCGCTTGCTGAATAACCGAGTTCACTGCGTAAACAAAGAGCCAGGCATCGTAGATCAGGCTCAGGGCGAGGGATATGCTCAATCTCGTGTGGAAGAGGCGTGGGTTGGCGGGGGGCTGCTGTTCCAAGATTTCAACACGACCTTCTCCGATCCATTCCCAGATCTTGCCGGTGACTAAGGCAGTAAACATAACCAGGAACCAGGCTCCCACTTCATCCCTGAAGATGGTCATGGCCAGACACGTCTCGGTGACGGCGAACCATGCCTTCTCGTATAGCTGCTCGATCTCGATAGGTCGAAGGGGGCCGTAGCATAATCGTTGAAGGCCCCAGACGAAGAAACCGTAGATGAGAAGAGTAAGGTTGATGAGGATCTACAGGCGGAAGATACGGGGGATTAGCAGATGCGCGAACGTGAGCGTGAGCATGGGCGTGGGCGTGGGCGAAGGGGTGAGGGGGCAAGATATTTCGGGAGGCGCACCATCAGGCTAAGGTTATTCTGAGACAGGTAGACCATAGCAGAATAGAAGTTGGCGCGTTGGTTGAAGGCGTATGCGACGACGCCTGTCGCCAGGGCGGCGGAGGTCTGAGAGGCAGTATATTAGCTCGGAGAAGCTCCCTAGGTATGGGGCGTTGAGGATGAAGCTTACCCCGGCATACCAATAGAGGCGCATTGTGAAGTGCTCAAATATAAGCAATCGGTACGACCAGCAGACGAGAAGTAGAATGCAGATTAGAGTCTATGTAAGCGGCATTGTTCCAGTATGATATTCATTTGAGTCAGGCGGGAGCTCATTTGCTGGTTGTGTGGTCCGACGCCGCCGACGACGATAACCTATTGGAAGTGATAGAGAAATGATGTGGTTGGAATTGGATCGCGAGGCAAGCTGGGTCCCAGCGCTGGTGGTGGGTGGTGGTTGATGCCACCTATTCTAGTACATGACCCATGACCCACCTGGGCACCCACAGCTGGAGCTCCAGCTGCTGTAGGTTGAGCTGCGCTGCACCTGCAGCCCCTGTAAAGTAGGTACCTACTGGTAACTGTAACCATGACGCGACCCGTGAACCCGACGGGGCCTCACTTGGGTGGGGACCTCGGGACCTCGGGACCCGCCCAAGCTCGAACGGAGCGGATTAATCTAATCCCCGATCATCCAGTCCCGACGGGACACCTCCAGGACTCCAGCTCCAAGGCGCATCTACCTAGGTACCTAGGTATAGACTCATTACCGACCCCTGAGATTCTCCTCCTGTTCTCGTATGATCCATGCCCGAGAGCTTTCTTTCTCTCACTGACCCGGCAACGATGACAAAACCCTCGACTGGTTATCAAATCGGCGCCGTTTCTAATATTCATGAAACTGTAAGATCGTAAAACATTGACCCGAGGTTGGCTGCGTAATAGGTGGGTGACGGTCGCAAAACGACGGACAAGCCGCGGGAAAGCCGAATTTCGTAGCAGATGAGCTTTCTCATATAATGCGTAATCTGATTACTGTCTACAGTAGCACATAACTTACGACCATAGGATCTGGAAAACTCGGGATCCCGCCCGCTCTCCCATAGTCTATATAAGCCAGATACCTTTAGATTAAGTGTTTTATATTTTTTTATCTTTCTCATTTCTTTTTTGCACTTGTTTCAGCTCACCTGCCTAATGTGAGGTTTAGTCTTTGATTTTTCTTCAGAGTGTGGTAGGTGTGAAGGTTTTGTTGGTGCCATTTCAATTGTATATGGAGGAGGGACGGAGGTGGGTTGGTGGACTATTATACGCCTTGGTTAATTTTAAGATTGTAGGATTTGCCTGAGTTGAGGGCTGTAAAAGTTGAATGCCTTGGTTCTTGGGTGTATATAGGTCCTTATGACTTGGTCTTTATTGTTCCTACCGAAGAGCATATGTAACCTAGAATAGTCCGGATGCTTAGCTGTGTCAGGGGTTTATAGAATTTCCTAGTTCGGATCTTTCCCTCTCCTGAACTTCGCTGGGTCAAAACATAGAATGGTCTGCAAGATAGCAGTCCTTCATAGATGGTTGCCTTTGTAGTTTGCATTACACAAGGATAACAAACAGCGAACTTAGTGGAAACTCAGTACACTTTGCTTATATCTCATCTTCGTTCAACATGTTGGAGAGACCCAACTTCTGGATTTTTCCAGACGGAGCGCGCGCAGATACCTAGCTACTCGACTCATCGAATACAACAATCGATAGAATATGCCGATTCAACTGTGGCGGACAATCGAACTCCCACAACGAGAGAAAAGACGCCTCAACTAACGGGCCCGGCCTATAAGTGGGACAGCCCCTTAGTGGGACAGCTTTACCACCAAAAACCTCCAAGTTTAATAAATAATAACCCTATCAATTCTTAGGTTAAAAATTCAACTAAAGTCTTTTTATATGAAACCATATAGAATAAGCTTATATTGAAATTTTAAAAATTCTAGCTTTAAGATCCGTGATTTTATTAAACTTTTATTTTTAAAAAAAATTTATATATAAATTTGCTAATAAATTATTTTTTTATATTTTATTTTTATAAAATCTAAATAATAACCTCTAATTTTTATAGAATTAGTTTTTTATTTTATAGAGTTTTCTGATTTTTTTGGTATATATTAAGTTGTTATTGCTATAAAGATTACAAAGTTGATATATTAGCTATAATTTTTGGTGATGAAATTGGTGGAGGTGTCCCATTAAGGGCCTGTCCCACTTATAGGCCGGGCCCGTTATAAAGGCCTCCTTGGATGGAACTCAGAATCGTGGCCGATATAACTAGCTTCATCCCTTACCGTCGCTGGCAGCGCCTTTGCCTTCCTTGTTCCTATGCGGCGCTACGTCGGCCCAGCGTGGTTATACTTGACGCGCTCCGTCTTCGTTGTAGCCATATTCGTCTCCACACCTCTTCTCATCATACTCTACTTTACCGCCGGTGGGAACTGCGTCGCCCCTCAGCCAGCGGACGTGCATCTTATGCCGGATCACGCATGCTGCGGACAGGGGCTCGCGTTCCTGCGCTCCAAGGTCGAAAACGAGTTACTGAAACTCTTTCGTAGCAACAGGTGGTCACGAGTTGCGACAGATAGCTTCATAGAGGAGTATGCGGACGCAACCGATGGATTGCGGTGGGCATTGACGCCGGTGGTGATGCAACACGTTGGTGGTAAGAGTAGTCACGGTGTGAATAGGGGCAGAGGCAATGCCCCGGACAAGATCTGGAATTTTGGGTTCAAGAGGAATGATGCCCCTATCTTAGCTGCGGAGTATCTCGCAGCGAGTGATAGTAGTTCCGGCTCACAAATTAGATTGGGATTGCACGTGTAAATAATTCGCTGGGGACCGCAAAGTAACTAGTTATAGACTACTGGGCAGTTGGATGTTCCTCAAAGGGGCAATCTCATCGGAGCGCGAACAAACAAATCCTCGTCAATTCTTCCTATTTGCCAAGTTGTTTCTGCCATAAGCCCTCAACTCATTTGCTTACTCTTTGATTCCCCTCTCCTCTAGCATTCGAAGAACGCTCTCACTGCCCCCTTCCTTCGCAGCCCACGCACAGGATCTTCCCATCTTATCCCTGAATTCAGGATCTGCACCCTTCTCAAGCAAGTATGCAACGACTTCCGTCTTGCCCTTCAGAGCGGCTCTGTATAGCGCTGTGCCCCATTTGTCATCGTCATTCTCACTTGGGGTTGGCCACCACGCCTCAGAAGCCTCGATGTCAGGTCCTGGGCTAGCCTCAAGAAGGAGCTTCAAGGTAGCGAGGTCTCCTGTTTCAGCAGCTGCGATATGAGCACTACTGTCCTTCTGCGTCCAGCCATGGCTCAGCATCAGTCGCAGGATCTCAGGTGACGGGTTCGGTCCCACGATAACCCAAACACCTGCTTCGTACTCCTGATATCCCCAGGCTTGATTTGGGTCCGCGCCGTTCTCAAGGAGAAAGCGGGCGAGGGTCACATCGCCGTGGTAGGCCGCGAGGCTCAGCCCGTCGCCGAAAAACTCGCTGTGGTGTGTATTGTAGTCAAGCCCGTGCTTTAACAGGACGGCGAAGACGGCAGGCGAGCGCGAGAGGCAGGCTTGCTCATATAGTTCGTCATTGAGTGTATCTTGAGGCAACGTGAGACCAACGTCGAAGCACCACTCCAAAATTTGAGGTTGCTGCATGCGCGCCGCACGGCAGGCAACGGAAGCGAGGAGCGCCGGCTGCCCGTTGGTTTCGGACGTCATGTAAAAGTTTTTGACGGCCTCAGTGTCTCCTGCTTGAATGGCCTCATGCAAGCCTTGGGGTTCGGTTGAAGATGACATGGTTTTGAGGTTATGGAATATGTGAAGATCAGGGAAAAGCAGAAAAAAAAAGAATCAATAGACTTGTAGTTCGTCTTGAAAATACTTTGTGGCTTTCTTATGGAGGAAACGAGGCAACGCGTGAGGGGTCAGAAAAATCGTAGCTCCCAGTTGAACGCAAGATGATTGAGCATAAACCAGTATCAAACCTCGGAACAAAGTAATAAGTACTTATGACATCACACAACGGTGATATGGCCTCGTCATGTAGCTTAGCCATTGATGGTGTTACATGAGGCCACGGGAATACATCTTACACGTGGTACCTACTTACTCCGCTTACGCTGGCTGCCTTGAAACAGCATAATATGCCACAATGTGGCAAGGTCGATTGGGATGACGATTCAAGGCTGTTGAAAGCTCACAAAGATCTCGATGGGCTTATGCTTGAAGTTCGGTGTGATGTACTTGTAGAAGGTGGACAAGAATAGAACCAGTGCTTCAGGACTTAGGAAGTCCTCCCTACCCATGGGAAATCCGCCTCAATTGCTGCTGTAAAGCTGTGCCTCACCTGGCTTCGTAACATCCGCCTCAATTACTCGTGTAAGGCTGTGCCTCACCTGGCTTCGTGAAAGGGATCATGGGCATGACGAAGCTTTTGGTCTCAACGTCCCGATCTACCTGATGTTCAGGACTCTTGGGATCCGGAGGTGTTGATGTCTATTTTTACACAGGCCGAATTGACGATTGCGAAGTACATCTTTTGCGTCTGTGAAGATGGACGTTATGACACGACAACCCTCTCTAGAGAGGTCTGGTACTGAGAAAAAGATATAAAGATGTCTAATGCTGCCCCTATTGGGGTATCTGTCTCTCTCGAACTATCGTAAGATACAGCTTCAAGAACATCTAGTCACAGCACACCTATTCACTACCATTACTCCTTGAGCAGCGACAACACCTCAACATGAGATTTTCCATCTGCCGAGAGAGCTCCTCGCTCCTATTTGTCTTCTCCATTTTGAATTCAGTTCTCCTATTTTCCTACGAGTCATCCAATGTCGTGGCCCATCCTCTCCAGCATGCAGAGAACCCAAGTATCCTTGATACACGGGCTCCCACTCCCAATATCCCGGACCCGGACCAGGTTAACGAACTCATCAAAGACAATGGCAAATTTGCCGATTACGCCCGGACTGGTGAGCCAAGGGAAGACAAGTCCATCTTCTTCACCGGCCAGACCTCGTCCAATATCAACAAGATTGTAGCCTGGGCCAACGGTGTCGGCCTGACATCCGTCCGCAACATCTGGAAGAGTGCAAACTTCTATCAGAAGGGCCAGTACGACAAGGTCGATGCCGATGTATTCAAGAAATTCCAGCAAGGGTTTTCCAAGTACTACGCCACCCAGACCAAGGGCAAGGCCTACCTTGTCTTCCCGCATGACCAGACTCCCAAGTCTAGTGGTATTTTCTACAGCATCGAACTGGAAGAGATTATCGACGGGGGCAAAGTCGACGAGATCATTTGGATTGACCAGACTAGAGTCGTGCCCAAAGATTCCAAATATGACTGGAAAACTGAGACTAAGACTTACTGGAAGAGGGGTCAATCAAAGCCGGCTGGGGGGACTTAACCGCTCGGCTGGGGTCATTTGTATGACGGAGTTTCTGGGATGTGATGCTGCGAAGGCATGATAAGCACCTGACGAGTGCCAATTGGATACATGTATGATTATGGGTATTGGTGGTTTCAGAAGGGCTTGACTCTGGACATATCAGCAGACAAGAAACTTGCGAGTTCGATGTTATATTTTGAAAGTTTGGCAATATATACACTCGTTTGCGCTTCCTCGATTGATATGTCATATGACAACGTGCAGGTACTGGTTGAATCCTGGGCCATCTCAGACCAGGCGTGGTCCCCTTTCCTCCTCCATATATTCTTGCCAGGAGTTCTTGTAATCTGCCTGCCAGTAATAAGAAGCAGGCATGTTTGACGACCACTTGCCGGAATGGGCTGTTAGAGAGTTGAAAGTTTCTGGTGCGATGCGTCAAGCATTGCAGTGTACGAGGGGACTAAGCACGTATAGTCAATCTGCTCATTTTCAAGACATCGCGGGGACATCAGCCATTGATATGACAATGAGACTGAGGCTTGCGCGGAGGTCCCCCTAAATTGTTCTCCCTCGCCCTTTTTGGGTCACTGTTGTCCATGTGCAATGCTATTACGTAACACCACTATGATACGGCCATAAGGATATCGACACTCACTCTCTTGGTTAGTGTCCTTGTCTACCCCTTTTCCAATACACAAATGAGATGAAGCCCCCGCATCATGATATTTTCTCTTCGATCAGTCTGTCAGCCATTAACCCCTTTCTTGTCATACTAGCCTATCTGTAACATGTCATTCACCATACATGAGATGGCCAATGTTCAAGGTTTGTGATGTTGAGGTTGGTGGTGGGACTTAATGTTCATTAAGAGGGTGTGGGAAAGGAAGAAAAAGAAGTGGGATCGGAAGTGGGATCGAAAACGATTATATATGTTAATATGAGTATTTCGATCTGTCCAGGGGAGATGAGAAAGTGTTGGTTGGTTCGTGATTCCTGGTATCAAAGTTGTATGGCTAGTATTCGTGAGACAAGAAAAGGATGTCAGGGGTGAGCGACCATGCCACCAACACGAAATCTCTCGCAACGAAGCACGTCGAGTATCCGATTTCCTGATTCTCTGAAAAACAGTGAATGAGGTGCAGCAAGATGCGAACTTATTACACCAGTGAATCGGTCGGGGTTCGTTTCTGTTCCTTTCAGTTGCGCTTCACTGACCAACACCAAACTACCTCTATCAACACGAAAGAGAACCATCACACCAGGTATCTACTTCGGGCATTTCCAATATCCTCATGTCACCCCATCGCCAGTATCAGCAACACACCCATCAACGCGCAGGGCAGATCTCACTTTTCATCCTCAGTCAGGCGTGCTACTCATTACCGCACTCCTCGGAGGCACTGCGCCTGTCTCGGACCAAGTCAGCTTCTATCCTCCAACTTCTCAGAGTACTAACCCTCGTACCCAGCTACCTCATCCAGGGGTCCATGCATAAGGAATATGATGCGATACCACGCGATGCGGGCGATGCGATGCGCAAGTTCCGTCCGGGCTTCCTCGCTGCGCGGACGTCGCACGCCCAATCATCTCAGCTAGAAACGTCGGCGAGCAGCCTCGACGAAAGGTCATGTAAACAGGGACGTCGGGTGCGATGAAGTCTACGGGGCTTCATCAGCGACCGTGACATCTTCACATGCCCCAGAAGCATCGCCAAATCCTCAGCAGTGACAACCATGGTTACCGAGTGTCTCAGTATCGATGTTCCCTCCCCACGACGGGGCCCACGGGACCACCATTATCCACGCGCATTCCCAGCCTCGGGTCATGAAGCCAGTTTCTCCAGGGTCTGAATCTCAAGTCGATGAACAGGACGTATCCCCAAGCTACGATCATGAACTTCAGCCCAGTGTAACTGGTCCCAGGACTCACTCATCCCAAGGCCGAGCCATCGAGCACACCTAATGTAAGATCGGATGAATTTGCAATCGCCGCTGTCCACCATGTTGAGGCAATCCCCACCTGTTCGCTCATCGTATCTTTCATCCAGCTCAATGCTGAGCGGCAAGCCTCGATGCGGCGGCGGCGTTGACGGCGTCCAGTGGCTTCCACAGCAGCTGGTAGATCGGCTTCGTCTCATCCCGTTTCGTTCCGCTCTTGCTAGGTGAAACGGACTAGATTGACTGCAATGTAACTACTGGCCGGCCACATACTGACTGGCTCGGAACAAAGGCCGGTCATCTTCAGGGGTTCGTTTGTTGGACGGACACCTGCCCACTGTTTAGAACCTAAACCAACAAAGCAGTGGATAACCCGCTGCCCCTATTCATACCTACCGATCGCCAACAGACTTTATCACCGCGATGTTTTATTGTCCAAAAGTTTATCTATCCCCAGCCCTAGCTCCAGCCCAACATATATCACCATTTTATACTTATACGCTCACCTTACTATTACCAAATACTTGTTGCTGCGGTCCTTGCAGCTGCGGACAGCTGCGATAGGAATGATCAGCAGAGTTCGCTATGGGGACTGAAGCCTTATGACAGTTGTTCAGATAATTTAGCTGTAATGAATTGTGCTCAATAAGTTTTAGGAGAGTTGGTAGCGCCGGTGAGGTTGGTGAGAAATCCCCAATCCACAACATTTTCAAAGCTACCTACCCCGTACTGGGGCTCCATGTGGGGTATTGAGGAGGTGGTGGCCCGTGGTGGGAGGAGTCGGATGATGACGACAAAAATGGGAGCTACGAAAAAGTAGGCGATCCACAACTTTGGGATTGGGGACACCCTGCCGCCTAGCACCAGAATGGAATCGGCAGACAAGATACTTGAATGGTGTCGATTGCTTCCTCTGATCGTCGCTGCAGATGGGCGGATGACCTCTTTTTCTGGTGAGGGGTACTATGGATTTGTGACAACATGACGTTTCGTCCTTTTTTCCCAAGGATGCGGGTGTACTGTGTAGCTGGTTGGAGAACTGTCCCTGGGGAAGCTTTCTGAAGCTAGCTAAGCTAGAATGGCTGATGCTCATAAAGACGGCGGCTCCATTCAACTTGACATGTGAGGCTTTGCAATTGGGAGGATAGCAGATAGTGCTGACCTAGCTGACAATGTCTCAAAAGACAGACAATACCTGATAAAGATTCTCCAACGAGCTGTGTTGCCTAACACGGCTGCTCGAGGGCGAATCCATTGAAGCTGGTTGGCCGGTGAGTTGGAGATCAGTTTGTGGGGTTCCCCAAGGACTCGTCTCTGATTCGGCGTCGCTCCTTGGTTTAACCCTTCTGATATAGGGTGTCGTCATTTGACATAATGGGTTTGAATCTCCAGATTATTGTCCATCAGTGAGTGACACGGCTGGAGTCATGTGTCAATGATGGGACGCCAATGGTGAATCAGTACTGAGAGTCTGAGAGTCTGAGAGTCTGAGAGTCTGATGCATCGGTAGGCGCGCTTAAATTCAACATTTGAAAAGAGCTGTGGTGGTGGTTCGATGGATTTCTCCCAACCAACCACATGGGCAGTCGTTCATGACTCTATGTACTTATCGGTGTGCCCTGCAGAGGTAATTTGAGATAAGGCGGTTGAGTGCTGCATCTGCCCTGCACCCGCATATTGCTTCAAAGACACGATTGCGAGCTCATAGAGTGGTGATGGAAACATTTGCGTGTAATGTTTCCTCTGTGCTCATGTTATCTGCTGTGCAATGGAGTGACTACCAGCACTGAGTACTGCGTACCTAGGTATGAATATGGTCAATGAGGCTTGGAAGTACAGATACTATCTTCTGGGAGGCATTGGTACCTTGAAGGTACCGTGCGTGCGAGCTAGGTACGCTAGTGCAGTGGTAGGATCCGGGGTCTGTGGGTTGGGTGAACCAACCATCAACGGCTTTCTCGACTCTACTTGTACTGTCTACCTAGGTACCCGGGTAATAATGCAGTTTTGAACATCCAGAAACTGTTCGATAAAACCCTTCGAACTTGGGCTTTACTAAGTAGATGAGAGAGAGGAAGAGGAGAAAAGGAAAAGAAAAGTCAAGAAAGAAAAAGGGAAAGCGTCGGTGGAACTGTGCACCACTTCCGGCTATCCTTGGCTGTTCTCCAAAGTGACGCTAATGTCGCATTTTCCCGCCGACTGGAGGGACAGTAACATCCATGGATATTATTACCTACCTAGAAGTAAACACCTCGAGCATCTCACCTTTTTTTCCTCTTCTTTCTCTTTAATATATTTCCAAGACTGGAAGACTGACTGCCATACCGGCCATCCCCCCCATTCACGTTACTTCTCTAGTATATTCCATTGACACATTTGTTGTTCATGGAATAGCTTCCTTCTCGCTACCTTTCTCCTCCCTCGCCTGTTACTGTCCCTCATTCTCCCTTCCCTACCTGGTCGCCTTCTCCGCCCAATTCGCGACTTACACCGCCTATAACCCCCCAATATCTTCATCTCTGTTCGAGTGCCTCTTCCTCAACCTGGCATAGGATAATCCCTATTCCTTGCACACCATGGCTGTGCAGGGTGGAGTGGAGGAGGATGTGTATGCTACAGTTCGTCGGACCAACGACCTTGCTATCATGAACAATTCACTGACCAACGCGTCATTGCCCTAGCTTCTGTTAAGCGACACATATCTGCCCGGTACGCCATCCAGCTTGGTCCCTATTCCCTCCTACTTCGCTGACTTCTTCTGCAAGGCGCATTGGTCCTGGCGCATTCCTTACGCGATGCCGGCACCATTAAGAAGCTGGCCGTCCTGGTCACCCTCGACTCCGTATCAGCTGAAGCCATAGACCAGCTCAAGGCAAGATTGCTCATGGCCTGAGTGTAAGTATGGTGCTTGGAGTGGCTAACCTAGTGAACCACAGACCGTGTATCATTATGTTTTCCCCGTCAGCCGAATCCAGAACACCCAGCCCGCGAATCTGAACCTGATGAACCGAGCCGATCTCCATTCCGCATTTACCAAAATCAATCTCTGGAAGATGACCGAGTTCCGGAAGATTGTATACATAGACGCCGACGTCGTTGCCTATCGAGCCCCCGATGAGCTCTTCGACATACCTCATCCCTTCTCAGCAGCGCCAGATATCGGCTGGCCTGATCTGTTCAACACCGGTGTCATGGTCTTGACTCCCAACATGGGCGACTACTACGCTATGAGGGCTATGGCCGAAAGAAACATCTCGTTTGATGGTGCCGACCAGGGCCTCATGAATCTGCATTTCGGAAACAGCTATAACCGCATCAGCTTTACTTACAACGTCACGCCCTCGGCCCACTACCAATACGTCCCCGCCTACCGCCACTTCCAGTCCAGTATAAACATGGTACACTTCATTGGTTCCGACAAGCCATGGTTTCAAGGGAGATATGCCAGTACCGGGAGCTCTCCCTTTGACGAGATGATAGGCAGATGGTGGGCCGTATACGATCGACATTACCGCGTACCTGTAAGTCTGCTGGTATAACAAGGAGTGCATCGAGGCCTCAACGGTGTGACTAACTGCAACTCAGTCACCGCAACCGACACGTTCTTCGGCCTTCGAACCGCCAAGCAACTCGGCTACTACCCAAGCTGCTCCCGAATTTGTACAGTATCTCACCAAGGGAGAATACCAGCCAAAGGAATCCCATTATGGAATAACTGGTGAGCCCTATAATGACGGTCGTCGCGACCATGAGAATCATATCCAACCGACGTATCATTCGCCTGCGCAATACCACGAGGGGCATCACGAAGCTGTCCGCCACCACCGTCACGACGCCCCTCAGCGTGAAGAACCTAGCTTTTCTGTAGACCAGCATCCAAGCCACGTAGAATCTCAGCCTGGACCCACCGTCCAGGAGCATGAGCCTCCCAGTTCTTCTTTTGCTGCCGCGTCGTCTTCGTCTTTTAGCAATGTTGAGGGAACTCAAGCTGAGGCTCGCGAAGAGCAGGTTTCCGCGCACCAGGGGGTCCCTCCGCCCCCTCAGGAGCAGGAGCAGGAGCAGAAACCGGCACCGGCCCCTTTCCAGCCGACAATGTCAAGCTGGGATGCCCAGAGGTCAGTTCTGCTTACCCTAATCGGTAATAACAACACAACTAACATGACTCAGACATGCTCCCCCCTCAGATGCGAAGCCCGAAGCCATGAACTTCCCGGCCACCGTGTACGAGATGTCTCAAGATGCTGCTCCATTCGTCGCTCCTGTCCGATATCCTAGCCCTCCGAAGAACATGTGGTACGAAGTTCCCAAGGAACGGCCGGCACCTCCGACAGAGAAACCGAAGCCTATATTTCCTTGGGAGACGAGCCAACCACAGCCAACCCGCGTGTTCGCCGACGAACCACCGAAGAAAAACGAGCCTGAGAACGGTAGCTTCGATACACCCGCGGGTGAGCACCATCCTTCTCCCGAGTCTCGACCGTGGGCTGAATCTTCTGGTACAGAAACGTCGACAGTTGAGCCAAAGAGTGAACCGGCAACACCTACCACCCCTACCATCCATATCACACCATCAGACCCATGGACTTCGTATACGCGGACCAATGCATGGGACGACGTACCTGAAATCGAGCGGTACGTCGACAACATGCAGAAGCACCGTCGTTCTCGAAGTCTCAAGTCTCCTGGTGTGCTTGGAATGCCCAGTCCCGGCGAGGGCGTTGATGAGATCGCCTGGCGAAGGCACGGGAACAAGCTCACGGATTTTCCTAGCGAGACTGAGCGCCCCAGCCTGCCGGTGACCCCAGCGCCTATCCGCCGACCCAAGTTCTGGGGTGGTGGGGGTCCGGGCATCTCGGAAGGCGACGATAGCGACCCGCTCTTGCCGGCCGCGGAGGGCGTGCCGAGGCAGAGTGAATGGGTATGTGTGCATGGAAAACGGTGGACACCTGCGGACTGCCTTTGCGACTTGACTAACGAGTTGCGTCATTACAAGGACCCTGTGGCACAACTTCAGAAACTGGCTAAGCAACAGTCGGAAGTATTGCTCCAGAAGTTGGGTGGAGGTGGTGGTCGGGACAGCAGCGATCTGCCCCCTCGGCCCCTACCTTTTGGTTCCGAAGAGTTGATATCACCGACCTATGTGGCGCATTCTGCTCACCATGTCGTGAGCCCGCAACCGGTAAAAGGGAGCGCAAGCTCGGGCCCGGTGGCATCTTTCCTGTCCAGCGTGGATGCGAATTTCCGTGGTCCGGCGCAGCCAACGGCGACTGTAAAATTCTCTGTCGATCAGAAATCCGAGATGTCCAAACCGAGCTATTCCGGCCCCGGACCGGCATTCGAGAAAGGGGAGAGCCTTACAACGCAGGAATCACCGCCTCCGCCCTTATCCACTGAGGAGTAGACCTGATTCTCGGGTCGTGAATGGGCTTGGGTTTAGTACCGATTCTTTGGGATTTGCCCTACTAATGTATAAATTTAACTCAGCATCGCCGATCTGCTTTACCCGATACTACCGAAACGAATGCCGACATGGCGCCGGTACGGCGTTGGAAGAGCTATGGATGGATGCGCGGATTGGTCGACTACTGAGATGGGCTGGGCTGATGCTTCGGACGTTGATGACCAGGGGAAGAAGGGAGGGCATTGTGACGCTGGGAGAGAGGCGGGGAGCTCCATGAAGGCACTCCCAATATGCATACATGCTTACTCGGTCTCTTCTATTGTCTCAAAGAGTGATGATGGTGCGAATGAATTGGATGGATGATGGAATGATCGATGTCATACCCCGCAAGAAGCACAATGCAGGCAGGCAGGCAGGCAGGCAGAAAGAAACAACCATGTTCGATATGTCCGATTTTCAAGTGTTGTTTTCCTGATCTATCGTTCTTTCTTCTCTGCGTAAGGGTGCGGCTTGTTTTCCTTTTTTACTTTCTTGTCTTCTCCCTGATCTCGTCGTTCATCATTATTTTTTGTATAGCATGTGAAGCAGGCGAGATTGTCGGCATTTTCTTCAGCAATTCTGGTCTTTTTTTTTTTTCTTTCTTTTTTTTCGCATTTTTAGGTAGCCCGTTGCCTAATAGCATCGCATGAGATACTTATCCACATATTTCTGCTGGTTGAGAGGAGGGGAGAAAAGGATCGTGGAGGAGCAGGAGGAGCGGGAGAAGAAAAAGGGAAATTGGAAGGTTATATATATATGCATGCCGCACTCGCTTCTTCACGATATTATTACTATTGTTTTTTTTTTTTTTTTCAAATACTTCTTTGTATGATTAAGGAGCGAAGAGGAGGGGGGGGGGGGAGAAAATTTTAGGGAAATGGATGGATGGATGGATGGATGGATCATAAGGGAAGACTGACTGAACATGAAAAATTAATTGCATTGGACATTAAACATATATACATACATATATATATATATGCATATGAAAGTCGCTATTCGTGACAGCTTCTGGCTTCTGGGAGGCTTGATTCCTGATGTATGGCATGGGATGAGATGAATTCGTGATTGTTGGCCGTTCACATCACTGATAATGGCAAAAAAAAAAAAAACTCTTCGTGCCCATAGCCCCCTATTTCACATCGCGGATGGGGGAGAAGGAGTGGGCTATGGGGAATGGGTGTGTGTGTGTGTGTGTGTGTGCTTGGATCTTACGCCCCCTTTTTGAACGGCAGGCAGACTCTTCCTTCAGACGACGGGGCCGTGGGTAGTTAGTTATGTAGGTATGGAAGCGAGTGAAGTCATTTTCATACAGAGAGAAGAGTTGAAAGTGTTAGACTTGATTAAGGGGGGCACCCGACTTTATGAAATGAATACACCGGATTGTTATCACGACGATGGTTCTCTATATTCGATCCTTCCACGCGAAGGATGGATGAGTTTTTTTTTGGTCTCCATCCCATACAAACACTTCTTTCCTCTAGATGATATGTACAAAGGCTGCTTGCTGTATGTACAGACACCATCCCATTAGGAACGGGGTTCCGGCTATGTACCAGGTAGGTATGTAGGTAGGTTGGTGGTAGACCTGCTGCTTTTGACTCTCTGCCCTCTCGAGAATCCATCCAGCAACTCCCCCCTATATCCCCTTTACCATTTTCCTTGCCTCCCTCTTCATGCGCACCCATCATCAATTGATATTGACCCATCTCCCGGCTTATGTTTCTCTAGCTTTGCCATCCTCAATACACCACACCTCACCTCACTTCACCTCCTCCTCCTCTTTAAAACCCCGACAACCAGCCACCTCTTCCTCTCGCCCACGTCCTCGATGCCCCGATCTACACACCAGTCCCTCTCCACGCCGCCGCAGTCCCGCTCCCAGATGCTCTCGACCTCGAGCCCGACGCCCGCCAGGCCCGCGGCGTCGAAGAAGGCCGCGACCTTGGCGCGCCCCGTGTGGAAGCCGGCCACGACCCAGGCCCGGGACGCGTCGCCGTCCCGCATGAACCAGGCGATGGACCGACGCAGGTTCTCGTGCTGCCACGGCATCCACAGACAGTCGCAGACGAAGACGCGGTCGAACGAACCCTTTTCCCGGGCCGCCAGCCCCTTGTCGTCATCTTTATCATCATCATCATCATCATCATCATCATCATCTCCGTTGTCCTTGTCCTCCTCACCTCCTCCTCCTCCTCCTTCCAGCTGGCCCCAAGCGTGGCCCGCGACGGCGATGGGCGAGAGCGTCCTGGCGCCCTCGAGAGGCGACACCTCGGCCCGCGCGTTGGCGGCGACGTTGGCGCGCAGCACCGAGAGAACGGCGGGCGACGGGTAGTCGGTCACGAGGACGCGGCGCGCGCCCAGCAGGCAGGCCAGCAGGCTCGGGAGCGCGGTGCCGGCGCCGAGCTCGAGGACACTGGCGTCGGTGATGTCGAACTGGCTGACATCTCGCGCGGATCCCGTACCCGTACCCGGACTCCTCCTCCTCCTGCTGCTCTCATTCTCGCCTGCTTCCTCTCCTCCTCCTCCTTCTCCTCCTCCTCCTCCTCCTCCTCCTTCTCCCTTACTCCCTCCCGCAGCTGCAGAAGAAGATGATGAAGATGGAGACGGATAGTCCAAGGGCACGCCCAGGGTGCCGGCCTCGACCAGCTCGGCGAGCAGCAGGCTCGAGTTCCAGAGGAAGTGGCTGAAGAGGGAGCGGTCGGACTCGGCGTCCGGGTCGCCGAGGCGGAGGCGCAAGGGGCGGCGCAGGTGCGGGGACGTGTAGGCCAGGGCGTGCTGGGCGTCGCCGTGCTGGTTGGTCACGTCGTCCGGGAAGATGACGCCCAGCGCGGAGCCGAAGAGCTCCTCCGGGTCCTCCTCCTCCTCCTCCTCCTCCACGATATCCTTATCCTGATCCCGGTCCCCGTTCCCGTCATCGGCGTCGAGGAGTTCGGACCGGAGGAAGGTGAGGCGGGCGGTCAGAGCCATTTTGGGGGTTTTTTTTTTAATTCAGTTAACTACCTATGTAGCTGGCCCTTACTTTTTTTTTTCTATGTTGATGATGGTCGTGATTTCACTTGCGGATAACCAACCCCCCCTCGACTAACTGAGTGAGTGAGTGAGTGGCCCCGACCTCGCTTCCGGTCCAACCCTGCTCTTTGCTTTGCCTCAGGAGCTGTGTTAAAACTTAAAAACTCGAAGATGACTAGCAGAGAGTTTGATCTGTCGCCCAACTACTGCGAGGAATTACGACCGAGTGGCCCATTCATCCGCAGATGGCGGAGTCTGAATTTGCTAGTTTCTTAGTTTCCCCTCCGCGCCCCCCTTCCCCCCTCGCCCCCTTTTTTTTTCAGTATCTCGGGCGATGTGGGGAGGGAACGACGTAAATCTTCTCTTCCTTCCTCGACCTGACGTTGGATGGTTAGTCGCACAGAAAATAGATAGGAAATTGGCAAGACTAGGTAGGTATTTCGAGATATTGGGGAGTGATAATGATGATGAAAATGAAGATGGTTTTTTTGGGGTACAATTTTGTTGTTTGGGTCTTTAGGCTATTGTGCTCAAGCCTTACGGTACTTTGTAGAAACTTAAGCTCCACCACCGGCATTTTGGGTGGAGTGTACCTAAAGTAGGAACCTACCTAGGTAGGTAACACGGTTAGGACTCCAGTAACATAGGACTGAAGTGTGTTGTTACAAAGGGTTGATTGAAGATTTCTTGCTTCCCGTTTGGGGTCTGGATTAATAAGACTCGGATAGGTCAGTCGTTTGGTAAAACGTCTTGAGATGTCAGGCACTGGGTGAGATTGGGTTTGGATTGTTTGGCTAGTTTCAATATCCTTCAGGATTTGTCGCAAGCAAGAATACGAATCTTAAGAAAGTCCTAGATGTCCTTCCTACGATAGGTAGTTAGTTTGTTGCTAGGATGTGGGCTCCCACATACCGCTTGGCTCCTCCGGGTTTGAGAGGCGCAGCAAGACTCCTCTTACGGCGTATTTTATTAGTCTACTATCTAGAAGGATTCAAAATTGAACCTATCAAGCCGCCAGCTAAGAAAACAGAAGACGGACGCGGACGGATACTGAGGCATAAACGGGTGAGGTGAGAGCTGGGTTGACGTTGACGTAACGTGGTCGAAAAAGTTTAAACGGGACGGGACGCAAGCGTTTTTTTTTCTTCCCCTTCCAAGATTCGTCACATTATTATTTGGAGGATTTCCTTGTATTTATATTTAGAACCATAACGTGCCATCCACCACCACCTTCCTCGTTAGTATGGTTACTCCTATTTTTTTTTTTCGCCCCTTTTCAGTCCATGCCGTAGGACCTTGATCAATATATACCAGGCGCTTTCGCACGATGTGGTGATTAGTAAGGCGTGTACGTGTCCTTCCCCGTTGACATATGGGACGACTTGGCAGTAGATGGGCAGCAGGGAACCGGCCGCCTCCTACGTGAGCATTAGTCTATGCGATAGTCTAATTCCAAGTATGAACGCGGCACAGCGCAAGTTCGAGAGTCTACCTACTATCGTCCGGGCTACCTAGGTTATGTCATCACCATGTTCCCCCCTTTCTCCCCCGGTCCGTCTGTAACCCGTGCCGTTCCCCTGCGTAGTAAACACTTTATACTACCTCCCCAGACTACCTATACTTTCCAAGGTTGAGGATGGCCGCGTTGGGGTTTGTGCACTGTGAGGGCGTTTGCCTGTTTGGAGGTAAAAGAAAAAAAAAATCAAACAAAACAAACGAGGGCGCTTTGCTTTGCCGACTGTGAGAGAGCGCCGATGCGACTCTAGGTAGGCTGGCTGAATGAAGTCTTCGCCAGTGCATGGTTTGATATTTCAGGGTCCTTCCTCACCTACTACATAATTAGGAAAAAAAAAAAAAAAATGTCAGGCCTGTTGACCGCCTCTATCAGTAGATTATACCAAATGTAATAAGTAACAAACTCAGTGAGTAATCATCCGAAAAGCTTGCCTGGCACACACACACACACACCCCCTCCCTCACTCACCGCCCGATATTTTCCACCCCGCACAAGATCAGTCAGTCATGCTGGCACTGGGGCCCGGAGGGGAGGGGGAGATCTGGGTCGCGTCCCAACTCTCATCAGATACGCAGTACATACACATTTTACGTTATTACCATGACACATCTACTTACTGATCGTACATTACGAAGTACTACTACTACTATAAACAGAATGGAAGACTGCCCTATAGTGTACGCAACTTAGGCACGTACTTTATTAGTATGCATGTAAGAATGTAGCGCGGTGCAAGTAAGATGGTAGGGGACATGGATTGAGATACATACATACCTACATAGATAGAGGCTGTGCGGTGCGGGAAAGAAGGGGTCGGAGGCGTTTGGGTTGCGCTCGTGGTGGGGTCTCGGTGTCAATTCAACACGTGGGAAGCGGCAGTGCTTCATACACACAACACGGTCTGTCCGGGGGGAGGCCTCTTGGCAGTGGAAGGGGAGGCCGCGGATTCGTCCATGACGATGATGATAATGATGATGATGACATGCATCATTTCTTACTGAATGGGATGGCACACACACCATACTGACCGCGAAAAAGGAGGCAGGCCGGGGGTGGTGCTCACCATAGGCGGCGCAGGCAATTGGTTAGCGGCTTGCTTTGGAGGCTCCGTTTATATGCCATTTTCTGAGCCAGTCACGATGCAGACGGAGTAACCAGGTATTCTGAAGATGAGAGATTCTAAGATCATTGGTAATGAGGTCTCTTTGCCTAGAGCATATTGTGAGACAGAGATAGAGGAAAGACCCAAGACTCTATAAAGGTATGTTTTTCTTCTTCGTAACGCCGTAAAGTCAATGGCAGACAGGGTATCGTCACCAGCGAGCTGGCGAAATGACGGGAAAAAGGGGACGAAAACCACAAATGTAATCCCAACTTCGCTGCGCACAGATGCTCATTAAGGCTTTCCCGCTTGCTATTTTCCCTTTCCCCCTATATGAACCAGCCCAACAGGCTATGTGAATCCCTCCCTAAAACCGATTCGGTTTGTCATGCCATTAGGTATTCAAATGTACAAGTTGTGATGGTGCCGGCGCCAGTCATTGCTAAGTCTTCGTCGTCTCGTTCGTTAGGGTATGTGTAGTAGTAGTATGATGAAGTGTATGGGGATGTGTATGAGGTCTATTGTAACAACGGTAGTGAAGGGGGTTGGTGGTTATTCGACCGGCTTATTGCTGGCTCATCTCCAACATTCGCTTGAGGTCTTCCTCTGTCGGGTCGTCCGAGATCCAGTAGCCTTTCTCTGCTTCTGTCGCCCCGTGAAAGCCCTCAGCCCGCCTCATGGTGTTGACGTCCAAGTCCGTCACATACGACTTGCCATCAGACAACTTGACGCGGACCTCTTGCTCGGTCGACAGCATCATGTCATCCTTGGCCAACCGGCGAGGGCCGTCAAACACCGTTAGGACACGCTTCTTCATGGTCATTTGGCCTTTGTCAAACCCCCATGAGGACGGGTAATCCCGTCGGTTCTTTCGGCTCTTGGTCTTAGCCGATAGAGCTACTCCCCCCCGAGAATGCGTCATCCCCCGCGACTTTTGCACGCCATTAGGTGGGTTACCCTTCTTCTTCGCGGGCGAAGTCAGCTTCCTGGGTTGGAAGTCCTCGTCTAGGGCATCGTCATCCTCCATCATATCATCATCGTCGTCATCATCCGCATTGGAGACCGTCTGAGGCGTTGTAAGCGGCAGCTGGTTCTTTTCCAACGTCTGACGGACTTCATCGTCGTCCTGCACCTCAGCTAGCCGTTTGGCATTGACCGACTCGGCAGGATCTTCTTGCTGAACAATACGGAGCACACAATCGTCCAGATGTTCATAGAAGTCCTGGGCGTTGGAGAAAGTAGACGAACAGGTCGAACACTTGCCGGTGGCATCTGGGGCGTATCCGGTCAGCTTCCTGGCGCCGTTGACAACCGCCGAAGTCTTCTTCCTGCTGTTGGGAGGGGTTTGTTCAACGCCGTGGACGGCCGTTAGGTGACGCTTGAATACATCGGCCCGGTTAAACGACTTCTCAGCCGCCGAGCCGGAGCCAGGGCAGAATCCGCATACCATGGTACCTTTGTAATGCGTCAGGGTATGCCGATTCTTGTCATATTTCCGCGCGAAGCCCTTGATATGGTAGTCGCACGTTTGAATCGGACACTTCTCTGGACGCTCGTTCTGGTGAGTCAGCATGTGGGCCTTCAAGTCCTTGAAGGTTTTCCCACAATCTGGGTGCGGACATCTTTGCTTCTTTTCCGACTCGTCGCTCGTGTAAAGTTCGTGGGAGTTGTGCGATTGATAGGACGAGAGACTCTGCCGTCGGCCGTGGCTGGGCTGTGGTGGCACTGCAAAGGGGCTGTAAGTAGGGTAACCATGTCCATGTAGAAAGGGCGAGTGGCTGCCGTTTCGCATCGCAGGAGCGGGAGACGCGGGCCCGGAAAGTGCTGGTGAGTTGGGATAGGGATGTTGAGGGGAGAAGTTGTTGCTTTCGTATCCCTGCATCGGTGGTGCCATAGGACCTCGGATTTCGGGATGAATCAAGGAAGGATCTGAATTGACGCCAAGTCAGCACCCCATATTTCTCAACTACCCATTCATTTTCACCAGGAAGTACCAAGAAGGTGAAGGAGAGACACAACAACAACATGGCCAGGGATGAGTATTGCTATCGGGCTTCATCACATCTCTGGTCCCCAACACGCCCCGCGCATGGCGGTACGATAGCACACATCAAACAACATAAGCACGCTATGAGAGAACTATGCTGCCACTGGACTGCGACAGATTTGCATCGTGAAGATATGACTTGGCCAGTGCGAAGTCATGGGATGGCTGGGAAAAGGGTATGGTGGTGAGGATTGCGCGAACTTACCGACAAAACCAGGCTTGGTATCAAAGGTCACAGCCAACTCTTCCATGCTGGGTCCGGGGAATGTGGAATATTCAGTTCCCGTGTAGTATTCACCGGACCCAACAATGCTCGGGTTGACGTTCATTCCATTCTGGTGGTACTCGGGCATGAATGCGAGTTGCCCATGGTTTGAATTAGGAGACCCCACTGTTGACGATGTGGGAGAAGCTGTGGAGAGGTTGGATGGCGGTATTCGGGAGTCGCCCTCATCCGCCGGGTACGAGCTGGGTGAAGTCCTGCCATTGTACATGAAATGCGAGTCCGGATAGGCTGGTCCGGCTTCGAGCGTAGATGTATGAGGGAAGTCTTCCTGTCCACTGCGAGGGAATCCGAAACTGTCTGGGGCTGTCATGTGCATATCCATGGCTGGCGAGGGATATCCCGTTTGCGTAGGCGGCTCGGGATACAGCATGAAGTCTTGCTCCCTGTTGGTGGGGAACATAGCATACGACTGATCTATGACCAAAGTCATGGTATGCTCCTAGTTTAGTAGATGTGCGTGGTCTGTGGTTGAGATCTCAGAGCAAACCAAGCTACCTTCTCAGACTGATTCGAGGCCGCGTCGGTCAGTATCTGCACCAAGGACTGGTGAATAAGAGCCGTTGGAATCTGTGCTCACGTTGGTGCTTCTAATATCATGCCAGGGCGCGACGAAATAACAACGTTGATACGCCAAGAATCTTCTTCATCCACAGTAATGTCGTATCCTCGGGTGACGATGGCGTGAGCAATACACGGGCGAGGTGAAGAGCCGGGACGACAAGCAACTTTATGTACAAGACGATGATCGGCGAGAGCGATGATATGACGACGGGTTTGAGCCCCTTGGTACTAGTGTAATCTCGCGATGCTTTCTTTTTCCCCAGGTATACACTCGAGACTGGATCAAGTAGGCCCCGCAGCAATGAGGGCAGCGTCTGGGGCTGAGGTTGGACGTGGAAGAAGGGGGTGTTTCTCGTTATATAGCTAGACAGCTCAGTCGAGGCAATACTCTAGCAACGGAGGAGGGCAGAGAGCGACAAGAATGATGGTGAGCGGCAGTGAGAGTGCTCTGGCGTTCGAGAATGGGGGCAGAACTGGACTGAGGATTGGTGTTTGGGGGCTCAAGGAACTCATATACTCAAAGTGAGTAGAGTACAGTACATAGCCGCGTCTGGACGGGGTGGAATCTGGACGTGGAGGTCCAGGGTCAATAATAAGCGTGCTTGGTGGAGCGATGCGTAGGGCAGACACAGCATTTGAGGGTCTGAGGCGGTACACACCACACCGCGTACTGTCTGGTCCACTTGCATCGTCCAGGTACCCAGACAGCCTGTGAGATATCGACGGGACACACACAAACGCGAATCATTTCTGTACCTAGGTACGTATCTAGGTATATATCTAAGTACAGATAGATGTATCAAGACTGTGGAAGATGCCTGCCGGTACGTACACCTACCTAGGCTAGGTACTTTTTCCTAGGTACCCGGGAACCAGAGCCAGGGATCCGGACAGCGCATTTGAACAGGGGTTTCTGGGCGATGTGGGTGGTCAGGGTCGTCTTGTCGTCACAGGTGAGCATTGGATGGTGGAGGGATGAATACGGTTTTACTTGTCGCGAATGGAAGTACCTAGGTATCCTTTGCGGTGGGTCTCTGCAAGAACAATAGTGCTGCCTAAAAAAATGACACCTCCAGGGCTGCTATCCAACACTGGGGTTCGGGTCCGGCACCCCCCAAGCAGCTCGGGAAAAGGAGAAATAAATAGCACTCAGTATCCTGTCTACCAAAGCCGTTTTCGCGATCTCACAGGACCGACTGACTGACTGAGTAACAGCTTTCTGGAGACACTTATGGTACTTGTGCAACTGTCCCGTCTGTTGTGAGGAATCAAGTGTCGCTGGTCGTCCGGTGTAAAGTGGTAAACAGGCATTCACCGCGAGAGGTATCCAGGTACTGAGGTACCTCTGCCAAAAGGACTTGACTCCCTGTCAAATGATTGGTCAGGAAGCGCCACTTTGTACGGGAGGATCGAAGCCATCCTGGCAAACACAGAAGGCCTTCGCAGATTCCAATTTGTTTCTGACTGCCAGCACAGTGAATTCGTACCGTGCTTAGTATCATTAGATGACCCTACAAAGCAAGGTACCTACCTAGGTACCTAGGTAGGTACTCCGCACACCAGTGACCAACTGCCTTCCAGGTTGTAAAGGTACCTGAGCAGGGCGTTACCGCTCTAATTTACCTAGGTACGCTTAGCCTTGGGAACCAGTCTAGTCGATCTGTACCTGCACACTTACCCTGAGGTATGGAGTCTAAAGTCACTAGGTGGTGGATTCCTGCCTTTACCAGCCCAGCAGTAGCCGACAGGTACTTGTAGACATCTGGATCCACAGGTACTTCTCATGTTCCCGGGACTTCAATGTTTGTCGCGATCTTCGTCTGCCATCTGCCTCTCATCTAACAAGGAACTACCCCGTCGTTAGGGCCCATTATTCGCTTAGATGGATTGTCTGCACTGATGCGAGAGATTCCATTTGCCATGTATTATTATGACTGCGTAATTTTTTTCTCCATGGGCAATGGAGAAAAGAGAAAAGACAAGTATGTCTGTCCTTGGGACGACCATGGAATGGCGATTATTTTAGGCCTGTCTGACGCCATTACCGAGCCCGCTGTTAAAGGGGGGGCACAAAAAGTTCTTGATTCTGGAGAGAACGAATGACGGTAATAGTACCATGTTTCAACCTGTGTGTCCTGCTGCCAATCATAGCCAACATACGCCAACAGGCTTGGGTATTATCCCAATGTGAATCGAAAGGACAAATCGTTCTAGAGCGTTGGTCGCCAACCTGCATGTGAATGCGAGTATTTCGTCCTTCACCTGTCAAGCACGTTTTTACCTACTAAGTACTTAGTAGCTAGGTCGCCCTGCATCATCCGACAACGACACCGGTTTGAGGCGTTTAGCACGGATTCACGAGCTGGGAGGCGAAACGGCCTTCTGGACCACTGCCATGTCTTAGGAAGCTCGTCAGTGCCGCCACGCTTTCATTCCGTGCTAGTTTTCTTTTCTATCTGCCGCGAGCTTGGTTGGCTTCTGAATACAGTAAAAGCAGACGAGGAAGGGTTCTCGAAAACGCCCATACGGGTCTGAATTCACTCACCCATGTCGAACGATATGATAGTTTGCCAAGGACCGGTTCAGTCCGCACAGAGCACGGTTCGGGCTACCACGAAGCCATCGTGACCCCGTTATTCCAACATCTCCTCCAGATGACACAACAGGTAACAAGATCCATGGATATTGCACATTGTCAGTGCCGCACTTTGATTCGTGAGTATTTATATGCACCATGCACAATGTATATATGTATGCAACTGCACAGCCATACGTATATGCATCAGGGACCAATCAGGTTGCAGTCCAAGTCCCGATTCGTGATGCACCGCCCGGTATCCAGTCCCATTCGGGATAACAGAAAATGACATGTTACGGACGACGAGAGTTCGGTATTGCTCCGCAGTCTTCGTCAACCCTCCTAATACCTAGGCATGTGGCCGCACTTCAGATGATAACTAGGGTTGCTTGTTAGGTCAGCAGGTTGGGTTCAGGAGGTGGAGCCATATAAGCCGATTTCCAGCTACCACCCTCACATAACCGCACATGTCCGGACGGTTCAAGCGGTCAATACATACCGCCGCAGTCGGCATGTCAGATTGACTCTATCAAGACCGCCTCGCCATAGGGTAAACACAACGGGGACAGTTCCGCAAGAAATACAACTAAAGCCGCCCATGAGCATCTTGTTCAAACCCGCGCAACTTTACCCAGTACATACCTACATTATATTTGCCCCTCTAGACCCGCTGGTTCTATCTTCAGGGTTTACTTCCACATTGGTAGTTCTATTTAGTATACCTATCTGATATTCCACTTATCTCCAAAGCGCCATAGTCCCCGGCGATATTTTCTCATGAAGTGCGACTTGGAATGCCTCGGCCGTTTTCTGCCGGCTAAACTCGTGTTCGGAGGTTATAGACCACCACTTTGAACTCGCGCTAGAACATGAGTCGTGCAAATAGCCGTGTATGAAATATGAGGGCAACGGTGGCGGGAGCACTACAACGGTTCTTCTTCGAATAGTATATAAAATAACCTCGGGATACGGCCATAAAGAGTTAGAGACAACGGTCCGGTGTCCGGTACGAGACTTAAGTAAATCGTCACAAGGTAGGTAGTTGGATTGATCGGCACGGTTTCAATGACGGCCGGGCTTGAACTGATAAACCTACCGACCAAAGGCCGTTTGAAGGTACTTATGCGAATGCTGGATACCGCCTATATCGTGCAAGATAAAAAGCATTGTGCTCTTTCTGCGAATAAAGCGAGGCACAGCACCCGTTCGTTACCTTGATTTGGTTCTGAAAACGGCGTAGAATTAAGGTTCGCGGCCATAGTCACTCTAATAATCCTTTGAGTCCTAGGTACTATTTATTAGTAAGCTTCTGCATAACCTTATGTCATATGCGCAGTAGAAGGGGAGTCACTGATAAAACTTAAAACTTTGCGAAAGTCCATGGCAGTGCCAAAGCGAATGACACTGTGGACGACCATATGTAATGAGATTCAGGAACCTTGTAATATAAGTTCCCGAAGGGCGCGGACCACAGTGGAGCAGAGGAGAATGGAAGAGGAGCCAGCTTGTGGTTGGCTGCTTTACGTGAAATTGTGACTATGTCTCTTCCGGTCAAGCGTGTTCTATATTTGTATCAAACCCGGTCTAGCCGCATATGGATAGACACTACGTCGGGCAAAGGTGTTAGCCGGCATCGCGATTCCGACTCGAGGGCAGCCGGCGGGATACTTCGTACGAAGAGGGCAAATCATCTAGTTGCCCAGACAGCAGCGCTGATCGCGATCCCATTCATGAATGCATCTTCTAGAACGTCACACTGCATTATTGGTCGTACCTATGCATCCTCTCACGCGAGAATTAGACATGAGGAAAACAGACCACCTGCATCCGCCTTGCGCTTGATTTTGCATGTCATCATCTGTAACTAGCAAACACCTGCCCATACCGGTGGTCCTTTGAGACAGCTTAAGCCGAGTGGCTTGCCTGATCAACATAGGGCCTCCGTCACCTTCCAATCCGCGTTTCGTGGCGGGCCGACCTTGCTTTTGAATGCCGCGAGCCCAAGAATATCTGCATAGTGTTCGCCTGAAGGATCTAATGAGTCTGAGTCAGCGATGTACGGTCTCGCCCTGGAGATTCTCATGTTCTCTTCCAATGTCACCTGGAAATAGCAGTAACGAGCCTCGTCTCGTGATAGGATTGATTCCTTAGATATGCTAACTAGGGTTGAGGATCAAGCCCGGGGAGTCTTACCCCTGAAAAAAGCGATCTCGTGGCAACGGGCAACGGGTTCATAGGCAAGCACTCAGCCTTACCATAAGCTCTACCTGTAGAGTGTGCCATTGGCAGTTCAACTCAAAGCCACCTCCACACGATCAGCAGAGGTACCTGCATACCTTGACCCGATCCCAGCCAGCAAGTAGACCTTGGGTAATTTGGAGTGCAGAATGTTCCAAATTGAGCAACCTGCCTCCCAAATCCTTCGAGTCATGCAATATAATACAATCGTATGTGCGTGATTGGGCTTCCCACGAGATGAACGCGTTCCAACACAAGCGGACGTGGCAACCACTCCGAGCCCAGTTCAATGATTGGTTCGGACCTCTGTAGGGACGGTCCAGCGGCCTTCGGCCGACCGGACGGAACAACACCGCAACAGCGTCAACAAGAACTCAATTTTAAAGGGGCATTATGCAGCTTCACATGGCATGGCAGGCCAGTAGGATTTTGGTAGAGGTGTGGCGAAGCGGCTCATCAATCACTCCGGACCAGGGTGTAGACAAGTAAGCACTAGGATCCTTGCAACCATGCGTCCCTCGCAGGAAGCCCGGAAGCATCTGACACTGATGTCGAATGGAGGCGTCCAGGCTTTGCTATCAAACGGAAAGTTGATCGATAACTTGGAACACGATTGCCAGATTGAATTGAAGTCTACCGCCCGCGATCCTTTCAGTGTAATACAGCTCCCCTTAGAATTTTGGGCCGGAGACGTGGGAAGTGAAATATGTAGCGAGGAATTTGTTGAGGCCTGCGCGGAGGCCTCGCCCCTTATTGTTCTCTCTCGCCCTGTTGGGTTATTGTTATTCTTGTGTGATGCAAATTACAGAAGGCAACCATCCATGATATGTAGCGAGGAATAGAATCACGAGAACATCCTAAAAGAGACACCTTGTACATAGCGCTAATTCCCGGCGCATAGTGCGTCTATCGCGGAGACGACTACATTTGTGACAATAGGGCTGAGTAACACGATGAATCTGGTCCATAGAGACCCTTGAAATTATCAGATGAATTATTGCATTTACTGTCGCATAGACGAATCCTTCCCAAGCATTCACGGACAGGGACACTAGAAAAACCTTATTAATAAGTGAGATGAAACTCGCGCCAACTGAAACACACACACACATATACACACACCACATATCCCTTCGATTACTACGTCCTGCTAGGTATAACGATTCTCTATTATATACTTCGTATCGGCTCCAAGTATGATAGGTTCCCACAAGCGCAAAATTTTGGGAGCGTGCGTCTAATATCTATCAACCTAAATCATGAGGTCAGTAACAATAAAAATAT